>OX402581.1:16465921-17715921 GCA_948098905.1 Tiliacea aurago | reverse complement strand
CCTCCGACGGCATAAGATTGTTTACAAGTAGTATTAAATATAAATCTTGTTTCCATCTTTTTTTAAGTTCACTTTTTACGCATTCGGGTTTTTGATTTTTTTAATTACCTTTTTTTATTTTATACTTTTTAGTTAGGATTATAAGACGGTAAATTAGGTTATATACTCACCTATAATCGGGTGATAACGACCTCTTACTCACTCACTCCAAAAGTTCAGGATATTTTTTTTTATCACATCTCATTAAATTACTTTTAAACATATAATAAGTATATATTTTTGTAATCACCTTTTAAAACCCTTCATCTTGATACCCCACTCGATAGGCTATATTTTTTTTCGAAAACTCACGTGTTGGCGCGTAAAATCCGCCATTTTGATTTTCAATAATTTTATTAAACCATATGACACGCGCGCAATAAAGACCAATCTAACGACATATCATTCATCAATATCGGTTCAGCCGTGTAGTAGTTACGAGAGAACATAGGGACAGACATACTTACATAGATACAGGTCAAAGACATAACCCTCCTTTTTTGGCTTTGTTGCAGTCGGGTAAAACAGTCAAGAGCTAGTCTGAGTTACACTACACGATTCTGTATGTAGGTACACCGTTATCAACAAACACTTGATCGAATCTCTCACAGTGACAGTAGGTAAATGTGGTTGTCTTTCTCCAAAAAGACTGAAATAATGCGGTAGGTCCTTTTCTTGTTTCCTTCATTCACATCTTTCATGATACAGTCATCTCGTATAGCTAGTAGTTCTGCGAACACAAACTTTTTTGCAACAATTCAGATATAGGTATACCACTAACATTATTTAAAACGGGATAAAACACGGTAAAGAAAAATTACGAGTAAAAATTGGTAGGCCAGCTAGAAAAATTAATTAACAGGTTTTAATTGGCAGAGGTAATGCTGCAGCCTAGTTTTGTGATGGGAAGGTGGTCCCAGATAAAAGAAAAAGAAAGAAAATACGTTTATTTGCGGTAAACATGACGCAAAGAAAGAACACAAATACAAAAAGAACAAGTAGGGGGAAAATATGCGTCATATCCACGCAAAACGGCCACCGGTCAGCATAATGCTGCGACCCTAAGCAAGACAGAGCCCGAGCTGCTCCGCCAATCCCTACCTAATATTTAAAGGGCCGACTGGTAGAAATCTAAAAGTGAGACTAACTTATAGTATAACATTCAAATAAAAAAAGAACCAACGAAATCGGATCTCATTAGGCGGAGATATCCAGTAGCCCCCTTTTTGGATGAAGTACCCATCCAAAAAAAATATTTTCGTCCAGATCGATTGTATAATACGACCTGTAGTGGAGTAGCAAAAATCTTACGAAGGAAAGCAAATTTTGCCAGACTTGAAGCAGTGACGCTTCGCTCGCTTGGTCAACTACTTAGAACTATCTTTTGTACTATAGATTATATAGATATATTAGCTATGAAATCGATCAGTTTAAAATCGATAGTCATCTTTACTATCGTTAGCTAATACCTTTTTTCGTGCAGAAACCTTCAAAAAGCGCTCGGACTTTGGGCATAAGCCCGGGAAGTGTGGGATTCTGGACTCATTAAAAGTACCCCGAAGACACCATCAGCATGGAAGGGAGCACCGTGTCCAACCGAGCTAATACCAACCCAGTAAACTAATCTACTGATACGGACCCTGGTAGCATCGAAAATTAAAGTTTATCAGATAAAATATTTTAGAAATTTGAATTTCAAAGCATGTTGCCGTACATTTTAACTATACTCGTATCATTAAAACCAGTTCATTAAAACATTAAAAAATCTTTACGTATTTTTAGAATCGCTCATCTTAGACGAGTCATATTACATTTATAATGTAGTGTATGGTGTATGTGGTGGGTTGTAGCTTATAGCTGAAAATCAGCGTCACACCTGTGTTGTCATCTGAAATTATGCTGCACTGAGGCCTTTTTGGCATTGTAGTAATTGTTTTCTGTTTTTTTTTTTATAGTTACACGGTGTATTTTTTTTGTTGTAATGTCATTAAACGTATTTTTCTTTCTTTCTAGATATTATATCCTACGCCTACTACCACTATACAAAATATGATAATTCTTGAAGGGTATAACTCACCCCTAATAAAAAATAAGTGCTACATAATAAATATACCTACACCCTGGCACATTTTAAATTCCTTCGTCACATTGTATACGAGAGAATCGGCTCTGACAGATAGTGAGAGAGCAAAACGCTTCAAAAATGTTATACGTACTGCTTTAAAGGTACCTTTTTCCTTTTTTTACAAGCTTAAATTTTGTTTCACTTGTGATGTTAACATGAATCTTGCCATCTAATTTTGGACAACTTTTGTATAAGTACATTTATTTGGTAGAGATAGCCTATTTCTGTAGCGGATCCTTTCTACGCGAGGAAACTTTTTAACGGTTACTGATATTGTCTTGAAATTTCGCAAACACATTGACTTTGGATATTTAAACTTTATCAAAATGATGATCAGCAACATTTTAGTAAGAGGTAATTTTGAAAACTAATTGAAGGTCCACAATCCATGCTAAAGTATTTTAAAATTATACTTTTGGAGTATGTTGTGGTATCACGCTTAGGTACGTTTAGATTTTCACACACGCACGAACTTAATTTCAAATATTCATACGAGGAAAAGATTTTCTCATCACGTCATAGTCTTTCTTAAAGCTAGGTACAGCTGGAAGATAGCATTCGATTGATTGAGGATTGATGATGATTGATAAATTTAGCTCATTTTAAATATGTTTATAGGTATATACTATGTAGTGGAAGGACTTTTATATAAGGCTATATATAGTATATATTTGAGGAGGGAGGAGGGTGGGATCCCTCCGCATGAGGGGAAGTTTAGGAAATGCATTTTTTCGTTTAAAATCATATTTTGAGGTTATATTTTGTTAAATTTTTTGATATCATCTACCTGCTTCATGGGAGGAGAGAGTAGGGAGGAGACCCCCCCGTGACAGTTGACGTGGTCGTAGTCGACGGAGCCCCCCGGTAGGTGGAGGGTCAGCGGGGCTCATACTTCTGAATAGTTCCACCCTAACCTGTCCGAGTCGGCGCCAAGTCCCGAGCTCGCTTCGCTCGCTCTTGCATCCGAAGTTATCGTTTACAAAGTTACAGGGTCCAAAACACGCGTCACTTCACTTGCACTACTTGTTGCTCGCAGCGGACTTGATCCAGAGGATGAGGACATGGTGGCAGGTATTCAAAGTTGTTCTCTACCGTGATGGCAGATGCTCTCAAACGCGAATACAGACCTCAGATCCAGACATTAAATGACATGACACAAAAATTCACAAAATGGCTGCCAATACGTTTGCGATTTGTTTCACCTTTAGCAGATACCATCAGATCACGCACAAAAGCTCAAATCACTGTGAAATTGTTAAACCCAAATAAAATAACGAAAAATAATGTGAATTTTCAAAAAAAACTAAGTACGCGTCATTTTATTATTTTCAAAATCAAAACGCATAATTTAAACTCCTTAAAATAACAACAAATTCTGTCAAAATTTCGTCAAAAGCAATAAAATAGTGCAAAAGTTGAGGCTATATTTATCGAAGTTTGATATTTGTTATGTCCGGTAGTAGTCATTTCCTAAACTTGAACCTTCGTGAGATTGCTCAAGAAAATAAGTACTTTGCACAAAAAAATCAAGAGTCTACTACGGGTCATTAGGTAAAACCAAGCCTTTTGGGCTCGGTTTTACCAAAAAAAAATAAAAGTACATAGAATCTTCGAAAACTTTGTGAAGTGTTACTTGATCTGTATAAACAAGTAATGTTGAACTCGTCGCTTATTATTAAACGCGCAATGTATTAATTACCTCCGTATACACTTACATATTCCGTATGTGTAAGTTTCTGTTCATTCAAACTAATCTGACCAATCAACACTGTTCCACGCTTTCGAAAATCCGTTGGCTTTAAGTAAAAAATACTTCTTTAAATAGTTTGTTAACAAGACCACTGAAAAAAATTAATAAAGGGTTGTCTTTTGTTGTATTCCAATCTGCTATCAATTTAAAAAAAAATTGTGCAGTAATTTCTAATTTACTTGTAGATGTAGGTACCTACATACTTACAAATATTTATGTTGGTACCTACATGCATAATACAATTTAGTTATGCCCACATAGCTAAATTGTAAATTTATAATTTTGTGACTTGTAATGAGTTAATGACACATGACATTGAACTGAAACCGAATTATATAAACTTACCACTGCTATAGATACATTCCTTTAGGTACGCCAAAGCAAGAGACATTCTTGAACGAATTAATAATAGTCGGTATCGTTATAGCACTGTCTTCGTGATTCAGTCACTTTGTGCACAAGTTAACGAGAACTGCTAGATTAGTGCATAAATGTATCACTGATGATGCGACACAGTGACAGTTGAGCGAGGCGAGGCGTGCGGCGCGCTGTCGCGGACTGCTGGCGCGTAGGACGAGCGCTGTGCGTGCGCGCAGACGAGCGCCCGCGCCGCCGCCGCCGCCGCGCCCGCCGCTGTCGACGTTTGACCTTATTTAATTAGTTCGTTCGTTTTTACTCTTTCAATTTAACGCAGCATATTAAAATGTGTAACCGTCTAATTCATTGTTGCCATCCACTCGGTTAATATTGTCAACTCTTTAACTGACTCGACTATAATAACGATCACGATCACTAGATGCACTAATGACCACATCAGAGTGTATGTAGTTATTTAATTCTTTACCTCAACATTAAAGCGGTCCTTAGGATTTTATTTAGGTTCTCGAATCGTTCTTATTGAAGCGATCTTTATATTTTCTTGTAGAATAAACCCTTGTACCTAGACGTAGCAACGTACCTCTTGCGCTATTTCTGTTTGGAGTTCACCCACCTCGACATCGTCGTTGATTTCTGCATCTAAGATTACATAAATTATTTGCCTTCTAACTGAACATTTACTCGCACTACTCGCACTCAATTCTGATAAAGAATAGGTAGTGATCCGAATTTATGTGGCATAAAAAAAAACATTAACTGTGTTCTCGTTACCTACTTGGCTCGAGTTTGGGGTTTCAAAACTTGTTATTTGTGCCTTGATTTCATGTAACAAAGTACCGAAGAGTGAAGAGTGTACAGACTTATAAAACCGGCCAAGTGCGAGTCGGACTCGTGCACTAAGGGTTCCGTACCATTATCTATAAAAATGGAAAAAAATCACGTTTGTTGTATGGGAGCCCCCCTTAAATATTTGTTTTATTTTAATTTAATTATTTATTTTTAAAGTGAATATACAGGGTGTTTGGTGCATCGTGTGCCAAATTAAAATGGTCGACTGAAGGGGTCATCCACTAGCCTTTCAGACCCCTTAACACCCCTCATGCTCTGTGGATTTTTTTTTATCGACTTTTTATTGTTTTCCAAAAAAAAGACCCAAATTTTACATTCAAATACAGATTTAAAAAAATATATAAGGCGTAGACTCTGAATTTTAATTTTATTTCGATGTGTATTGTTTAAGAATACTTTTAAATACAAAATTAGTGATATTAGTCACCTAGTTTTTTTTTTAATTCACTCGCAAAGGTAAAACTTAAATTAAAGCTGTACATGTTACAGCTATTTATAAGGCTACAAAAAAAAAACCAAAAGCGACCGGGATCTTCCAACTCCCTCATTAATTCTCCAGTCTATCCTCTTTCTAATGATGTGCCACATGCCATAAAAGTATTTTAACAACTTTGTGAATTCGCTAGAATTGTGAATCAAGTCACATAAAACTACATTCCAAATTCTAATGAAAAAATATTTATTGCGGAACTGTTACTTGAGAAAGAGGTAAAATTTGTTTTCTCACTCTTTCACAGTAAAATCTATCTTCTATCTCTTTCTTGCATACCTTAAATCGGTTTGAACAAATCGCGCCGCCCGACCCGCCATTTTTTTAGTCGAGACATGACTGCCTCTGCTACCTAACGTGTGTGCTAGTTCACCATACTCCGCGATTCTTTTATTACTTTGTTATCGTTAAGTTTTGCTGGTTCTTGTTACATTTGTTTAATTTTTGTTGTTATTGTTAAACTTTGAGTTTTTTGTTATTGCAATGGCGACATTCTGTAACGAAGAATATGCGGACATCATGATGGCTTACGGAGCCGCTAATGGCGTCGCTCGTGCAGCGCAACGACTTTACCAGGAACGCTTTCCTGGTAGACGATTACCTGGCCGCAGAGTCTTCCAAGACACATACCGACGCATACGCGAGACTGGCAGTGTTACTTTTAATGAACCAAGGGGCCATATTGTGCGACATAATGTTGAAGTAGACGAGAGAATACTGGCACTTTTTGAGGAAGACCCTACAAGAAGCATTAGAAATGTGGCATCACATCTTGATATTTCAATATGGAAAGTGTGGAAAGTACTTCGTCAAAACAAAAAGCATCCATTCCACTAAGCTCCGGTGCAAGGTACGTAATTTTGAACTAACTTTAAACCCGTGCAAGCTTTGTTTGACCTTGCCTTTGTTTAGCAGGTAATGGGTATGGTATGGCGTCACTTCCAGGTAGTGAATCTATTAGCACGAACTTTCTTGTGCAATTACTTATTGCCCAAGAGAAATTTAAAAGAGTTTTTTGTTTGTTGCAGGTCTTGAGGGTGGCGACTTTGAGAGACGAGTGGCTTTTTGTCGGTTTCTTTTACACACGGATGTGGATGATCCTGATTTTTTAAAAAGAATACTGTGGACGGATGAATCCAAATTTACCAAGGATGGGATCCTCAATTTACACAATTTGCACCACTGGACAACGAAAACGCAAAACCCACGTGTTAAAAGACAGAAATCTTCTCAAAGAAGGTTTAGTGTAAACGTTTGGGCAGGAGTGATTGGGAATCAGGTAATTGGACCGCATTACCTGCCCGATAATCTCAATGGCGAAGACTACCTGGAATTCCTACAAAATGACCTGCCCGAATTAGTGACCGATGTGCCCGTATTTAATGAACGTGTGCCCATTGTATTTCAAAATGACGGCTGTCCCGCGCATTGGCGATTGACTGTGAGGGAATATCTCGACAATGTGTGCATGGATTGGACGCGATGGCCCTATTCAATGGCCGCCACGTTCCCCAGATCTAACTCCGTTAGACTTTTATGTCTGGGGACGTGCCAAAGAGTTGGTATATGCCACGGAGGTTCCAACTAGGGAGGTCCAACGCATAGAAGCGGCATTCAATACTATTAAGGAGGAAATACGACTTCGTACAACAACTGTTGAAATACTAAACAGGTGTCGGGCCTGCATTCGCAACAGAGGCCAACAATTTGAGCAAGATTTGTAACAATGATTAAATAAATGTTAAAAATGCAATTTTGTTTTTTTATTTCAAGTAAATCCCACGAAAGATACAGATATGAGACACGAATTTACCTAACCATAAGAATGAGATAGCAGATTTATAGGTTTGACAGGTATCATTTAAGAGATTTTTTTTTAAATCATAATTTTGAATATTAGCCTTAGGTGACTCGATTCACAATTCTAGCGAATTCACAAAGTTGTTAAAATACTTTTATGGCATGTGGCACATCATTAGAAAGAGGATAGACTGGAGAATTAATGAGGGAGTTGGAAGATCCCGGTCGCTTTTGATTTTTTTTTTGTAGCCTTATAAACAGCTGTAACATGTACAGCTTTAATTTAAGTTTTACCTTTGCGAGTGAATTAAAAAAGAACTAGGTGACTAATATCACTAATTTTGTATTTAAAAGTATTCTTAAACAATACACATCGAAATAAAAATAAAATTCAGAGTCTACGCCTTATATTTTTTTTTAAATCTGTATTTGAATGTAAAATTTGGGTCTTTTTTTTGGAAAACAATAAAAAGTCGATAAAAAAAAATCCACAGAGCATGAGGGGTGTTAAAGAGTCTAAAAGGCTAGCGGATGACTCCATCAGTCGACCATTTCAATTTGGCACACGATGCACCAAACACCCTGTATAACTAAATATTCTGTGAATATTCAAGTTCTGTGAAAGTTCAAGTCTACCTGTTGCCGTTATCAATATAGAGCAAAAACGAGCAAAAAAAATCACGTTTGTTGTATGGGAAGCGTTAAGTGGAGAGTTAAAACCGACTTTTAATGATTTTATACTGAAGATCACGTCTAAACGAGTAGTGTTAATGATTTGAAAAAAATATATGTTAAATTAGAGCACTTTCCCAATAATTTAATATGTGAATATTTTAGAATATGTTTATATTACATAGTGTAATTAATTTGTAAAGTTATGTCTAACGCGGATAAAAAAACTGAGAATGGCGCAAAATCTACCAAGCGTATTTTTCTGAAATCTTCAACAATTTAAAGATAATTTAATTATTGATAGTTTAGTATACACGTTTTATTAAAATGCCTTTTGTTTTGTGTATAATAAATTAATAATGCGTCAAATTGGGGACAGCGCTCCTTGATAGGCGAGTCCTATTACTGGCTGAACGTACGACGCGTTGCGTAAGCTCAGTACAGAACACGCAAGCTACTCAAGGTCACTGGCATATATCTCCGTCTTAAATATTTATTTTATTCTGTTTTTTAGTATTTGTTGTTGTAGCGGCAACAGAAATACATCATCTGTGAAAATTTCAACTGTCTAACTATCACGGTTCATGAGATACAGCCTGGTGACAGACGGACAGACAGACAGACAGACGGCGGAGCCTTAGTAATAGGGTTCCCATTTTACCCTTTGGGTACGGAACCCTAAAAACAACGGGTTATCCATAGATTTAGCTGTATCATACTTACCGACGCGACGCTACGGTCCCAAGCTGATCTTTATAATATTATAGCTTTTGCCCGCGGCTTCGCCCGCGTGGAGGTCGGAAATTATCCCACGAGTACGTACTACCGGGATAAAAAGTATCGTATGTCCTAACCCAGGTAATAGTCTACCTACCCATGTGCGAAATTTCATCCGAATCCGTTCAACCGTTTAGCGTGAAAGCGTAACAAACAAACTCACTTTAGTATTTATAATATTAGTTAGGATTATAATAACAGCTATATGACAATAATATATGACAAATGATATACTTACCTAATTATTATCATCCTAACCCACGAGTCGGCAACCAGCGGCTCTTTCGATGTGAAGTTGTGGCTCTCCAGTTCCATACGCAAATATTAATTATTATTCAATAAACATAGTATTTTAGCTAGCTGCTAGAATAATAAAATAATTAATTCAATAATATAACTGAATTGATTATTTTATTATTCTAGCAGCTAGCTAAAATACTTTAATATGTTTTTTTAAAAAGACATTTGTATGTTTTTAAATGAATATTATTTTGATTTAAAGTCGTTTATTTAAAATCAAAAATATATATAAGCAAATATGTATAATATTAAAACAAAATTTTTAGTTCCTTTTTAAAAATTGGGAAGTTTTGTAAATTGTCATTTTGGCTCCCCCGTCTCAAAAGGTTGCGGACCCCTGTCCTAACCTTTTCCCAGGTTTTAATCAGAACTTAAGCATGTGGCTGAACATCAGTAATTATTCTCACCGAACAACTTGCGATTCTACATAGTTGTAGAAGACTAAAAAATGTACGCTATCTCCAAGTCCAAGACTTCCAGGAAGAAACCAAAGAAGATCCAGAATTAATTTACTTACATATATTTTATTATTTTGCAAAAGAAAAAAGTACCATCTTCATAGTTACGCAATTTTAAAACGACATACCTAATTCATGAATCCATCATACGATTTAATAATAGTGAGGCTCAGCGGGGGATACGATATATCCACTTTTTTCTTAAAACAGTCTATGAATATCCCAGGGAATATCGCCTGCTATACGCGGGGGTGTAAATCTCGTTTTTTTTTTCGAAAAATATTTTGTCCCAGGCTGGCGTTGTCGGCAACGGCTTTTGAATACAACGTCCTATTTACATAAATTTGCATATGCATAGGTACTTAGAATAAAACCAACATAAATATTTCCGGGTTTTTCAGATTTTCAGCATGCGTAGGTTGTATAGGCTGGTGAAAAGAATATTAAAGATAAGTAACGTTGCCCATACAGCCAAAATAATTATGTCGAATAGATAACTGACAATCAGTCTGTATTTGCTCGTATTTTATTTATAAATTACATTGACTTTAAATAACATGACAACACGTCACGCCTGTAGTATTTTTCGAAGGAACAGACAGAGGTGCCTACTAAGCTCTGGAATGGGCAACTAGCTTCATCTTTATGACTGACCGACCCCTTGACGATTCAAAAGTGCCTGTAGTTGGTTTATTTGAAATAAATGCTTTGAGTTGAGTTTGGTGTGTGGTAGGTTCGACCACATTTCGCGTACTAAGAAAATAACAGATCCAGACTCCGTCTAAGAAATCGTAATGCAAAATTCAATAACAGGTGTGCGACCCCGGCATGGAACCCTGAAACAACCCTTCGTTCGAAAGCGCGGCGCGAGGCATTAGGCAGCGACCACTTTAGAGATGGACGTGTCAATCTGAACCAAATTTTCATCAAAAAATAGAAAAGTCAAAGGAAACAGAAGTGGTTGGACTCTTCTTGATTAACACAAATATCTATGTGACTGGGCAGAGTACATTTATGTATTATTTTCATGATTGAAAAAATTACTTCACTGAATAAGAATAAATCATAGTGGAGTATTCTTGCCCAAAATTCATTATTATGTGGGCGTCCAAGCAAATAGTGTTCAGTGGGGTATTGAGTTAAGACTAGATTCGTTATCTAGAATAGTCAATTAATAATAAGGATTTAAAAAATATTCAAAAACTAACACATTTTTTTTTATCAGAGATTTATGGAGTTGATACTCTGAAAAAGATTGATTTGAGAAAAAGCATTTTCTTTGACCACTGGTACAGACGGCTACACATCAAGCTATACATTTCCAGTATAAACTGATCTCGCATTGTATAGGATTTCCGTACAGTGCGAGATGAGCGTAAGCTGGGAATGTATAGCTTGATGTGTAGCCGTGTGTACCTTTTTAATAATTTTATCTCTTAAAATTTCTGTTATTTATAAACATCATAGAAACTCATTCCTATATGAACTTGTAGATAATTCAGCATTATAATGCTCAATTATCTACAAGTTCATCATTAGCATTATAATGCTCAATTATACAAGTTCATCAAAAATTGCATTTCGCGATTTTAATGGATTACTAATTATAATTAGTAATACATTAAATTCGCGAAATGCAATTTTTTCCCCCAACTTTACAAAACTGCGTATATCTCGGAAACTAAATGGCAAGAGCTGGACCCTTTTTGCTTGAACGCCCACAAATATTATAGTTTCATTCAAATTACAACATCATTTTTTTCTTTAAAACTATCCTATTCTATCTAGGCAAGCTCTTACTTACCTAAATAGCTAGTAGGTACTGCGAAAGTTATCCGAGAAAAGAGGTCACTGTAGTAGTCTCTACGAAGTTGCTCTAACATCGCAATCTACACTATCGAATTACGTTGTTTGCGACGGTATCAAAGCAACTTGTAGTGGTTCAAACACGATATGCACCGGGGTACACTATGAACTTTTATAGCCAGCCAGTTTAAAAGCTGCTTAATAAACTGCCCTAGTTTGTATGTGCACACTGCACAGTCACGAGCATAAATATATTACTATGGACAGTGAATGGCCGAACTGTCCATTGGACAGTTCGGCCATTCATATTTAAGACCAATTCCCGTTATTAAAAACGTTCCAAATCCAGTCGCAATATATCATCTCAGCGACAATCAACGTCAAAAATTTAGGGAAATTAACGTACTTTTGACAGATTAAGACAGATCAGGGGGTCTACTCCGAAGATAAATCCAAAGTATCGGCCGAATGTTCGGACGTTTCCTGGGGGTCTAATCCGAACATAAATCCGAACTATCGGCCGAATGTTCGGCAGTTGCTTGGTAAATAATTTATAAACCTAAAGAGGCGGAAAGAATCTTTTTATTTACGTAAGTTTCACACCTTTTATTTTCGGTAAAACGAAAAAGGGCCCGCTTTGCTTAGGTTATAGCTTATCTCGTACATCTTTGAAGCACAAAATCAAAACCAAACTTCTAGAAAGTACAAAATTAGTACTAAATCATAAGTTGGTCTGCAAAGCCCTTTTCCTTCTTCTCCGTGTCGCTGGCACGACAGCCCTAGGTTCAAGAGACGTAGGTACGTACATATTCGTACTAAGTAAATACCTAGTGTCTTGGCAAAGCAAACACTAACGTATCTGCACCAAACATTTAATGGATTATTGAAAACTTACCTTTAATACAACTAGAATTACTGTTTGGATCTTGGCTGCTTTTATTGTGTTTACGCGCTATTCTTACACAAATTTTTGCTTTGATTACAGTGCAATGAAAATAATGCTGGGCAAGCTGCCGCGGCCGTGGATCGTAGACGACGCGAAGGACGACGGCTACACGGCGCTACACTTGGCTGCACTGAACAACCACGCGGAGGTCGCCGAGCTGCTGGTTCGAGGCGGCGCGCGCCCCGACCTCCAGAACGCAAATCTGCAAACAGCCCTACACCTCGCTGTGGAAAGGCAACACACGCAAATCGTCCGTCTACTTGTCGCGCATGGAGCGAATCTCAATATTTGTGACAAGGTGACAAATCCTTAACTAATTAGTGCCTTAAAGGACACATCCCTCATCAATGCACTCAAAACACTAACCAACCAATCAAACACTAACCAATCATATTCTAATCAACATACAACCTGACACTGCCTGTAAATTGCAAAAAAAAGTAAGACATTTTGATTTTCGCGGGCTACTTCTTAAATTCATTCATTCACTTGCAGACAACGCACTGCCTAAATCGCTGGACAAAGTGAGCACTAAGAAAAGATTTTTGAAATTTCACCCGTCACCTTATGGCGGTTAAATAGGGGATGGGGTTTGTAATTTTTACCGATGGAAAATCCCATCGGGCACACGGCTGGTACTCAATAACACAAAAAACTCTTCATCAGGACGGCGATACTCCGCTGCACGAAGCATTGCGCCACCACACGCTGCAGCAGCTGCGGCGCCTACAGGACGCGCGCGACGCGGCGCTGCTCACGGGCCTTGCTCATGCGCACGACAAAAAGTCCTCCGCCTCTATCGCATGCTTCCTCGCCGCACATGGCGCTGATCTCACCATTAAGAATAAGAAAGGTACAAGAATAATATATCGTATGCGTCTGTGTAGACATGCGGTTTTAATAAAAAAAGATAAAAGAAATAAATACTTACATACCTATTTTGTCACAAACACACGTGCATTTAAAAAAAAGAACACCCAAATACTCTGAAATATTTTATTCCGAATTTCGATGTTCCGATTTTAAAAGTCCGAATTTCATAATACCTATGAATTATAATAACTATTATTGAAAATCACGAAATTTATTTTACCGACAGTCGTAAATGCGATTTGTTTCTTTTCCGATTTTCATACGTTCGAAGAATCAAATGCTCGATGGGTTCTCGGTCCGAAAAACGACATTCCGATTTTCATTACTTCGAATAAGCTGCTAAAATTAGGATTCTGATTCTGGTTCAGTTAGTATAATATTCAATTACGCATAGTAATGCAAAATCTATACTTTTTAATGTAATTTATAAACGTCTATTTTGTTATTAATATTTGTGTATTAATATTTTTTTTTTGTTTTCTTCTTCTCGCTAAATATATGTCAGGTACACACGGCTACACATCAAGCTATAATTTTCCAGGTGACGAGCAATTATGTGTTTATTTGTCTTGCTATTCAGTTTTACAAGGCGTTTTGTATTTCGGAATTCTAATTAATCGGTTCTTTAATAATCGGACTTCGTATTTTTGATGTTTCGAATTATCATTAAGTCGGACTTTTTGTTATTCGATCTATTGAAACTTGGTATTTTGAGAATAGTAATTATAAACGTTATGAATATTGACATTTTAGAATTATAAAAATAGGATGAATGATAAATCGGAACTGTTATATTAGGAATTTTGAACCATTCGGAATTATGAAAATCGGTATTTTGAAATTCGTATTTGTGACTGTCGGAATAACGTTTTTCGTATTTATGTAGTGTACCCGAAACAAACATGTAAATGAGACTGTAATATTTTTTTACAGACGTTTTTATAGTAAGTATATAGACATGATTTGACCATGCAAAACAAACATGACATGACATGACATACTTCTGAAAAAAAAAATCACTACGGAATTAGAGGAAATGTCTATAAACTCATAGAATCTTACATAACTGATAGGGAACAGACAACACCAATATCAAAATTATGCACTCAAACAAAAACAGAAAAGATATATGAAGGTCAGAATAGTTAAATATGGTGTACCACAAGACAGTGTATTGGGACTTGGGACCCTTACTATTTATCGTATATATATCAACTTGACTTACCATACTAACATAACGAATCAATTACTCTTTTTGCAGACATCATTAGAAATACCAATTAATAAAATTCCTTGGCATCTATTATCCAATGGCTGGCATCAAATAATCTCAAAATAAATGTCGATAAAACCAAATATATTAACTTTGAACAGAGCCAAACTGCTCATTTCGTTGGAATCCATATTTATTGTGCTGGTGACGATATTGGAGAGAAATAACTACAAAAATATAGGTTTACATTTAGACGTAAAAATAACTGTAAATACATAATGAACACGTTTTTTTAAAACTAAGCAATTTATATTGACTATATAAATTAAAATATATTACAAGTAGCGAAACCTTGATAAAAGCGGCTTGATATCATGGGTATGTTGCCTCGACATTAAGATTCGGCATAATTTTCTGGGGAAATTCAACCGGCTGGCTATTGGTATTCAGGGCACAGAAACACTGGATAAGAACAATGTTTAGTATTAAACCAAAATAATCATGCAAACCTTTTTATGTTGAACATAAAATTATGACCTTCCCCTGTTTATATTTATATGAAAGCGCTCTGGTCATGAAGCAGTATATTAATTTATTTAATACAAGAGAAAGAGCACGACTTGCAGACAAAACCTTGCCAAACCACGCTGATGCAAAAGCATTTTATGCAACTGCAAGGCTCCACATATTTATTATAGACAAATTAAGAAAGACAATTGATAGTCTCATATTTAACAAACAGCTGCGTATCTTACTTTTAAATAAATTTTATCCCTAGACTTTTACCAACTTTCTTTTTTACTACATCATGTGTTCTTAGAATGGTTCTTGCATACACACATCAAAAGTTTCTAGGGTCAAGCACGTTTTTGCTAGTTACAAAAAATATGGTTTTTTTTATTATATTTTTTGGTACTCCTATGGATACTTTTTAGTAAATTTCGTCATTTAAAAAGGGAATAGTTTTTGAATTTTCGTCAAAAGATGAAAATCATCTGTCACTTGATACGAAAGAAAGAAAGAAGAAGAAAGAAAATACGTTTATTTGCAGTAAACATGACGCAAAAAAGAACACAAACACAAAAATAAAAAAGGTTGGGTGAAACATGCGTCACATCCACGCAAAACGGCTATCGCTCAGCATTAAACTGCGACCCTAAGCAAGACAGAGCCCCAGCGCTGGTTTTCAGCGACAGCCGACGCTGACGTAATGACGTCGTCCGGTGCAGCAAACAATTAATAGGACGCACACGACACTACTTCGTATTCCTATATAATCTTGCAAGGGGTTTGAGGCCAAATCGTTAAAATTTCTGCCATATTTCTAAGTGGAATCAATACAAAGAACGTTATTATGGAGAGAAGACGTCATTTGAGCCGAGAAGAAATGATCAGAGCCGTGGAAATGTTGGATGCTGGTTCTCGGCAACGTGCTGTGTAATCGCTCTGAGCACTACGCAGAGTGTTATAAGACTTTGACTGTCGACTTTCGACAGGGTTTCCCTCGATTTCCATGAGATCCCCTCATCAGATTTTGATTTGGTGGCAATGGGACCACCTCGGGGGTATACCCTTTCAAACAAAAAAAAATATTTTCAAAATCGGTCCATAATTGACAGAGTAATCGCGTAACAAATATACAAAAAAAATACAAAAAAAACATACCGCCGAATTGAGAACCTCCTCCTTTTTGGGAGTCGGTTAAAAATGTAATCGACGACGACTTAAGAAGAAGAAGAAAATGTAATCAAGTTTCAGTTGTTGAATACTTTAATAGGTAATAATGATTTTCCTTTTGCTAGTAAAATTATTTATTTAAATACATTGCAAGTTTTGTATAATTTAGAATCATTTTTTCATTTTTGTTAATGTGAGTACCATGGAGCCGTTTATTATGGAAGATGTATATTGACTTAAAAAAGCGTGGCAGTTGAGAGTATGTCATGCTCACTTAAATGCCTCGCTGATGGTGGCGCGTGTGTTGGATCATTCGGTTCCCTACAAAATAGTTGAGTTGGATGGTGCTGATCCACGCGTCATGTTCGTGAACGGGCGCCGTCAGTTGAGACTGGTCTTCTCTTAACTGCCAGGGCTTATTTGTAATCTTTTAATCTTATATTGTTTTTTAAATAAGTAAGTAATTTAATTTTTTACATTGTTCTCACATATAGAAGCAACAAGAATAATGTACCCAGGATTTTGTAATATCTTGATTTAAAAGCGTGTCCTTGGAGTTTCTTGCCTGTTCTTCTCCATAGAGATCTACGTTTTGGAATGGGCAAATAGCTTCAACTTTCTGACTAACTGACCGACTCTTTGACAATTCAAAAGTGCCTGTAATAGGTTTAATTGAAATAAATGTTTTGAGTTTGAAATGTCAGCGGGAGGGGTTCTCATCGGTGTCGAGTCGACGATGAAGTACCTGGGATTCGGCCTCGACAGCCGGTGGAACTTCGTGGAGCACTTCCGACGTTTGGCTCCCAGACTGGAGAGGGCCGGGACTGCTTTGAAGCGGCTTCTGCCCAATCTAGGGGGTCCAAACGCCTCCTGCCGGAGGCTCTACGCGGGGATAGTGCGGTCCATGGCCCTTTACGGGGCACCGGTGTGGGCGCGTTCTCTGAGGTTGTGACCAGCCCAGTGGTTGAACGCGTCCCAAAGGGTCATGGCCATCAGGCTGGTACGGGGTTACCGCACGGTCTCCCGTGAAGCGGCGAGCCTCCTTGCTGGACTACCGCCATGGGATCTGGAGGCAAAAGTCCTCGCGCACATCTGGGAGTTGCGCGAGGAGGCGAAACGCCGGGGTGAAACTCCGCTGCCGCGAGAAATCACGACTCAGCGGACAGAGCTCCGGCGGGATCTCATGGCGGCATGGAGAGTGCGATTATCGCAACCCAGTGCTGAGCACGCTACAATTGTGGCGATAAATCCCCTGTTTGAGGAGTGGCGCCACGGCGTCCTCACCTTCCGCCTGACGCAGGTCCTCACCGGACACGGTTGTTTCGGGAGGTTCCTGTTTAGGATAAAGCGGGAGGAAACGCCCGGATGTCACCACTGTGTGGATCGCCCGGAGGACACGGTGGAGCATAGGGTGGAGGTCTGCCCGGCTTGGGCGGAGCACCGCCGTGTCCTCACGAAGGCGATCGGCGGCGGCGATCTCTCGCGTCCGGCTCTGGTTCAGGCCATGGTTTTGGGCGAGAGTGCATGGGAGGCCGTCACCTCCTTCTGCGAAGCAGTAATGCTTGCGAAGGAGGAGGCGGAACGCGTGAGGGAGAGGCAAGGTTCGCGCCCTCACGCCCCTAGTCGCCGCAGCAGACGCCCCGGGAGTCGGGAATCGCAAGCCGATTTCCGGCCACCGTAGGCGCGGGCCTGCAGAATGAAGGAATACGGGTGGGTTTTAGAGAGACATTTTTACTAGGGCAATAAAATATGTATGTTTAAAAAATACCTTGATACCTAGACACTTTTGATGTGTGTAGTTTATTTTAATCCATATTAGAATATTCGTTATATTTATTTTCTTACACCCAGAGGTTCGAGTATGTTGTAGAGATACTTTTTTAATTTTTTTTTCAGCGTTATTTCTTACCCATCTACAATAATGAACAATATTCTATACTGAAAATATTTCAATTTCTAGGTCAGACTCCCCTGGACTTATGCCCGGATCCGAATCTATGCAAGACTTTGACGTCTTGTCGCAAGGAAGGAGCAAGTTTGGGTGGCGAAGGCACACCAGAGAACGAGCCGAGCTCGTTGAGTGCTGCGGCTGTGGCCGGAGGCAGCGCGTCGCCGCCGCCGGCCGCAGAGCCCGCGCCCGCGCCGCCCCCGCCGCTCGTTCCCGTGCTACCCGCGCCCGTGGCGCACGACCCCACCACGGACGAGTGCCTCGTTTGCTCCGATGCCAAGCGAGACACACTCTTCCGCCCCTGTGGACACATCTGCTGCTGTAACGTCTGCGCAGCGAGGGTAAATGTTCCACTTTATATCATCTTTCTAGCTACTTTTCAAGTTTATGGGTCGCAGGCTGACTAGCTTAGATCTGTCGCATGCTCGTCGGGGGCACCAGGAGTCGTTGTTGGGGCTTTATGGCCTCTTGCCCAAGGATTTTTTCTGTTGGTCCCTAAAACTGGGGTTCCCCTCCATCTCCCGCAGGAGGGAATAGGAGTGCTCTATCGCATACCTAGCCGCTGAGGTGTTTTCTGAAGTATGTGTCTGGGGTGTAACTGTAGAAGCGCCGGAAGTATTTCACGACGCCCGTGCGACCTGGCACTGCTGGGTGAGGTCCCTAGTTCCCTAGAGAAGACTCGGCAAGAGCTGATGTAGCAACGACGACATCGGTTTTGGTTGGTGCTTACCTACAGTGGAAGCTGTACCTGCCCCCAACAACGTAACCAGATCTAGCGTTGCATGGCGCGGGGCGTTGTAGTGTGTCTTGAGGTGCGTGTACGTCGCTCGTTTGGTGTATCTATGTGTTTTTCTGAGAGTGTGGAGTAGTGAGTGAGTGAGCCGCGCATGTGGTGCCTATATTAATTTAAAACGCTTTGCGCGCGGTGTCATGTGGTGAGAGTGGTGTTCTTTTATTTGAGTAGGTCGTATGTAAAGTTATTGCGACTTACTGAGGCAGTGAGGCGTCATGTCCGGTCCTACTGCGCGGCGTCTGCAATGATGTCGCGCGGGAAGTGCTTGACTTAAATCTGAGGAACTACCCGTTTTATAGGACTGCCACGATAAACCAATCCTCACCGTCCTCCTTTATCCCTTCTCTTATCCCAATTTGGAATGCTGCTTGGGAGATATTATTTTTCATCCCATCTATTGTAACAAGTCTACTGCAAACTATTAAAAATAAAAGGGAAAGTAGACTAGTTAACTATATAATTGAAGAATTTTAAAAAATACAGAAAAAATTATTAAAAAAGTTAAGGGAGGTTATAAAAGGATGGTACGAAACGGTGTCCCGGTTCGATACGTCAGGCCTCGTCAGCTCTGAAGCATCCAGATCCGCTTCCAGTTATTTTAGTAGGTTCAACAGGCAGTGTAGTAGTCGTCAGGCCTCGTTAGCTTAGAGGCCTGTAGATCCGCTTCGCAGTATCACTGCCAGTCCAGTCCAGGTCTCTGCAGTAGTGGATGGTCCTCTTGGCAAGTATGTAGTTCCAAGAAGACTGAGTATGTTGCAAGACTTTTGTAGAGATGATTCCTTCAGCGCTACCAGAACACATCTCCCGGGAATGTGTCAGAAATCCCTTTTATATTCGAGTCTCGGTTGATTTTTCCAAATCATCTGTTTTTTCTGTTCTTTACAGAATTTAATTTCAAATTCAGTGTTAAAAGGCCAGACATATTTGTATCACATATTCGTACCAAAAACCTCTTTGATGAATTTTGAGAGCGTTTCAATTATTATTATAAATGTAAGTTAGGATACCAAATATTATACAGCAAACAATTATATTTACCTATAAAATAAAATATTTGAGCTAAACATATTGATAAAAAGAATTTAAATTATATAAATCAAAAGTAACCTTCATGGACTAAGCCAGTAAGAAAACTATGAGAGAAAATTTGAAGAAAAATATAATGATAGCTTGACAGCCTGACGTAAGTGTCATAACATTGAAAAATATGAAAATTAAAGAAAACTAATCGTTTTAGAACGATTCGCAAAATAATATTGCAAAACCAATAGAAGAGTATAATACATAATATTAATGAATGCAAAGTGTAAGTATAAGATGTATGATGTAGTGTCTGTAGTATGTAGATACTATATTTCCCCAACGACCCCGAGAAAATTTTTGGTCTAGATCAAAAATTTTGTAAAGGTTAAAATATTACAGCATTCACAAGACGTACATACTTCATTCAATCACACCGACATCTTACGTAGTTGGGTCAGGTAGGATTCACATTCAATGATCACTACTCGACCTGATAAATCAATAACAGTAGGCTTTTTTTTGGAGTTGTAATCCGCTCACGTCTAAAACCACTAATAAGATGAAAAATATAAAGATTTTTTTAATTTAACAAGGGCTTATTTTTATGGAGTTGTTAGCCGCTCCGAATAAACTTTAGTTGATATTTAACAAGGGCTTATTTTTATGGAGTTGTTAGCCGCTCCGAATCAACTTTAGTTAATATAACAAGGGCTTATTTATAAGGAGTTGTTAGCCGCTCCGTATCAACTTTAGTTAATATTTAACAAGGGCTTATTTATAAGGAGTTGTTAGCCGCTCCGTATCAACTTTAGTTGATATTTAACAAGGGCTTATTTTTATGGAGTTGTTAGCCGCTCCGAATCAACTTTAGTTAATATAACAAGGGCTTATTTATAAGGAGTTGTTAGCCGCTCCGTATCAACTTTAGTTAATATTTAACAAGGGCTTATTTATAAGGAGTTGTTAGCCGCTCCGTATCAACTTTAAGAATTGATCCAATCAACTACAGAAGTTGATTGAATAAGTTACCTAACCTTTCTTATTGGGTGACCAATAAGAAAGGTTAGGTAACTTATTCCTAAAAGCACTTCCTAAAAGTATCTAAAAAGAACTAAGAGAGACTAAAATAATCTTCTTAATGGTTTAACAACCGAAGAGTCTAATAAGAGAAAAAAAAGAAAGAACTCTAAAGTTAGAAGACGAAAAGAAGAAGAGATGAATCATGAGTAATGTGAAGAATGAAATTATTTTCATAATTATATACATTATATTTTAAAATCTTTAATATGCCATTTAGCTTAGTTGCCATTAGTGTTAAAGAGGACTCAATTCAGACTAAATGATGCAACTATAAAAAAAAAAGGCAGGGGTGGCACATCGTATGTTGCATGTGTGTATATGTGTAGTGTAGGGTAGTAAAGTATTTGAAATAAGTGTTATGTAGATGTTTAGGTTTGTATAAACGACCATAGGATATTGTCCTGTAGTTGTCTTGAAGTGTCCCAGCCCCCAACTTGTAAATGACCACGAGTGGTTTTAAGAACACTTACAAGCAAAGACTGGGTACGATTACCAGTGGGTAAACGTAGTGGTGTGCAAGTGTGTGGGGGTGCAGGGTAGTGAGGTATAAGTAGAGGATTATGTGTAAGTGGTAACGATTATAGGATATTCTCCTATAATACGTCGTAGAGTAATCCAAACCCCAACTTGTAAGTGACCACGAATGGTTTTAAAAACACTCACAAGCGAAGAATGGATACGATTACCAGTGGGTAACCGTAGTAGTGTGCACGTGTGTGGGGTGCAGTATAAGTTTGTTAAGTATGTAGATATGTTGAGTAAAGAAGTCTTCAAGAGGAGGGCTGAAGAGGAAAAGTAAGTTAGTATTAGACCTATCTAAAACCTAATACATGTTATAAAAAAGAGACTAAGCCAAATAAGAGTCCAAAAGGAAATAGTACTAGTGATAGTTTGTTTTAGAATTTTGAAAAAGATTATGTTTGATTTTAAGGTGGGCGCCAAACTGTAACAAGTCTACTGCAAACTATTAAAAATAAAAGGGAAAGTAGACTAGTTAACTATATAATTGAAGAATTTTAAAAAATACAGAAAAAATAATTTAAAAAGTTAAGGGAGGTTATAAAAGGATGGTACGAAACGGTTTCCCGGTTCGATACGTCAGACCTCGTCAGCTCTGAAGCATCCAGATCCGCTTCCAGTTATTTTAGTAGGTTCAACAGGCAGTGTAGAAGTCGTCAGGCCTCGTTAGCTTAGAGGCCTGTAGATCCGCTTCGCAGTATCACTGCCAGTCCAGTCCAGGTCTCTGCAGTAGTGGATGGTCCTCTTGGCAAGTATGTAGTTCCAAGAAGACTGAGTATGTTGCAAGACTTTTGTAGAGATGATTCCTTCAGCGCTACCAGATCAGATCTCCCGGGAATGTGTCAGAAATCCCTTTTATATTCGAGTCTCGGTTGATTTTTCCACATCATCTGTTTTTTCTGTTCTTTACAGAATTTAATTTCAAATTCAGTGTTCGAAAAGGCCAGACATATTTGTATCACATATTCGTACCAAAAACCTCTTTGATGAATTTTGAAAGCGTTTCAATTATTATTATAAATGTAAGTTAGGATACAAATATTATACAGCAAACAATTATATTTACCTATAAAATAAAATATTTGAGCTAAACATATTGATAAAAAGAATTTAAATTATAGAAATCAAAAGTAACCTTCATGGACTAAGCCAGTAAGAAAACTATGAGAGAAAATTTGAAGAAAAATATAATGATAGCTTGACAGCCTGACGTAAGTGTCATAACATTGAAAAATATGAAAATTAAAGAAAACTAATCGTTTTAGAACGATTCGCAAAATAATATTGCAAAACCAATAGAAGAGTATAATACATAATATTAATGAATGCAAAGTGTAAGTATAAGATGTATGATGTAGTGTCTGTAGTATGTAGATACTATACTATTCGAAAAGAGCCAAAGGGTTCCTCGATATGTGCGACTAAAATGGGTAATTCCGGCGCACTTAATAACAGTGACGAATTGACTTTTGAATTTGGAACACTATTTAATTAAAAAGTTTTTAAAACGTAATTCGCGTCCTTAAAGTCCTGGCCGGTAGTAAAAAAAACGCGCCTGCAGACGCGGCATTCGTAAACGAATTTAAAAAAAAATAGGCGGGAGCTTCTTATTGGTTTTTTTATTAAATAAATTTTTCTCATAGAGGGGATAAAAAGCAGTGTGCCACACGGTACCAAAATTATTTAATCTTGAGCGACGTACTTTGAATCCCTCGCTACGCTTAGGATTCTACTCTAGAATCCCTCGCAACACTCGGGATTCTACTCTAAGAATCCTTCGCAACACTCGGGATTCTACTCTAAGAATCCTTCGCTTCGCTCTGGATTCAAACAATCGCTCTCGCCCTCAATACATTATTTTGGTCCCTTATGACACAATCTATACTATTGTGTGCAGGTGAAGAAGTGCCTGATCTGCCGCGCGTGCGTGACTTCGCGGGCGCGCGTGGGCGAGTGCGTGGTGTGCTCGGAGGCGCCCGCCACCGTGGTGTTCCGACCGTGCGGCGACGTGTGCGCCTGCGCCGCGTGCGCGCCGCTCATGCGCAAGTGCGTGGAGTGCCGCACGCCGCTCGCGCCGCCCGCCGCGCTTCCGCACGCGCCGCCGCATGCTCCGCCGCACGCGCCGCCGCTGCCGCACAAGATTGATTGTAACTACCTTTCGAGATAATATTTGCTAAGCGTTGAAATAGAACGTTTGTGGAATCCCCTTCAGTTCGGTCTGGTTCTACTGGTTTCATTAGGGTCCGCTGTTATTCAAAATTTAAGATTATTTCGCTCAATGTTAAGTTATGATTTTTTGCATATCCGCAGTGGAGAAGGAGAGCGGCAGCAACCTGGCGCACGTGCAGGTGAACAAGGGGCAGCCGGTGCCGGCGCAGTCCGCGCCGCACTACATGAACAACGGCACGCGCTTCGCGGCCGCGCCCCCGCCCCCTGCGCCCTTGCCCGCCGGACCCGCCTCCCCCGCGGCCCCCGCCACGTCGGCCACCCCAGCGACCTCCGCCAACTCCGCGCCCGCCGTGGCCGACGTGCAGAAGCTACAGCAACAGCTCCAGGACATCAAGGAACAGGTCAGCACTACCACTTTTCTGTCTTTAATATTTTTGGTAACATCGTACAGCTTGGGAGCTCGTATAGAATTCAACAAGCCGAATTCAACATGCCCGAGGTGGGCCTCGGGCATGTTGAATTTTAAATAGCGAAGCTGATTTGATTTTGCATTCCCTTATTTCCACAGAATTGTACTACTACGATATTTTTTACTTCTTTTTATTATAATGATTCAGTATTACAATCTACGCTATTAAAACACCGACATGAAAAAGAAACTGGCCCCATGGCAAACGGCAGGCCATGCGCATATCAATGCTGACCACGGAACCCTACACTGCACGTGGGATTAGTCAATAGTCACGCACTTGGCCTGTCCTAGTAATAATTAAGCCTGACCCGCTGCCGATCTTGACATACCTAACTGACAAGCAAAGTACACACCCGGTAACGAGAAAACAACCCACGAAGATAGTTGTAATAAAATGATACATTTTGAATACGTATGTTACAGACGATGTGTCCAATCTGCTTGGACCGGTTGAAGAACATGATCTTCCTGTGCGGGCACGGCATGTGCCAGATGTGCGGGGACCGCATCACCGTGTGTCCCATCTGCCGCAAGCAGGTCGAGAAGCGAATCCTGCTCTATTGAACATCGAAGCAGCTATTTATGATGACACTATTCAAACAGAAGCCCGCTTTTTGCTTTAGGCTTCAATACTATAAGGCTGATTTTCTTTATAATCGCTTAGTTAAGTACCCAACGTTATTTATTAGAGAACATTTGGATGGTAAGCAAGTTCAGTACCTATTTTGTTTCATCGTATCGAAACCCGGACCCCGAACCCCCCCGAACCTCGTATCGGGTTTTGGTTCCTGCGAGTTGTCTTGAAACACAAAAACTTTGTGGCTGTTTAAGGACTTCAAGTTCGAACATAATCTTTAAGAAGCTTCGTGTTATAGCATTTACACAGTAAGGCTGATATAGAGACATTATTAAATTAAATGCCCAGAACGTAACTGTGTAATATTAACGTTACGTGCATCTTTGTTACCGTTTTCGCATGTTGCACAAAATGGATACCGTTAATGTTGTGTTTGCTTAGCTCCTACTACTACTGCTGTTTTACTTCTATTTTGTTTGTTCAATTCATCATTTGAAACCTACCTAAGTAGGTAGGCGTACTTTTATTAATATTTAATGGAAAATTATGAATTTCCATTGCCACATGCATTTAATTATAAAATAAAATTTACATAAAAAATATATCTTTTGTGTTGTAAAAATGTAGTATTTTACACGTGCGTTATACGACGCGGCCTTACATATGATGTTAAAATAAAAACTTGCCAGTGCGTCTTGCACCTTTTTGAATTATTTTGTGTAACACAATATCTGGCGGTTTTGGACAACTAAATATAAAAATAATTTAAGTTTACTTTGCACGTACTTTTGAATACAAAATAGAACCACAAGTCGTTATGTTTCGAGTACTTGTTTTAAACATTGGCTCTTATTGTTGTAATGCCTATTGGTTACTAAATAATGTTATTTAAGGCTTTTTATAATCCTACGTGTTGTACAATTATTTAACTTACATAACCAATATTGAATACTTTACACTAAATTAAAATAAATACAATTGTTTAAATAATATTTTATTATATTTTAAAAGCAACAAAACAGACCTAAATGTAATAATAATAATAAATTGAATTCACCATTGTCACAAATTAACCGGAGTAATTAGCCACCAATGTCGCTTCATCAATATCTGGGAAGGTGACTGATTCTTTAACTCTGATGACGTCAGCGCTTGCTACGAGGCGGTCGTGGAGCAACGTTTTAGTTAGATCGTAGATCCGGAAGGACAGATGTAAGTCTTGCGCCAGGTCGCTCACCTCGCAGCGCCGGCAGTCCTTGAAGTAGATGTCGGAGAGGCCGCGCAGCTCGGGAGAAGCGGCGCAGTACACTGGCGTACTAGCTGCTTGCCGCTGTGCAAATAAATTCAATGAATCTTTATTGCAATCCATAATGTACACATACAGGTTGTAAGCATTAATAAATAGAAACAATTATGGACCCTGTCGGGCACAGCAAAATTTTAAATAAGTAGGAGAGATGAAGGGCGCTTTAATGATTTTCCTTATTACTAAATATCTAAATTATTTCCTATGTTTTTTACAACATTATAATGCGTTCTCTATGCATTTTAACACCATACTGCGATCGCCAACTCGCCTGCCAAGCGTGGTGATTATGGCAACCCCCCTTTGGTCCCAGGCCTATGTCCAGCAGTGGACGTCTTTCGGCTGCAATGATGATGATGATGATTAGATGATAAATTTTATCATTTATTTATTTATTCTCTGAATAAACTAGTAATTCTGCGAACAGTAGATCTCGCGAGCACAAACTTTTTTGCAACAATTCATAAACTACTAAAGTTATTTAAAATAATATTTTTACCATGATTTTTGTTTACAACAGTTTTGTTTAAAAACAGTAAAGAAAAATTATGAGGAAATATTTGTGGTCAGCTAGAAAAAATAAGTAATCGGTTTTTTAAAAACAGTAAAGAAAAATTATGAGGAAATATTTATAGGTCAGCTAGAAAAAATAACTAATTGGTTTTAATTGGCAGAGGTAACAATCAGCCTAGTTTTGTAATGAGAAGGTGGTCCCCTGGTCCTCCATCAATCCCTACCTAATAGTTAAAGGGCCGATTCCACTTGTAGAAATCTAAAAGTGAGCAATTTACGGCATTTTGAGCAGCTATTCTGCTCAGCACGCCGAAGATCCTCATCAGATCTTCACCAAATCTATGAAACCAACTTAAAGCCTTTCAAATAAAAGTAAAACCATCGAAATCGGATGTCCTAAGGCGGAGATATCCAAAAGTAGCCTTTATGTTAATCCTCTACCTCCATACAAAATTTTATCATAATTGGTCCAGCCGTTTGAGCGTGAAGAAGTAACAAACACACACATACTCACAAACTTTCGCCTTCATAATATTAGTGGTATGTTATAATATGCTAGGGATGCTCCCTTGCAAACATTGTTCGAGAATAAGTACCTGCATGACGTTCATCATCATCATTTCAGCTGAAAGAAGTCCACTGCTGGACATAGGCCTCCCCCAAAATGGAAGTTTTGCCATAATCGCCACCCTTGGCGCCTGCGGGTTGGCGATCGCAGTATGGTGTTAAATTGCATAGAGAACGCTGCTGCCAATTCTCAGTTTCTCGCATTTTCAGTCCCTTAGTCGGCTTTTACGACACCCACGGGAAGAAATAGGAATTACATTGGCATGACGTTAGTTTCGCAGTAATCGAATGGCCACCAAGAAGCCCTGATACGAATCCAATAGTGCTCTATTTATGTTCTAAAAGCCGACTAAGGGACTGAAAATGCGAGAAACTGAGAATTGGCAGCTGCGTTCTCTATGCAATTTAACACCATACTGCGATCGCCGATGAGCTGAAGAGGCGTGTTCGAGCTAACCAACCAGCTCCAGAAACTTTGGAGGAGCTGAAAACTGCCATCATGGAAGCATGGGAGAACATTCGACAGCACGTCATAGTGGCGTTAATTAATTCCATGCCGAACCGCATGACAGCCGTCGTCGTGACCGTCGTCTTCGAGGTAACACATAACTTGTGTTACCCAAACAAACGTTTTCTCTAGTCAACCATTGCTTTTCTCATTAATTCCACGCTAATAAAGAACCTGAGAAACGCGAAAAGAAGACCTATTGCAATTAAACTGGTTTTTTTTTTTTAGTATACCGATTTCAAATTTGGAGCAATGACAAACGGAACTGATAGTGATTGGCTTCAAAACCACTTTTTTTTTCTTTGTACTACCCGTTATTTAAAATTATAGAAACCTTTAAATAAAAATATGCAGGGTGGCTCGATTCAGGTGTCTGGGAGTGTGTACTCCCAGACACCTGAATCGAGCCACCCTATATATTACAGCAGTGCTAGTGCTAGAATAAACATCTCTGTAGTTTTTCAGTGAGGAAGATCATCCTCGAGTTGTATTTCAACCCCAATCAAGTTATTCCTGTCGTACGAATCCAGTCTTCACCAAAAAAGTACTAAGTCAACAATACACATTAATAAACGTTCATAATTTGCGTGTATGACCTGCATTTTAAACATAATTATGACATGATAAAATCATTCCGATTGTGATTCAAACTGTGTTACGCAATTAGGGAGCACCCTAATTGCGTAACACAGTTTGAATCACAATCGGAATGATTTTGAAACACATAAATTGCTAACCCATTGATACATAATTATGTTAGAAAAACTTGTCTGCTCAATGAATGAATGAATGAAATGCACCGACCCCAGCGTGGTTTGACCAAACCCGATTGATTTAGTACGTTCGTATACTAAATCAACGTACTTTTTTTTTTTTTACTTCCTATAAGACTAATTTTGTCTGAAGACCATGAATAATTCTCTAAATGTTAAAGGAAACTTACAATTGATTTGGAAAAAGGCTTCATGCTTGTGTATAGTAATTCGTACGGCCACCAGTTCCGACACAGTCTAGTCTTGACAAAGGATCCAGGATGAGCGCAGAACACCGACTTGCTCGTGTTCACCCAGCGGTAACTCAAGAAATGCATAAAATGAATACCACACAGCTTAGAGATGTTATAAGCTTTTATAGAAGTGTACTCTTGTTCAGGCAGTGACACCATCGCTTCAGTGGGTGTTAACTGATGGTTAAAATCCCAGCTTACGTGCCTGAGAAAAAATTAACGGTATTTCCAAATTTGACACAACTGATATTTATTAACAAATGAACCCCACAAATACACATTTAAAAAAAACGAATTACCTATGCGATTCCGACGATACAAGTACGACCCGTGCATCTGGGGCAAGAATACGTTCAAGGTTCGTTAGTAAGACAAATTGACTCAAGTAATTAACTTGAAATGTTGTTTCCAATGAGTCTTCCGTAAGAGTCCACGGTAATCCAAATACAGCCGCGTTTAAAATGACAATATCAAGTTTTCTAAAAAAAAAACTTTACGTATTATTTATTTACTTGTCATATGCTTTTATTCCCCGAAGGGTTCGGCAGAGGTGTACCTATAGTACATTGACTTTTCGCCAGTTATGTTTAGGTCCCATTAATAGGGGGCGATCCTATTGTCATCAACCGGCCACAAATCCAGACGGAAAATTCCAGATAGAAAAACCCAATAACACTTTGCCCGACTCGGGAATCGACCCCAGACCTTCTGTTCAGCAGTAGGGCTTGCGACCACTAGACCAACGAGGCATTAGGTATATTAATTTACAGTACAGGGTGAAGCGCTTCACGAGAAATACTTACAAGCTTAATACTTATTAAGTACTTGCTTGGTTTATGCTTGTTTTAGAGTAGGTAGGTATGACCCGGAAATACAACAATATTTTTATAGCAGGAAATAATATGGCCCGGCCCGCCTGGTAGTATTAACCAAACACAAATATTTCCGGCAACAATGGCTGACGACATAAGTAGTTCAAGAATTGTTGCACCTTGCAACCGGAGTGGCCATCTGAAAATATTATGTTGGGCTGGCTCGCACCGCACTTAAAATATTGCTGGCAATGTGTTGCAGCCCCACATTCCCGGGAAGTATAGCCTGTTTAAGAGCGCCTTTACGAAATGTTAGTTAAGTATTAGAAAAATATCTTACAGCTGTTCTTTCAGAATCTCGTCGGAGCACTTTTTCACAGATCTCAGTGAAGCAAGATTGACCTCGTATAATTTCAGAAGATTACTATTTTCACAAGCATTTTTAGCAAGGTTCGCCGCGTAAGGATTGCGACAAACCATAAGCACTGTGCAATCTCGAGAACTTAAACATTTCGCCATCTCCAATCCGATCCCACTATTCGCACCCGTGATCAAACATGTTTTATTCGACAGATCAACATCTTCTATCACCTGCAAAAATAAATAATCAGGTATAGGTACCTACTACCTTACTATCCATACTCGAAACTATCATTACAAATGCGAAAGTACGTCTGTCTGTCGGTCTGTATGTCTGTATGTTATCTTTTCACGCCGCTAACGGCTGAACATATTTCGTATGACCTGGGTAAGAACATAGGATACTTTTTATACCAGTAGCAGGTACCTACGTGCCCGTGGCATAATTTCCGACCATCACGCGGGTTTTTGCCAAAAGCTAGTGTTCTAAATAATTGTTTATCAACTGGATTTTGCCATTCGCATTAGTTCAAGGTGGCCCGTGAAACGAGGTCCAAAGAAAATTTTTGAAGCATCTCTCCAAGGGCTTCCCGAAACACTACCATGTATATTCAGCGAATATTTAGGAGCTACATGGTTTTTAATATTTTTGGGTTATTCTCATTTCAGACTTTTTTATTTTTCTCCATTTGTACCTATGTCAAAATTCAGCTTAATTGGATGCTAGGAAGAACATTAAAAAAAATGGATCACTCCAAGCGGAAACATACAATACTTTAGTAAGTACCTAAATTTTTTTTTTTTTTTTTGGGTGGGAAATTATCAAATAACTTCTCCGGAGGGCGTGTCAGACTTTTACTGACTAAAACCCACCCGTGTTCCTACCGTTGCCTGTGTGCCGGGGCCACGATATCCCTTTCGGACAAACTCGCAACCCCGGCAGGCATTGGCCCTAACGGACCCCGTCAGTTGGTGCTGACATCTCTTTGAGGCGCGCTTGAAACATAACAACATAACGCGCCGTCGACCCGGGCCTGGTCCTTATCGGACGGCGAGCTACCCATCGCTCACCGTCCGCAGGCCCGCGCCTACGGTGGCCGGAAATCAGCTTGTGACTCCCAACGCCCGGGGCGTCTCCTGCGGCGGCTAAGGGCGTGAGGGCGCGAACCCTGCCTTACCCTCACGCGTTCCGCCTCCTCCTTCGCGAGCATTACTGCTTCGCAGAAGGAGGTGACGGCCTCCCATGCACTCTCGCTCCTAACCATGGCCTGAACCAGGGCCGGACGCGAGAGATCGCTGCCGCCGATCGCCTCCGTGAGGACACGGCGGTGCTCCGTCCAAGCCGGGCAGACCTCCACCGTATGCTCCACCGTGTCCTCCGGGCGATCCACACAGTGGTGACACCCGGGCGTTTCCTCCCGCTTTATCCTGAACAGGAACCTCCCGAAACAACCGTGTCCGGTGAGGACCTGCGTCAGGCGGAAGGTGAGGACGCCGTGGCGCCTCTCTAGCCACTCCTCAAAGAGGGGACTTATCGCCACAATTGTGGCGTGCCCTAGTAAGTACCTACCTACTACCAAGTATGAAAAAATATACTTATTGCCGAGCTGTCCATGGTAATATATTTATCCTCGTCGTGACTGTACCTAATTGTCATATTCCACACTACAATATAAATGAGGCGTATCTTATTTACAAAATTGAACATCAGCAATCTTACCTCATCCGCAGTTGGTCCATGAATCCTAATTAAATCAAGACTACTTCCAAGAGCAGATAAATAATTGTCGAGTATAGTTCCTTTTTTGGCTATGGTATTTAAAAAATGTTTATCCACACGTTTTAATATATCGGGAATACTGTAACCGAAAACATTATTAGTAGGTACTTAGACCCATTCTCCCATTACAAAAGAAAGCTCAAGGCACTGAGCTGCATAATGACGATTGTGCACTTACAATATAAAACCGAACTAAAGGACGATGAGCACTGACGTCCCCTAAATTAAAACTTAGTTATCAGACTTGAAACATATCTCATTTAAAAGGTCTCGGCTTACTGATCATAATATGGCGGATAGAACACTTTACTACGGCGACGACCGTCAAAAGTATGGGTTTTTTCGGGAAAAAAAGGAAATGCAATGGTACTACTGTAGCACAATAGTTATCTGCCTGATACGCAAGGCTGCAAAGTTATTTTGTAACGCGAGTACCCGAATAGAAACCTAAGCAAGCGAAGGATTCTAGGGCCCGTATTTATAGAGCGTTACTCAGTACTCAAGCATTACTTAAGACTAGTTTCAACCAATCCAATGGCTTGAATCTAGTCATAGGTAATGCTTGAGTACTGAGTAACGCTCTATAAATACGGGCCTAAGATTCAAATAAAGAATCCTGAGCGTAGCGATGGTTTCAAAGGTACTCACGGCTACACAGATGTGTAGCCGTGAGTGCCTTTGAGACCCAATGCATAGCTAGATAGCTATGCATTTCCAGTATAAGCTGATCTCACATTGTGTAGGTTTTCAGTATAATGACAGGTCAGCGTATAATGGAAATGTATAGCTTGATGTGTAGCCGTCTGTACAAGACGTAGAATAAGTTTGTAACACACAACTTTTCACCCCACTAGGTACAGCGAGGAAAATGCTAGGTGCAAGAAAAACAGCTTAAATGATTATAGGTAAGTACCTATTTATTAGAGTTTATAATTTATTTTAAAAAAACAAATCTTGTTTCAGTGTCCCAATCCTCTTATTTAATATGATCGAAGGCTTTGCTCTCCCGTTTATTGTGGTTAGTGACGTTTACATCTATAAAGGTACCTATAGCTACCTACATGAATGACTGATGGGATGGAGTACCATCCCATCAGTCATTCGTAATTCATGATTGATGGAATAGATTGATGAATGAATAAGTACCTAGTTGTTGTAGATGGTAAGAGCATGTAGTCGCCTACTCTTGCAGGCTAAGCATGGATAGAAAGAACATTCATAAATTGAATACTTATTAGAAACAGCTAGTCGGATAACCGCGTACTCCTAGGTAGAGCGCCTACCTACTGAGGGCTGCGGGCTAATTGCGTAACACATTATAGTAGGAATCGGTTACAATTTGACAATTCAACAACATTCACTGCGTTATTTACGTTGTTGAGCAGACAAATTATTCTAACATATGAAGCAATGGATTAGCAATATACTTCAAAATGATTCTGATTCAAACTGTGTTACGCAATTAGGGTGCAGATTTTTCAATCGTCAGTTCAGTTGAAATGTGTTTGCATTCTTTAGGTACCTACATAAAGTCGTTAGATAGGTTGTAGAGTATGTAGGCATATAAAATGTAAGGACCTGGATACAATAATAAGTTATTGGATATAATACTCACCAGCGAAATTGAGAACGTAACATTGTTTCAAAATACAGTCCAACCCTTTTATCATTGAATTTGTACTTGCGTTTTTACATAGGTAGGTACTTGTCACACTAAAGAGGTACCTATATATTTTTTAGATGAATGATTTTTTCTTAGTGGCTTGTAATATTATCGAGAATAATCCTCTTAAGTAGGTACCTACTTGGTTAGTAATGCTACGTACACACGCTGTGACTTTAGTGGTCAGAGCAGCCCGCTGGCGATTTCAATAAAAAAAAAGTGATAAATAGATTTATAAAAAATAAGCCATGGCAGCTAAGAGAGGACCAGTCCCTACTGACGGTGCCCGTTCACGAACATGACGCTATGATATGATAGATTTACAGATTATTAAAATTAATCATAACTCTGGTGTGGGACGCACGCAACCTGTGTCGACACCCTTGCGCCATCTCATGATCCAAGCACGGCTGGTTGTAGGTACTGGCTCCACTGCTGCGGCTTCTAAGCGGCGTAGCTAATACTGCAATCCTATGGGCAACTACAATTTTGAGCCGTTTGGGGTCTAAACGCTCGGGTCATGGGGCCCCAGTGCACGTCTCCTCTCCACTCCTCTCTGTGCGCATCTCGCCGACTGATCGAAAGTAATCGAAACTTCACGTGACCCTGGGGCACGATTCCGGATGACAGCGATGCGGAGGAGTACTTTTTTTTTGTTTTTTTTTTTTTTGTTTATCTTGTTAGTATTGAGGAGGGTGACGGTATAAATGAAACGTCCGTATCACCTTTAACTCTCTATTCAATAAACTTATCGCTAGGTACAGTACAACAAAAGACTACACCGCTTTGTTCGTCCCCGTTATGTTGCCAACTGGTGTTGCCAGTTGTGTCAACTAGTGACGAGTGGATGTGGTATCGAGTAGTAATCGATATCGCCACACCACCCCCCCACGGTGTAAAATAACCTCATATTATAAAACTATAAAAATATTTTAAAAAAAATATTTATAATAATTATAAAAACAATTTACATTAATGAAGAAAATAATGGAAAGAAGGGTGGAAAAAGATACATTAGACGTCGATGGGCGTCTTGAAGCGGACATGGCGACCTGAACGAGATACGTAGCTCTTTTTGGGAACTGGATAGTTGCTGTCAGACTGAGATGTAGGTGATGTCCCTTGAGGAGTTTTGCAAGATGATGGTGATGATTGAGGAGTAGTAGAGCCAGTACCTCCTGAATGTGGTGCCTGTTCAATAAATGCTGGCTTCACACGGTCAAGACTCACTTGCGCGTCCCTGTTAGGCAATGCAATTGTTATTGTTTTATCGGTTCTGGTGATGACTCTGTGAGGGCCAGTGTATGGAGGTCTAAGGGATGTCTTCGCGGAGTCGTCACGTAGGAACACATGGGTGGCGTTGGATAATTCCTTGAAGACGAACGCATGACGCTCTGAGTGACGTGACGCTGGCACTGGTTTTATTTGGGCCATGTGGCTCCGCAATGCCGTTGCAAAATTTTGAATGTCTTGTATGTTGCTCGTTGTCGTAGGAGTTACAAATTCTCCAGGTAAACGAAGAGGTTCACCATAAACTAATTCAGCGCATGATGTTTGTAGGTCTTCCTTTAAAACAGCCCGCATGCCTAGGAGCACTAAAGGTAGTGCGGTACACCAACTACCACCGTGGCACATAAGAGCAGCCTTTAAATGCCGGTGCAGCCTCTCGACCATGCCATTAGCACATGGGTGATAGCTGGTAGTGCGAGTGCGTTGGATAGATGCAGACTTTAAGAGGGACATGAATAAGGCAGACTCAAATTGCCGACCCTGATCGGTGGTAACTATAGACGGGACCCCAAAACGAGCTATCCAGCCTATCGTGAACGTTTCGGCCACTTCTTCAGCTGTAATGCCGATCATGGGCCACACCTCTGGCCATCTGGTAAATCGGTCAACCGCAGTAAGGCAATATTGGTAACCTTTACTAGAAGGCAAAGGGCCGATTATGTCGATGTGAACATGACGAAAACGATTTGTTGGGGCTGAAAATTTACCTAGGGGCGTGGATGTGTGTCTGGTCACCTTACTACGCTGACATGGTTCACATTCTCGAGCCCATTTGCGACAATCTTTGTTTATTGAAGGCCAAACAAATCGTTCACCTACCAAGCGTGCGGAAGCTTGCGCGCCAGGGTGGCTGAGGTTATGAAGTCTATTAAAGTAATGGCTACGGAAAGAAGGCGTAACGTAGGGTCGCGGCTTTCCGGTAGACGTGTCACAAATAAGGGTGAGGTTGGTGCCTGGGATGTCGATTTTCTCCAGTTTGAGGGAAGAGTTGGTCTTGACATTCTGTAGTTCTTCATCTGTAGCCTGCTCCTCTGCCAACGCTGAGTAACTGTCCGCGAGGGAAATAGCTTCTATCCTCGACATAGCGTCAGCGACTACATTGTCCTGTCCCTTGATGTGTACAACGTCAGTTGTGAATTGGGAGATGAAGGAGAGCTGGTTGAGCTGAACTGGAGGAAGATTCTCGCGGCGTTGAGTAAAAGCGTGGATGAGCGGTTTACGGTCGGTGTATATCGTGACATGTTGAACTTCGAGTATGTGACGAAACTGTTGAACGCTTTCATACACTGCGAGGAGTTCACGATAGTACGCGGGCCATTGTGCTTGTTTCTCTGTCAGCTTTTTGCTGAAGAACGCTAAAGGTTGCCATGTGTCGTTCACCTTCTGTTGTAGGCAAGATCCAACCTGTGATGATGAGGCATCCGTAAAAAGTCCCAAAGTGGCATCACTGACTGGGTGAGCCAAGAGAGTAGAATTTGCCAGACTATCCTTGCACTTTGCAAACGCAAGTTCTAAATCGGGCGTCCATGGTACTGGTTTGGCACCCTTCAGGTTGGAAGAGCTCAGAACATTGATGAGCGGTGCTTGTAGTTCTGCGGCGTTGGGGAGAAATCGGCGGTAAAAATTTACCATGCCAAGAAACCTGCGAAGGCCTTGCACGGATTTCGGCAAGGGAAAACTCTGCAGGGCTTCAATTCTCTCCGCAGGAGGGCGCGTGCCGTCCTTGTTAATTCGGTATCCTAGAAAGGTTACCTCATTAGCTCCGAAAACGCACTTGGATGCGTTTACAATGACACCATAGTCGGTCAGCCGTTGGAACAAGGTATGCAGATGTTCCAGGTGTTCCTCTGGTGTGCGTGAGAAGACCAGAACATCATCAACGTAAGGGTAGCAGAAGTCGAGTCCCCTTACGACCTCGTCAATGAAACGCTGAAACGTTTGTCCAGCATTTCGGAGACCGAACGTCATGAAAGGGAACTCGAACAGGCCGAATGGCGTGGTTATTGCGGTCTTGCATATGTCGGCTTCCTGGACTGGCAATTGTTGGTACGCTTTCATGAGATCGATGGTGCTGAATATGGCTGATCCTGCCATATTTTGTGAAAAATCAGCAATGTGTCGAACGGGGTAGCGGTCCGGAACTGTCCTAGCGTTTAGGACACGGTAATCCCCACAGGGACGCCAGTCATCTTCTCCTTTTCGAGCCATGTGTAGCGGTGAAGCCCAGGGGCTGTCGGAAGGTCTGGCAGTTCCACAGGTGACCATCTCTTCAAACTCCTTTTTAGCAGCGAGTAGCTTCTGCGGGGCTAAGCGGCGAGGGCGGCAGGACACAGGTGGGCCATCGGTGGTCACGATGTGATGAACCGTGGTGTGCTTGACGTGTCGAGGGAGTCCAGGAGGACGGGATAAATTTGGTAATTCCAGGAGAAGTTTTCCAAAAATGGAGTCATCGGTCAAGGAAACGGCCTTAACGCTGACCTGACTAGCTTGGACTACTGAAGCAGCAGTGGTCAAGCTTGTGTTACCGTCGATGAGGCGTTTGTGGCGAAGGTCGGGTAGTAAGTTGTAATAACTAAGAAAATCCGAACCTATGATGGGAGTCTCGACGTCAGCTATTGTGAAACTCCATTGGAAATCCCGGCGCAGGCCAAGGTTGAGGTGCATGGTAATGCTGCCATAAGTTTTAATTGAACTGCCGTTTGCTGCAGACAGCTGGTACCCTGTCGATGATGTGGCGCGACCTCTGGCTAACTTTAACGGGTAGCAGCAGAGGTTGCTGCCGGTATCAATGAGAAATCGACGTGAAGAGGCTCTGTCTGTGACAAATAAACGGCGGCACGACATGTCACGGTCAGTCGCCGCGTTTACGGACCGTGGTTCTCGTTTTCCGATTCCTTCCAGCTGCATGGTTTGGTGCACTTGTTAGCCTTCCTTTTATAAATCCTGTGATACCAACACAAGGAAGAGTGGGATGATGAATTTGATCTGGAGCGTGGTCCATTGTTGTTTCGAGCTCTTGTGCGTGGATGCCTGTCAGCACTAAGCGCTTCGACCATCTTGGTCAGTTGTTCCATTCGAAGGGTGAGTTGAGATAATTCTGATGAAGGGCCCCCCACTGCATGCACTGAAACCGGCACTGCCACTTCGACAATCTTGTCGGCTATGTCTGCAGCCTTTTCAAGTGGCAGGTCCTCTTGGGCTGCCAGGATAGCCTGCACATTGTTTGGTAGGCGGCGCATCCAAAGCTGTCGGATGATATCATCACTCTTGAAAACCGAGCCAGCCAGGGCGCGAAGGTGGCGTAAAAACTGGGAGGGTTTCCGGTCTCCTATATCTTCTTCTCCCAGAAGTCTACGGACCTTGTCTTCTCTTGAGGCTGAAAGGCGCTTAATAAGCTCTGTTTTGAGGTGATTGTAACAGTCAGTTTCCGGTGGATTTTCAATAATATCGGCAACTTCCCCAGCAATCCGAGCATCCAGCATGGCCACTATGTGGCTATATTTTGTACGATCAAGTTTGATACCAGCCAATTCAAATTGAGCCTCGGCTTGGCCAAACCATACGGTGGGCTTATCGACCCAAAACACTGGTAATTTGGCTGACACTGCCATTGCTCTGTTGGTCTGGTTCACTTGCATTTCTCTCAATTGTTCCTGCAGAGCTTGTATCTGTTCTTCGGTAGCCATGGTCACAAAGAGGAAGAAAAGGAAAAAGAAAAAAAAAAATTGAAAATTTAAGAGATAAGAAGAGTTACAAAACTGCACAATAGTTGTCAGCGCTCTACATACAAGTTAAAACAGTAGAATAATAATTTTATTTTGTTTATACAGACAGGATATATTATGTGGTAGCTAGAGAATATTACAGAGAACAATGAGTGCAATGTAACAAAGAAAAATAGCAAGTATGTTAGAACAAAAAACAAAAATAATACAATTTTCAATTTTTGCAGCTCTGCTACGGAGAATGGAACTTAAAATCCTATTTTATTTCTGTTTAGTAGACAAAGCTCAGTAAGTCTAGTGTGAATTTGAATGTACACCACTTAAACAAGCTAACCTAGGTATTTTTTTTTGTATTTCCTATTTACAGTACAGGAACTAGGTCACAATTAGGCTAGGTCACCCTAGATTATATAAAGGGTATGCACACAATACAAAAGAAATAATGACATTAAACAACTTAAAAGGTTTGTTCTTATCATAATAGAGTTTGTCATAGCATATCACTGATGAAAAATGTCACAATAAGGTACCTATACTACATAAATTAGTAACGTTAGTGTCTCTACCACGGTAATAGAATTGAATAGGTACTTTCTCGTCGCACCGAAAGTTAGTTTTCATTCGAATTACGACCACTTTTGTAATATTGGTGTGTATCGTAGAGACCGCAGCAGGGGTAGGTAGGTCGTAATGAGTTCGCTCACCGGATTGTTGATTTTACCCACTGGTCGATGCTGATATCTGAACGTTGACGGCCGGAACTTGTTGCTAGGAGCGGACGCGCCGGTCGTGGCCATGCGCAGAGCGCGGACCGGGCCGACGCGGCGATTTTATGACAGGCGTCAAGCATTGGCTTCGCAGTTAGCGACCCGGCAAGCAAAATGTGTCTTGCAAATTGCCTCGGTCGCTTGATTGCTGCAGCAGTCTAGTCGATGGAGGAGCACTCGTAGAATTTTCGCTATTAAACATTTTCAGCAGGCCGGGCTTAGAAAAGATGGCGGCGCGGCGACGCAAGCTTTTTTTAACCCGTGTAGGTTTTTTTTTTTTTTTTGCGATATTTATTAGCGCACTGCACTTCACTGTAAGCGTTGTTCTAGTCGCGGGGCACCAATGAGGAGGGTGACGGTATAAATGAAACGTCCGTATCACCTTTAACTCTCTATTCAATAAACTTATCGCTAGGTACAGTACAACAAAAGACTACACCGCTTTGTTCGTCCCCGTTATGTTGCCAACTGGTGTTGCCAGTTGTGTCAACTAGTGACGAGTGGATGTGGTATCGAGTAGTAATCGATATCGCCACAGTATGTACCTGGTGTAAATAGTTAGTTGCGTGTTCCATTGTATAAAATGATTTTAACAACAAATTAATAAATCGAAATATCCTAAACTAACTAAAAAATGTACTTACTAACAAACTAAAATATGGCGTCGATAAATTCCTCCGCATCGCTGTCGACAGCTGTCGACTGGTAATATACCCAAAAAACTGACGGCATTGCGACGTTGTATGGCAATGCTTAGCCTCTAGCCAAGGTAAAAGCCAGCCCTAGGGTCACGAGAAGTATCAACCAGCCGTTTGAAGATTTCATTGAACAAACCATGAGCACTCGGACCCCACGGCCTGAGGGTTTCAACCCCAAACGGCTCGAAAATATAATTACCGTTATGGTTGTTATACTTTCACTGCTTTAGGTTTTTCGCAGACGCAGTAGCAACGCCAGCACAGCATGCGGAGCCAGGAAGATGGGATAACGCAAGAGTATCGACACACGTTACGTCCCACACTAAAGGCCTACCCACCTTCCATGGAAATAAATCTGTATAAATTAATGACTGTAAATTATTTTAAGATGTTTTAAAAATAACATTTACATAATGCATAAAAGTTTTTTTTTTATTATTATATGTTATATATATATTATTTTTTTATTTTATTAATATATCTATGAATAATATATTTTTCCAAATATCTTTTTAAACTTTGTTTTCGTTCATTTCGTGTCAAAAAAAATATGAAAAATAATTTTCAGCTGCCAGTCAAAGGCTGCCAGCTGCCAATCTCTCACGATTTTCTAAATCTGAGAGATTTAGAAAATCGCTCTGATATGTGTGTCTGTGCCCAATACTTCTTTAGTGTCTGCGGGTTCTTGGCGGGAAAGTGAAGTGACATATTTAGCAGTTCTGTTTTATTTTCTAAAATTTGTATTCAGCCGAATTGTGTAATAACGGTGGATTACTAACCATTATGTGATCGTGAACGTGCATTAGTGCGTAGGCAAATGAAACAAAACAATGCAACATCACTTCAAGTTCTCTCAAGAAGTCCGCGTGAGATCTCAGTAAAGTGCCACATCTTAACTAAAACTCAAGGGGAGCAGGCGGGGATATCATCATCATGCATTGAATATAAGTCATTTTATCAATATTTATACAAAGTTTGTAACTAAATAAAGACTTGGCTAACAGTCCCAGCAACCAGGCCATTAAAATATTTGAAATTAAAAAAAAACGTGTTTGTTTGTGGTCTTTGCAGTCTGTTTGACACTTTAGGGTATATATGTTCTGTGGTTTGACAGGTCTGTCAAATGTCAACAGTCAAGTAGACTGACAGTCTGTGCTGACAGTAGAGTTACGAGTAAATTAAACGAATAGTTCTAGTTCGTGATTTATTTAGGATTGACTATACAAACAATAACACGCGAGTTTATTTGTATTAATTTCTGCTAAGTACTCTGTGCTTTCTGCAAAAATGGATAAACTGAGTAAAAGACGTTATTCGTCGAGTTCCGATAGCGCTGAAGAAGACCGTTTAAAAGACTTAAGGGAACGTGATGAATTTGCTAAGAGACTGAAAAAACGCGATGAAGAAAAAGTAAAAAAAGTAACGGAGTCTTCCAGTAAAAGATCGTACGAAGAAGCAGCTAAGCGTCTAAAGTTGGAAGCAGAGGACAGAGAAAAAATGTTGCCCAAATTGCGCGTTCACTCACGTCGCAAATACTTAGAAAAGAGGAAAGACGACAAGGTTATTGAGTTGGAAGCAGACATAGCTGATGATGAATACCTCTTTGATGAAAGCAGGTAAGCTGATTCCTAATAACAACGCTTACATAGTGGCATTTTAAGGTATTTCCACTCCAAAGCCTGCTTTCAACTCTGTAAAGTCAACAATCCGCCCCTGCCCAGAAGCTTGTTTAGTACAACCCCGCATAAGTATTGGCATGAAGAAGCATTAATTGTAAACACACCTCATTATCCATACTAAGATTAAGAGTTTACTTAGATCCCCTTACGGCCGAACCCAATAACCTATATATCACCAGTTTCGGCCTACTGGCGATATAAAAATATATCTATTGATGGTTTTAACGTCCCAATAATCTAAGGCCCGTATTACAGAACGTCACTCAATACTCAAGCATTACTTAAAACTAGATTCAAGCCATTTGATTGGTTGAAACTAGTTTTAAGTAATGCTTGAGTATTGAGTGACGTTCTGTAATACGGGCCTAAGAATCATGCCGGCCCACACTATCTACTAATGGAAGGGGGTATCGCATACAACAGATATCGCTTTGTATGAAAATGCCAAAGTATGCTTCCCAATATACAATTTGTTTGACAGGACAGTACTACAGATGGCAGATTTGGCTATTCCCCGAATTGCAGGGATAAACGTAAAGTAGCCAAGCTAAAATGAACTCTTTAGTACTTGCAAGTACTTGCAAAAAAAAAAAAAATTGAAATGCAAATATCTCGAAAACGGTGCGCCTTAGGCAAAATATAACAGAAATTTAACCCCCCTTACTAACACCACCCGTGCAAGCACCATTCCAACATGAATTTAAGTTAAAAAAAAAATAACATTAATGCGCTTAGGTAGCCCGCGAAATTCAAATTTTATTACGTTTTTTGCAATTTGCAGGTCAGTAACAGGTTGTATTTTGATTCGCGGCCATAACAAATATGGCTCTACAGAATTATATCTTAGTCCAGTAACTTATTTAGAACTAAGAAACAAAGAAGTTTTAAATAACCCTAATTACACATGTTGTTTTTTAAAGTGATGTTGGTTGTAATGGAACGCACGGGCGGGCGAAGTAGAGAAACCTACTTATTGTTTTCGTTAGATAGATAGCCTTTATCAATGATTGTGAGACGCCATCCGAGCATAGATTTAATAATACTGTCTATCATCAATAGCGATCTGTCTTTAACTGAAAATAAGTTATTGGGTTCGGCCGTTAGAGGATGATATTCCTAAAAACATGATTCAACTTACTTCTGTGTCTAGACAGACATAAATGAACATTTTAATTTTTCTAACTTATACATATTTTTTCATACTAATTTATTTCATCACCACTGCTCTCAAAACGGTGAAGGAAAACATCGTGAGGAAATCGGCATGTCCTAGAACCAAAAATTCGAAGACACTGAACCTCACCAACCCGCACTGTGGCAGCGTGGTAAATTACGACCTACTTACTCTCACAGAGAGGAGGCTTGTATCCTAGCAGTGGGAACATTATAGGCTGATTATGCCAAGCAATCAGTGTCATTCGCGAAAGTGGCAATTGTGATCTCTGTGAATCTATCCGGTAGAATTTGCGGGATGCTGGAACATACAAAAAAATTTAAACAATATTTTCGTAGCAATTACTTTTACAATAATATTCAATGTACAATATTGACTTTAATTTTGAATTTTGATTAGGTGCTAATAATTTTTATGTCTGAATAAACTGTTTTTGTTACAGCTTAACTCAACGAGAAAGGTTGGAAAGAGAACATAAGAAAACTATTTTAAAACTAGCTAAAGAGCATGAAAAAGCCCGAGAGTTGGAGAATGTCCAGAGATATCATATGCCACAAGATTTGGGAAAAGATGCTAAAGGTTTAGTTTTTTGCAAACTATATATACTTTAAAATTCTATGTACTATTGAATGCTATACTGTTTTAAAGGAGATTGTGCAACAAACTATGATATATGCCCTAATACCCAATAGCCATAGTATGATATATACCAATGGAAAGAGCTTTTCAACTAACACGATTTTGCCAATTGTTAGTCATTTAGTGACCAAAATAGGTGACTACTTGGGCAGCGAAGTTTAGGAATTTTCTTAGCGCCCAAGTGCCATAAGATATACATCAATGAAAAGCAATATTGCTTTTCAAGGCGAACCTTGCTACTACGAGTAACAAGACGTTTGCCAATCTTTAGTGACCTACCATGTGACTACTGGGGAACCGAAGGAAAGGAATTTTCTGTGCACTAAATAACCATAAGATATACATAATATGTGGGCGTTCAAGCAAAAAGGGTCCAGTTCTCGGCATTTAGTTTCCGAGATATACTTCCGCAGTTGTGTAAAGTTGGGTGAAAAAATTGCAATTCGCGATAGTAATTGATTATTCTTTAATGCTCAATTTAAAATTAAAGAAAAAGAAATTTTAAAGTTCATACAGTAAATGACTTTTATAATTATGATGTTTCTAAGTACCAGAAATTTTAAGAGAATAGTTTAGTAATAAAAAGGTACCAGGGGTCGGCCGGAATGTCAAATTTGAAAAAAAAAAAAATTCAAATCAAGCTTTTTCAGAGTTGCCTAATAAAAAAAAATGTGCCATTTGTTGAATATTTGTTAAATCCTTATTATCAATTGACTATCCTAGATACCGAATCTATTTTTAACTCAATACCCCACTACTGCATAGGTATTCACAACCATTCGATACGCTTCTGTGCCGAATCGAACCTCAATCAATGGTAGGTATCGAAGGGTGTCTTCTCAACACGGTTGACAAATCGTAAAACCCGAAAATGAAGTCAGTTTAAATCAAATAGCCGCTATCCTTTCGACAGCTATTTGCTGTCGGGGGCAAGGCAAATCAGGTAATCGCAATGAGTAATTTTCGACACGATAGCCTGTCGATTGGTTGTGAATAGCTATGCTGAACCCTTTTTGGTTAGACGCCCACATAATATATCGGCGCAGAAGTTGGAAACATCTCAGCGGTGATAAACTCTGGGCGTAATGTAATCTTAACGGTTTAAGGAGGTTCGGCAGATTTAACGTTCTGTACGATCGAGTCTTAAGCCCGTATTACAGAACGTCACTCAATACTCAAGAATTACTTAAAACTAGATTCAAGCCATTTGATTGGTTGAAACTAGTTTTAAGTAATGCTTGAGTATTGAGTGACGTTCTGTAATACGGGCCTTAGAAACATTGTTCCTAAGACGGCTTAGAAGAGGCCAATGTTATAAAGTGGATGTTGATAGGCTTCTAAGATGATTTTTGAAAGGCACAGTATTAATGTAGCTCTGTACTTATCTCCAAACTGAAAATCAATTGAGAGAAGTTGTCAAACACGAAATATTCCCCTTGAAGATATATTTCCATTGGCATATAACTTAACGCTATTGGATATTAGGGCAGATTAGCCCAATCCTTTTTTGATAATGAATATTTACCCAATTGTGTTACTTTGCAGGAGAATATGTTGAAGTTGATGAAAGAGAAAAATTACCACACTCAGAACAACAAAGATGGGAACAAGAGCAAATAAAATCTGCTTTCTTTAAATTTGGTGCAAAGGATGCAAAAGCCGAAGATGAATATGAGCTATTACTGGATGAGCAGATTGATTTTATTCAAGCTCTTCAATTGGAAGGTAACAAAGAAAAGAAAGAACAGGAGGAAAAGTCAGAGTACCAGAAAATACGTATGACCATTGAAGAAACAAAGAAGTCACTGCCAGTTTACCCTTTTAAGCAATCATTGATAGAAGCTATAAAGAATTATCAAATACTAATAGTAGAAGGTGAGACAGGATCTGGTAAAACTACTCAAATACCTCAATACCTTCATGATGCTGGTTTCACTGAAGACGGGAAGAAAATTGGTTGCACACAACCAAGAAGAGTAGCGGCCATGTCTGTATCAGCCCGAGTGGCTCAGGAAATGAATGTTAAACTTGGGAATGAAGTTGGCTATAGCATTCGGTTTGAGGACTGCACATCTGACAGAACTGTCATTAAATATATGACAGATGGTACCCTGCATCGAGAGTTTCTCTCAGAGCCAGACTTGGCCTCTTATAGTGTAATGATAATTGATGAAGCTCATGAGCGAACACTGCACACTGATATTCTATTTGGCCTTGTCAAAGATATAACTAGGTTTAGACCCGATTTGAAATTGCTTATATCAAGTGCCACATTAGATGCTGAGAAATTTTCAAGTTTTTTTGATGATGCTCCTATCTTCAGAATCCCCGGAAGAAGATTTCCAGTTGATATATATTACACAAAAGCACCAGAAGCAGATTATGTAGATGCTAGTGTTGTTTCTGTATTACAGATACATGCCACGCAACCACTTGGCGACATACTAGTTTTTCTCACAGGACAAGAAGAAATAGAGACTTGTTTTGAAATGTTACAAGAAAGAACAAAAAGAATTGGTAAAAAGTTAAGAGAACTACTTATATTACCAGTGTATGCAAACTTACCGAGTGATATGCAAGCTAAAATATTTGAGCCTACTCCAGAAGGTGCTCGTAAAGTCGTGTTAGCCACTAACATCGCTGAAACATCTTTGACTATTGATAATATTATTTACGTAATTGATCCTGGATTTGCAAAGCAGAATAATTTTAACTCGAAAACAGGCATGGAAAGTTTAATGGTGGTACCTATTTCTAAAGCATCAGCAAATCAGCGTGCAGGTAGAGCTGGCAGGGTGGCACCTGGGAAATGTTTCCGCCTATACACAGCCTGGGCTTACAAGTATGAACTTGAAGATAACACTATTCCAGAAATACAGAGGATAAATCTCGGCAATGCTGTTCTCACACTAAAAGCTTTGGGGATTAATGATCTAATCCATTTTGATTTCCTGGACCCACCACCACATGAAACATTAGTGTTAGCCCTAGAACAACTTTATGCTTTAGGAGCTCTTAATCATCATGGTGAATTAACTAAAGCTGGTAGAAGAATGGCAGAGTTCCCCACAGATCCCATGCTTGCAAAAATGTTATTGGCAAGTGAAAAGTAAGTGTGATCCTCATCCTTAAGCTACCTTAAAGAAAATGAGCAGAGAAAGTAGTAAGATGCAAGTATACAAGAGTTATGAGGTGGGAATTGGGTATCAGGTGGGTTTATTGGATAGCTGATTGTGGGTTTTAAATTTCATGTTTTTTTTTTTCTAGTTAAGAAAAAGTACATTGATACGGGGGTTTTTTTTTAACAAATCTGCTATGTCTTGTAAAACGATGATCATACGTCGTTCTCACCTCATTTTTCGGAAATCTTGCTGCGAAGTAATGATTTACCATCGTGGCTTGAAAATATTTTTCAAATAATTAATGTTTTTTTTTTTTGGAAAGACTAAGACTTTAATTGTTCAAATCACAATATTCTCTAATTTCACTTTCACAGCTTCCTAAATAGAGAAGAAAAGTTTTATTATTACAACACCACAACATTCTATAGATTAATATCACTTACGGCCGAACCCAATAACATATATATATCACCAGTTTCGGCCTACTGGAGATATAAAAATATATCTATCGATGGTTTCAACGTCCCAATAATCTCTTAATCTACCGGCCCACGCTATCTACTGATGGGAGGGTGTATCGCCTACAACAGATATCTATTTGTATGAAAATGCCAAAGTATGCGTCCCAATATACGATTTGTTTGACAGGACAGTACTACAAATGGCAGATTTGGCTATTCCCCGAATTGCAGGGATAAACGTAAAGTAGCCAAGCTAAAATGAACTCTTTAGTACTTGCAATAATGATCATAGATGTTTTTTTTCCCCGTGCAAGCACCAGTCCAACATGAATTCAAGTTTTTGGCTACTTCCTGAAGTGCTAGAAAGCTGAAATTAAAAAAAAAAAATAACATTAATGCGCTAAGGTAGCCCGCGAAATTCAAATTTTATTACGTTTTTTGCAATTTGCAGGTCAATAACAGGTTGTATTTTGATTCGCGGCCATAACAAATATGACTCTACAGAATTATATCTTAATCCAGTAACTTAATTAGAAGTAAAAAACAAAGTAGTTTTAATATAACCTTAATTACACATGTTGTTTTTTAAAGTGATGTTGGTTGTAATGGAACGCACGGGAGGGCGAAGTAGAGAAACGTAATTATTGTTTTTGTTAGATAGATAGCCTTTATCAATGATTGTGAGACGCCATCCGAGCATAGATATAATTATACTGTCTATCATCAATAGCGATCTGTCTTTAACTGAAAATAAGTAATGGGGTTCGGCCGTTAGTCTGATCAGTCTAAGATCTATTTAAGGTAAACGTGAATGTTGAACAAAACCATATCTCTGTATACCACTGTTACTTTCAAATAATGATACAATATTTTTTTAAGATATAAATGCTCAGAAGAAATTGTCACTATTGCAGCTATGTTATCAGTAAATAGCTCAGTATTCTACAGGCCTAAAGATAAGATAATACATGCAGATACTGCCAGAAAAAACTTCTTCCATCCGCATGGAGACCACTTAACACTAATGAATGTGTATAACCAATGGCTTGGCTCTGAATACTCAGTGCAGTGGTGCTATGAAAACTTTATACAGTACCGATCAATGAAGCGAGCGCGGGATGTGCGAGAACAGCTAGCTGGTCTTATGGACAGAGTGGAAATTGAAATGGTGTCCAGCCTAACTGACGACACTAACATTCGAAAAGCAATAACTGCTGGTTACTTTTACCACATAGCCAAATTTTCAAAAGGAGGCCATTACAAAACTGTTAAACATAACCAAGTAAGTCTTTGCGCACACTAGCGACGCAGTACAACGCGACGCTGGCAAGATGAGATGACCTAAAGGTACAATTCCGAACGCGACGGCAGACCGCAAACTGCAGCGGCATACTGCCCAACCACAATAACAGACCGCAGCGTCACTACTGGTTTCTATGTAACTCTATGAAAACGATTCCGTAGATGGCGACATTGCCGCTTGCTGCTACGGTTAGTTTATTCCCCTTGTCCCCGTAACGTACGAAGTAAACCTTTTTTAAATCGAAACAGCTAGGTTAGGTCAGAATTGTGACCACACAACGCATGAGCCGAGCGAGCGGTGCCGCGGCAGCGGCCGGCGAGTGCCAGAAACATATTTTTGAATGTAAAACTAAACCACGGGGACAACGGGAAGTATTTTTAAATATTTAATTGAAGTACCGCTGTCCCCGTAGGATGGGACGTGGAACACGGCGTATGGGGACAACGGGAATAAACGGACCAATGACTTTCGCGTAACTGAAGAAGAGAAGTGCCGCTGCCGTCTTTCGTTCGGAATTAAAACCGCAGCAGCGGCATATCGCTTGCGGTTATTCTCAACCGCAACATCGCTGCCGTCTGCAGTCTGCATTCTGCGATCGGAAGTGTACCTTAATTGGCTCGTGCTTTTCCAATTGCCCTTTGGCACTGCGTGGTATAAAGTATCTTTAAAAATCCTTGCAGTACCCTGTTATAAATTAATTTACTGATGAATGACTAGCATATTTTACATACCTTTGTAGATGCTCATCTCGTCATGGGCGCACCGCTCAGCAAATGTTACAACGCCAATTAATTATTTGCTATTTTAAAGGAAAAACTTTTTTTTTTCAGACTGTTATGATTCACCCAAATAGTGCTTTATTTGAAGAATTACCTCGGTGGGTAATTTACTTTGAATTGGTATTTACTTCTAAAGAATTTATGAGGCAAGTTACAGAAATAGAAAGTAAATGGCTCTTGGAAGTTGCTCCACATTATTACAAAGCCAAAGAACTTGAAGATTCCACAAATAAGAAGATGCCTAAAACTGTTGGTAAATCTTCCAATCAATAAAAAATAACATGTACATTTCAAAATAAATTGTATTTACTTTAACTATTTACTAAACTTTATTTACTAACTCAAACAATAAACAGGTACACTCTATTAAGCACAAATATTTTCCTCAATAATTTTCGTTATGCTGTTATGGTTTAACCTTAAGGATCTCCCATCTTTGCACCTAACATTGGCTGACATATTGGCCTAGTATAGGCTGACTAAAAATACTGGGTTGGTAAGTCTAAGAAGATTAGGGACCCTCATAATTCAATATACAGTAGGTATACATAAAAATTTGTTGTACAGTTAACAAATTCTAATTTAATGGCAATCCTCTCCCCCCACCTCTGAAACTTAAACAACCTTACACCAAACATCTTGATATGAGTCCCTCTAACCTACAAAACATTGCTATCGTGATATTAAGATCATTATATCATTATCATTATAATTTCATATTATCCAGCAATTTCTACTATAGTAACTACCTAAAACACAGCTACACATTTGCTAGCATAATTATTGCACATTGTTTGTTAGTAATCATGTGTACAAGTTTGGCAAAATTTCTTTAAAAATCAGAACATCTTCCCTTCCTTTCCCAATCTCCATATCGGGTAGGTTCAGGTCCCCTGGGCCCACCTACTTCGCCTGTATGAGGGTTGATATCATTGGGCCATGGAGGCAAAGGTTCTTCTTTTTGAGTGGGATGCATCATTGGTTGTTCCCCAAGATCATCAATGGGAGTAGTCTCCCTCAGCTTTTTTTTAAATTCTGCCATTCTTTTGGACTGGGGCCTCTTGGATTCATCTCCAGCCTTTTCAATTTGTCCTGCCTCTTCAGCTGTTGTTGTATTATGAGAATACTTGCATAGGAATAAATTTACAGATGATAAATCTGTAATAAAATGGAAAAAGTTTATAGAAATATCAGTAATGCAGTAATATTTATTATGTGTGTCTGTGCCTATCATAGATCTATTCCCTCTCATTTAATTAGAACCATTTAAGTATATCATCTGACTTTTTTCCATGTTCAAGTAACTGAAACAGTTTAAATTTTATTATGGCCTGGCAATACCAGCAACATGTTTAGAGCAGAAAATGTATTTCCCAGCAATAATTCCACAACAGTATGGTCAATAGTATTTAGATTTACACGGACAACAGTGGCAGTTGGCAGTTCAAAAAGTGTTGCTGCAATAGTTACCGCAGTGGTCAGGCCACAATGAAAATATTGCAACAATATTTAAGTATTACCGGGTCTCACCTGAAACATTGCTAGCAATATGTGGCAGCAACACATAGCCGAGAAACCATGCACCTTTAAGCCATAAGTTGTTACGTATGATAACGCACAGCTATAAAAAAATCAACCAAACTACTTTGTAACTATTGAGAACTTACAGCGAGTTCTCAATATTTACGAAGTAATAGTTTTTTTTTCGTCTACTTATTATTAATTTTAAGACACTTACTTTTAGGGAGAACTTTCTTTAAATAATAAATACGATACATATTTCAAACAAATATATCTAAAACCAGACTGAAAATCTGAAAAAACGCAATTTGTTCATAACTTTCAGTGGACAGTGACACTGACACTTTGCACTTGTCTTGTTTTTGCTGAAAACAAGACAATGACAATGACAAGTAGTGAAGGAACATTTTTTTTTGTTTCCACAGATTTTTTAGGTTTTGGCATCTGTCTTCGTGCTTTGGAAACTTAGTCTAAGGCCCGTATTACAGAACGTCACTCAATACTCATGCATCACTTATAACTAGTTAGTTTGTTACTCGTTAGTTCAACCAATCAAATGGCTTGAATCTAGTTTTAAAGGTAATGCTTGAGTATTGAGTAACATTCTGTAATACGGGCCTAAGTTTGGAACATTGGAAACTGTCCACTTTTATTTTTTTATGTATGGCATCTCGTGTGTCTGTCTTAAGGTGAAGCCTCAAGCCAGGGCGTAAAATATATATTAACATTGTAGTTGAAAAACATGATCCGCATACATTCCAACTGCAAATGTAAGTTTGTACGCACAATATTGAGTAATTTACTATGTTATTTTAAGATCAGACTTCTTATAGGTTTTCCTGTAATCTATAAGTAAAGAACTACTTATTTAACTATTTTCTGTATTTTTATCAAAATTTTAGGCTCAGTAGTTTCGGAGATAAGGGGAGTAATTTTTCATCTATTTTCTTAAATAATTTCAAAAGTATGTATTTTAAAATTATAAAATATATATATATAAGATCCTTTAAACAAGCCCTTTCATTTGATATGTCACACGGTACAGTCAGCAAAACTTTATTTTTAGTTTTCTAATTTGCCCCCCAAAAGTGACCTCCATATTCAAAATTAATTTATTACGTAACACGTCCGTGTTTGGGTCAGATAATTTCATATGAGTACTAAATTTCAACTTAATCGGTCCAATAGATTCGGAGCAAATCAGCTGTGACAAACACACGAGTGATCCTATAAGGGTTCCTTTTTTCCTTTTGAGGTACGGAACCCTAAAAATCAAAAATATCTTGCAAAAACTTACTTTTTAACACAAAAATTTTCAAAATGGTCTCACACTGCACACAACACCGGTATGCATCATTCAGACTTAAGACCACAGATTAAGTAGTACTCAGATGGTAATCTCCCGTACAAGAAAAATCGCTTTAGAATCTGCTTGCTTTGATTGTGACGTTTGGTATTTTTTTAATTTTATCGCACAAAAATGTTGTCGGTCGTAGTGGTTCGAAACCCGAGTCTTTTTGCCGAGGTTTATCGAGCCTAGAATAGTTTGAATACTAGCCTTTTAAGCGACTTAACCGACTGGGAAAAAAGGGGGTTCTGTATTTAAACCTACGAGTATTATAATTGGAAATTGTAATGAATAAAATGCATTTGATATCATAAATTTTTACTTTTATTTCATTTTGAAACAAGTACATAGTTGACAACCGAGTACCTAATACATACATTTTTGAGTATTCTTCAAGCTTGATCTGGATTTAACTTGCTTCAACGATTTTACAAATTCATGACACAGTTTAGAACTTGGCATAATTAGCCTACAGATTTTTGATTAAAACAACATGCCTTGTTCAGACTACTCCTCCTTCTTCAGACTTCTGTTATTGAAACTTGTAACTTCAGGAACAACTGCATCTGTAACAAGTAAAGAAAATATTAGGAACACAAGTCTTAGCAGATTGAAAAACCAGAAATATTTGCATGGACACATGGACTTGCTCACTAAGGATTCCATACCAGCACAATTATTACAGTTCTCACTATCATCAATATTCATTTGTTTTTTAAACAAAAGCTAATGCACTATAATCAGATTGAGTTATACTCTGTATAATTATACCCTTCATGTATTTCTTGTATTTGTGGTAACTATGGCTACTAAACAGACGGCTAGCTACAATGTGTGTGTTTTAGTTTGTTGCCAACTTAAGTAGTGTAAACAAATATCTGTTTATAGTGGAAAGAAATATCCATATTTGCTGCAACACTACTAGTCAATGATAACTATAATATTCAATTATTTTACCTTTCATGATTTGGTTTTCTGAGGCTTCATTTCCACTGCCCGAAGTGGTGGTGTTGTCGTATGACCACAAGGTTTGAGTTTTCAAAACAAACAGATGTAGCAATAATTTCTGGAAATAAAAATTTGTTCAATAATTCAATTATTATTATGAGTAATTACTTACGGGTAGTCAGAAGCACAAAAGTCTGACAACCAGTCTCTACCAAGAAGTATTGTGTTACCCAGTAATTGGGTTGTGGAGGTCAGATAGGCAGTCGCTCCATGTAAAATACTGCTATTCAGCTGCAACCGGTTAGACTGGAAGTCAACCCCAACTTAGTTGGGAAAAGGCTGGGCAGGATGATGATATTAAGAATAATTACTGAGTGTGTTTAGTGAATAATGTGTTGTGGCTGTGCTTTTCTTATAAATAATAAAATTTTCATTTACCTATTTAATTTTCTTATGGGATCATATTTTTTTTGTATTTAATTAAGTATTTTTAAAGTAGCTAAGCTACGGTACCTATGAATTACATGATTGGGTCAGAGGGTCGTCTTAGGGGTTGTTGAATGATGCACTTTAGTCAATGATAAAAGTATTATCGTGATATTTACGTTCTTACCTGTGCAAGTGGTCAGAATGCATAGTTTGATAAATGCAACTGCTAATTTTGTCGTCTTAGAAGAACGTGGGTTAGGCGCCAACACAAAGACAAACTTGTTTAAAATGTTTAAGACTTTGCTTGCAATTTTTCACTTTAACTCGGTCTTGGGAAACAGTAAATATTGACGTCCTTTCGTCAACTGCCAATTCACAACATAGCACTTGTGGAACATACTTCAAGTTTTTATTACAATTATTCTATTTCAGGAGACAGTGAGGATACAATAGGAAATAAATGTACCTAAATCAAATAGTAAACAATGACACTGCAATGGCGGTTGCAGAACCACAGACTACGATAGCCTATCGATAGACTTACAACAAACAAGTATGGCGTCGATTGCAAAGGCGACACAGGGGAAAGGGACGAGGGGCGGTTGTCATTTCGGAAGAAATCACTCATAGACAAATACGTCTATTAATCCCCATATTTTTTGTTCTAAGATTACCAGCCGTGCTTAAGACTATGAACTATAGACTATGGCAATGGAACCATACCCGCATCGTTTCATAACTAAGATATTTTTTTTTTATGTATGGCATCTCGTAGCAGACCTAGAGAGGTCGTTGCTATGTCCGGGGATTGGTTGGGGTTATAGGGGTAGTGAGTAGGATTCATCGGACCGATGATATCGAAATTTAAAACGGCGGTGAGGTCAAACAGATGTTGGCCTCGAAACGTAGTGGTATTACAATTCCAGGACGGATGTTTGGCGTTGAGATCACCCGCTACGATAACGGATTCACTCAGGCCGAAAAGAATCGAAAGATCGCGAGACAGTAGTGGAAGACCGTCTAGGTTCGTGGTCGCGGTGGGCGGCATGTAAGCCGAAACTATCGTAATCGGTTCATGACCTGACATTGCTAATTTGCATGCAGACACTTCAAGACACGAGAGAGTTGTCGGAGCATCGATCGGGATGCAATGGAGAGGAGTCCTATAGTAAATCAGGGTGCCGCCCTTGTGGCATCGAGTCCTGTCATTGCGAACTACGCGATAGTTCGCAATTGACGGGTGTCTATGACAAGGCTTGAGGAGAGTTTCCTGTACTAGGAGAATATCTAACCGATGGTCGCGGAGGAACACAGCGATTTCGTCGCGTTGTTCTCTAATGCCGTTGGCATTGAAAAAGCCTAACTTGAGTGATCTGAGTTTAGTTCTCGCGGGGGCCGTATTATACATTATGGTTCCTATACGCGATGGACTCTAGGGCTTGCGTGATCTCGGGATACTGGAGTGGCCGCGGGTTGAGGAGGCGCGCGAGTGTTGAGAGGGGGAGCGGCTTTGGAAGCAGGCTCTGGCACGCGGGCCACTGGGGGCGCGAGAGGCGCGCTCCTACCGGCGGCGGTAGATTGTTGTTGCTGCTGAGCGCTATGAGCGCGAAGGCGAGGGTCCATCAACCGTGGAATGGGTTGAGGTTGAGGGGGGGGAGGAGCCATGTATTGGCCGAAGGCAGGGAAGGCCTGCTGGTGGATAAAATGGTTCCACGGACTGGACCTTTGGGGGCTCAGTCGTTGCGGAGGTTGGGTCAGGGAGGAGGAGAATCCCCCCTGGTTATCTCTCTGTTGCCTCGCGTCGTAACGCTTGGTCAATTTTGAGGAAGACGATTTAGGTGCCTTAGGGCAGCCACGGTAGTTGGCTGGGTGGCCTTGTTGGCCGCAAAGAACGCAACTGCGAGGTTCGGTGCAGAGGGCACGGTCTTTCGGTCGTGAGCATTCAGAATTGCCATGCTCACCCAGGCACTTGACGCACCTGGGTTTCGCGAAGCAATTCTTCTGCGCATGACCGTATACTTGACAACGATGGCACTGTCCAATAATGCTGGATTTGTGCGGCTTCTGAATATCAAAGCCTTTGAGGCTACAGATCGAAGCGACCTTGAAGATAGGGTGATGCCCTTCAACCTGTGAGCATACGACAAGAATCATGTCGTATGGTGCACCGCCTCTAGAGCGGTGCATCTTGTGGACTTCGAGGACAGGAATAGCCTGTCGCTCTAAGTCCGACTTTATGTCAGCGGTGGCAATCTCACTGGGGATCCTACGGATCACCACACGCGTCTGACGCTCTTCGGGGAGGGTATATGAGTGGTATGAGATGCCTCTCACCCGAAGTGTCCTGGTTAGTTCCCTGAAATCGTTAGCCGTGGGAACGGTGACTTTTATGCCCGGTTGGGTACTGACCGCGCTGGTGAAGTTGATCCGCTGATCAACACACCATTTTGAGATTTCCGTCCATTTACCCTTGTCCTGGATGACAATGGGCGGAGGACGGGAAGCCTTCTTAGAGGCAGAAACGATAGTGAAACCGTCTTGTTCTTGCGTGGAAGACGCCGGGACCGGTGACGGAGTAACGGTAGGGGTGGCCGCGGTAGGGGCCACTGAGGTGGATGCCACGGGGGCAGAAGGGATAGGGGTCGAGGGAGGCTCGTACGCCACTATCTTAGTTGCCTGGCCCGACTTACTCTTCGACTTCTTCCTCTTGCCAGGTCCAGAGGTTAGGACCCCTGGCTTGGCAGAGGTAGAAGAAGAAGACGAAGAGGAAGAGCTGGACTCTTCGGAGTCTGAGCTGCTCGGACTTGGCGCGCGATTGTCCGCAGGTGCGGAAGTGTCCATTGACACGATCGGGCTAGGGGAGGGACTCTGGAAGTCCTCTTCCGCCTGTTGGTTCGCGAGTACATCGCTGAACTTATCGATGCCAGCAGAAGGCTGGCTCTTTAGTTTAGCGAGTTGTACTCCATATCGATCTAAAAAGGCTGGGTCCTTAAAAAGGACCTCTCTGAAGAACGCCAAAATAATGGCGTCCTCCATAGCGGTTAAGGGGGGGTTCCTAGTAGGAAGGAATTTTGGAGCCGTCTCCACTAAATTTCTGCCTATCGTTCCCTATACCTAGCTCCCCGGGTGGATTGGCCCGGGGATGTGTTTCCGTCCCTGTCGGCTGCAGACAGGGAGGATGTGTAACCTATTGGTGAGCCCTAAGCTTGTGATCCCGTTGCCAATCTTATTGTGCAAGGGGGCCCTTTCCAGTCTAGCGCGAAGGGTGTAGACACACCCTAGAGACACTAGGTGAGTAGCTGTGGAAGGAAAACTGCCACCAGAGCCGACTAGGAGACCAAGGCCGGTTAACTCTGGGACCCGTCCAATTTACTGCCTCCCCCTGAAGGGGTTCGGCGGGTGCGTTTGGGTCAACACCCCACTCGGTTTCGTTAACACCGTAAGGTTTCCGCCGAGGACCACGAAACTGTGGTTTTGCCCAGAAGGGGCCTAATGAAGCTATTCTCTGAACAAACTGTTAAGAAACGCTTGCCTTGAAAAAGGCACTTTTTTTGATCTGGTGTCTTTCGATTAAATTAATTAATAAATTAATCAATTTCATCAATTGACGATCGGGATGACCGGACGAACGGGAAAGCGGGGCACAGCGAGAGCAGCGCAACACACGTCCTTCCGCAGCGAGCTTCGAGCGCAGAATCATAACTCGAGCGCAGAATGATAACTAAGATATTTTTTATTTTTTTAATATGGCATCTTGTAGCAGACCTAGAGAGGTCGTTGCTACTTAACCGGATATTCCTGTGGCTGCCCTAAGGTTTTTAATCTTAAAGCCTCCAGCCAGGGCGTAAATTATATATGTTTATTAAAACTAAACGACAGCGCACTAAGGGCACCTCCTGTGGGGTACGGACCTCGGCTTAGGGCGTCGTTGGGGGATCACAAAATTAGTAACAATTTGGGGACGGGCTGGATCAACATTTTGATCATGATTATTATCAGGGGATATTATATTTATTGCTACGGCGCTCTCAGCCTCTAACCGGGCGGCTGGCGCATCGACATTCAAGGGACGGGGGGAGGACTTTTATTACCATTTACTCGGGAAGTTCGCGTGGTACCTCGGCGGCGAGGACGGAAGGTCGGTTTGTGTATTTTGTGCACTGTACTCGTGGCCCTATTGCTTTCCTGAAGGAGAGTGACGGGGTCATCCGGATCTAAGAGAGTATGCCTCGGTCGGCGAGTCTGACTGATGGCAGAAGGCCTGTAACTAGCGGCCTGCACAACCAAGGGGTTGCGATGACGTTCCGCGGATTCGAAAAAGCGCTTTGCAAGGCGCTTCATAAACTGCTTGATGGTAGGCATCTTAAGGTCTACGTGAAGTTGTTCGTTCCGAACGAACCAAGGAGCCTTCGTAATTCTACGGAGAAATCGGTTTTGAAGCGTCTGCATCTTATGAATGTGATACGACTTTGCGTGAGCGAAGACTACGCAGGCGTAAGTCATGATCGGTCGAATGCACGCGGTGTAAATACGCAATTTGCACTTAAGGGACAACTTGCTGCGCGGGTTGAGTACGGAGTGTAGTCTGCCGAGAGCAAAACTGGCGCGCGAGCGCACCTGTTTTATGTGCTCGCCGAACGTCATGTGATGGTCTAAGACCACACCGAGATATTTGGCTCGCTTCTCCCAAGGGATAGGCTTGCCGAACATGGTGATCGGTTGAGGGAGGGCGGGTGATCGCCGGGGCCTACAGAATAGGACCCCCTGGCTCTTATCAGGGTTGACTTCGATCCTCCACTTCCTGAACCAGGCCGCGAGTCTGTTGACTTCGGCCTGAAGGATGCGGGCGATATTGTCTTGCCTGAGGCCGGAGTAGTAGATGGCCGTGTCGTCTGCGAACAGAGCTAACTGCGCCTTTCTACATTTGGGGATATCACTAGTGAATATAGTGAATATCAGCGGTGCCAGCACAGCGCCCTGAGGGACGCCTGCGCGGAGCGGATGGGGGGAGGATAGCGCACCCTCGATGCGATAGCGGAAGGTGCGGTCCGACAAAAAGTCTCGTAAGATGAGCACGAGACGATCGGGCACACCGAGTTTGTAGAGCTTATATAATAAGCCGTTGTGCCAGACTTTGTCGAACGCTTTCGCAATGTCGAAGAACACAGCACCCTTCATGAGCCCGCGCTGGAAGCCAGCGCTTATATGCTCGACGATACGGTGATAACTAAGATAGCAAACCTTTGAGTATTTATACTCTGGAGACGCCAAAAAGCGAATCACCGAACAACTTTTTCTGCCACTTTCTGCGGGGGGCGAGGAAAACACATACAGCACACTACGAAAATTTGACAATTGCACATAGCTACATGCTTCCTATTGCTATAAACGCACACGAGAAAATAATAACCACACAATTACAAAAACGCACACACAGATTGACTTTGTATGTATTTATGCAATTGTCATAAGACAACAAACACAAAGGTGCTAGCGATGTGATACAAACAATGAGCGGTATATCATTGAACAAAATTTTAATTCGTTTTACGATACAATCCGCAAACCAGCTAACTCGTTATGAGCAAATTTAGTGTCAGCAGATACTTACAACTTTATAATATTTTGTTTAGACTACTTATGAAAAAATCTAAAATACCGTTGGTGGATAATAATATCTGCTGTTAAAATTGATAAAAAAAAAAAATCTTAATCAAAATCAACATCTTAAAATCTTAAACGTGTTTGACGAAATGTGGAGTTGGCTGGTTTGCGAAATATCGGTATCGTTTATTTTCTTGCGCTTTTGAATGTATTGAATGTAGCTTACGCCGCGCCGTTTCGGCAATACATGCTGTCGCAGTGGCTTCAACCAAATTTCGTAAAAGTGTGGTGCAGTTTTGGTAAACGACACCGTACCAATAACTTTGCCGAAGGGTGGCATTTTAAATTAAATAGTGCTATAGGCAAAAAAAAACAAATATTTTAAAATTGCTTTCGGTGTTACATCAAGACTCCAACTTATACAGCGTGAAAATAAAACAAAGTCCAAAACGGCGTAAGCTACATTCAATGTTGACAGACCAATATGTTATGAATTGCCAAATGCAACTTCTAAATTCAGAAATAACCATAGGACATTTTCTAGAAAAACTTACGTAAATATTAATCATAAGCAAAGTGCTTGATGGTTGTACGTTGATTTAATCTTTGTGTGCAATAATTATTATCGCCTTATTTTTTATTTTATGGTCTCAACTACTTTCTTAAATCCATGTAATTTTTTTATTATTGTTACTCTTTATGATGTTTTATATTCTTCTTGATTTTGTGATATTTTGGGTATTTTTATTATGATTTTGTTATAGTTTATTGTTTATTGACGCTATTTATGTGTAAAATTAACGAGTTCACTGTCCTGCTCACTTATATAATGTTTAACGCAAAAATGTGCCACTGTATACCTACATAAGCAAACTGTGTGACTTTGTAATAATTAGGACGTTTTCTTTTTTCAAAAAGAAGTTGATTTAAGAAGCTGACTGTTTTTTTAATCATATTTTTTAGTTTTATGGAGAATTTTATTTTGTTTTAATGTTTCAGTGTATGTGTATTTTGATACCTAGGTACGTAAAGTTGATTCTGTGATATTAACTGTGATTTTTATTCCTTAATAAATGACTGATTTTTATTTTAAAATTTGCTTTTTTTTACCATGAAAACAACCAGTCTGAAATTAATTGGTGGGACCAAGAGGCCTAAAAGATAATTAATAAATTATTCCCGTTCGTCCACCTAAAATCATGAATGGGACGATCGGGAACAAATTTAATATTATTTTTGTAAATTCCCGTTCGTCCCACTACGGGGACGAAGTCAGTGGGACGAACGGGAATACACCCATTTTTCTTGAGGATTTTAGTTTATTTATTAATAATTCCGTAATTAAATCAAATCAAATCAAATCATTTATTTGCATAACACAGGTAAAATAAAAAAAAACGTGGTAAATGAAATAGAAAGGAGAAAAATAGTTATTCAGAGCAATCAACACATAGTATTCCTCGGTGATCCATACAAATGATTTGTTTTCACTGGGTACAACAGAACATTATTATTCGACGTTTTTTTTAAATTGCAGAAACCACATTTTTTTTTCTGTAACCCACTGGGTTGTGTTTGAGCATTGGACGAAGTATCGCCAAGTACTTCAACAATTTTCCTATTTAGTTAGGCATCGCTTCAAAGTTCATCGGACAGTTTTGCCGATACTTCTTTTTTAAACGATCGTCGTACTCGTGACATGGGTTTCTTGTTGCTATTCATTCGTGTCAGGATTTTACAGACCTAACATTCATTAGTAATAAATAGAGAGAAAAAATCAATGGGTTCTGTGATATTCCTTGTGGTGCTCGTTGCTCCTTGGCGTCTACTCCTCAATCACGATATCCGTAGTTTCGGCCGAAGTTTTGGGCGTTTCCTACTCCGTATCAGTTACGGACGTAAGATTAGTTCAGGGCTCGAAATAATTAAACATGAATGACAACATGATTTGATCAATCAACTCAGCCTGTCTACTGCTGGACATAGGCCGCTCCCAGGCTGCGCCACAACACCCTGTTCTCCGCCTTCCGCATCCAGTCTGTCCCATCCCAGCCACCTTTTTAAGGTAGTCGGTCCATCTAGCTGGGGGGCGTCCCTCACTACGCTTGCCGATACGCGGTCTCCACTCCAGGACTCGTCTGCTCCACCGGCCATTGGTCCTTCGAAAAACATGACCAGCCCACTGCCATTTCAGCTTGCTTACTCTGCGGGCTATGTCGGCCACTCCGGTTCTCTTCCGGATAACTTCATTTCTGATCTTATCCTTCAGAGAAACTCCGAGCATAGCCCGCTCCATAATAGCACGCTGAGTGACCATGAATTTATGGACCAGCCCGACTGTCAGTGTCCACGTTTCGGCACCGTATGTCATAATGGGCAGGACACACTGGTTGAAGACCTTAGTCTTCAACACTGCGGGTTTGGGCGACGAGATTGAGATATGATAGTCTTCTCTAATCCCGATGTGTATTTACCTGTTAGAAAAATTTTACTTGTCACTTGTTTTAACGGATCAACTACTTTTGGACAGATCCGTAATTTCGTTGACGGACATAGGGAGTAGACCCCCTTGAACGATTTGCTCTACGTTTCTCTCCTGTGCCTGGGTTCTTGTAGCCGCTCATTGCGTTATTTGCGTTGTTGAGCAGACTAATTTTTCGAACTTATGTAGCAATGGCTTAGCAATATCCTTCAAAATCATTTAGATTGTGATTATTGTGTGTTACGAAATTAGGGTGCTGACTATTCCAGATACATACACAAAAAAATAATAGTTACTGAACATACCGACTGAAAAAATCATTTGTTTTATCAATCTTTCAATCACGTTGTCCCAGCACTATGTGTTAACGCGCACACTGTGCGTCGCATAACCGCGAACCCACTGTGCAGCTGAGAGACGGCGGGGCGCAGGGGACGGGGGCCGCGCGGCCGCAGCGCGCCGCCCGCCGACCGGCCGGCCAACCGCCGAGTAGTGTTGCCAACGTAGGCGATTTGTCGCAATTTAGGCTACTCAGAACGAGAATCGGCGACGAAGAAATCTAAAAGGCGACTGGTCGCCAATTAGGCTACTCTAGGGACAAGTTTTTTTTTTATACTACTTAGTAGGCAAACAGGCATACGGCAGTGCGTGTGTGTAATGTTGGTACAATTTGATATTGAGATGGTCACCCTATTCGTTTGTGATTGGTTATTTTCGGGGAATACCCTGAATTTGTCTTAGCTATTATGTAACCAAATTAGAATGCAATCGAGTTACATGTATTCTATTGTGAATAATGACTTCCGCAATCATCTGTGTTGTACTGACTAAATAGTTCAGATAAATTCCGGTTATTGCTTTGTCACTTTCACTTTGTACAACTTCGCCTGTGTTTAATTTGTTTGCGTTTTTCAATTGTTGTGTAATTTCTGTGAAAATGGGTAAACACGGTAAATATATAAAACATTATCGTGATGAATGGGAAAAACTACCAGCATTTAAAAGTAAGTAAAAACTTGAGTACTGTTTTATATTAATGTTGTGTGTGATGTACGTAGGTATATTATCTGCTACATGGTCTTACTACTTCCAGACTAAATCAGAAGTCGTGGTTTTTAGTTTCACAATAATTTTTTTTAATATTTGCCCCAGTCTGGTTAAGATGTAATAGGTAGACTGAAACTGCACAAATAGAACAAATATGATGTGGTTAACAACCACTAGTACCATACCTTCCTGGTACCTACAATGTATACATACCTACTGCCTAGCGTATTATTGAGTTCAATTTCTTTTATAGATTGGCTTAGTCGCGCACCTGTTGAACTGACGGATAGTGGTAAAGGTGAGGCATTTTGTAAATTATGTATCACACCACTCCGTGCGCTCAAAACCGATTTAGAAAAACACATGAAAACGAAAACACATAAAGACAAAGAATAAAGTTTTTAAAAAAAGCAACCCAAGCTTGCATCATTTGGCTACTCCTCAATTAGTAACAGTTCATCAAAAGAAAAAATAATAGACATACAAATATCAGCCTATGTCGCTGCTCACAGCTCCATACGCAGCATTGATCATCTGACAGATGTGTTAAAAACCTGTGGGACAGGGAGTCCTCTTGAAAACATTCAATTACATAGATCAAAGTGTTCGGCCATTATAAAAAATGTTCTAGAACCAGCCATGCTCAAGGAACTTTTAGAAGAAGTTGGTAACCAGAATTGTTGAAACCAGTGTTTTCAAACCAATATTTCTGAGAAGTCAAAGTCTGTCTGAAAATGCCTCTCTAACAATGCTCCATGAAGCACATATTGCAGCTGTTAGGCGAGCTTTAGAAAAAGCCGGAGCTCCATTTGAAAATTCACTGCTTCCACTGGACTCAATCGACTTTGGAGAAAAGTTCAATGATTTACTTGTAAAAAAGACTGTTTCTGCCGACAAAGCCAAAGAAGTGAAGCAACGATGTTCTGCTTTTCTTGTACGGTTAGTAAAAGAATTAGTTGACAGGTTACCGCTTAAATGTGTCGGTGGTGGAAAAAATTCAACTTTTGGCACCAAGCCGCGTATGCCTCTCCACCAGCAAACCCAATATTGAAGATTTTCCCTGGCAGTTGGGTGATCCCAATATTGACCGAGAAGCTATTATGAACCAATTAAGCACGCGTATTAAGCACTATGCGCATTGAGGAGATAATCGGAACAGATGCTTCTCCTAATGACATTGTAAATTTTTGGATAGAAGTGCTAAAAATGAAGAATGCTGGTGGAAGCCCGATGTTTACAGAACTAGCAAAGTTTTCGATACGATGCCTTTCATTACCTTTGAGTAATGCCGTTGTAGAAAGAATTTTCAGCGTAATGGGGACAATCAAAACCAAATTAAGGAATCGCATGCAACTACCAATGCTGATCGCCATTCTTAGAATTCGTACCCACATGAATGTAAGAGGTATGTGTTGTAACAACTTTCAACCAAGCAATCACATGGTGAGTTTGCACGCTGGCAGAAAAATGTATGCCTCCGGTGGATCTTGCGCCAGTACTAGCACATCAACTACTACTGAAGACGGCGAAAGTCTTGATGATGCATTATTATTGCTAGCAGAGGACGAATCAGAATAATCTTAATTTTTGTTAATGTAGTTTTTAAAATGTTAATTTTAATTTCATTAACGTGTTTTAAAGATGGCTTATGCCTAATTATCAGTGTGATAGGAACATATTATGAATAAATTGATAAAAACTACATTTTATTTTATTCATATTGATATTTTGGTGTTTCGGCTACTTTAGGCTACTACAACTGAAATTCGGCGATATTAGGCTACTTCATGCATGAGAAACGGTGACATTAGGGCCAGCGCTGTTGGCAACACTGCGGCGCCGACAGTCTGCTCGGGGCACTCATTGCAAGCGCGTCGCTATACTGCCTATCTGCCTATGCGCAACGCGCGGACGCGCCACATAATTTAAAGTATATTGTAATTTGTTGGGTAATATATTTCTAAGAAGCAGATTCGCCTATTATTAGAGAGTGACCCCCAATATTCCCAACACTATGCAAATCCTTACCCTGTACTGCGTTTGTGCTACCAACGTACCACTGTATTTTTCTATCGTAAATATCATAATGATTATTTCGAAATTGCGCAAATAAAACCATGTTGATGTATAATATATACCCACATGTGGTAGGAAACACTATGGTTTCGTAAATTAGAAGTGGCAGATCGCTTTTTGCAACAGAAAACTGCACAAACTACCATTTTTCGGGAGGACTTACTTACGAAACAATACGATTCACCACAGAGCATATAACTTTAACGATTCACAATGTCGGCTGTCAGCGAATGAACTAGTTTTATATAACGTGCATGGAAAGCCAATGAACTAGTTTTATATAACGCCAATGCGAATGAACTAGTTTTATATAACGCCAATTGACTTTGGCAGAGGGGAACGCTCAACAATGGCTCCATACTCAAAGTAGCAAACACATCATTTTTGTTTTGTTTCGTAATTTAGCAAGGAGAATTTAGGCAAGTGCACAAGAAAATAAACGATACCGATATTTCGCAAACCAGCCAACTCCACATTTCGTCAAACACATTTTAAGATGTTGACTTTGATTATGATTTTTTTTTTTTTTTTTTGTTTAACATTTTAACAGCAGAGGACCAAAAATCTAAAATACCTTTGGTGGATAATAATCTACCAACGGTATTTTAGATTTTTTCATAAGTAGTCTAAACAAAATATTATAAAGTTTTCAGTGTCTGCTGACACTAAATTTGCTCATGTGGAGTTAGCTGGTTTGCGGATTGTTCATTCATTCATACATATACCGCTCATTGTTTGTATCACATCACTAGCACTTTTGTGTTTGTTGTCATAGGACAATTGCATAAATACACACAAAGTGAATCTGTGTGTGTGTTTTTGTAATTGTGTGGTTATTATTTTTTCGTGTGCGTGTATAGCAATAGGAAGCATGTATCTGTGTGCAATTGTCAAATTTTCGTAGTGGCTATATGTGTTTTCCTCGCCCCCCGCTGAAAGTGGCAGAAAAAGTTGTTCGGTGATTCGCATTTTGGCATCTCCTGAGTATAAATACTCAAAGCAGATTCACCTACTCTTTACCGATCATGACTTACGCCTGTGTCTAAGCCACATCACATCCATAAGATGCAGACACTTCAAAACCGATTTCTCCGTAGAATTACGAAGGCTCCTTGGTTCGTTCGGAACGAACAACTTCACGTAGATCTTAAGATGCCTACCATCAAGCAGTTTATGAAGCGCATTGCAAAGCATTTCTTCGATTCCGCGGAACGTCATCGCAACCCCTTGGTTGTGCAGGCCGCTAATTATAGGCCTTCTACCATTAGTCAGACTCGCCGACCGAAGCATACTCTCTCAGATCCAGATGACCCCATTACTCTCTTCCAGGAAAGCAGTAGGGCCACGAGTACAGTGCACAAATTACACAAACTGACATTCCGTCCTCGCCGCCGAGGTACCACGCGAACTTCCCCACAGCGACTAAATAAAATTCCTCCCCCCCGTCCCTTGCACGTCGATGTGCCAGCCGCCCGGGTAGAGGCTGAGAACGCCGCAGCAATAATAGTAACCCCTGTTAATAATCATGATCTAAACATTAATCCAGCCCGTCCCCAAACTAATTTTGTGATCCCCCAACGAAGCCCTAAGCCGAGGTCCGTACCCCACAGGAGGTGCCCTTAGTGCGCTGTCGTTTAGTTTTAATAAATATATTATATTTTACGCCCTGGCTGGAAGCTTTAAGCTTAAAAACCTTAAGGCAATCACAGGAATATCCGGTTAAGTAGCCACGGCCTCTCTAGGTCTGCTACGAGATGCCATACATAAAAAAAAAAAAAACACCTGCTCTTTAGTAGTTTAGTACTATTCCTACTATTTCCATGAGGTTAAAACTTATTGACACTGACAGTTGACATTGTTGACAATGCCATTATTGCCATTGCTGACAGTAGGCACGCATGTACTGTACATAGTTTTTTAGTTTTCCTACTTCAATGACTGTACATCACGATCGCATCCCAAACAGCAAAGTCAAACACTTCTGTGCTTTTAACAGTTTTGACTGAAAACTTACAAGTTTTCAACTTTGTTTTAGTTTTTTATGGTTCAAGTGAGTGACTTTTCCTCGACGGGGTCGAAGTTCGAGAAACTTTTTGGGAGATGTAATGATAGTTACTAATTTCATACGAAAAAAACCATTCTCTCAAATTGCACTTCTGCAAATCCATAAAATGGCAAAAAGTTCATTTGAGTACGTTAAAAAATTCGAACTAGACGATACTCTTTTGCCTAATAGTTGGATAGTCGTAAGACTAGATGGAAAATGCTTCCATAAATTCTCGGAAGTACATGAATTCACAAAACCGAATGATGTCAGGGCTTTGAAATTGATGAATTATGCCGCGTTTACCGTGCTTCGTGAGTTTAATGACTTGTTAATGGCTTTTGGGCAAAGCGACGAATATTCTTTTGTTTTCAAAAAAAGTACTACGTTGTACAAACGACGGGCAGCAAAACTATTGACAACCATAAACAGCAAGTTTTCTTCATGTTACGTATTTTACTGGAAAAAATTTTTTGATGAAGAACCATTAAAATACCCGCCAACATTTGATGGTCGTATAGTACTATATCCCAATGATGAGAACCTAATAGATTACATGAAGTGGAGACAAGCTGATGTACACATCAATAATTTATACAACACCACATTTTGGACTTTGGTTTTAAAAGGAAACCTGAGTCCATCGCAAGTGAGTTAATTCAAGTAACCTATTATTTTTGGCAATTACTACAGCTGTTTACAAAAACTGTTCAAATAAAATAATTATATAATCTTAAAAGACTGCATTCCTTTGCATCTGCCTACCTCCATAGCTGTGGATAAATGGTGTGAGTTTATGTTTAAATTAAAAAGTCTTCTACTCAAGATAGCTGTACTCCCAAATTGTAATTTATACATCTGTCAATTTACTTTTAATGTTACCTGTAATGCCTGTGTTTAATACTAAAATTTATATTTCAGGCTGAGAAACGTTTATGTGGGACAGTATCTGCTGATAAAAATGAAATTTTATTTCAAGAATTCCTAATAAATTATAATAAGGAACCAGAAATATTCAAAAGAGGAACATTGTTAATCAGGAAGACAATTTTCCATAATAATTTAGATAAGCACAGTAACGTAATAGTAGATACACATGATGATATGCTAAAGGATAAATTCTGGAAGGAGCACTCAAGCTTATTATTAAACAAGTCTAAAGAGATGATGATGTATGATGGTCCTATCACTGATATTATTGAAGAACAAACAAATTGTATTAAAGAATAATAACTTAATTACTTTAATTTTTTGGGCCTCCTTTCTTAATTTTAACAAATGCAGGGGTTGATTAGTGACCATCCATATCGAGTCCCCTCCATGTCTCAGAAAGCATGCTAAACTTTTGGTTCTGGGTGTTATTTGTAAATCTTTGACAGCTGTTACGGGTAGTCAGTCTTAACAAGGGGTATCGTATTACCCAGTATCTGGTCAGTGCAGCACCATGTAAAATTATGTTAAAAAGTCTAAAATGAAACCTATTTAGATTAATACCTCTTTATTTTTTGTAAACCTTTGTCATGTAAAATCCATCCATATCAGAGATAACAAAGCAACTCAAAGATTATACTTGGATTTTATCATAGATTATAACACTACTAATTCTAAACTACTCTAACTCGCAGTTGCTGTTGTTTCGCTTGTACACACGGCTACACATCAAGCTATAAATTTCCAGGCCTTTCATTGTACAAAAGTCCTATACAATACGAGGTCAGCCTAGACTGGATATATTGATGTGTAGCCGTGTGTACCAAAAATATCGGTATTTTTTGTTCGATACGTCAATATTTTTCGGCGATATCTTTTATTTCGGTACATCGATATAAAATATCAAGTATCGAAAATATATCAAATACGATATATTTCTAATAGCAAAACCGTAGTCCCTGCTGACTAAAACCGCTAGAATTAAGAGTCGTAAAAAAGTAAACTGATTTTTGATGTGAAACATCTGTAAAAGGTCGAAGGTCGAGGTCGAGGTCTGGTTGTCTGTAAAAGATCGCTTTTAGCGATAAGACCGCCCATTGTTTCACCCTATGTAAAATTTTAACATATAAATCTGTAACTTTTATAGTGTACATAATAAAGAGTATTCTATTCTATTCTGTAGCCCCACGCAAAACCGATTGCTGGCGGGGCAACGCATCTCAATGGGGCAACGCATGCCACGTGACGACGCCTCGCCACTACAGTCTATGTAGTAGTGCGATTTCGATGTTTCACAAGTGCCAGGTTCTATCATTCTATGTTTCGTCTGTGTGGTGCCAGACGTAAAGAATAGCACTCCCCTATTTCTTCCCGTGGGTGTCGTAAAAGGCGACTAACCGCTAGTTGCACGTAAGTCCATAAATTTAATTCCCCATTATAAGTAATGCTGTCATCTCAGATTATAGAAAGAAGCAGATAGACCGCGCGGAATAATAAAGTGAGGGAGGCCCGTTTGTAGACATGTGTGCGTTACAGCCACGTGCGTCACATGTGTGCGCCTCTATGTGTGTGTACGGTTGCCAGGATAATGAAAAAATTAGCCATAATATTTAAAAAAAAATTTTTTTTTCGTAAATCTGTTGTTTTTATTAGCAATACCCATATAAACGATACATTTGCGATATACTTTTATTTTGAGACCACAACATTTTATTGATTTTTGGTAGCTATATTTACTTTATGGTGACGTCATATAACCCATAATATAGCAAATCGACTGATGTAATACGTATTATAAAATCCATTAACTAGTTACACTTACGAAGACACAGACATACTTATTTATTTATAAACGTAATAACCAGAAAAGGCGATAAATAAAACACTATTAACGACATAAATATTTTTGTAAATCGATACTCCTGTATCCTATACTTATTTCCTAACTTAGGGGTAAATGTTTCAATATAAACTAGCAACACCGAATGATTTTTGTTAAGGTTTTGTGTTTCAAGATGTCACTAACACACGTAAAATAAATCCAAATAATCAATATTATAGTGTACTAACTATGATAAATATTTTACGTATGAAAGATACTCCATCTTATTTCTTTTGTTTTTGGGAACAGTTTTTACAATGTTTTAAAAATACAAGACGGCATTATTCTGAAATTATCTGTTAGAGCCCGTGACGTTAATGTTATATATAAAATAGATTACTAATAAGTAGCAAGCTATATGGGTGACGTACTAACGATCAGACGCTTCGTGCTGTACTGAATCGAGTTTTTTTTTTTTTTTTTATGTATGTCATCTCGTAGCAGACCTAGAGAGGCCGTGGTTACTTAATTAACCGGATATTCCTGTGATTGCCTTAAGGTTTTTAAGGCGTAAAATATAATATATTTATTAAAACTAAACGACAGCGCACTAAGGGCACCCCCTGTGGGGTACGGACCTCGGCTTAGGGCGTCGTTGGGGGATCACAAAATTAGTTTGGGGACGGGCTGGATCAAAGTTTAGATCATGATTATTAACAGGGGTTACTATTAATGCTGCGGCGCTCTCAGCCTCTACCCGGCTGGCGCATCGACGTGCAAGGGACGGGGGGGAGGAGTTTTATTATTTAGTCGGGAAGTTCGCGTGGTACCTCGGCGGCGAGGACGGAATGTCGGTTTGTGTAATTTGTGCACTGTACTCGTGGCCCTATTGCTTTCCTGGAGGAGAGTAATGGGGTCATCTGGATCTGAGAGAGAATGCCTCGGTCGGCGAGTCTGACTAATAGTAGAAGGCCTATAACTGGCGGCCTGCACAACCAAGGGGTTGCGATGACGTTCCGCGGAATCGAAGAAACGCTTTGCAATGCGCTTCATAAACTGCTTGATGGTAGGCATCTTAAGATCTACGTGAAGTTGTTCGTTCCGAACGAACCAAGGAGCCTTCGTAATTCTACGGAGAAATCGGTTTTGAAGTGTCTGCATCTTATGGCTGTGATGTGGCTTAACGTGTGCGAAGACTACACAGGCGTAAGTCATGATCGGTCGAATGCACGCTGTGTAAATACGCAATTTGCACTTAAGGGACAACTTGCTGCGTGGGTTGAGTACGGAATAAAGCCTACCGAGAGTAAAACCGGCGCGCGCACGCGCCTGTTTTATGTGCTCTGCGAACGATATGTGATGGTCTAGGACGACACCGAGATATTTGGCTCGCTTCTCCCAAGGGATAGGCTTGCCGAATATGGTGATCGGTTGGGGGAGGGCGGGTGATCGCCGGGGCTTAGAGAATATGACCCCCTGGCTCTTATCAGGGTTGACGAATCGAGATTGTATTTGCTTTGTTGGCCGCACTCTCGGTGTTCCGCGCGGTCTAGGGGAAATGCGGCTAAGACGGGGACGCTAAGGTAAAGTAATAAAAAAACAGGGTATTTAAAATTATATCAGTGTTATTTCTTAATCAAACATTAATTACTTATTAACGTTTTATTTGGCACAGCTTTGGACAAGTACAAAGCTGTGCAACTAATCATACAAAAATTAGAAAATTATAATTATCAAAAATGGAAAATACACCATCTTACCCCACATATGAGGTAAGACGGGATACTAAAAAAGGGGCAAGATAGGGACAGAGGGTAAGATGGGGACTAATTTTCTTTACAGAAAATACATATCAAGACATCCTCCATATCTTTGTCGTCGATTCCAGCACAAGCTATGTGGGCCCATCGTCCACACCACTGACACCCTACCCAGTTTTCCGACGATTTTAGATAAGAATTGTTGTCATCATTGCAAGATAAACAAATTGTATCTTCTTGTGAATCTTTTCTTGTTACCCTCTTGTTTCCTTTGCCTTTACCTTTACGTTTGGCCTTCTTAGTTGTGGTATTATCAACAGCTAGTTTTGCAGGTCTTTTTCTTTCTTCTAAGTACTTCCTTTTTATACGGAGTGGAAGTGATGATGGCGGTTTTACCCCTTCGGTATTGTTTTCTTATTTCATTAGACTGAACTGCTGGTATGGCTATGATATCACTAGGAGAGGCATTATTCAAACTAGACGTGATATCACGGCAAACTGCTCGAACGGGAGATCTAATTTGTGCTGCATAATACCATAAACCTGTTGAAAGAGGCAAGATGGGGTAATGCCCCATCATGCCTCGCAAAGTTTGCCCCGTCTTGCCTTCACCTCCATAATTCAGCAAACATATTAGTAAAAAAAAACACACCAAACTTCAAGCGTTTAGACTTACGCCACACGATAGTGAATACAATCACGAAGGCGTTACAAAATCTACGGTAATCAGGCACTAATACTTACGGTTTAAAAACAAGTTATTCAGGACCTAAATCATAAATCGATAAAATCGGTAAACGAGTTTTGACCTGCACTGCATAAACGCACGCGCTCTCACTCGCTGCCGATGTCAGACTAATATATTAATCTATGAGACTAATGGCCGCTTGCGAGTGGCGTCCAGTTGGCCATTACGATGTGTTAATGTGACGTCTAGTTTCGTGTATATGTGGGGGGCCCCGTCTTACCCCGTATCCCCGTCTTATCCGTATCTCCCATAACTGCTTCTTTCTATAATCTGAGGCTGTCATTATCTAACGGAACGTATCAGAAAGTGACAGCATTACTTTTAATGGGGAATTAAATTTAATGCACTTACGTGCAACTGGCGGTAAGGGACTTACTAGAGATGGGCAGCTGCGTTCTCTATGAACACTATATTGCGATCGCCAACCCGCCTGCCAAGCGTGGCGATTATTGCAAACCCCACACCCCCTTCCGGGGAGGCCTATGCCCAGCAGTGGATGTCTTTCGGCAGAAATGATGATGATGACATGTGCCTGGCGTCCCGTGAGGGCTCAATTTTTTTATCAATGTTTTATTACTTACTATCTGCTGCCCGCGGCTTCGCCCGCGTGGCTTTTTCTAAACACATAATAAACCTTCCTTTTGAATCACTATCTCTATTAAAAAAAACACCATCATAATCCGTTGCGCAGTTTTAAAGATCTAAGCATACATAGGGACAGACAGGAAGTGGAAAGCGACTTGGTTTTATACTATGTAGTGATAAGATTTTACATCAGAAATTATGTTTCTAGTTTGGAATTTCTATGAACAAAAAAACAAACACAATACAATTTCATGGAGTTATTATACTTTTTAGAAAATAACACCGTTATATCGATATTATTTTTTCAATCAAAATCTATATCAATTTTTTTTTTTTAAATATCGATACGATATATTATAACTATTCTTTTTGGCACTTCTTTCATCCCTAGTTTCGTGTCAAATTTTTTCTTGATTCACAGTACGTTATTTAAGTATACTCTGTGCTTAAGTCTATCTATAAACACAAGTGCTATAAAGTGCGTTCCACAGAACACTTACTCCTGACGGGGCAGGTGTTTTCGTCGAGTTGCACAGAGAGTACATGGAGATGGAGTTTTTTTTTTTTTAATTTTCTTTTCCTTCTGGCTTTGCACGGTTTGTGCATTTAGCCAATGTCAAGTTTTACTTCTTGAATAATATTGATGAAATGAATTATAAATGCATGATGATGATATCCCCGCCCACTCCCCTTGAGTTTCAGTAAAGATGTGGCACTTTACTGAGTCCTCACGCGGACTTCTTGAGAGAACTTGAAGCGAAGTTGCACTGTTTTCCCCTTGAGTTTCAGTAAAGATGTGGCACTTTACTGAGTCCTCACGCGGACTTCTTGAGAGAACTTGAAGCGAAGTTGCACTGTTTTGTTTCATTTGCCTACACTAATGCACGTTCACAAACACTTAATGGTTAATAATCCACCATTATTACACATTAATATTCGGCTAAACACAAATTTTGGAAAATTAAACAAACTGCTGAACATGACGCTTCACTTTCCCGCCAAGAAGTCCGGAGATGGAGTTCAAATTGATACTAATAAATCTGCATTCCGAATTAGCCCATAATCGCTCACATCAATAATTTGCGTTCCGATTTATTTATCACAATTATTATGATGAGCTGTCGACAATTCGGAACGCGCTCACGGTTTGATTACATTATTTCTTTGTGTATACACCACACACACGCATTTGTAATTTTTTTCTTACTTGGTTAGATGGCGACTGTAGCTAGAATCACAATATCGAAAATGCCATGATATTTAGATACAATGCGTGTCAAAACAAAACAGCATGACTGTTTTTTGTTTTGACAGCGCTCACGGTGATATTAAATTTAGGGCATTGTCGACGTTATCTCAAGATGGCGCATGTCATGACGTCATCAATGACGACTCGCGCGACATCGTTTTTGCGCTCACGCTAATTCGGTACGGATGTAAGCGCGCTCAAATCGATTACTGCGCAATTCGGAACGCACTTCAAAATGGCGACTGAGAAGTGAGACTGACGAACAGATTACAGAACTAAAGTCCATTTCACGAAAGAAGTCCCGCAGACGTGGCGCTGCAGGCATGGGTTATTTTAGGAATGTTGCTAACTTAGCGTATAATAATAATTAGTTCCACTTATTTCCGCGGGACTTCTTTCGTGAAATGGACTTTACCAAGCACATGACCACAGAGTACATTCTAATATACTGACACACATGACCAACCAACCGTTACCAATCGCGGTACGCGTCATGATAATGAACGCACAGTATAATAAAATAAAAAAACCTGACTGCGTAAAAGTGAACTTAGTAAAAAAAAGATGGAAACAAGACTTGATTACTGACATGTCTTTAGTGACACTCACAAGATCACAGAAGTCGATTGACGTAAGAATCATCAGAATCAACAAAATCAGTCGAACAAACATACATACACACATACATAGGCTGATAAACACATCACCCTCCTTTGCGTCACGCAGTCGGGTAAAAGCATTGAGATAGGAAAACTAGCGGGTAAAAGCATTGAGATAGGAAAACGAGTACCTTTTAGGCTCAGATTATAGAAAAGAAGCAGTTAGACCGCGCGGAACACCGAGAGTGCGGCCAACAAAGCAAATACAAATTCAAAAGCGAATACACTCTTGATTCAGTACAGCACGAAGCGTCGCATCGTTAATACGTCACGGGCTCTAACAGATAATTTCAGAATAATGCCGTCTTGTATTTTTAAACATTGTAAAAACTGTTCCCAAAAACAAAAGAAATAAGATGGAGTATCTTTCATAAGTAAAATATTGATTATTTGTCTATTTGGATTTATTTTACGTGTTTATTGTTAGTGACATCTTGAAACACAAAACCTTAACAAAAATCATTCGGTGTTGCTAGTTTATATTGAAACATTTACCCCTAAGTTAGGAAATAAGTATAGGATACAGGAGTATCGATTTACAAAAATATTTATGTCGATAATAGTGTTTTATTTATCGCCTTTTCTGGTTGGTATGTTTATAAATAAATAAGTATATATGTGTCTTCGTAAGTGTAACTAGTTAATGGATTTTATAATACTATTACATCAGTCGATTTGCTATATCATGGGTTATATGACGTCACCATATAGTACCTAAATATAGCTACCAAAAACAATAAAATGTTGGTGTCTCAAAATAAAAATATATCGCAAATGTATCGTTTATATGGGTATTGTTAATTTGACATAATATACTGTTAATAAAAACAACTGATCACAACCGTACACACACATAGAAGCACCTGTTCTTATAGTGCTGTCACGTGGCTGTAACACACACGTCTACAAACAGGCCTCACTCTATTGTTCCGCGCGGTCTATCTGCTTCTTTCTATAATCTGAGCTTTTAGGTAAAAGGTACTCTGTGATCTACCACAGATAATATAATACTACGTAGATCTACGTTCCCATGCAACATTTTACATGCCCAATTTAATATCATATTTCATTGCGTGGCTTAAGGATTAATAATATCCGGTCAAAATAGATTAGGAAAATAACAATGACATTTTTATTCTGAAAGATAAAAATGGTTATATAGGTACTGGGTCATCCAGACATAAATATGCTATCGCCGACTTTTTATTTGTTGAACTTTTTAAGATGTAGGTACAATCCTGTAGAACATTAATTTATAAGTATCTCTTTCGGTTTACGCGGCGCACGCCACGCCAGATAAGCTCCCAATCGGCATGATTTTTTCCGACATCTTCAACAATCGTCATATTTCAGCCAATTTACACAAAAACAATGAATTATACAACTAAACCAATACAAAGAATCACTCCGTCCGTTGGTAAAAACCGTATGAAAATCCGTTCGGTAATTCGGTAGTTTTTGAGTTTATCGCGTTCAGAGATACAGACACGGTGGGTGGATTTTTTTTTTATTGTTGTTGTAGTGATTAAAAAAAAACGACATACAACTTAGAAGTCACATTGCAAGGAATTGTTTGGAATGAAGTCGTTTGGGTTAAAACTTTTGGCGTCCATCCAATTCATTTCAGCTAATCTGGGTCATGCCAAGTCCAAAACTGATCATGTCAATTATTAGGTGGCTCACGGAGCCCACTAAGGTGAGGCTCTACAGCAGATGAGAGAATATTTTATATAAAATGATGAGAATAAACTATTTGGATTATTATGAATACTTTATTTAACTATATAACATTAAATAGGTGTCCAACGACTTTTATAGACATACATTTTTCAAACTAATTATCACCACGATTTTAAAGTAAACAAAAGAACATAGTACTGTGCTGCAAAAAAGGAGTACATAAGTATTTTTGTTAAGGCGGAATTGCCGCTTACTTGTCCTCAGCAACAGTATTATACCATCCATTTTTTACTTTTCTAACAATATTTAATTAAATAGGGATAACAATATAAGTTATTTTCTATAAATTTGTTTTGAATTTAAAATATAATTTGAATTAAAACAAAACTAAACGCAACTGCCAATTTGTTAAAAGGTTTCCGCTAACGGTTGCCAGTTGCAGTAACGTCTACGTCTGCGCAGTTTCTTGAAATTATACGAAAAAACGTCTTAAGACAGATATTTGCGGGTTGCCAATTGGCGAAATTCTAGAATCAAAATTACGCCATCTGCGCAGCGCCCAACTTGAGTCTAGGTCCACTTTAGAACCAGGTCTAATGTCAGTTTTGTATTAAGAACTTAGCCATAGTCGGATTATGTAGTTAGAAATACAAAAACTGATTTGATGGTTTAAAACAAAGTCTAAAGATAAACCTTGTTTTGTAATAAAACGTGTTTTTAAGGGCATCAAATAAATTAACAAAATGATGTCCTCATCTATCAGATGAACCTCAAATACAGATTTAAAACTTTTAAATACTGTTTCAAAGATAGTCAATAATAGTATATTCATTTTCAATAAACTGAAATACAGCAGTGTAGGCATATTACAGAATGACCAACCCAACATTTACCTACAATGAAACATCGGACTGGATATCCCATCAAGATCCTTAGGTGAATAAAATTTAGAAATTCTCATTCTTCTACATTAGGTATTTTGTATATATAAGTACAGTCAACCGCACGTCGGTGGTAACACTGACCCTGAGCTGGCCTAGTATAGTATGGGGTTTCAATAGAATAAGAGGTCAGCTTATACTGGTTTTGTTACCACTCACGTGTGGCCCACTGTACATTTGTCTGGCCTGATCAAAATTACAAATAGGGATGTACAAAGCAAAAAAGTTTTATATAGGGAATTCTCAAAGTTCAGAATGCTATAGATAGTTTAGAAAATGGGAATGTAGTTGTCAATTTTAGCACGATGCTTTTGAGCCACGCATTCACTTATCCATACAATGTTTCGGCATTCCTGTTCCTTCAGCTTCAGGTATGAATAGAACACGCCAAAGTGGAATTGTTGTAGGAAAGCATGGACATTTAGCCTCACCTGACAAAAAAAAAACAAATATTAATTAAAATACTGCCACTTAATAATACGGGGAGGACTTGAAAAGGAGCATTAAGGGCAGATGTGTACCTACCTTAACCGTTGTAGCTACAGGAAAACTGCCTTTGGAGACTGTCCTAATTTTTTGAGAAATTTCTAAGTATCTACATTCAAAGACTGAAAATATTGGAAAAGCTACGAAATGGGCAATATTCACAAAAACTATTTTGACGCCAACTTATACATATAAACAAATAAAACTAAAATGTTTGTTTGTAATGTCAAAATAACAGCTTTTTACTAAAAGCATACGAAAGTATATACTAATAAACTTTATGGTAAAGAAAACTCAATTTTTAAAATGTTTGTCTGTCTTTCTGTTTGTTCCGGCTTATCTCCAAAACGGCTAGACGGGACTATTGACGGGATTTTTTTTTTCCTATTTTTTTTTTTGTCCTTGGTGCGCAGGGACTGTTCCAACAGCATCCTGGGAGTTATTGCTGACAGGCTGGAATGCTCTATTGTAAGTTGTTGCTCCAGTATTTCAGATGGAATGCTGAAGTAGTGATTATGTTGTTGTGTGTGTTTAGTAATTGTTATTGTAATTGTATCACTAACATAGTTGTAAGAGTCACACTGTATGAGTCTCATGAGTTACTCTCAATAAAGCTGGTGTTATAAAGAGTAACTTAGACTACTTTTATTTTAGAAAAAGTCACGCGGGCGAAGTCGCGGGCAGCAGCTAGTCAATCAAAAACTGTACTGACCCTTTTCTAGTACCTAAACCTCAGTTGGTCCGATACAGTTTTTTGATCTCTAACAGGACCAAGTAGCATCAAAAAAGCTTTTGTTAAAATGACTTATTTTCTAAAATTCGATTTTTTTTTCTGTCTGTGAATGCTGACCAAAATGTCTGAAAAAGTTAAGGACAGTCTCCTAAGACTGTTTTTTGTAGCTACAACGGTTTAGGTACCTAAACCGTTGTACATGTATAGTACAGTACATGCCCTGCCTCATATCTAAAATCCACTCTGTATATTGTGGGACAAATCATGTGGTTCGGAAAAATATAGGATAAGAAATTAGTAAAAGTTGTAAACAAAAACAGGAAATACAATTAACAACTAGTAAATAACATTATGTCAAGACGTGGCAATTGGCAAAAGCATCCTCCCCACATGTCATAGTATCCACAGATTGATTTAATCACTCATCAATTTCTTCTAATAGAAGACAAAATAATATCATTACATTCATTACAGTTCATACTTAATAAAAGATTCTGATTATGGAATATTAAAAGTAGCTGATGAAAGGAACTTAGACCAAAAGTAATTAGATCCTATAAAAATTACCTCGTGTTCAAAGAACTTGTCTTCCAAAGTCTTGTCGCCAACATTGGTGCCAGCACCTTCAAACAATGCTTGGTACTCTGCATAGTACTCAGCCACAGCCTTGACCTGCTCATAATCATCTGCTCTGGCTAGAGCAGCCAATCCATCAGGATTCAGTTGACCACAGCGTGGGTATAGTTTTGCACGATCATCCTTGGACAACTCAGTCCCAAAGGAATTGATGGTAATAATGATAGCACGGCGATCTGCTTCAAACTGTAAAAAATTATTAATTAAAAAACTATACTAATTAGAAATTAATTTAAACAAGGTACACCACTAAACTTACTGCCAAAATTTCACACATAACATCAGCAGTAGTACCACCAGTCTGCTTGCAGAAATCATAGAAGGCTTCGAGATATGCCTTGTACAGAGTGTTTCGAATAATCTCAATATTCATCTCATCCAAGTCTTGCTCACTGATGCAGTCCACAAAGAATGGGGCCAGAGGAGTATCAACAAGGACTGCATTGTACAGTTCCGCAGGAGTAGCAGCAACATGGATAGCTTCCATCTGCTCAAAAGAACCCAAGGGGTGGCATTTCGGAATCAGCTCAGAAATGGGTCTCTGGTGTAGAGTACCAGTAATCAGCAAAATGATGTTGTCAATCATATAACTGTATGTAATAAAATCCAAAAAGGTAGACAGGGGCTCCACTGAGTGATTCCTAAGATGTTGGAACTCAATGACAAGTTTCTCACGAAGCTTATCATCGATGGTGGAGACAGCAAGAGGGCTGGGCTCATTGGCCAGGAAACTACCGTAGTCAGTACCTTGCAGATGAAGCTTCAAATCTGTAAACATTATTAATGTCAAATTATTTAACATAATAAATTATTGTAAAATTGGGTATTACAACTGTTAATTTCTACCACTAGTGGTTTCAAAAATGACAGTGATCTCTTATTGTATAATTACCTTCTAGTGTCTCGCACTGCACCAAATTCAGGTAGTCTGCCTGCTTGAGGATACCACACTTGAAACCACGGCACAATCCTTCCAAATACCCAGAATCAATGTTAAAAATGCTCCCCTTCATTTTGCTCGTGTAATAATTTCACTAAAATAGTTTATCTTTACGCTGTTATTGAGAATCCAGGCTACCCAAATATGTAAAAAGCCCAAAGAGACACAGAATGGAAATCAATTGAAGTGGGTGATCAATGATCATATGATGTATACATAGACAATTCGGCTTTTATTTCTGACTAAACTCATTACTACCATAGACAAAGATTACCTACTACTGCTACAACTCTCATGGAATCTTAGAGCATTTGGCATACACCATGCTCTAAGCATGTACAGCATGCTCTAAGCATGGAATACATTCAACTTATTAAAAAGTAGAGTTCACAGAATACCACATTGTGCGAGAGGTACACACTAGCACTAGACTACACAGCAGGCTACACCCGCGAAATTCAAATATTGTTCCTTTTTTTGTAATTTGGGTTAGTGTCAGGTTTTATCTTGATCATTTTAGATTCACGACTATACAGACACGTATTTACATAATTATAATCATTAATAAGAGAAACTATAAGGGTTCCTTGTTGACTACGGAACCCTAAAACACTTATAATTTCGATTAAAAAACAACATGATAAATACTTAAATCAGCTGACAATTCTCACGATTTTTTAAATCTCTCTTTTGCAACACTTTAGGCAACACTGGTATTTATTGCTAGTTTGGTAATGTTTACAATTAACTTTTTATTATGTCAACGTGTCAGTCAGTGGTGTTTCGGAAATAATTCGTTGATTTACAACAAATACGATGGATTCTGCATATAACAATCCTATCAGACAAAGAATAAATAAGATCTTTGACAGTCATATTCTTTCAGATAATACAGACGCGCTACATTCTGTGTCTGGCTTTTGTTCATCAAATTCTGCGTATACAAGAAGAGTCATTGTCAATGAAATTGAAAAACGGGATATGCTAGTAAACAAAGCTGTTTTATTAGAATATAGTAAGGTAAAAGATAAGCTGCAAGTGCTGCTTGATTCTCTATCATCTTTAGATGTGGCAGTCAAAGATATGTCAAGCAGATTATCTGATTCCAAAAATAAAACCCACCATCTTATAACTCAAACAACTAAACTCAAAGATGAAAGGAAAAAAACAGAAAAGAAGCAGACTTGGGTTGGTGCTTTTGTACAAGGATTTCAAATATCTCCAGAACAAAATGAATACCTATACAATGTTTCAGTCAAAACGCCACTAACACATGATTTCTTTGGGACATTATCCCATATAGAAAAGTTATATAGTAACTGTAAAACACTTATAAAATGTTGGCATCAGACTTCTGCAATTGATATCATGGAGACAGTGGGGCTGCAACAAGAAGTTGCTATAGAGAAATTGTATCATTGGACTATTGGAGCCTGCCTAAGTACTGATTCACCAAATAATGCACTAGTGTCTACTGCTTTAGCTAAATTTCAGAATAGACAAGTGCTATTTTCTAATATTATTGATGAGTATAGTTCAGCTCGCAAAGCTACTATTGTACAACTCTTTATTGATGCATTAACAAAAGGTACAGAGGGTTCTAAACCTATTGAATTTTATGCCAACGATGCTAAACGGTACATCGGAGATATTTTAACATGGGTGTATCAAGTAATACCAGTAGAAAAAGAAAATCTTGCAACTTTATTTAAATTTTGCAATATGCCTGAAAAGAAACAGCTTATTATTGATGCTCTAACAAATATCATGGAAGCTATTTGTCCTCTGTTAAAAGTTAGAGCAGAACTTATATTGAAACCTGATAAGGATCCCCTTGTTCTGTGGTCTATAACTAATCTAATAATTTATTATAAGGATGTCATACAGGCTGTTATATCAAATGGTCATCTAATAAATACATTTGAGGAGCTACTCAAGAAAAGTGAAGAAGTTTTCCTTATTACTCTGGACAGTAAAATACAAAAGGAACTAAGCCATGGGGTCAAAGCTCCACCAGTAGATTTAAACCCTTCAATTGTTGTGACTGATTTGGTCAGTTTCCTTCGTGATTTGTTGGCCATAATGAATGTGTCCCATAATATAAATACTGCTGATAGAAAAATGATAATTACACATATACTAGATCCCTTATTACATGCAATAAATGAGACTGCATGCCATTTGAGTTCTTCTGACATGTCAGTATATATGTTAAACTGTATTTATCATATTCAGTGTACCTTATCTTTGTACACAGTAATGGATGAATACAATGAAAGGCTACAAGCTCAATCTGAAGCCCAAATTGATACTTTAACTTCTGAACAGGCTAGCTTCCTTGTTGCTAATTTAAATATGGGGCCTATATATACTATTCTTCAAGAAAAACTAAGTGGTCCTTTATCAGCTATACCTGGAATGGACACATCAACATTAAAGACATTTTTAAACAAGTTTGATATGTTCTTAGTATCTCCAGATGTGTATATGTTACAGCAACTCAATTTGCTTTTGAGTCATACTCATAAGTCGTTAGTAAAAAAACGAGCATTTGAAGTAATATTTGCTATATATGCACAACTGTACCAAGCAGTTCATGATCCAGTAAATGGTTATGCTGATCCACATACTATTGTTCGCAGAAAACCAGAAGAGGTTAATAAACTACTTGTGTGAAAATATTAATTATAATTGTTTAAATTCAGTTGGCAACAAAAGTCGATTAACATTTCAGTTTTCTAAATCAATTCTAAAATAATAAATCTAATGTGTCAATCCCACTAAAGAACACTGTCCTTCAAGATACAGGATTTTCCTAGTTTGAAGGGCAGGGGTCTTACTCAGTAGTAATAGCCATACCCATCCCTTAATCATACAAATCTGACGTTACCTAGACCAAGTTTTTTTTTTAAATAAATGGTTACTTACTTACTTAATATTGAGCAAGAAATTTAATTAATATCGGAACAGAAGTAAAGTTTAAAGAATATGAGGTATTAAATTAAATGCTAAAAAGGAGATTATCAAATCATTATGTATGAATATAATTGATGTGTAAAATTAGCAGTGCTAATCGAATTTTGTCAGCAACAAAAGTGTACTGTGTAATGTTCACATTCACCTATTATTATGAATAATATTAATCCAGTGTGCAATACTTGTTTTTTTTTTATAAACTGCAGATACACTATTTTCTACACCTAATAACTAAAACATTACTGGCGAAATGTGGGTGTACTATTAGGTACACCTGTGCCCACAGAGCCTCTGCCTAACCCTTCGGGGATTACAGGCGTGATGTTATGATAGGTTAACATAAATAGAAGCCTACACCATTTGTCACTTAAAATAACATAACCCGCGTAGTCAATCAAATTTTAATCACATAGAATTTATAACAAAAAAAAAAGCCGTTTAAATACATACTTATAAATCAAAACGTCAAAAGCCAATAGTTATCCACGTGATGCTATTGTAAATTTATGGCTTTTGTTTTTGTTTTATATTTTATGTGATTGTGTATTCCCAGCTTAAATAATTATGTTAACAGTTAGATATCACGTCGATAATTATTGGCTTTTGACATTTTGATTTAAAAGTAAGTAATTAAAAGGCTTTTGACTGTTTTTTTTTTGTTTTATATTATATGTGATTGTGTATTCCCAGTCTATATAATTATGTTAACAGTTACTTATCACGTGGATAATTATTGGCTTTTGACGTTTTGATCTAACAATAAGTAGGTACACTAAAAGGATTTTGACTGTTTTTTTTTGTTTTATATTATGTTAACAGTTAGTTATACACGTGATAACTAACTGTTAACTAAACTCAAGGTCAATGACTTTGCGGTCAAGGTCTCTTCGTAGAATCGTATTGAATGACTATTTCGCTGCGAATCATAATTAGATCAACATACAACCTGCTACAGACCTGCAAATTGCAAAAACGTAAGAAAATATGAATTTCGCGGGCTACCTTAGCGCATTAATGTTACTTTTTTTTTAAAACTTAAATTCATGTTGGAATGGTGCTCGCACGGGGGTGTTAGTAAGGGGGGGTTAAATTTCTGTTATTTTTTGCCTAGGGCGCACCGTTTTCGAGATATTTGAATTTAATTTTTTTTTATTACTAAAAAAACATCTAAATATAAAAAAAACATCTATGATCATTATTGCAAGTACTAAAGAGTTCATTTTAGCTTGGCTACTTTACGTTTATCCCTGCAATTCGGGGAATAGCCAAAACTGCCATCTGTAGTACTGTCCTGTCAAACAAATCGTATAATGGGACGCATACTTTGGCATTTTCATACAAAGAGATATCTGTTGTAGGCGATATGATTCCTAGATTATTGGGACGTTAAAACCATCGATAGATATATTTTTATATCTCCAGTAGGCCGAAACTGGTGATATATAGGTTATTGGGTTCGGCCGTAAGAGTATAAAAAAATTTGTAATCCAAATACCTGTTCCAAGTCCATAGGAAGTATTTACTCAGATTCAGCTGAACTCGCGTACGGTGAGTGGGGTCGCGTACTTATTGTATGGTCCTTCCACTCGAATATCAATTGCGAATTTGCGAGTTCTCAAACGCATCTAAGGCATCATAATTATTCTGTATTGATATCCACATTTGATTAATCAGTTTTTGATGTAAAACATCTATAGGCGCACGTAAAACCGATTACTGGCGGGCGACGCATGCCACGTGGCGATTCACCGCTCACTCCGCGCGCGCGGTTCCCCCACTACACGACGCTGACCTTTTTTCGATGTTTGTTTGTTTGATTTCGATGTTTCACATCTACCAGGCGTCCCGTAACGGCTCTTATTTTTTTATAATGTACAAAAAAATTGTACATTTTGTTATTAAACAACTAAGCTATACAGGATGGATTTTTGAGATGGGGCAGTAAGTACAGGTACCTTCATCGTTATCACTACAAGAAAACGGTCTTAGGAGACTGTCAAAAGTAAGTTGGCGTTTCTTTACTACCAAAAGTATGGAAAAAGATTATTGCGATTTCTAACTTTTCTAATACTCAAACCTCAGTTGGTCCCATAGAGCTTTTTGATCCTTATAAGAAACTGGATCGATTGGCATCAAAAAAAGTTTTTGTGAAAATTGCCCATTTTCTTGCGGGCTTGCATTTTTTCAAAATCTGTGAATGCAGATCAATATGTATCAAAAAGTTAAGGACAGTCTTCTAAGACCATTTTTCTGTAGCTACAACGATTAAGAGTACCTACCCTTACTGCCCCGTCTCAAAAATCCACCCTGTATAGAATCGAATGCTAAAGCATTCGATTTTCCATGCATGTTATTAAGATTACGTGATGATGGAACCTCGCCACTCATGCACGAGGTTGTGAGGGTTCAAATCCGTCTCAAATCAATACGGACTCAATAGATTGCGTCTGGTATCGAAAAAATAATTATATTTTTAATGTTATGCAAGATATTTCATATACGCATATTTAGGGATTGACATCGTTCATAACACCATAAATTGATTATAAAATCTCTATTAATCAAATTTTCGCTTCACCAGAAAATACTCGAACTAGGTGCGGTCTTGATCATAGAAATACCTACTATGCGTATCTGTTCAAGTAAATACATCCCATCTCTATTTCTAACCTAAAAGGCTAAAACAAACACCTTCGTGAACTGTCACTTGGTGGTAATGTGCGGAGATTCGATGTTTTTACGAAGATAATTTATTTAGATGAGTTGAAAGTCATATTAAAAGATGGGGTCCCGTCAAGTTATAGAGAAATCTCTCTCTATGTTGAGGTCCCTACCAAGGATATCACTTGCTAATATTCGCGACAATCCTAATTCTAAAAAACCTGTAAGTAATTTTTAGCATTTATGTTGAAAAAAAGTAAAAAATTGTTTCTTACCTCAGATTTAAGGTTTCATTCTTGCTTTACAGGCAAAACGGGGCCGCGCCCAACATGGTGGTGATAAGCACGGCTCTGGTAATAAAGGTTCAGGTCAACGGCAGAATTTTATGAGACTAGGTTATGAAACTGGAAATAATCCTTTTTATTTGCGGGTACCTCAAGAAAAATACTACAAAGGCCACCAGTAAGTCACCAAATTAAAAATTACCTAACCAACCGTTAACATAATAATCAGAGCCTGCTTACTTCTCAATATTCAGAGCCTGCTCAGTGCTCACTATTTAATGACGGTAAACGACTTTTCTAGTTTTCAACTGAAGTGAAGAAATATTCATTCTGTATTATCAGTTGATTGTTAGGAGGTACTAAAACTTGATTAGAATTACTGTTACTGTATCATCCCACTGCTCAGCAAAAGCCTTTCCCCATGAATTCCAGTGTTAATGTGGACCACTGGTTGTTTGTTTTGTTCAGCTCGTCCCGCTATCTTCTACGAGGGATCAACTTATCATCTTCTTTTAATTCTTGTTCAGAATTACATTTGATTTTATTTAGTCTCGATTAATTAAAAGTGAGTAAAATTTATTTTCTTTTCTTTTTAGCCTAAGAAGGGAATATCCACCACTGTCCTTACACCAGCTGCAGGGTATCATAGATAAAGACCGCTTGGATGTAAACGAACCTATAGATATTGCTAGTATTATTAGGTCAGGCGTTTACAATTTTTCCCCTGACCAAAAGCAGTTTGGTATTCATCTCACCGATGAAGGAGCAGATCTTTTTGCAGCTAAGATAAATATTGAAGTACAATGGGCTAGTGAACAAGTCATTGCTGCTATTGAAAAAAACGGTGGAGTTATTACAACTGCTTATTATGACCCACATAGTCTTTTCTTGCTCAAGAACCCTAAAAAGTTTTTTGAGTCAGGGCAAGCTATTCCAAGGAGGATGATTCCACCACCTGATGCTATTGAATATTATACCAGTCCTCAAACGCGTGGATATTTGGCTGATCCAGAAGAAATATCCAAGGAAAGGCTAAAACTATCTCAAAAATATGGGTACAAGCTACCAGACATGGAAAATGAATCAAATTACAAAATGTTATGTGAAAGGAAAGATCCTAGACAAATATTTTATGGATTAGAGCCTGGATGGGTTGTAAATTTGAAAGAAGAATGTATTCTTAAACCTAAAGATCAAGAATTGCTGCAATTCTACAACACATAATTGAAATAAATAATAATGATAATAAAATAGGTACTTAGTTATAATAATTATTTTATTTCTATAAAAATGTTGCTTCTTAGACATGTAGTAAAATCGATTGAACAAGTGATATCCCAAGGTGTAGGCAGAACTTGTTTAGAAATAGATTTTGTTTTTAGTGGTAGAAAGAAAATACATTTATTCATACTAAACTTAAAAAAAAAAATAAGTCTGCAAACATCATTATTATTTACTAATCTTACTGATGTTTTGCAATGCTACCTGTAATTCATATAAATTCTGTATCTATACAGAGTGGTTGTTAATTGGGTACATTCCTGCTAATTGTGAGAAATATAATCAGCTTTGGACGTAAACTGATACTTTTCTGATAGGTCTTGAACTAATGAAATCCCTCAAGAATACAATATATTTTTTTTTTCTTTCAACTACATAGTAATGTTATCATTAGTCACTACAAAACTGATCACAAAGCACGTATTTTTTGCTTACAACCAAAACAGTGCAGAAATGTTGTATGAAATCTCAAACAGTGCAACAATGAGATTTCATACAACATTTCTGCACAATTTTTATTTTTTATTTAAATATAAATTGACCACAGAAGTTTAATGTCTCCTATTAAGTTTATTATAAAATCTAAGCATTAGATCATAAAAATACTGGCTGAAAATAAAAATCGGCTGAATAAAACCGATTTGGTGAAAAACTTTGTTTTCAATAGCTTGAGTATTTATTTTGAGTAGGTATATTTTATCACGGTAGGTAGATCGGTAGTTGAAAGAAAAGTAGATTACGCACCTTGCTAAAGTGAGTAATTGACATTTTGCGCTTGGTGCAACAATATACTATTTTACGTATTTCACCATAGATCTAAGTATTTGGTTTTGTTTTCTTTGTCAACTAAAACTAGAAGGCCAGTCTAGCTTCAAATAGTAGTCAGTGACCCTGAAATGTCCGTAGAAATCTAGATAGATTTCAGGGTCAACTTACGGATTTAATAAGTTCTGATTTGGCATCACCAAGCGTTGGGTAGTAGGATTCTGTAGTCAACAAGTACAAAGTTATGCCATGTTCGTTTGTCTGTCCCCAGGTGCACGTAGATATTTTTTTTCTCATCTATCCCATGGTGTGGGGTATCGTTGGATAGGCCGTTAAAAAATATTGCGAATCTGTGGAACCATTTTTCGATTCTGGGATCTGTTTGCGTAATAATAAGCAATTTTTTTGTTAGAGTCAAGTGCGTGTCCCTTTTTTTTTTTTTTTTTTGTTGGGAATTATCAAATAACTTCTCCCGCTCTGGGCTGAGCGGGAGGGCGTGTCAGACTTTTACTGACTAAAACCCACCCGTCCTTCATTTGCCTGTGTGCCAGGGCCACGATATCCCTTTCGGACAAACTCGCAACCCTGGCAGGCATTGGCCCTATCGGACCCCGTCAGTTGGTGCTAACAACTGAGGCGCGCGTGGAATACGACGCGCTGTCGACCCGGGCCTTATCGGACGGTGAGTTACCCATCGCTCACCTTCCGCAAGCCCGCGCCTACGGTGGCCGGAAATCGGCTTGCGACTCCCGACGCCCGGGGCGTCTCCTGCGGCGACTAGGGGCGCGAGGGCGCGAACCTTGCCTCTCCTTCACGCGTTCCGCCTCCTCCTTCGCAAGCATTACTGCTTCGCAGAAGGAGGAAGTGTGTGTGTCCCTGCCAGTTAAATGGTTGTCTTTGAATCAGGGACCGTACAACCCCGGTAAAGAGTTAAGCCTTTCGAAGGGGTAACCCATTCAATGGGTTACCTTTATCATGATATAACCCATTGAAAGGGTTTTATACTAGAAACCCATTGAAAGGGTTACATGATAACCCATTGAATGGGTTTTATACTAGAAAACCATTGAAAGGGTTACATGATAACCCATTCAATGGGTTCTATACCTACTTGAAACCCAGTAACATGAAAAAATCATAATATGTTATTTCCCTATCCGCCACGCACGCGTAGCATGACCAATTCTATCTCTATTCTACCCAGGGACCATTTTGGTTACCATTTTAGAAAAACTCTAATGAAAACCATTTCCAATGGAAAGGGTTTTCGATAGGGTTTTTCTAAGCAGTTAATAAAAACGGTGTGGGTAATTTTGAATGGCTTAAATTAAGCCGTTCACAAGGGTTACCTTTATGGTATTGTTTTTTTTTTTTACCGCTTAGAAGAACCCTATCGGAAACCCTTTCAATGGGTAACCAAAATGGTCCCTGCTTTGAATATGTGAAAGAAATCATGGCAGTAGTTTATACAACGTGTTCCTTTTGATATCCTGTATCTAACTCTAGGGTTTTTAGCTTTAAGTAAAAATAATACAAAAAGTCGTAGAACAAGTGTTCCAAAAATACATACTTAGTTTAAAAGATAACTTTAATCATGCCCCCCCCCTGCCAGCTAAATGGTTGTTTTTGAATATGTGAAAAAATTCATGGCAGTAGTTTATACAACGTGTTCCTTTTGATATCCTATACCTAACTAGGGGTTTAAGCTATACAGGTGTCCCAGAATTCGACGTCAAGCCGGAATCGGGTGATAGGACAAGTCGAGAAAACCTACTCCCTGTGACGGTCTTTTTAACTCCTGTTGCTACAAATTTTAACTTTTTTTAATTTTATTTTTATTATGTTATCCCGAATAATGCTTCTGAAAACTGTTGCTTAAAAAGTTGTATACGAATAGGAACTTTAGTTAAACACTACAATTTGCCCGGTTGATGGCTATGGGGCTTTCATAACTGGGAAATGCGGTTTGTAAAATTGCGGCTCGCTGTGCGCGCCATTGAAGAACTGGGAGCCTAAAATGGATGCTTTGGCAGAGTCATGGGTGCAATTCATCTGTTTGACAGCTGCTATTTAACATTAGACTTACTATATTAATTCTTAATTTGTGGACCATTTTACGAAACTCCATAACACAACTGTCAAACAGATGAGTTGCGGGATATGAATTGTACGCAGATCATAATATGATTCTGCGAAAGCGTCCATTTTAGGCCCCCTGATTATTATTATTTATTAAGTGTAGGTATCGTATTTAACAAGGAGTTTTAATGAAAGGTATAACATTTCTCTTCAATATTTTATATTTACTTTCTCTTAAACACCCATTCTGTTTATTTTATTTGTTAATCAAGTACTTAAAAACATAATTATATTCATAGGCAATAATGATTTACAAATAATCACATTGGTGTATTTCAGGTATTCAACTCCGAAGAAATTCTTACAATCAAACATGGTTTAGCTTATAGAAAAAGTGTGGAAAGCCAAAATTCGCAGATACACATGATTTAATATCTGTAATGGTCTGGCTTGTATGGTCCCTCAATTGGGACGCCAATATATTTAGCTTGTTTCTGTGTTAGCTTAGTTAGTTTAACGCCAAGGTGGTCCAAATGCAAAGCAGCTACTTCTTCGTCTAATTTCTTAGGTAATGTGTGGACTCCAACAGGGTATACATTATGTCTTGTCCAAAGTTCAATTTGAGCCAACACTTGGTTAGTGAAAGAGTTGGACATAACGAACGACGAATGCCCTGTGGCACATCCTAAATTAACTAGACGTCCAGCAGCCAGTACGATGATATGATTTCCATTGTCAAGCTCATAGCGGTCAACTTGTGCCTTAATGTTAACCTTTTTAGCATTGTTTTCCAACCAGGCAACATCTACTTCACAGTCAAAGTGGCCAATGTTACAAACAATTGCATCATCTTTCATTTTCAGGAAGTGTTCCTTGCAAATGATGTCTAGACATCCAGTAGTGGTGACAAATATCTGTCCCACTTCAGCAGCTTCATCCATGGTCGTTACCTGGAATCCTTCCATAGCTGCTTGTAGAGCATTAATGGGATCGATTTCTGTGACAATGACTCGACCCCCGAATCCCTTAAAAGCTTGAGCGCAGCCTTTGCCCACATCGCCATAGCCCGCAACCACGCAGACTTTTCCAGCGACCATTATATCTGTGGCCCTTTTAATTCCGTCAAGTAATGACTCTCTGCATCCATACAAATTATCGAATTTACTCTTGGTTACTGCATCATTTACATTGATTGCTGGAACCTTTAATAAACCGTCACGGAACATTTTATACAAATTGTGTACGCCAGTTGTTGTTTCTTCAGAAATGCCCTTTATATTTTCTAAATATTGTGGGAATTTCTTATGAACCAAGTTTGTTAAGTCACCGCCATCGTCCAAGATCATATTCATGGGCTGAAATTAAAAAATAATTAAATGACATGAAAATAGTATGAATTAAGCGGAGACTGAGTTGACAAGAAATATTTTTTATGTACGCGTATAATAAATAATAGAGCTAAGTTTTCTGCCCAGACCAGCCACGTGCGTCGTCGCACGCCTAGCACGCTCGCAGCGGGCCTGGCTACTAGTACAACAAAGATATCACGGGAATGGATTGTTAACTGTCGTTTTCCGTGATCACCAAGCACCCGACGAACCTCACGCTTTTTAATTCCTTTAAGACGCAGATATAAGCCAGTGACCTTGAGTGGTTAGCTTGCGTGTTCTGTACTGAGCTCACGCAACGCGTCGTACGTTCAGCCAATAATAGGACTCGCCCATCAAGGAGCTCTGTCCCCAATTTGACGCATTATTAATTTATTAAACACAAAACAAAAGGTATTTTAATAAAACGCGTATACTAAAAGAATAATAATTAAATTATCTTTAAATTGGTGAAGGTTTCAGAAAAATAAGCTTGGTAGATTTTGTGCCATTCTCAGTTTTTTATCCGCGTTAGACATAACTTTACAATTTAATTTCACTATGTAATAAAACATAATCTAAAATATTCACATATTATGTTATTGAGAAAATGCTCTAAATTAACATTTTTTTTTTTTTCAAATCATTAACACTACTCGTTTAGACGTGATCTTCAGTATAAAATCATTAAAATTCTGTTATCGTCGCCTTAAACGATGGGTTAAGGGGAGTTGAGGTCTATTCTATATTTTGCAAAACGAGCTACCCTACCAGGTGTTAAATTACGAATAGAACCAAAAGTTCTTATTAATATTCTATCTAGATCTAAGAAGCTTTACTGATTGTTTTAATAAAAACAAACATTATGGAAAAAAAAGGTAAACAACATTTTCCTCAACGAAGAAGGTTCGTTGTTTGTTTAGGAAAACCCACACTTTATTACCTTTCCGTCCTGGAATATTAATGTCTGCTCAATGCACCAAATATATTCCTCTTCGGTTTCTCCTTTCCATGCATAGATAGGTATTCCAAGCGCAACTAACGCTGCAGCAGCCTCGTCTTGCGTGCTGTAGATGTTACTGCTCGACCACTGGACCTGTGTAAAGTAAATGTTTTTGGTAATAAGCCAAGTGATTACCGTAAAAATTAAACAGTACTTCAATACCGTATATTATGGGCTATTAAGATACCGCGTTTCTTTATTGCCCATATAAACTGGGTCATAGGGAGAACACAAAGAGTGATTAGCGCCTGGAAATGCTGTTCAACATGAACTACCTAGCGGCTAAGTAATTAATGTTGAACGGTTAGCGGTACATGCAGCCTAGACAAAGACTTCTGCATGTAACGAAATATCGCAGAACATCTCGCAGTTCGTTTTATTGTAGGTAACAAAAAAAAGTGACTAGCATTAGCAATTGAATACAAAACTTGAATTTTAAAAATGATTTCATAATAGTAGCATACATTTCAAAACAGATCAGGGGGTTAAAGATAAAGAGGCCAACAGACGATGATACTTATCAGCACAATTCTTACATGTATTCACAGAAACAAGATAACAAGTGATTATTTTATCTTTGCCACATTTCAATATCCATACGAAATAACAAACATAGTGATACTCATATAATATGCCTATTTAAATTTATACCTATAGTTTTACAATCTATCAGTACGAAGTGTATTTATTATATGGATTGCGATACGAGAAGTCTGCCTCCTTGCCTATGCCTCCATCTCCCATCATGTATTCGAGTAGGCACACACGGCTACACATCAAGCTATATACATTTCCAGTTTACGCTGATCTCGCACCGTAAGGAAATCCTATAAAATGCGAGAGCAGCTTATACTAGAAATGTATAGCTTTATGTGTAGCCGTGTGTACATGCATTACTAAGATTCATTTTATTTAATTCTGAACTTTATTGCGCAACCAGAGTTTAGTTTTACCAGTGATAGGTCCCTACCTACTTATTTTTATTGTGCAATAATTTATATATTAATCATTAAGCTTTTGAGTAGTAAACATGCAAAAAATTGGTCGTAACAAATGGGTTCGAACTCGGTACCCTCTAGCGCAAACTAATGGTTACGGCAGTACGAGTACTGCTGAACTGCGTCGCATGCGTAACGCTGAATTTTCGTGTTTCTCGCTAGCCATTCTTTCACGTAGTTTGTCGAAATAATGTTTAATTGCAAATAGGGCACGCAACGGGGCAGCAACGGTGATTTATAGGGTTCCGTTCCTCAAAAGGAAAAAAAAAACGGAACCCATATAGGATCACTTCGTTGTCCGTTTATCGTTGTATGGTAGAACATGTTTTTCAACTACAATGTTAAGTTTGTTTTTGGGATAAATTCACCTCAACTACGGAACCCTTCATTGTGCGTGGTCCTACACGCACTTGGCCGGTTTTTTATTTTTTTTAACGTAATAGTTTTTTTTTAATAAATTGAGCAACACTTTGATAAAGCCTAGTAAAAATAAAATACATAGTAAAATTGAGCGAATATTGCATGCCCTAATAATTAACACGTACTACATGGTGCTGATATAATTCCTGTTACCGTAAAAACAATATTATTATAGTAACAGGATAATGGTGGCTATTGTTTTATTGTTGCAGATGGTTTAATTAGATTGAGGCCTCGAATTCTCCTCGTGATCTTATAGTGAACCCTCGACGAGCGCACCAACTAGCTCTTGCCCAGTTTTTATATTTTAGGCACCGTGAAGTAGACAGTTGGTCAAGATATTATTAGACTGCGAGGAGCGATACCCATACCCGTTCTTATATTTTATCGCATTATTTCTCTTTCATAGTCGGCTGCGGCGCGGTTTGCTAACGCTCCACTAAACGTTACTAAGCAAATCCAATCGTAGATAATACTATGTATCAGATTTCCTCAAACTAAAAACTTGGCAGATAAGAAATCTAACAATTTAATACACCAATGTCGACATTTCATGTATTTCAACAAGTTTATCAGTTTTATCATTTGGCGATTAGATCCTAATCTGATGTTACATACTGGATTTAAAGAGTCATTTGTATTGATGTATTATCATTGAGTAGGATAAATATATTACTCATAACTAGAAAAAATATTTATGGCTAATACTAGCTTTTGTCACGCGGCTTCGCCCGCGTAGAGGTCGCAAATTATCATACGGGAAAATATTACCAGGATAAATAGTATCCTGTTCTGAGCCAGGTCTACTTATGTGACAAATTTTATTGAAATCCGTTCAGTAAAGCGGTGACAGGAAACAAAGTTACTTTTGCATTTATAATATCAGTATGGATTTAAAATGTTATCTAAAAATAACTTATTTAAATGAGATGGGTAGGTAAGTCATTGTTGTATGGGAGCCCCCTTAAATATTTATTTTATTCTGTTTTTTAGTATTTGTTATAGCGGCAGATACAGCCTGGTGACAGACGGACGGACAGCGGAGCCTTAGTAATAGGGTTCCCGTTTTACCCTTTGGGTACGGAACCCTAATAAAATATAATTAGTTATAATGCAGAAATTAGCAGCACTTACTTCAGCACCAAGTTCTATTAGCGTCTCAATGAGGACTGCGGTCTGCACGGTCATGTGAAGACTACCAGCAATTCTAGCTCCTTTGAGTATTTTACCCGGAGCGTACTTGCGGCGGCAGGCCATCAGTCCTGGCATCTCCTTCTCTGCCAGCATGATCTCTTTGCGGCCAAGTTCAGCCAACTTCTCATCGGCTGTAATACAAAAAGAATGTCAATATTTAAAATAAAAAAAAAATAAATAAAATAAAATATCTAGAAATTTCATATTAATATATTAAAACATCTGAATAAAAAAGTTTAACAGCCATCAATATTAGGTACATAAATACAGTAATTTTTATTATAGCTGTAGATATACAACAGAAAAAGTAAATTATAAATTTTAACAGATAAAATATCTTTAGGTAGGTAAGTACTTTTTTACAAAAAAAGCTTATGACAATGCAAATAGGTATCTATTAATATTGAGTTATTGAGTTGTAATACTTATTTCAGTAATATTCTTTATTCTTATGCAATAGTCATGAAATTACAAAATGTTTAACAACCTCAACAAGTGGGATATTTGTTCAATTTACATAATATTTTTAATATACTATTGGTATTTGTAAGAAATGAAAAAAAAAAACCGGCCAAGTGTATTTTGGATCACACACAATGAAGGGTTTCATAGTTGGGATAAATTTATCCCAATAACAAACTTGATTCAATTCTCCAACTGCAAATGTAAGTTTGTAATCGCAAAAAGAAAATTTATATATTTGATAAAACAAATTAACGATTTTCGGACTTTTTCCTTTACTTGTGCTGGGAGACCTTGCTTCTTGCCAAATTGCATGATTCTAGGTCATTGGGGAGTACCCTACAGGTTTTGACTTATTTGTGAGTATCAAAATATGTTGCCTCTATCACCGTATTTTTTTATTGCGTTGACTTAGACGCTTGATTTTTTTTAGGGATCCAAGGGACCATAGACCTACATATTTGATATAAATTTCAACTTGATACCTTCACGCGTTCCTGAGAAAAAGGGTCTTGACAGCCTGACAGGCAGACAGAAGTGACCCTGCATGGGTTCCGTTTTTTCCTTTTGAGGTACGGAACCCTAAAAACGGAAAAAGGTTGCTTTTTTCTCTTTAAATAATTTTTGGAAACTAAAAATCTGTAACGAATTTCGTCACACAAAATGTTTCTCTTTGAGGTGTTTTCTCGTCAACTATAAATAATCGCTAAAGATACCCTTATGGAAATGCATGGAACACAGGGTACCTAATAATCTCGCTTTTCTGTTTATTATGATAGATACGGAAGTTACACAGAACAAAAGTACCTGCTTACCTAAAGCTATCATTTAATCGATGTAAACACTAAAGATAATAGGTCTCATCAGAATAGCAATAACTGCTGATAATTTGATATGAAACATTATCGTGAATTAAAGTAAATATGCAATACACAATAGCGCCGGTCTGTCTCTGAAGTCGCATGGGTAAGATAACCTATAAAAATCTATTTATTGTAAAAGAAAAGAAGTACTTAGCTAGCTGTATTTGGGAACGATTAATATTTAAAATCATTAATTTACTCCCTCAGACATTACTTTCCTATTTTAAAAGACAAGTAAAATTACTTACCGATTTTATACGGTGGCTTCATGATGTGAGATGTGATCAAAATATTAGCAAAGTATGTAATAACCTAGCTTCACTGGTTAGTTTTTCGATATCAATGAATTTCGTGGTAATTTTGACCTAAAAAGACAAAATTTATTACCAAAGAAGACAACAAATTAAACTGATCGCTTGCAAGAGGACTGAACCTGACCACAGACAGTTCTAAAATAGCGATTCTGCGACAGATGATCACAGATTCACAGAATACCTAACCTATGTAAGGTACAGTCACGAGCATAAATATATTACTATAGACAGTTCGGCAATAGTAGGCAACATGGCTCGTCACACTACTGTCAGTTAAAGGGCCAAATTTAATTAGTTAGCGAAACTCCGCAGACGTGATGGGTACCGATATCTAAACATGACAAAAAAACTAAATTTAATTTGATGATAATTATTTATTTGTATTTCGTTACGAGTGACCCCACTCGTGTGCTAAGTTAAAAGTGCAAAAACTTGCATTGTCCTATTTCTCTATGAATCGGATAGGTATAACCGAGCGGTGCCAAACCACCCGAATGTGGATAAAAACTAACACTTGCTAACTTCAGATGTCGCTACTATCACTAGTCGAAGCTGTTTTTTTGTATTTATGTGACTTCTTCGATTGAATAAAAATTTTCCGGGACGAAAACTGTTTAGGAAATAATGATCTCCGAAGAAAAAATGGAAACTCAATAATTCGTCAAGATTTTGTGCTATCCATTTTAAACCTTAAGACTTTTGTAAACAATAATACCTATAATATACAGGATGGATTTTTGAGATGGGGCAGTAAGGGCAGCTACGTTAACCGTTGTAGCTACAGGAAAACGGTCTTAGGAGACTGTCCTTAACTTTTTGAGAAATTTCGATCTGGATTTACAGATTTTGAAATGAAAAGTACAGTCAGCAGGAAAATGGGCAGTTTTCACAAAAACCTTTTTTTTTAGCCAATCGATCCTGTTTATTATAAGATCAAAAACCTCTATTGGACCAACTAAGGTTTGAGTACTAGAAAAGTCAGAAATCGCAAAAAAACTGTTTCCATACATTTCGTAAGATATGAAACTCCAACTAAGTTTTTTATGATGGACCGCTACAATGAAGAATGGCCGAAAATAAACTTCAAATTTCGAACGAATACGCGTCATAATTTAATTTGCTTTGAAAACAGAATCTAGATAGTTTGTTGCTTGCTTGTAATTTCTGAAATTCTGTGACAAAAATGACGTCATTTAATTTAGAACGTTTAGACTTGATAGAAGCTTATTTTTTTAATAATAAAAACCCGTCAGGTGCATTGGAGTGGTACAGGATCAATTACCCGATGCGTCGAGTGCCAACCAGAAAGGTAATTACAAATCTTGTAAAGAATCTCGCAGAAGGTGGCTCGTTCAAGAAAAAAGTACGCACGTAGTAAGTACGACCTTCAAGTGTATTAAGTAGAAGAAAATATGGTGATTGCCATTTTATCGCTAGCGAAGTGGGTATTTCACACTCTTAATTTTTTGTAGCTGCCAGTTTATCGATGGTAAAGAAAAATTAAGTTACCTACGAAATGTATGGGAAAAGTTTTTTGCGATCTGACTTTTCTAGTACTCTAACCTCAGTTTGTCCAATACAGGTTTTTGATCCTTATATGAAACAGGATCGATTGGCATAAAAAAAGTTTTGTGAAAACTGACCATTTCCCTGCTGACTGTACTTTTTTTTTCAAACTCTGTGAATTCAGATCAACATTTCTCAAAAAGTTAAGGACAGTCTCCTAAGACCGTTTTCCTGTAGCTACAACGGTTAAGGTAGCTGCCCTTACTGCCCCATCTCAAAAATTCATTCTGTAGGTATACTACAAAGCTTCTACAAAGTGAATAATAACTTTAAAATCGGAGGTCGGTGGCAAAAAAGTAAAACACAGATCCAACGACACCGACTTCCGATTTTAAAGTTATTATTCACTTTGAATTTTTTTTTTTGGAAGTCAGTTCTATTTTTTTTTTGTAAAAAGTATTTTATTGAAGAAATACTAGAAATTCAAACTATTTTTTGCGACAATAAAAACAATACTGTGCATGCGTAAATATTCATTCCAACTACGGAACCACGAACTTGGCCGCTTTGCTTGGGCGGTGATTTTTTATTTATTTTATGCTCGTGACTGTACAGTAAATGACAGATCATAGATCGTCGCTCAGCGCTTCGTCCGATTTTATTTCCGATTATTCTGTGTCGTCAAAGAACATAGGTATTTACCTATTGTTGTTAGTGTTAAGGCTTCTACATACCAGCGCGACTTGTCGCGCGACGCGACACGGCACAAAGGCCCCGCGTGTCGCGCGACGTGCGGTGCCTTTGTGGCGCGTCGCGTCGCGCGACAGGTCGCCCCGGTATGTAGAAGCCTTTACGCGTAATAGATTATTAATAATTATTATTATATCCGCAGATGTGAGATGTGGCATTATTGTTAGTGGCGTTAGAATAGAAATTAATGATCCTGCTCCACTTGCGTTAATGTTATCGTTTGTGTCAAAATGCGGTGGTGGTATATTAAGCTTGGTATTAAAATAACCTCCTCCTTTTTAGAAGTTGATTAAAAAAAAATAGGCAGTCATGGGGACTGCCGACAGAAATGAAAACATAAAACTTTGGAATACTTAACATTTATTTAGAGGGTCAAGTTAAATTAGCTAGTGAAACTCTGCAGACGTGATGATATAGGTACTAAAAGACCCAAGATACAGCGTCCCAAAACTGAAATCACCGTTCGCGTAACGCTAGCAAGAAAAGTTTTACTTCAAAAAAGCTGCGGTCTTGTGAGTGTATAACATGTGTCTAAACAACGAGTGTGAATTTAAAAAAATACCTACTAAGCGGGACGGCCCGCGGCGGTGACGCGGTGTGTTCCATGTTTAAATTTTCCGTTCGCCTCGCCCGATCTCACTTTTCAAAACTCTCTCGTCACGCGTCACACGTCCGCTTCGAGTAATCCATTTTTTTATGTTCTTCCTAGCATCCAATTAACCAAATCGAGAAAAAATTTGTGTGAAAAAATTTAGACCACAGGACTAAGGTAAAACAGAAATCACCGTTAGCGTAACGCTAGCAAACTCGCAAACGTACTGACTGAGTTATATATATATTTCTTGCACTGGCTATGAGACAAAGAGAGAAAGTAATAGTGCACGCGCACCTTTCTCTTTTTTTTTAATGGAATCTCGTAGTTGACCTTGAGAGGTCGTGACTACTTAACCGGACTTTCCTGTAACCCCTCCTTTGGGGAGGCCTATGTCCAACAGTGGACATAGGCCTCCCCAAAGGAGGGGTTTGCCATAATCCCCACGCTTGGCAGGCGGGTTGGAGATCGCAGTATGGTGTTAAAATGCATAGAGAACGCTGCTGCCCATTCTCTAGTAATTAGTCCCTTAGTCGCCTTTTACGACACCCACGGTAAAGAAATGGCTTAGTGCTATTCTTTACGTCCGGCACCACACGGACGAAAATAAATATTATAAAGTAAACGACTGCGCGCTAAGGGCACCCCCTGTGAGGTACGGACCTCGGCTTAGGGCGTCGTTGGCGAGAACAGCAAGTTGAGGACAGTTTAAATCATGATTATTATCAGGGGTTACTATTATATATATTATTAATAGTATTAATGCTACGGCGCACTCAACCTCGGCGCGGGCGGCTGGCGATTCGACGAGCAATAGGGACGAGGGGGACAATTACGTCTGAGATTTCGCGTGGTACCTTGGCGGCGAAGATGGAATATCGGTCTGTGTAATTTGTGCACTGTACTGGTGGCCTAATTACTGCTTTCCTGGAGGACGGTACCTAATGGGGTCATCTGGGTCGGTAAGAGTATGCCTCGGACGGCGAGTCTGACTAATGCGAGAGGGCCTGTACAACCTGAGGGTTGCGATGTCTATTCGCGGAATCGAAGAAACGCTTCGTGAACTGCTTAAATGGTGGGAATTTTAAGGTCTAGGTGGAGGGTATCGTTCCGAACGAACCAAGGGGCGCCCGTGATTTTACGGAGAAATCGGGTTTGAAGTGCCTGCATCCTATGGATGAGGTGGGGCTGTGCGTGTGCGAAAACTGCACAGGCATAAGTCATGATGGGGCGGATGCACGCTGTGTGAATATGCAACTTGCACTTATGGGACAATTTGCTGCGTGAGTTGAGGACTGAGTGAAGCCTAACGAGAGCGAATGCGGCACGAGAACGCGCCTGCTTTGTGTTCTCTGAAAACGAAATGTGATGATCGAGGATCATACATTCACACCTAAATGTTTGGCTCGCTTCTGCCAAGGGATAGGCTTACCAAACATGCCATGACTTCGATTTTCCACTTCCTAAACCAGGCACCGAGTCTGTCGACTTCGGCCTGGAGGGTGTGGGAAATCTGGTCTGGCCCGCGGCTGGTGTAGTTAATGGCCGTGTCGTCTGCGAACAGAGCTAACTGCGCCTTTTAATACTTGGGGATTTCGCTGGTGAGTAGAGTAAAAGATGAGGGGAGCCAGCACAGAGCCCTGAGGGTCACCTGCGCGGATCGGATGGGGGAGGATAGCGCTCCTTCGATGCGATAGCGGAAGGTGCGGTTCGACAAAAAGTCCCGCAAGATGAGCACGAGACGATCTGACACACCGAGTTCGTAAAGCTTGTATAATAAGCCGTTGTGCCAGACTTTGTCGAACGCTTTCGCAATGTCGAAGAAAACAGCAACCGTCAAGAACCCACGTTGGAAACCAACGGTTATATGTTCAATGATACGTTCGACTTCCGCGTCGACCTCAGAGAGGTGAGCTTGGTCTTCTGATTCAGAGCTGGGCGAGCACTGGGTCTAGAGACTGTCAGCCAGGCATTCAGCATTGTGGGTGTCGTCAAAAGCTATCCTCCTGTCGGGGCGTTCTGCGGGTTCTGCCATGCATCTATAAAGTTATTTGAGGACAGATCCCAAAAACACGGGACGTCTCTTTATAGGTCTAAACCTGACAAAACCTCGCGCTCTTTTTTTGTGGTCGGCCATTTGGGCAGCGCACAAGCAGCCGTGGTTGCGCACTCGCCGGCTGCCGTACTTAGTGCCACGGAAAACTATTATTCCTCGCATTGCACTGTCTTCGCGTTGGTTGGAAACAAGCGGCTACACAGCTGAAAACGGTGATCGCCGACCGCGGTCGCCAACGCCCGCCCGTCGACGAAGGTATTGTAATAAAATTGTACGTTAACCCGGGCAACACTGTCTACACGGCAGAAATGGGCAAGATCACCTCTGCAGAAAGGCTTGTTGACGACCGTCTGGCACTAGCTTAAAAATTACTGTAGGACTAGCTATAAGTCACTGCTAGAAACCGACGTGAGGATCCCTCCGTAGGAGTATTAATGTTCTGTGGTGAGGATGCACTGAGATGTGGTCGCAATTGACAAGGGGCTTACCCCGCTGTTCATGGCCTATCAGAACTAGCACAAACTTGTAGTGCTTACCTATGTATTTAATTAGTAGGTACCTACCATTGACCGCAAGGAGGTATGGCTCCTTGGCAATATTCTTAAAGCATTTATTGACGGTCTGAGTAAAGCCATATGGTCTGCAAAACTTCTGCTATTCATGTAAAGACATATATCGTCTGCAAAACTTTTGCTGTTCATGTATAGTGTCCATTAATGGAACACCCAACTTGTGTAACAGCCAGCTCTTTAATAAGTTTATGTGTAGCTAGAAGAGGGCAAGAGCGATTTCCCCCTGTCGCACTCCGCATTCCAGCCTGTGCAAATCCGGGAGAGCATCCCCCATCTAACTTGATTTGGTAATTGGTTACTAATGTTACTACACAGAACTTTAACAAACCAAGTAGGTATAGCACTTGGGAACCCAGTTTTAAATAGTTTTCCTACAATATATCATATTGAACTAGGCCCTAGAGAAGTCAAGGCAGCATAAACAGGCGTATCTCTGTCGGTATAGTACCTACCTAACAGTATGCTTAGGTAACAAAAATTCACTCTCAGTGGACAGTCCAGCCTGGAAGCCTTTATTTATTTAAACTTCTCGCATAAAATCACTACATACCTAGTAAGTATAAAATAAAGTCGCTTTCTGCCTGTCTCTATATACGCTTAGATCTTTAAAACTACGCAACGGATTTTGATGCGTTTTTTTTTAATAGATAGTGTTTCAATAAGGAGTTTTATTATACTTATACTTAATTCGAGATAATTTCTAATGTCATCGTCAGTCGCTACGCGGGCGAAGTCGCGGGCAGAAGTTAGTTTTATTATAAATACAAGTGAATGCCTAAGGCCTTTCGCTGTTCCAATATGATAAGATCATTCATTATGAGATTTTGTAAAGCGACAGCAGTAGTAATCTCATATCTATTGCCTTGTCGGGCCCTAACTGGCTTCCGTAGCCGAATGGCAAAAACGAAACATTTACCTAGGTTTCGTCGTGTCCGTTGATCCGTTCGTATGTCACAGCCATTTTATTGAGCCTATTGGCACTTTATACAACATGTAACAAAAACACTTGATCCGGAAGGGACACTTACCTACGTACTGCATTATCATTTAAGTACAAGTACGTTTAGGTGCACGTTTTCAACAGGGGTCATTTTTAATAACGGCGCGGCGCCGGTAAAATTCCCTATTGAAAAAAATGCAACGTTATTTTTTTTCTTGTTTCCTGAAACTTACCACACATTTGTCTCTCAGTACGTTAACAACCCCTTTAGGGTATATAATTATGTTCTGTGTTAACAACACCCTCACGCATCGGACAGGGTTTTTGTTACATGTGGTCTCGTGTGGTGCCGGACGTAAAGAATAGCACCATCCCATTTCTTTCTGTGGGTGTCGTAAAAGGCGTTTACTAGAGAATGGGCAGCAGCGTTATTTTCCTTAGGCCTGTGCCTTAGGCATTTAAACATCATACTGCGATCGCCAACCCGCCTGCCAAGCGTGGCGATTATGGCAAACCCCCCCTTTGAGGAAGGCTTATGTCCAGCAGTAGACGTCTTTCGGCTGAAATGATGTGGAACAAAAGTGAGATAGATTAGATTTTCTTTTGGCCAATCATAGTAGACCACTATAAAGTATGGTCGAAATGGCCTTAGCTAAATATTTTTCATGAGTTGAAGAACGCTAATAGACTTTGTAGGCGCGCGCGATGCCCCCAAGGACCACGACACCTTAGGCCTGTGCCTTAGGCAATGGGGCCCGCGGCCGACACCAACGCTTTTGTTTTCATATAACACAGCGACTGTACTAATTATGCATGAAATACATTGCTTCTAACCATTAACTAAGAGTAACACGAGTCATTGATGTATTATATTATCTGTGGTGATGTCGTTGTGCAGATCCTATGCGGATGCGCCAAGGTAGCCCGCGAAATTGAAATTTTCTTTCGTTTTTTGCAGGTCAGCAACAGGTTGCATGTTGATCTAAATATGATTCGCGGCCATAACAAATATGGCTTTACAGAATTATAATCATTTGAATCATCATTACAACTCTGTAAGTTCAAAAAATCCTACTGAACGATTATTTCTGAAATATTCATTCAGTAGAATTACGCACGCTTGACTTGGGGAGTAAGCTCATGGTGAATGCGTGACGAGAGCGTTACGGAAGCGAGCGAACGGAAGTTGAGGGGGAGATATGTTAGTGAACATAGAAAGAGAGAGTTACGTTTCGTAATTACTGTAAGGGCAAGAAAGAGAGGTACGAGCACACATTTTCTTTCTCTCATAGCCAGTTGCGTTTCGTATATAATTAAGACACACTGCAGGCCTATTGTTATAAGTATGTTGTTGTTTGGATGTTGTTGTTGTGGCCTGTTGTTGGATTTTGTTGTATGTTGTTGTTAGTAGTCTTACTATTTGTAAGTTTTACTTCAGCCGTGTGGTCTAAAGCACAATCGTTTTTTTATTTGTTACATTACTGTTTATTTAAATTATATTAGTATATGTATAAATTATGTTATTTTTAGGACTCACAATTTTATTTATACAAATTAATAAAATATAATTGTTCGCGACGAAGCGTCACATATATAGTTGTATATAGGGAATTTGCATATTAACTTAAATTCACATAGAAATAGTTAGATAGTTTGTGTTCGCGACGAAGCGTCACATATATACTTAGTTGTATATAGGGAATTTGCATATTAACTTAAATTCACATAGAAATAGTTAGATAGTTTGGGTTTGCGACGAAACGTCACATATGTATCTATATAGATGTATCTAATTTCATATTAACTTAGATTCACATAGAAATAGTTATATTGTTTGGGTTTGCGACGAAACGTCACATATGTAGCTATATAGGGAAACTTGAATATTAACTTAAATTCAAATAGAAAATAGCCATAGTGTTATGTAAGGAACATAGCTTAGCGAGTTTAGTATGTGAAACCGTAAGTACGACCATTTCGACCTCAATTAGCTGGGCTATATAGTTATATGTTATAGTTTTTTTGGTGTATCCAGGTAGCCTTGGTCAAGACCTAGCCCTGGACCTAACTTTCAGGTATCTAATCCAATAAATAGACCCAGTTAATTGAGCTTGAATGTCGTAACTCATTAATTTTGTGATGTGTAATTTTTTGAGTTTAACAGGTGACTTTTCAGGACGCGTCACGCCCTGAAAAATACACATGTATCGTTTTAAATATTAGATTGTTGTAGGTCTATGTACTGGCCTGAGGTATCTGTAATCAAAATAGAAATCGGTCTAATAGTTTCCGAGAAAAACGATTAGAAAACCAATTTAAATGAATAATGCTAATATTTTTTCATGTTCCCACTGAAAAATTCCTTCAGTGGGAATGGATATAGTAGATGCAGATACCTCAGGTCATGGGGAATTTTACAGGGATTCCAACGATGTATAACATGCCTTATATATGTGTTTATATTAGGTGATATTATGTAATCAAGTAACATGTACATAATGAAAATATGAATAAATTAACGTTGAATCAGGAAGTAATTAGCGGCCCTCGTTACGGTAAAGTAGGCTCGTACTTAATCAAACGTGATAAAAATTTAATTCGTAGTCATCGGCAAGGAATATTTTACATTTTTAAATAACTTCAGTGTGTCCCTAATTCGCTTCCTGAGGGTGCAACCAAACTATGGTGTTTTAATCAGGTAATATACCCCAAGGGTTCCAGGACCCTTCTCCTTTGGCAATGGTACAGTTGAAAACACAGCAGGTGTACAGTTAAAAACAGTATCAGGTGTTGAGAAATAAACGTTTTGAAGATAGCAGGCTGCTCGAAGATATCTGGAACTATATGTGCAGGACGTCAGCGCTGTCTGGACTGGGAGGCCTACACACACACCGGGATAACACCCTGGATAGGCATTACACCCTCCCTACACCTACACCGCGTCCGACGATCACGCCCGTCCGGCACAATAATATAAATGGAAAAATTGGATACTTTCCGATTTAGTCACTAGCGTACATATAATTATGTAAAATAAAAAAAATAAAAATGGATTTTGCATAGCACAACGACAGCAACCGATGTTTTCGGGTAAGTTGTACGGTGCATGGTAAATGCACGCTGTGTTTGATGGGATAAGGTTTATAACTGATTGTGTAGTACGTTCTCAATTATTAATTACGAGTGTGTGCGCGACTTCGTATCTATTGCTATTACTGAACTGCATGAGTAGTTGTAGCGGGTGCTATGGAGAAACTGGAGGCACCGAGTTCCGATACATTTTCAACTAACTAGTATATCTCCTTTCTTATAACTATGGGACAGACGGACATGACGAAATCATAAGGGTTCCGGTTTTGCTATTTAGCTGCGGAACCCAAAAAATAAATCTTAATCAAACATAAATAGGTGTAAGTATTTATCTATCAAAATCAGAAACCAATTTAACTTCTAAATTGTTTATTCGCCATAGAATAGTTTACAGGGTAGCAGATAGTCATAGTCAAAACTAATGAAAATATACGCCGGAACAAAATAACTAATTGATTTTAGATTCGCGCAGGAAAAGTGGGTGGTATTCATTGACTCGATGCCTATGATTCTAAATCAGAACCTTTCATGGCATGGCACTAGTCCTCACATATTCTCCTATCATACTTAAATATAAGTACATACGTAACTTGTATGACATTTGGAATATTTTTTAGAATATTTTTATATCCAAATTGTTTACTTTTTTTCAAATATATATGGTATTATGTAAAACGTAAAACAAGTAAATGGTGATACACACTTCACATAATAAATTCTTGCATAATTCGCGCAAACATCATTCCTATCAGTGATGCTCACAGACTAGCAGACACTCAACACGTCCATTGAAATTAAATAACATGGTATTTCCAAATTTTTGCACACGTAGTTAAGTTTTAAACCTGAAGAGTAGGTAGGTATAAAGAGTTCCTTCCGAGTTAATGGAACGGATTGATAAAAATATTAGTCACGACTTCACGAGTACCTAATGAAAGTAAACATCGATAACAGAGTTTAAGTTTAGTTCTCGTACACGACAAAGGCACTGATAGTATAAACGCAAGTTTGATTGACCAATTATCGGAAACAAATATTTAAATACACGACAAGTACAATAATTACGTTTTTATCAAATGTTATCTTTAACCGTAGGCAGTTATTGCGACACCCAAACTTATCTATGCTTTTGAGCTAGTCGACATGAAGAAAGGCATCGTAGTAGTCGTAGTTTTATGACTTGAACAGGTACCTAACGCTAATAAGGACAACAACCTGATAAATTAAAAAAATTTATAGCCAGAGAAACATTTCAATAAATGTTACGTTAGGTTTCCGCGATAAGAAATTTTGTTTAATAAAATATATAAAAAATTCAATTGAATTTTAGAAATACCATCATATTTTTAGACATAACATTATGTGGATACAATAAATAAAGTTAAAACTTTAACACGAAAGAACGGAATAAGTTTGGTGAAATATACCCATTTGAAATTTTGTTGATTAGGGTTATCGACACGCATAAATTTGATAGAATAACAGCCCACATGTTTAAAAAAAGGTAGTTCGTCTTTTCAATTTACTTTCAGGGCATTACTATTTTGCCATTTCGGAATATCTTAAGAAAAAAAAAAACGCTTTAATTACATATGTACAATAATGTGATATTGAGATCAGAAGGCAAAGACACTTTTCATTCATCACAAAGGAAGATTTTGACCAAAGATTTCGTCCATTTGAGTTATGTAGTTACTTAGTTATGATACTTAATTATACTGAAGTGCAACGTTGTTTTATTTGCTAAGGGACTACTGCGGTACGCACGGCTACAGATCAAGTTATACATTTCCAGTATAAGCTGATCTCGCATTGTATAGGATTTCCTTACAGTGAGAAGTCAGCTTAAACTGGAAATGTATAGCCGTGAGTACTAACTTATCGATGGTGTTTCATTATTTAGACAACAGACTGCTGCACTTTTTTAATTAATACATAATATGATAAAATTAAGCATGTTGTTGTTTAGCATTTATCGTTTTAAGTTTACCTATTGGTCATCGTTTTTATTGTTTAAATTTCATCAAGCGCTATCTTCAATATTTCTATTATTAACCTGAATTGCGATGAATAAAAAAGAATCATCGCCAATATGGCGTCCTTCAGTCTCGAGTTACGTCGACGGAATCTTAAACATACATTAATATACCGAATTTTCATTTAAGATCGACAATGCCTAAGTTTATAAAATATCTGAGATAATCATGCACGCATCTACACATGCATTCTTACCCATTCATAAAATTCTTTCATACATCTTACAAAACATAATAATAATTTATAAAATTCATAATCCCTTGCACATGTGCATGCCTAAAGTAACATACATCACCTTTCATACATCCCTTTCAAACTATCACTTTATCTCACATAAGTAAAGATACCACAGCCACTGTCTGTATTTATAATACCAAATAGGAAAAATGCTTCAACTTTAAGATAATTATGGAAAGATTATGGTCAGGCATACATTTAACAGTTTCAATAATGCTACGCTAAGTGCATTGTTTGGGGCCAAAAATCACTTGGTGATCTGAAGAAAAAGCCATAACCAAAATTGCACTTTTCTTCCATGCAAAAAAAAAAACCAGTTAATATATTACATAAAAAAACATTTCACTTGCTTATAAACATTCATCCACTTTTGAATTGTTGTTATTTTATTATGGTCATAACAAAAATGACTGTTTTGTCATGGTAATACGCTTTGTAAATTAAACACAGAAATAGTTCCAAATGTTACTATGCTACAATAATGGTAACATGTTACTAAAGTAGACAAATATTCATAAAATATCATAGATAATGTAATAATATTTATTTATAAAAAAGGCCAGAGTGTTAGCCCATGAACACAAAATAACCACTATAGAATTGTTGAAGATAGTTTAAAACAATACAGGCCTCTAAACAAATGCACCTAACGACTTATTAATACGGTGATAATATGCCTGCCAGTACAGTTGAGTTTACCAGCAGCAAGTTATCTGAAACTGCGTTGCATCACTGTGGCAGTGAATTGTTTCAAATCTGAAAAGAAAAAAAAAAAATAATAATATAAGGCTTGTTGCATTTTGTGTTTTCGTCGATATTCAAGTGTGGTTATAGGAAAATCATGATTTTTTTAAATTGTTAGGTTTAGGTTTCAATCTCTAGACATAATGGAAAACCAACATATTACAACACTTGTACAACGGCACGCTTTGTTTATTACATACCAGCTAGTGAGAGGCGTCTGATGCTTGAGCTTGCGGATCTCCTTGGTGGCCCAGTTGGCGAGCGCCTTGGTGCGTGGCGTGCGCGAGCGGCGCGCCGCCTGCAGCAGGTCCAGCAGGGGCCGCGTCTCCAGCAGCGGCAGCACGCGCTGGCCGAACACCGTGCACAGGTCGCCCGTCAACCCAGCGATCACCGACATGTGCCCGTCCGTGCGCTCGGGCTCGCACGCCACTTGCATCATAAACGTCACGATGGCCGGCACGTGCGGCTCAACCAGCGCCACGTCCGCTCGCACCTGGCACATTACACACGTTCAATGTTTGCTCAGCAATATACCCACTAACTCATGGCCGAGTTGAAACACTACAAACCTCGCCCGTTGATCCTTTCAAGCCTTGGATGATCCCAGTGTAAGCCTCGAGAACGCTTTCGCGAAGTTCGCCTAAATATTCGACCATGTCATAATCGTTACGATCTACTTGAGCATTGCTTGCCTGTAATATAAAACATTTGACGTAAAATATAAGGTAATTTTTATTGTTATTGTTTATAGTGCTATAATGAGTTTTTACCTGCAATAACATCTGCATCACGACGTCAAAGTATTTAGCAAAATCAGGACCAATGCTTAGGGCAATATCACCGAACACAGACAAAATCTGTGGTTTTACAGCACGATGAATTGAGGGATCTCCAAGATTTTCCAATAGCAAGACGATGATTTCATCACAATAGGGTAGCACCTGTAACAATAATATTTTTGTTTTACATAATTGTGTGTGAACACAGCTTTTACCTCTCTGATCTCCCAAAGTCAGGGTTTTTTTAAAAAGACATGATATATGTATATATAAACATATATATCTGTTAAACTTACTTTGCTTTTCAATGCACGACAAATATCACCAGTGAGCCCAACAGCTGCTATGCATACTTGATATTCCTGATGATTTTTAAGACCAACATAAAGATACCTCTTGAAAGCATCCATATATTTTAAGAAACCTTCTCCCAAGACCTCAACTAGAGTTGAGACTGCCATAAGAGCATCTTCTTGAACACCACCAGCTTTTCCCGCATTGCCAGCAAACATAGTCAACAAGGCAGTCATAATAGCATCCGATATTTGAGGTGCATCTTCTTGAGTTACCTTACGAAGTACCGATTGCAGTGTAGCACACAAAAGACTTTGGAGATCATTGAACTGTGAACGATCAGCCTGACTTGAAATGTGATTCTCCATCTGCAAAACTTGTTGAAGCCTCTCTAAAATCACCATAGTTGTTTTTTGCACAGTAACATAACAATCAGTAGGAGAGTTTTTAACCATTTCCATGAGAGCTTCATATGCAGCTGATCTTAAATTATGTTGTGCAGCATCTTGGCGATCTGTTGTTTCAAGAAGCCTTTGAATAATAAAATCAAAGTATTTGGACATGCAATAGGTTTTAGGTTGATTGGAATCTCCACAATCGGCTGCTTCGTAAGCAGCTTCTGCAAGGCCTGTGAAGGCCCAGCAAACATTAGCAGCTACACGTGGTTCAGCTTTTAATCCATTAACAAGACTTTCTAAGAGTGGTTTCAGATATGTTTCATTTATAGCTGCTTCAGGAACAATTTCACAAATCCTTCCAAAAGTCCAGGCAGCTGTGTCTCGCACAGCGACACTAGAGTCATACATGGCTTCAATCAAGGTTGGCATAGCCTTCTCCACTAGTGGCTTCAAAGTGTTTGCTTCAAGTCCACCAAGTATAGAACCAAATGCCATCAAAGCAGCCTCTCTGTATCGCCAATTTTCATTTTTAATATTTGAATTAATGAAAGGTAATACATGAGGAACCACTTCATCTTCACAGCAGTTTGACAAAAGCATAAGACAAACAGATGCAGCTTTAGAGGGATTCCATTCCAACTCATCTTCAGTATCATCTTGTTTTGTTAGTTTCTGCATGAGAACAGGAGCAAGGTATTGCAATGCTCCTCGGGCGTAGAATCTAGACGTACGCGCTGGAGGTCGTCCTGTAAAAATAATAGTTGCAACATGAAAGATCTAAGTTCTGTATACAATGCAGGTGCGAAAATATCAACTTTAAAATGTTCATCATACCTGCATCAGCTGCTTCTACTTCTTCAATTGCAAGATCAATCTCTTCATCACTAACATTAGACCAGAATTCAATGCCTTGCAGTGAAATTTCGTCCACATCAGACTTCATAGCCTCTAAAGTGATAGGGAATAATGCTTGACCCATGTAGGGTTCCATATATTGGTAGTACAAGGAGAGAATTTTAACCTGAAATTAAAAATAAAGAATCTTATTACTTTATATACAAAAACTAAGCAAATAATCAATAGAATATATAAATGTAATGTAATGATAATTTACTAGTATTATGATACTGTAGGAACGCTGACACAATCATATTGTATTCATGGTGTACGTGCAGCGATTGGCGACCGACAGTTCACCCATAACCACCGCTTGCTATAGACGCGCTAATCATCCATTTGTATAAGTACCTACATTGTATTACGTTTGTGAGTAAAAGAAATATCCAAATTTATCCAACGTTTAATTTCTCTCTGTACACACACACCTAGAACACTACATACATGAACACACAAAAATACTTACTAAGCACTGGAGAGCTGCAACACTGATTCTCATGTCACTGGACTGTGTGGCTTCACATACAACTTCCATTATAAAATTCCTTTCATTTTCTTTATCAAAATTAGCTTTAGTAAATTCCAATGAGTTAAGTAAAGCTTGAGTGGCAGCAAGCCGGACATGGTTGCTGGTTTCAATAGATCTCATGCCATGAATGATAGCAGTTAGAATAGGGTTACTCTGTTCTGTTAATACCTCAGCATCAATTTCTTGGCAGATGTAACCTGAAGAAGGAATAAAAAATATCAGATTTTAGCTATAATAAAATTCTAAATCATATAATTAGTCCATAATGGAAATGATGTAAATTATCACTGTACCATTTGCACAAAACCTAAAATATTTTGTACAATCAGTATGTTTAAAGATTGATTAAAAATGTTACATACCAATTGCTTCTAATGTTGCTTCTTTTTTAAGTTCTGTGGATTGAGCATTGACAACATTTTCTACAAGCATGGGTATGAGGTCATTCCACTGTCCCACTGCAAGCTCTGCTACTGCTACATAAGCTACACACTGGGCAGCTGAACTAGGCCTGCTGTTCTCTGTTCCAATTGCTGTTAGAATCTAAAAAACAAAAGTATAATATTAACTTTCTTAAAATTAAGTGTAATGAGAATGTTAATTAAAAATACTAGATAAACATACATTCTTCTTAATGTACAATCTGATGTCTTCAGGTAGTGCCAGCCACCTTTGTTGGTATTGCTGTTTTAGGGTAGCGTCTTTAGATGTAAGGTGGTTTTTTAGCTGTAAACCTGCAGCCATCCTAGCCACCTGACTGTTCCCCCCCGCAACCAGAACATCAGACAACATTTTGATAAATGTTGTGAAATTGTTACCAGCTGCATGGTCAAGGTAGGTTTCTGCAGCTTCCAATTCATTTCGATCTGAAAAATTCAATGAACATGATGAAAAGAAGACAGAATAGTACACAAAACAATTATTTGCACAATCCTGCTCAACAGTGTTAAATAATATTATCATCAGTAACATAAGTAATATTTATAATTAGGCAGTATTACTGATATGAGTTTTTTCAGATAACTGTAGTACAAAAGCAGTATCACTTTATTAAGAACAAAGACTTGCTGTTGAACAATGATTACAACCAATAAACCAATCTTCAAGCCAGGTTTACATAAAATATGATTAAACTTATTTTTATTTAATTTTGGAGTAGATAAACCCAATGCTTGGTTTTTAGCAATTGGTGAGGTTGGTTGATTACTAAATAGTAATGTAATGAAGTGGTCATATTTGACTTGATAAAATTCATCTTTTAAAATTTAGCAGACTAGTAGGTTTGAAAGTGATGACTTTGGACAAAATACAACAAGTACATATGAAGTACATAATATTAATAATCCTTTGTAAGGACTCCAGGCTTAGCTGTGTTAGTTAGGTATTGTGAACACGAATGGAAATTGGAATGTCAAAGTTGTGAAAGATTTATAACCTTCAAACTTTGAGAAGACCACCAGTCATCAGTGAATAAACCAGTAATAGCAAATGGAAAATAATTGTAAGATGTGTCAAAACGTCAAATTGTTTAGGCACATCATTGCCGCGTATTGTAAATCTTGAATCGTAGGTGAACCTAGAATTTTCCTTACATGACAGTTAAGCATCTTTGTCATGCACATTCTATCAACAGCTATAAAATAGTATGCCGAGCTAAAATATAAAAGATTCGATAGCAGGACTACTTTCTGAGGACTGTTTCGACAAAATACAATTTAAAACAGTTACGTTAGGTGATAAGTCGGTTGACGACCTGAAGCGCCATACATGAACGGTTTACAAAATGTGATTTCTTACCTGGTGATACAGTCTTTTCCAATATTTGTATAAGTGTTAATGTCGTTTCTGTATGCATTGTATTCACTGTTACTTCAAAACTCTAGATAATAACTGGAATCCGTAATAAAAATTAGAAACCGGCACACCACCGACGGAAGAACACTCATTGATGAAATGTTACTAGTTGTGAAAAATAATTATAAATGAAAATGTGGTCAGCGGATCTGATTACTCCACATAAAAAAAAATGTCGCTGGTCAAACAAACGGTTATACCATACCGTTTCCGTTTGACCAGTATCATGGACGTATAAAAAACCAGTATCCACATTTTTTTTATGATGTATGAATTATGATCAATCAAATCTTCCTCCAAACCTCTGTGATCAAACCTTTACTCAGTGTCAACCATGCCTATATTCCATTCGAAATAAGATTATTATGATTAGACATATAAATAAACCTTTTTTACAGGCCGTTCAACCAATTTTGACTTCTATTGCGTTGATGGCATGACAAATGGCAGCTGTAATAAACAGTTGGTATTGTCCCACGTTTTTTCTCTTTTTCCACGGTCTCTTTGCCATCCATATATCTACGGAATAAAAGTCAAAATCGGTTGAACGGACTGTAAACAAGTTTAACTATATTATGTCTATAGTTAAATGTCTAATCTTATTTCAAATGGAATAAAGGTTGTAACAAGTGGGATAATTGCAATTTAATTGGGTGACGTGATGGCAAAGAGACCGTTTGTTGCCCGTGGTACTACCAGTATTACTACCAGTAGTACCACGGGTAAAAAAAAATCCCGTAGAACCACCAAGCGATCCAGTAGTACCACGGGAAGTTTTTTTTTTACCCGTGTTACACTCATAATTGACATTTCATAGTTTGACACCTGTCCCATTGACACTTCTCAATTTGACTTTTGCTAATTAGAAATTTCCTTACCTTATCACTGGTGTGAAGGCTCAGAGTGAAGGTGGGTCAACCACGAACATTTTTAATAATTTCAGGTCTTTATGTACAATGTAGGTACATAAATGTTTTATTTATTTAGATCATAGAAGTCGAAGTAAAACAATTAAATTAATTCAATTAGTTGAATAGAACTTTAAATATTTCCCACCTAAAGAAATAAACTTTCAGGTCTTTTTTGACCATTGATAAATAAAAATTAATGCTGCTAATACAAATATTATTTCTTTCCTTTATTTACACAAAAAACATTAACTTAGTCCTAGGAATGAGAGAGAAAGTACACCTTAATGTAGGTACGTGTTTATTCTAACGCAATTTTTCAAGGGCATATCCAAAAGTTATTTCTTCCGATTTAAATTGTAATATGTGCCATAGATTGTCATTATTTAATTACGATATCATTTATTCATCTTTTGTTCCTTCACACCAGTAATAAGGTAAGGAAATTTCTAATTAGCAAAAGTCAAAGTGAGAAGTGTCAAAGGGACAGGTGTCAAAGTGACAGGTGTCAAACTATGAAATGTCGACTAAGAGTGTAACACGGGTAAAAAAAACTTCCCGTGGTACTACTGGATCGCTTGGTAGTTATACGGGTTTTTTTTTTACCCGTGGTACTACTGGTAGTAATATTGGTAGTACCACGGGCAATAAACGAAAGAGATTACCAGAAATACACATAATCACATGTGGTAGGAAACACAATGGTTTCGTAAATTAGAAGTGGCAGATTGCTTTTTGCAACAGAAGACTTGCGACACAATCTCTTGAGTTTATATATTCTGTGGACACAATACATTTTTTCAAATATTTTCACAAGATTCCTTTGAGTAAAAAATACTCTAAAATAAGCAAGATTCACAATGTCAGCTGTCAGTTTTTTTTTGTGTATGGCATCTCGTAGTTGACCTTGAGAGGCTTTGAGTAGTATAAATACTCAAAGTTGAGAGGTAGTGATTACCCGGACTTTCCTGCGGCTGCCTCGCCGCCGAGGTACCACGTGAAGTCCCCGACTAAATTCTCTCCCCCCGTCCCTTGCACGTCGAATCGCCTGCCGCCCGCGCCGAGGCTGAGTGCGCCGTAGCATTAATAGTAACCCCTGATAATAATCATGATTTAAACCTTGATCCAGCCTGTCCCCAACTTGCTGTTCCCCAACGACCCCATAAGCCGAGGTCTGTACCCCACAGGAGGTGCCCTTAGCGCGCAGTCGTTTAGTCTATAATATTTATTTACTCCCTGGCTGGAGGCTTTAAGATAGCAAACATATAATTTTAGTTTGTTTCGTAATTTAGCAAGGAGAAATGAGGCAAGTGCACAAGAAAATAAAACGGATGAACATTTTGTTAATTCATTCATGCATGAAATATCGCTCATTGTCAATCTGTGTGTGTGTTTTTATAATTGTGTGGTTATTACTTTGTCGTCGTGTGCGTTTATACTAATATGAATGAAGCATGTATCTGTTTGTGAAAAAGTTGTTCGGTGAGTGAATCGCTACTTGGCATCTCCAGAGGATAAATACTCAAAGTATCGCGGCCGTGGGCGCGACGTGACACTAGTAGTACAATTTCTATATCGGAGCGTCGCGCTCGCGATACCGCGCGAGTCTGTACGAGCCTTTACAAGGAGAGATTGCAAGGAGCAAAAATAAGCTGTGTAAAATGGCAACTCTTAAGAAAGGTTGTCAATGTCATTCTTTTACCCCATGAACTTTGTTGTTACTGGTGGTTGATTATCCAATATTTGCAAAAATGGTAATAATCTTATATTTTCCAACTAATCTTATAATAAAAATTGAAATTTAGTGATTGAATATGATCTTGTAATATACATGGTGCGAGTTCTCTCAATATTTTGCTTCAATCGGCGTTCTAAAATGAGTGTCAACTTTGTTTCAGTCGCTGGTAATTCCAGACAAGTTCCAACATATTCTTCGTATTATGAATACGAACATTGATGGCAAACGTAAGGTTATGTTTGCCATGACCGCTATCAAGGGTGTTGGTCGCAGATACTCTAATATCGTACTGAAGAAGGCCGATATTGATCTTGACAAGCGTGCTGGAGAATGCACTGAAGAAGAGGTATGTATGTTTTTGACTATGTATTTGATTCGTTTTCTAATTCTACAGTTAGCCACAGTTGTTTTTACAATACCTATGAGATGTGTCCATCCAGAGTGGGCGTATAAACAAAATACAATGAACCAGTACCTTTCTAATTTCTCACATGTATGCATATCCATGTTAACTGGGCACCCCAGTTCTCCATTTTCGAAGTAAACTTGTATCACATTATTTTATTAAACATCAGTAGTATTTCAAAATTGTCTCTGAATACATGATCTATTTTATTTTGTCACTTTAATAATCCATGTAATTTTTCAGGTGGAAAAGATTATTACCATCATGTCCAACCCCAGACAATACAAAATCCCTGACTGGTTCCTCAACAGGCAGAAAGATATTGTTGACGGCAAGTACAGCCAGTTGACATCTTCTAATTTGGATTCTAAGCTTCGTGAAGATTTGGAGAGGCTCAAGAAAATCCGTGCCCACAGGGGTATGCGTCATTACTGGGGCCTGCGTGTGCGTGGTCAGCACACAAAGACTACTGGCAGGAGAGGAAGAACTGTTGGTGTATCTAAGAAGAAGTAATCTAAATAAATAAAACATAATTTCTGCATTTTAAAAGTTTTTATTTGTTTCTCCATTTGATCTCACTTAGGTATTCACTTTCAAGCACAATCACTAGTAATTTCATATAATTAAATGTGTAAACCAAGTGAGGTGCCCAATATAACATACCTACATCTGTAAAATCACAATAGATTTTAATCTAATACAAGTTTGTATCATTAGTATAATTACATAGCATCACTTTCATTTGAAGATAGATTCATACTTTACACAAACAAGGTAAAATTAAACATGAAACTATGTATTGATCATTGTCAGTTTTACAAAAGAATAATAAATTTATTAATGTGATGTTTACTGATTTATTGAAAAAATAGAAGGAACACAATGTAAATATATTTACATTACATTTTGCACAAGCATACAAGATTATTCATACTGTGCAATAAGTACCATCATGTAGACTCCAGCTAGTAGAGCTACAATCTCTTTGACAGATTGAGAAAACTTTGTAGAACTTTCAAGAAGTTCAGGGATAACAGACACAGTTGCAATATAAATAAAGCCTCCAGCTGTGAATGGTAAAATGAGAGATGAAACAAGGCCCTCTCCTGAACCTCTTAGATATATAGACAAAACTGTGCCCGATATTGCTCCAAATGCTGTGAGCAACTGCAACATCATTGCTTTCCTTCGTGAACATCCTGATTGAACAAGAATTGCGAAGTCACCAATTTCATGAGGGATTTCATGTAAAAATATTGTTACAGTTGTAATAAGACCGATGTTTTGACCAGCAATATAAGATGCTCCAATTGCTAACCCATCAGTAAAATTGTGTGTAAAGTCTGCAGCAAGGTTTAAATATCCAGCAATCTTTATATCTTCTTTTTTGTCCTTAGTCTTCTTTTTTTGTTTATCATCAGATTTCTTCTTTTCTGCTCCATGAGAATGGCCATGTCCTCCATCAAATAACCGAACAGTTTTCTCGACCACTAAGAATGTAATAATTCCTCCTAACACACCAAGCCCGACAGTGATGTCATGTGGTTCATGTTGCTCGCTGTCATGAGAGTGACTGTGGCTGTGCCCTTCGTCGCCACCAGTAGATGTGAGCGCATGCGGGATCAAGTGCAGAAATGCATCGCCGAGAAGACCGCCAGAAGCAAATGACAGCAAAATCTTGAGTAACGGTTGTTTTTCCACAGTGCCATCAATAGGTATAAAGAACAGTATAATAAACGGTGCTATACTTATAAAGAGTGTTGAACTCAATGCTCTGACGTATAAGTCGTAATCTGGTTCAGTTATCACTTCTTCGTTTTTGAGTTGTTCGTTTGCACTTTTGGAATATTTGAATGAGGGCGGTTCATTTCCATGAGAATGATCATGCGAGTTGCTATGACTATGTCCCAATGCCACAATTATTGTACATGCTAGAACAAGACGCAGTAACAGCGCTTTACTAGGATAAAACATTCTTACAGACTTGGAATTTCCTCCAACAAGTCTACACTACACACAAACCACAAATACCACAATCCACAATGCGAATGAATGACAGAAACAGAATTGACATTTGACAACGGATGACAATTTTACGTGACAGCACGAGCCATGGAATTAGTAAGTAGTAGTACTTTTAGCTATGAGAGAGGGAATAGGGAGTGCGTGTGAGTGAGTGTGTTTGAACACACTTCTGTGGCCCTAGTGAAAAGGGGTCTAACTAAGTCCAAAAATTCAACTTTACAGGAGATGCAAAAAACACTCCACGCTTCTCGTTAGAGAGTAGTATATTCCTTGCTCCGCACGCTTCAAATTGGGTGTTTGACCTCGTGAATACTCAAAGCGTGTGACATGACACCGCTGCCAAATGAAATACATGTTATGTTTTTTTTTTAAGTAAAGGATTTATGCTCTTTATTATTATTAAGTTATTTTTGATGTGAAGTTAATGGTTTTTAAGATAGTGACTTAAACTAACCATAAAATGAATTCCTTTATGTAGGGTATAAAATAAGATAGACCCCTTCTCCCATAAGTTAACTGATAATTCACACAAGTGAAAAGGGATACGCATTTGGAATGATCTTTATGATATCATTACGCCTTTTTCACAATGGGGCCGGCAAGTGAAAGCTGATCTTAGATGGCACCACTACTGTACGAACCCTTGTCACACAAACATTTACACACATGATTTCTTATATTATTATGCGTAAAAATAACCTGCATTTTTAATACATACCTGAGTATTTAGCGTCTGCGCGGTCTTTTCATAGTTACTTTCCTAGAAATGTTTATGACACACTCTCGCCCCGCTTTTAGGCTCAAAATTTAATCGCCTAATCACTTCGAGGCACAATTTTTTAAGTTTCTCATGTCGAAGAAACTGGTGGCCTCCAGTTTATTTACAATTAGGTACACAACATTTCCTCAATAATTGTCTCTAATTATGAATTAACTACAAATGCCTTACAAAAACTGCTTTGATATTAGTCTTTGTGCTACTAGCGCCACTTTGACAGTTGTCGGCTCCATTAGGTTATACGTGGCGTATGGTACAGACGCCAGCACATCAAGCTACCACAATCTGTCAAATTTCTTTAATGGACTTTCAACTTTATCCCTACAGTATAAGGTTCAAGGTTGATTGGGAAAATTTGACAGTTTCGGGTAGCTTGACCTGCTGGCGTCTGTACATTAGGACTTGTACGAACTATTTTGTGCAACTTGTATCCATTATTCAAATAAAAATAAAACAAAAATTATTTACAATACTATTTTTATTTAAAAAATTAAATGTATAGTTTCTTGCATAATTTGAAAATACAAAAACAAAACTTAAGCCGTTGGTCCCGGCTGTTATTCGTGGAAGTTTGAGTCGTTACGGGTCGTCAGAGGCCCGAAAGTTTGACAACCAGTCTTACCAAGGATACCGTCTCAGTAACTGGGTTGGAGAGGTCAAATAGGCAGTCGCTCCATGTAAAATACTGGTCTTCAGGTTAGACTGGAAGCCGACCCCAACGTAGTTGGGAAAAGGCCTAGGCAGATTGATTGACTTACTTAGTAATGTCGGCGGGTGACATCGGGCAACATCTGTTTTCCTGAATCTACTAATCTAGATACCGTAGTATTCTTAAGTTACTGTTTGCTCCATTCACTGCATTCACTCACACGTGATTTAACGGGTGGTCGCACTTTTCTTTCTTTTATTAATAAGGAATTACATTGTGATTCCTCAGAGGAAAATCACCTTAGTTAACTTCGGATTAAGCTTATAGTTTCCTTCACAACTGCTCCAGAAGGAGATTAATGTTTTTTGAGTGTAGGTAAGTATGTATACAATCGAGTGAGTCTCTGTAAGCTATGTATACTTAAGCAGTCTGACGTCTGACGCTGTTTGCTTCAAATCCGAGATTGAAAAAAGTTATGGTGGTACAAAGAAACTCACATAGATACATACATACATGAACCCTAAACACATTACACTCCATAATGGGCAGTCTTGTTATAAAATAACTGCTTAAGACATGAAAATTGTTACTTTTGCAGTCGGTTTTTTTTTTTGTCAAAAAAAGAAATGTTACTATATAAGCTATTATATAGTATCCCGTGCTTACCTGTAAAAATAATAACAGACAAGACAGATGGCGTAGGCTTAGTAAAAGGGTTCCATTTTCACCCTTAGGTACCTACAGAACCCTAAAAAAATACGTCGTAAACTTCCAGTTATTTATTTTTCACTCTTAAAAATACGTAGGTTTTAAAACCAGTATGTCATTTTCATATTTCCGTCGATATCGCGCTGCGTTTCAACGATGCTGGATTGGCGGCGCACGAGTTTGCGCATTGAATTGCGCCTTACGTCCGGGATGTCTGGAACTTCGTCTTCAGCTAATGGTGCCTGAGTGAGTTCGAGTTGATCTAAATTTTCATAAGACTCCGCATCTGATATTTTTCTGAAAATAAGTAATATTTTTGTTTAGTCCGAGTAACCAAAAATATGTTAAATTTAGGCATCGAAATATACAGGGTCAAATTAAATTAGCGAGCAAAACTCCGCAGATGTGATGGGTATCGATATCTAAACATGATGTCAAAAGCCTTCATCTATGACAACGGTCATGGAGGAAGGCTTTTGGCCGCAGGACGTGGTGTTTCGTCGCTTCCGCGGACAAGTGCCACAGGACAGCACAAGACGAAGTGAAGTTCCACTTACATAGTTTTAAGCTATATTTTAACACGAGTTTTTGTTTTATACTTTATTTAAGTTAGTTTGTAAGGTATATGGCCGTTGTAGCCTGCAATCAATGTTTTATTTGTTTATTATTATATCCTCTCAATACTTCATAAAAAAGTTAAAAATATAACAAACATTAAAACTGCTATCACTACCTATCATGCTTATGTTAAATCGTTACTTTACGCTATGGGCTGGGGTAATAGTACCGACAAAAATAGGGTATTTTTTGCACAAAAAAAGTGTATTCGTGCAAAATATGGGCTTCAACCTGATGAATCTTGCAGGTCAATATTTAAAGAACTTGGTTTATTACTGCTACACTCTCTATATATTTATGAAGTATGTATGTTTGTTATTAAGCATAAAGACTTATTTAAAAAGGCAGTGGATGTATATCCTCGAAAACGGCGAGATCCTCACAGGCTTATATTAAATAACTTACCAAGAGTGGCTATAAAGGGTGGTTGTAAAGGGTGGATATAAAGGGTGTTTAGCCATGTGTGTTCCAATTTATAATAAAATTCCAAGTGATTTAAAAACTTTAGATTCTAGATTGTTTAAAAAAAAATTTTCAAATGGTTAAACAACAATAATTTTTATAGCATGAAAGAATTTACCGACGGGAAACATTTGTACTGTAGGTAACCAATAAAATTTGCATGCTATGATAAGTGTATGCTCTTTAATGTATTTTTTAAACAACTTTATTCACCATGTTATAAACAAATAAACATTATTTCTAGTTCTTTCGAGTTCGAGACACTGCATGGTCAATCACATCATAAAGACGAATCTAAAAATTCGTCATCATCACCATTCTACTATGAGTGCCAAAGAAATAGACATACATACAAGGGCAAGGTATATCTTGCATTTTAACTACTCTTTAAAGGCCTTGTAAATTTTATATTATTTGGGTTCTACGCCGCAAAAGAAAATTATAGATATTTCTCTCATAAATCATAATTATCTAGAAATATAATTTCATATACCTATCAAGAAATTTTCACACAACGTCAGTATAAGTATAATTAAAAGCATGGACTGCCTAGCTACGTAGTACGTAGTAGGTATTATATTATCTGTGGCCTAGCACTGCCGTTGTTAGATATATGGAGCCCCAATATGTTCTGTGATGGGGCCTCTACGCTTTCGTAGGCCGAATCGTAGCACTTCGTAGCACCGTCTTTGTAGAGGGTGCTACAAAGTGCTACGATTGTTGTTTAGCTGTTGCCATATTTTGTACTTTATCATTTAAAAGCAAATATCCAGGATAAAAGTAGCTTTTGTGTTTCTTCAGATAAATTTTGTTGATCCTTACGGTTTAATGCTCACCTTTGATCACCACAAGCCATGCAGTCAGCATAAGTCCAATCCTTGCCGAACTGTTCTCCTTCCTCAGCCGTTTGTGGCAGCGAAGTGTGCAATGTTTCAGGTAAGCGGAGTGCGCTCAGCCCTCCCACGACTGAGACTACGCCCATCACTACCAGAGGCAGGACGAGGTTACTTGAGCCCTGTAAATGAGGACATTCACGATTAACAAAAACCTAATGCCATTAGTAAGTCATTGCAATGTAACTCTTACCACATTGTAATAAAGTATAAATTAGAATGATGCTGTGAGTTTTATACAGCTCTCCGCAATCTTTCTAATTTATGAAACAATAATCGTGAATGTGCCTGTGTTTCCTTCTACATGAAGGATCACGTAGGCAAACAATGTTCGATCAAAGTGGCCCATACACGAATATCTATCTTCAAGTGGAGTTTCGCTTATCTTGATTGACCGTTGTCTACATAGGTTTTTGAGACAGTGCAAGATTATCCTTGCTCAAAGACATTAAATTATTGACCTATCATAAATCTCTTTGTCCTTGCTGAAAGGAAACACGTTGTTTATTTTTCTACACATTTCCGTGAATGGGTCTTGTTTGCGTAATGTTAGAATAAGTGAAGGTAGTAATAGGTACATATATACAACATTATTTTTAGTATAATATGCGAAACCTGAATATAGTTTGTTCAGAAAAAGGAACTGAATCGATTTCAATAATTTTTACACCATGTTATGTTTTGTCCCAAAAATATTTAAGTGTGATGGAAAATGTTATCACCATTTAATTACTTGCAATACAATCGCCGTACGGTTAGGTACCTACTGCCAAATTATTATCAATGAGCGCAAGACGACCCTGGAGGCGCGGGGGCGCCGCCGTTAGCTCGTTTTTGTACGGACAACCCGGTAACATAACAACCTTATAACTTTGTGATTTTTCATGATACAGTTTTGAAATTTTATACATAGGTTCTTTACATAAAAATACTAGACACGTGTTTCGGGTTTCGCTTATACTAAAAATAATGTTGTATACAAATTTTATTTATTTAAGGTAGATCCGCAGCTGATGCCCGCGATATTCAAATTTTCTTACGTTTTTTGCTATTTGCAGGTCAGTGTCAGGTTGTATCTTGATAAAAATATGATTCGCGACTATAACAGATATGTATTTACAGAATTATTATAATTAGAATCATTAATAAATCTATCTAAGTTAGATTTGTTTCCCAATGTCATGATTTCATGAAAAAGTTTAGATGACTTTTTGGAACAAATTTAACTTAGAGAGATGTATTCATGATTCTAATGACTATAATTCTGTGTTTTTACAATTTAAGCTACTGCTGCGGATTCACCTTAAGAGCGTTTACGACGTACGGCATTTCATACAAACTTTGAAGCCCTTGTTTTTCGAAATGACTGAACCGATTTTAATGAAACTTCATACGCATAAGCAGGATACAAAGGTCTAAAAAGATAGTAAAGAACATTTTCGAAATGTCTTATTTAAAAACAGATAACTGGAAATCTCTGTTTCTATGGAAAATTTAAAATCGGTCTAATTTGGGTGTAACACTATTTTTCGAAAATGTTCTTAACTTTTTAGACCTTTGAATCATGCTTATGCGTATGAAGTTTCATTAAAATCGGCCGTAAGTCGTAAACGCTCTTAATGTAAAAAATGTCAGTGAACTTACAAAGTGGAATTTTTCACGATACGCATTTTTGTGTTTATTTAACATACTGTGAATAGTCTACACAGGTGGCAACTAAAGCAAAATAAATACCTACAATTATTTAAATACTTACTTGTGAATTATGTTACCTCGGAATGTAATTGTAATTAGCCTGTGTTGTAATTAGCTTGAAAACTCAATACGTACTTAAAATCTACATAGTTTTACTAAAATGAAGGTGTTTATTAAATAGAGAGAGTAAAATACAACACGCCAGGGAGCCTAAAATGGACGCTTTGGCAGAATCATGCGTGCAATTCATATAACCCGTAATTCATCTGTTTGACAGCTGCTATTTGACATTAGACTTCACTATATTAATTCTTAATTTGTGGACCATTTTACGAAACTCCATAAACAACTGTCAAACAGATGAATTGCGGGATATGAATTGTACGCAGTTCATATTATGATTCTGCCAAAGCGTCCATTTTAGGCCCCCTGGGCTGTTGTTAGAAATTGAAAAGATTGTGAAATAAAAATGCCCAATATTCAGATGATACCAGATGATGCCTACATAAATATATTATATATATGTGTAGATAGAGTGTCCCGCTGTAAAAGAACTAAAAAAAACAGGCCAACTTTGATAGGCTGGTGTGTGTGACAGTGTGACAGCTACGTATTACAGTCGTAACACGTCATTGTGTTATTGAAATGAAATTGTTTATTCTGTAAATAGGATGTTGGAATCACTTTTACACGTCATATTATAAATAAAAACAAAAGAAGTTTCATGGAGTCGACATTTCCTATCTGACTGCCCCTGAGAAGAAATGGCGAAACTAACTCAGGGGTCAAAGTCTCTTTTAAAGTCCAGACATAATCTTGTTTAGATCATGTGAGGACCATGTACCTAGGTCCGTGTCCGAAATAGTCTTTTGAGGAAATAAAAAAATTTGAGTGGACCTGTCCAATCAGTGCAAGCATTTGTCAGTAATCGTGCAGCTCAACTCAAGACTTATATTTTAGTGTGCGTGCACTTTGCGGCCAACAGTTGGACGACATTTTTTTCGACTTGTTCACAGCTGTGACTGTCTATCTAGACATATTTAATCTACTGTGATTGCGAGCAGATAGCTGGGAATTGCTATTTTAATTTTTTCTAGCTCTGCCATAATGTTCGACTAGGTTTTGGTTAACATTCTTACCAAGTAGTTTATAAAAGGTATTATAATCAAACCCAAGCCGCCAATGTATGCTGATGTTCCGATACCAACGCCTCTCAATTCCGTCGGGTACAGTTCTCCGGCATAAGGGTATATTATTAAGAAGGATGCAGATATAAAACACTTGGATATTAAATAGAGGATTAGGGTTGCCGTTCGAGCATCTGGAAAATTATTTCGGTTCTATACATAGAGGTCTATTTACATGGGAAATTGTATTACAATAATGCTTACCACTGGGGAGTAATACAGTTACGATACAGAAAATCCCACTTATGACCATTGACAAACAGAGTGGCCATCTTCGTCCAATACGGTCCATCAGCACCCAACAGACAAGGTAACTTGGTATCTCTACTGCTGACGATAGGAAAAAGCTCATGTACTGGTTTTCGCCTATAGCCGGTCCGTAGTAGCTGAGACCCACGTACACCATCTCCGATGCGCACCAGTTTAGAGTTATTAGAAATGTTTTGAGTCTCATATTCGGAGTCCGACACAGAGCGAACACGCTCACAGTTTTAGCTTCTGTTACTCCCCTCTCTTTTTGTTCTATAACCTGTTTTTGAAGTTTATTCGTAAACTCTTCCGGCAATTCCTTCCCATTGACTCTTGCGATAGTTTTTAAAACATTGTTTGCTTCTTCCAGCCTTTCACGCATGAGTAACCACCGAGGGGACTCTGGTAGTACGAACCAATATAAATAATAAAAAAAGAATGGTACTGATGTAGCTAAGGCGAGGCTTCTCCAGTCTCTCAGCAAGTATGTGACGATGGATAATAATATCAATCCCAACGTGTAAAAAACGCAAGTCATCACAGTTACAAAAGATCTGTAGTTTGGACCTGCTAACTCCAAAGCTGAAAGGATTAAATATTCATATTATTTTCATTTTGTGTTGATAAATAAATTCATATATCATCTTTCATGAATACATATTTACTTACAAATAATGAAGGGTATCTGATAAATCGCAGGAATAGTTAGTCCTACGATAACTCGTGCCATTGTCCAGAACCAGAACTCATGAGCATACGCAGTCATTAAGCTTCCAAGTAGAAGTGTGCTCAGACAAAGAAAGAAAGATTTCTTGCGTCCTATTCGATCATTTAAAATGCCAAACGTGTATACTCCAATTGGCCCTCCAATATTTAAAGCCACCAGACCAAGAGTAGGGTAAACGTCGTACTCGCAGACTAGATTAAACTGAAAACAATGTAATCTTTTATAATTTTCTTCACGGTTAGAATATACCCATGATATATAGGTGTGGGCGCAGCAAGTGGCGCCGTCTATTTTTGTTACGAAGTTTATGAAATCACCGAAAAGTTCGGATACGAGTGACACTGGCTGGTGACAGTCACCCTAGCAGAGCGTCGCATCAGGTCCAAGAAGCATATATAGATAAAAGATCAGGACGCATCGATGGTTGCATGGCAGCTGTCTACCGATAACAGAAGAAACTACTACTTAGTCTGTGCCGAAGAAGATGTTAGGGGTGCCGGGTACACAGGCGCGGGCCTGCGGACGGTGATCGATGGGTAGCTCGCCGTCCGACAAGGACCAGGCCCGGGTCGACGGCGCGTTGTGTTTCACGCGCGCCTTAAAGAGATGTCAGCACCAACTGACGGGGTCCGTTAGGACCAATGCCTTCCAGGGTTGCGAGTTTGTCCGAAAGGGATATCGTAGCCCTAGCACACAGGCTACGGAAGACCCGTGTTGGGTGGGTTTTAGTCAGTACAAGTCTGACCACCCGCTCAGCCCAGAGCGGGAGAAGTTATTTGATAATTTCCCACCAAAAACAAAAAAACCGGCCAAGTGCGAGTCGGACTCGCGCATGAAGGGTTCCGTACCATTATCTATAAAAATGGCAAAAAAACACGTTTGTTGTATGGGAGCCCCCCTTAAATATTTGTTTTATTTTAATTGAATTATTTATTTTTAAAGTCAATATGTATCTACATATTCTGTGAATATTTCAAGCGTCTACCTGTTGCCGTTATCAATATAGAGCAAAAACGAGCAAAAAAATCACGTTTGTTGTATGTGAGCCCCCTTAAAAATTTATTTTATTCTATTTTTTAGTATTTGTTGTTATAGCGGCAACAGAAATATATCATTTATGACTATCTAGCTATCACGGTTCATGAGATACAGCCTGGTGACAGCCTGGTGACAGACGGACAGACAGACGGCAGAGCCTTAGTAATAGGGTTCCCGTTTTACCGTTTGGGTACGGAACCCTAAAAAGGGGTGCCGGGGAGCCGCATAAAGTGTATTATCTATGGGAGCCGCTGTCGTATCACGTCCACGACGAACTGCTATATTCCAGCTGACTCCGGCACAATTCTGATGATAATGAAGCTGCGGATTCACTAATACGATGATCACTTCTGGTAAAGGCTATCCTGCGCCGTTAGGTTAAACATTTCTCTGATGGCTTGTAGGAGTCCGTACCCAAAGGGTGTCAACTGGACCCTACTACTGAACCTCTCTGTCACATGTTGCCAGGCAAATAATAAAACCAGCTATGTAGGACCACGCACACTGGAGAGTTCCGTAATCAGGATAAATATTTACGCATGCATATTACTGATTGTATGCGAAAATGCACACGCGTGTAAGCGAAAATATCCTATATCTCAAAAATTATATTTTTCTTCAAAACTTCTTCGAAGCTACCACATATTAAATAAATAAATATCAAAAAGAATTCTAATTGAAAATATTTTTTAAGTTACCAACTTAATTTTTTTCTGAATTGCCCACCGAATAGTTGAGAAGTTAGAGGGGTTATACATTTTTTGTTTTGTGACTTTAGAAGCGCATAACTCACTAACAATATACACCATGCAGAGTATATTCAAATAAAAGATTGACTTAGAAAAATTATAATCATTTTAATTATGGGATCCAACAATACCCCAAATAATAGATGGTAAAAAAGCAATGTGTTTTTTTTTGTGCCAATACTCTACGAATAAATAGCTGTGTAGATAGACGGACATAATGAAATTATAAAGATTCCTTTTTTTGCCATTTGGCTACGGAACCTTATAATGAAGGCAAACGACATATTATTATAATAGTTTTGTGTGGTACGTACGGAGCTCTTAGGCCGCGTCCTAACCAAAAGAGATCATTGCGCGAGTACGCAATCGATGCAATCGTTTGTATGAAATTATGTAGTACAAACACCGCTTGATTGATTGCTTGAGTATGTCTATAAAAGAGCGCGACGATCGCGTGTGGCGTACTCGCCGATGAGACGGGGTTAGGGTATGATACACAGGGGAAACTTAGCACACTGCCGTTTTCGGCCGCCGAACTCTGGACGCGCTCGGGCCAGTCCTGAAGGATTGGCTCGAGCGGTCCCACGCCACGGTTTCCTCTCTTTCCGTCTGGTGCAGGTGTTGTCCGGCCATGGGTGTTTCGGATTGTACCTGCACCGGATCCAAAGGGAGGAGACCCCGTCGTGCCACGACTGTGGCGCGGCGGAGGACACGGCTCAGCACACCCTTGAGGTGTGCCCAGCCTGGTCCGAGCTGCGCCGCGGTCTGAGCGCAGCGGTCGGGCAGGACCTCTCGCTTCCCAGCGTCGTCAACTCGATGCTGGAGAGCGAGGGGGCCTGGACAGCGGTCGCCTCCTTCTGCGAGGACGTAATGTCGCAGAAGGAGGACGCGGAGCGCGCGCGGGAGGACGACCCTCTCGCAGCGCCGCTCCGCAGGCGAAGACGGGGCATGAGAAGGCGATTGTACGATCGTCGTCTTATGCCCCCTGATGGTGAACAGTGGGAGACGGGTGCGGGGGCGCCTTCTCCTGCATTGCACAGTTCACCATCCACGTCGGGCGGGAATGACAGAGCGCTCGCGGTCATTCCTGGGCCCCTCCCCGACGGGGGGGGCGTGTCGGGCCCGCCTGCAAGGCGGGCGGTCGTCAGCGGGGGACTGGATGTTATGGCTCTGCCGGATTCCCAGTCCTCCTCCTTGCATACGAGGTAGGAGCGCCGCTGGGTCGTTTAGTGGGTATACCGGATTTTCCGGGGAGTCCCACATACCCCTCCCGTCCCCCGATGGGTGGGTGGAAAATGAAAATGCGTAATGCATTTTTCCCAGCGTCAAAAAAAAAAAAAAAAAGAAGCTTGACCGCTTGAAGAACGATGCGCTGGCAATTTCAAATTATCACATCCGCACACAGATTTTGACAGCCGAACGAATTGTTGCTAGCGATTTCAAAATCTTTGTGAGAACTAGCATTTTTATGCTTAGTTTCAGAGACGAAACTGAGCTTTAAACTATCTTACCTTTGAGCCCACCCAACAGAAAAGGGTAGGCATCTGCCTAACATTTTTTGACATAGGTACCTAATTAAAAGTAGGCACTTACATCAATAACAATAGACGATGTTACTTCAGAGGTGTCATATTCATAGCCTTGAACACAGTGTTCGGTAGACAAACTGTCATTGACTTCTATATTTCCACCTATTTCTATCATTTCTGTCCAGTTTATGGCATATCGGGAGCATTTTTCAAAGGATGTATTGTCCTGGAAAATAAACAGGTTTTAGGTCTCTTTAATCACCGTGATTTCATCCACTGCTGAACATTGACTTTTAATTATCGGCAGACGGGCAGCCGGGTGATTGTTTAACACACAGGTTGTATATAAATACAAGGTGTATTCAACAATCACCCGAAAGAGCACAGTGTCCTCATTCCTGGCTAATAATAGCCAGGAGTGAGGACACTGCGCTCTTCCTCTTGACATAGGTACATAACTAATAAACTTCCGGGAAAAATACTAAAGTTGAATTATTAATTCACTGGAGGAAACTGACAGGTGGTAGCTGATGTCACATATTTAAATATTGTGGAAATATTTATTGTATTCGAGACTTTTACACTTATTATTTATTATACATTTATTTTACACTTGTATAAATCGATTATAGTTAACGATCACCATTACAATAAATACGACCAATTTATTACACAAAATGACAGCTAGCACGTGTCGGATTGGGCACGCCACGATTGCGGCAATAAGCCTTTTTTGAGGAGTGGCTAGAGAGGCGCCACGGCGTCCTCTCCTTCTGCCTGACGCAGGTCCTCACCGGACACGGTTGTTTCGGGAGGTTCCTGTTCAGGATAAAGCGGGAAGAAACGCCCGGGTGTCACCACCGTTTGGATCGCCCGGAGGACACGGTGGAGCATACGGTGGAGGTCCGCCCGGCTTGAGCAGGGCACCATAGTGTCCTCACGGAGGCGATTGGCGGTGGCGATCTCTCGTGTCCAGCCCTGGTTCAGGCCATGATTCGGAGCAAAAGTGCATGAGAGGCCGTCACCTCCTTCTGCGAAGCAGTAATGCTTACGAAGGAGGAGGCGGAATTCGTGAGGGAGAGGCAAAATTCGCGCCCTCACGCCCCTAGTCGCCGCCAGTGTTGCGAGTTTGTCCGAAAGGGATATCGTGGCCCTGGCACACAGGCATCTGAAGGAACACGGGTGGATTTAAGTCAGTAAAAATCTGACACGCCCTCCCACTCCGTCAAGAGCGGGAAAAGTTATTAGATAATTTCCCAAACCAAAAAAAAAAAAAATAAGCACGTCAGATTACTCCAGTGAATCCGACTTTGTTTATGGTATGTACAATCAACGCGCTTTGCAGACAGGCAATATTTCTATTTTGTTAGAGAGTTGTCACTGGGAGGTTCATGTTACACATTAGATAATATTGCGATTTTTATTGGAAATAATGCACATAATGAATATTGATCGATTGAAAATGATTGAAACAAGTTTATGTGTTTAGATTTTAACAGATTTCTTGGAATTAATTTGACTATATAGTATTATATTTAATTTGGGAGCTGTTTTGGGAGACCATGTCAAAATAGTAAAACAGTCGCACCAAATAATCTAAGTTGCGGGCGGGCTAATTGTCAAGCCATATATTCCTCTATAGAAATAAAAACAATTAAAAATGATCTCTAATGGCATTTCGTTAAATATTTCGACTGAAAACGGCCAGTTGCTGTATTTTTTTTTTTGTTAAAAACGGCCTATAATGACCAAAAAAGGTTTGTTTTACTTTTGTCATGTCAACATGAGTAAGCAAAAGTAACGCCTAGTATGTAGGTACTATAGATCACCATCATTTCAGCCGAAATACTTCCACTGCTGGACATAGGCCTCCCCCAAGGGGGGCTTGCCAAAATCGCCACGCTTGGCAGGCGGGTTGGCGATCGCAGTATGGTGTTAAAATGCATAGAGAACGCGGCTGCCCATTCTCTAGTAAGTCCCTTAGTCGCCTTTTACGACACCCACGGGAAGAAATATGTTGGTGATTTATATTCCCGGCCACCGTAGGCGCGGGCTTGCGGACGGTGAGCGATGGGTACTCAATACTCAATATATTTATTGCTTCCACATGTGAACTTCCCGTCCGATAAGGACCAGGCCCGGGTCGACGCGACGGCGCGTTGTGTTCCACGCGCGCCTCAAAGAGAATATCAGCACCAACTGACGCCTGCCAGAGTTGCGAGTTTGTCCGAAAGGAATATCGTGGCCCTGGCAACTGAAGGAACACGAGTGGGTTTTAGTCAGTAAAAGTCTGACACGCCCGCCCTCCCGCTCTGCCCAGAGCGCTAGAATGTATTTGAGAATTTCCCACCCAAAAAAAAGAATAGGATGGTGCTATTCTTTAAGTCCGGCACCACGCGGCACAATATAGATAGAAAGAAGGATTTATCTACTGACTACTGAGATCTGTGATTCTGAGGGCTCGTGGTTAAATAATATAATAACAGCTGCACGAGTCGATCGAAGGACTTATCGCGGTCGGTCTGTGGATGGGTGACCATTCATTATGTATCGAGACCTCTCTGTGCCTCGGAAAACAAGTTAAGTCGTTGGTCCGGTTAATCTGGAAGCCACCCCAAAACCGTTAGGAAAAGGCTCTGGCAAATTGATTTACTGAAATCTGTGACCGCAGGACCATTTGGTAACACTCATCCCAAATAATGATTGAACTTTCACAATGGGTTTTTCTGGTGCTGATTTAAGGTGGCCGATTAAAGAATGATTCGAGTTGGTATGGTTCCTGGTATTTTTAACCGACTTTACAAAAAGGAGGAGGTTCTCAAGTATTGTGTATTTTTCAAATTCCAGTTCTGATGTTGGGATCCTTGAGTAATTGAGGGAACCCCTCAAATATTATAGGCGTACATATAGCGATTTTTATATTTTCATAAACAGGTCAATCATTTGCATTCAGAAAGTATAATTTGGTGAAGTGGAACTGATGAAGAAGGTCACAGATGGCCACCGGAACTTCTCAATGATACGTTTTTCACGGGTGGCGATGAGATATCTGGATTAAAATAGCTAAGCGAAGCAAATTTAAATAAACAGTTCTGATCAAAATGGTACGATCAAACTGAATCTGATGATGAAGCCGCAAGGTAGGCACTAGAACTCCGTTATAAAATAAAGTATCCTACCCGTCTTTGGTCTTATTGGAGTTGTCATTAAAAAAAATGTATGATTACAATTTGTGTGGGATACCCCAGGTAGGTACCCTAGGTAATTTTGGAAGTCTGTGACAAAAAACGAAAATACAGAACCAATGACACCGACTTCCAAAATTAAATTAAATATAATATTAAATATGGGTGCCCTACAGGTACACCTCTGCCCAACCCTTCGGGAAAACAAGGCGTGATGTTATGTTATGTGCTTCCGAAAATTAAAGTTATTTTTCACTTTTTAGTGTTATTTTTTGGAAGTCGGTTGTTTTTTTTTGTAAAAACAGTTTTTGGAAATGATTACTTATTGGTTAGATAATTAAAATGGTGATTTATTTTGGCATCATTTGATATCTGACAACCGTAACGTGCGTTGTTAAAATAATGATACTAAAAATAGCTGATAAAAGATAACAACAAGTTCCTCTTGTAATACCTTTCGTGGAATTGATAATATTTTACGTTGTTGTTGCGTAAGATTGAGTAGCTCTAGTTCAGGAACTCTGCACCAGTAGTCAGGGACGTCTGTCATGAACAGCTGGTTAAACGCACAGAAGCCGCAGGGTAAACAGGCAGGTAGGCATACGAGCCATAACAGAAGCTTCTGGTACAGACCAAACTCCCCGATTTTAGGCAGCAAGTCGTCCAAATCGATGGCCTCATGATTTTCATCCGCCTTAAGAAATTATTATTGAATATTAGGTTATATGACAGATTTTCTGCTCTGAAATTAGCACAAAAATCCTTCTGTAGACAGAGGTTTAAAAAAAATTAACTGAGTAAATAGCTGACTAGCTGACAAAATATTTAAGTAGGTAAATTGTAATCAGGGACCGTCCAACCCCGGTTAAGAGTTAAGCCTTTCGAAGGGGTAACCCATTCAATGGGTTACCTTTATCATGATGTAACTCATTGAATGTTGGTTTTATACTAGAAACCCAGTGAAAAGGTTACTTACATGATAACCCATTGAATGGGTTTTATACTTGAAACCCAGTGAAATGTTTACATGATAACCCATTCAATGGGTTCTATACCTACTTGAAACCCAGTGACATGAAAAAATCATAATATTATGTTATTTCGACATCCGCCCAGCACGCGTAGCATGACCAATTCTATCTCTATTCTACCCAGGGACCATTTTGGTTACCATTTTAGAAAAACCCTATTGAAAACCCTTTCAATGGAAAGGGTTTTCGATAGGGTTTTTCTAAGCAGTTAATCAAAAACCGGTGTGGGTAATTTAGAATGGCTTAAATTAAGCCGTTCAAAAGGGTTACCCACACTGTATGGGTTTTTATCGAAAACCCTTTCAAAGGTTAATTAAAATTTAATTTAAGCCGTTCAAAAGGGTTATCCATATCGTATGAGTTTTTGATTAACCGCTTAGAAAAACCCTATAGAAAACCCTTTCAATGGGTAATGAAAATGGTCCCTGATTGTAACACGCTATGCTGTACGGTTATGGATATCAATTCTGAAAATTTAATTATGTTCAACCGTAGCCAAAGTGTGGATCACATAGGTAACGATGCGAAATTGAATTTTGATTAATTAGTCACACGCTTCGTACGCTTACAAAGAAGTCATTATGTTTACAAACTGATATCAATATTACAATATAAATACCGATAGTTTCTCTTCTGTGCCGTAAGTAGTTGCGTTACTGCCGTTTTTCGTCATTTCACTCAACCACTCACTATGATAGTATTAAGGTATAATAACGCGAGTAATAAAAATGAGTACCATTCACGTTCAACGTTTTAGTTTGACAGTCTTTTGTGGAACGAGAAGAAGCCATAAAGTATTAATTAAATTAATCAGGACTTACCTACGCATACGATAGCATTGTACTATCGTTCAACTTTAGCGTCAGCCAAAACTAATGATTTCCTACTTGCTGAATGAAACCTACACACATGAAAAGTGTCTAGGAATCAAGGTATTTTTTAAATATATTTTATTGCCCTCTTGAAGTTAAATAAAGGTATTTATAAAGCAGAGGTGAGTGGAAACGCTGAATGGGAGGGGACGCCCTAGGAGGACATTATAGTGACTAAATTGGTGATGCTCTTCAGGTCAGGTCAGGTCAGGTGTGTAGTACTCGCAACCGGCGTGCGTGTATGACTAGATGTATGAACGTAAGCGAAACAAAAGGAATATGTAAGGAGCGTAGCAGGTGGCGTTCTAAAGTTTCTGCCTACCCCCATGGGAACAAGCCTAAGTTTATGTTTTATGTATGAAAAAGGGGGGGTTTGCCATAATCTCCACGCTTGGCAGGTGGGTTGGCGATCGCAGTATGGTGTTAAAATGCGTAGAGAACGCTGCTGCCCATTCTCTAGTAAAGTTCCTTAGTCGCCTTTTACGGACCCTACGAGAAGAAATACGGGAGTGCTATTCTTTACGTCCGGCACTACAAGGACGACAAAAAAGAAAAGAAAAAAAATCAAATGTATCTGCGTCTGTATTACCGCCGATAACAACACATTTGCAACAATTCATATTCAATATGAGTTCATTCAAATCACGTTGTGGAATGGCCGCCCACGTCCGTTGTAACAGGCGAAAAAGATTTTCTGGTCCGACATACTTATTTGTCAAAGCTCTTCTTTGCAGCATATCCCATGCATGCTCAATGAGATTCAACTCTCTGGCAATTGAGCAGGCCATGGTAGAACATTGATATTACCTGCGGCAAGTGTGTTTGCGACGACTCTGGCAGTGTGTGGACGTGCATTATCACGCATTTAACCAGAAATGAAGCACCAAAGTTTTTTTTTTCCATGAAAATGGTTTTAAATCCTTAATAAATTTTAGTAAACTTTTAATTACCAAATTTTAAACAAATTACGTACATTTTTATTAAATAAATGTTTAAGTTTTTGTCCCCCGTCCAGTAACGCTTCTGACTAAAGTATTAAAGCTTTCCATAATGGGGTTTTAATGTTACATGTATATAATATATAAACATTACAAAAAGTAAAATACAATTTATTTACAAACAACTATAAAGCCAAACTCGTAATAAACCTAAAGGCTTCTACATACCGGCGTGACTTGTCGCGCGACGCGACGCGGCACAAAGGCCCCGCGTGTCGCGGACCAGTCGCGCTGGCATGTAGAAGCCTTAAAACCTGTGTCGTCATTGCGCTCATTTTCTTACGGGGAAGTTTCCGAAGACCCGTAATAAATGGGTATGAATGAACGAAGTAAATGTTTGTTTAGTAAGTCAGTATTCGTAAGTTCTCTTAAAAATTTTCAAGTATGATCTCGTCTAACAGCCATATAATTTTTATTGTTCGATTTGGCTGCCTCTTCGGATAGTTCCCCGATAGATAATATACCATACTGTGCCGTTTCAGCACCATGAATGAGGACTTGGTGGACGGAATTATCCAATATCTATTAATATATTTGCATAGATTTAATATCTTACTATCAAAACACTTACTTATTACAAAACAAGGTTTATCTTCAGACCCAGGTTTAAAACATGGAGCCATTATTGAGTTTCGAACTTTATTCCGACTATGGTAAAGTTCCTAAACACAAAACTGACAACTTAGTACCGAACTAAGTTTTCAGTTTTGAATAAAGAACGGTATTTCAATGACTGTTACGAGTACGTTCATAATACAAAAACTGGCTGCATGGTTTAAGCCATGTCAAAATATAAATCTTGTTTTGTAATAAGGCGGTTAATGTCTATATTCTCCACCTCATCCAAGGATGTTAGCATCGTTTCTAAGACGTTTTTATGTTTCTGTGCAATAGTTCCACTTATGGATGCCCAAAACTCAAAGAAATGCAACCTTGAAAAGGTACATTTAATCAAAGAACCTGAAAATAAAAATTACGCATTATTCGTAGACCGAGCTACGCCCCAGCCTACGCAATCGTAGACCTCTACGATTGCGTAGGCTAGTAGCCACAGAGGCAGACCGAGTTAGATGAATCTTTATATTTTCAAAATATACAGTTCAATGTCTAGTCTGAAGTAGGTGAGTATGTTTGATTATGTTTACAAAATTTTGTAGGTCTACGTAAAGTCAACTATAATGGAAAAATATACGGAATATAATGGAAAAGTAGCACGTAAAAATAAACAAATAATACATCAAATAATCGAGTAAAAAATACACCTAAATAGTGAAAACATACCTTGTACTTGGAAATCCATGTCACAAACACCACTCAAAAACAAAGCAATTATAAGAAATCACAATTGCACAAACAAGAATGGATGAGTGGATATCGTGGCCCTGGCACATGATATCGTGGCCCTGGAATACAGGCAACTGAGGGCCCACGGGTGGGTTTTAGCCAGTGAAAATCTGACTCGCCCTGCCGCTGCAACCAGAACGGGAGAAGTTATTTGATAATTTCCAACCCAAAACTAAACGTATGGATGAGTCACTGATAACGGCGAGTACAAATGTAATGATGCTTTCACTTCGGAGGTCAAAACAAATGATAATTAACTAAAATGGTTGACAAATGGTTGGAAGCTTGTTTATCGGTGGAAGGTTATGTGTAAATAATGGGCATTGACAACTGATTATCTGCAGTTATGACCTACGAAGGAACCACCGTGCGTCGGATCAAGGGGTCTACTCCGAAGCGTTAATCCGAAGTATCGGCCGAATGTTCGGCCGATTTATAACTTCCATAGTCTTCTTTTTTGACTTTAAATCCTTACCCGACTTGAAGTCACATTTTTGACTATGGCTTATCTCTTTGACTGTCGTTTGCTTTTTGTTTCGCCGTAGACACTGGTTCGCTTCATGTTCCGCTACTCGCATCCGATTCGAGTAGCGGAACATGGTGCGAACCAGTACAATTGAACTACTGCGGTTTCGCTGCTATAATTTCGTTGCGGAGGTGTGCATCAGCGTCAAGGTCGTAAGCGGGGCCTTAGCTTAATATTTTTCTAGTTGAAGAAATCTGCAAAAAGTTTGCAGTGAAATCTATCCGCCCCTGAAAACTGCCACCCTGAGTGCACCCCCCAGAAGGTAATCCTCACAACCAGCACACCGGTTCATTAAGCTTAGTCCCTATCCCTAGAAGCTTACTTAAGAACTATAAATTTTAGGAAAACATCCGCTTTTTTTTTCTAGTCTACGCTGTCCCACTGCTGGGCAAGACCTCCCTCCACTCCTTCCATCATTCGCGAGCCCGCGCGTCCTCCTTCCAGTTTTGACGGAATCTATCCAGTTCGTCCGCTATCTTCTACGTGGTCTGCCGCGACCCCGTCGCACTGTCTTTTCTTGATTATTATTTCATTATTGCGAATGAGTCTGGATCAGAGGCTAGAGATAAATATTTCAAGAATAATTCTGAAGTCTATAAGGAGCATTATAGATTGGATGGCCTTTTTAGTTGGATTTTCTCTAAAAAAAGCTCTATAATAATTATTTGTTTTCCAATTCAACTTTCACCCGTTTTATGGAATAACCGTTCTGACTGTACCTAATAGAATTGTGTTATTTCAAATTTTCTAGCTAGACTTTATAATATAGTCCATGAGTAATATTCGGTACCTACTAAATATTTTTAATAATCTAAATCTTACCAAGGGGTATCGTATTACCCAGGTAGTGGGTTGTGGAGGTCAGATGGGCAGTCGCTCCATGTAAAATAGGTGCTGGTATTCAGCTGCATCCGGTTAGACTGGAAGCCGACCCCAGCAAAGTTGGGAAAAGGCGGGCAGATTGATTGATTTCGAATAATCTAAGTGGCGAGGCATCCGCTTCTCGTACACAGGTTGGGTTCCAAAAGGGATTCAAGAAGTGCCAAAAGGTATCGATATATATCGTATCGACGTTTAAAAAAAAATATTGATATCGGTTTCGATATATCGTAAAAATAATAGGTATCGATATATCGGTGAAATTTTGTAAAAAGTATATGAACTTTATGAAATTGTATTGTGTTTGTTTATAGAAATTCCAAACTAGAAATATAATTTCAGATGTAAAATCATAAACTAATAAAACATTGATAAAAATAAGTTTACTTGTTTACGGCTCTGAATTCTAGCGGTTTTAGTCAGTGGGGACAACGATGCTGCTATTTGAAATATATCTTATTTGATATTTTATTACTTGATATTTTATACTTGATATTTTATATTGATATATCGATGTATCAAAATAATAGATCTCGCCGAAAAACATCGATATAGCGAACAAAAATATCGATATATCGATACATCTATATTTTTTCTACAAGCCTAGGTTTCATTTCAGCGTTGAGAAAAACAGATGATTGGGTCAATATGAGAAAATAAATGTCATAATTGTTTTGTTAAAATATTTTATTTCTGAAACGTAGATAAAATCGATACAAGTAATTAAAATTCTTAGAGACATAACTTATATTCTTTACATAATAATGAAACTGTGACAATTGTCTTACCAACTGTTTATATAACCTAACAACGAATGTGCGCTTTCAATAAGTTTCGTTGTAGGTGTATATAACACGTATCAACAGTCTCAACGCACGCTTTCCATGCCAATATTAATAAAGTATCTAACATACCATTTATATAGTATTAACCATATAAACAATTCGATTACGAGAGAATTGACTTCATAGGTATAAAATGAAGATTAAATCTTGTATAAAAATTTCAGTATTCATCGCTAGATTTTTACAATTTTAATAGAATAGGAATATAATGCACACGCATTTTATTTTTTATCTTGTACATATTGCAAGCATAACAACGTATCTACTTATAGGTAGGTATGCGTACTTTGTGTAATATTTGTAAAACTTTAATTAATATCATTATTACTTATATACAGTTTCGAAACAAGTAGATACCTAAATCTAACATATTTTGTGCCTTTATTATCACTCGGGGTACGTAATATTTCAATCTCATAATAACCAGCACAAACTATTAAAAATTGACAAATATAATTTATTAAATTTAAACTTTGATTTAGCAACAATAACATTTAGTAATAATAACGTCCCCATAACCGACTTCACTAGTGGCGGAAAGTTTTTAGATACCTAATTCGGTCAATCTCTACAATCTGAATGAAGTAGGATGCTACTGGCAGCTTTCGACAGCTGCTGCAGAACGTCGTGAGTGCAGGGTCAGCGTAGTGAAACAAACGACTTACCGGGGCTGTCATTATTATTATTTATATATATATATTTCTCCTCCCACATGAACAAGCGATCATGAATTATTCGAAAACTCTGCTTTCAACAACACCTCAGCTGTTAAAATTACATTAAAGGCGTTAAGCTTCATAATAGAAGGCATAATAAACCTACAATATGCAGGTTTATAGAACAACGTGCTCCTTACATTCGAAGTTTCCGATTACCGGACACAAAACAGGTTCAATTCACTCCCGCACAAAACAAGTCGAAATATTAGCTCGACGAAATATTTGGATAATGTTTTCACTCTTATATCGTCATTCTTTGCACACTTTCACAACGTCAAAGAAAAGTACACTAGCAAATTGAAGTCCTTATTGACAAATAAATACGTTTTCATTGGATGTGTAAATGTAACTCTCGTATTGAAAAGGAATAAAGAATAAATGTTATTTTAAACATTTTCGCACATCAAATAATATTTGGACTATTTCTGGTTCAAAAATTACAAATATTTACAAAAGTGTCGTTAACGGCATCGGGAAGAGAAGGCGCACGTGCGCCACACGCCGATGCTACGTGAGCAGCTTGAAGAACATGATGCCCAGAGAGATATTGATGAACAGCACTAGGATCACCAGCTGCTGCCGGGAGAACCAGTCCTGCGAACAGTATACAACACATTTACATAGATATAATTACGGAGGCCAACAATGTTTGCTTGCATTTAATGATGAAGTGCGTCGTAGGTACCCTTCGTAGGCATTTCGTAGCACTTTCGTAGCAGTTATGCTTATAAATTAATGAAACTATGAATAATTTCTCCATTTAAAATATTGACCTATAAAAATGGTAAAATGAGTGAGTATCTTACCTTGACTTGCGGACTGACTAGGTAGAGCAGAGGGTTGGCCCTCAGCTTCTCGGTCTCCTCATGTATGCGGCGCACCTCCTCGCGCCGCGCCGAGCCGAGCGCCGACACCTCCTCGCGCGACATGCCGCCGCCGTCCGGCATGCGTGGCATGCCCGCCACGTCCGGCAATGACTTCTTACGCTGAAGGGTCTGCGGCGTGCTTAGCATCTGTACATAAATAATCAATTACAACATCATCTAGACAAGGAGGTCTATAATTGGACTACAACTTTATGTACCTATGTCTCAAGCAATGCTGCTGTTATGTAACGTATAATTTTCCTTAAAGTTGTGGAAATGCTTTCTCTAACTTTAAAAAGCCTACATTGTATAATTTCTTGAAACAAACTTAAATATGGCTATTTCAGAAATCCAGTAGCTGGGTCGTTAGCTCAGTAGCTGGGCTTTATAAATCTAAAATTCTGAAATAATATTGTATTCATGAGATTGTTTTGATTTTATTGGATTAAATTCAGCTACCCTTATAGGAATGTTTCAGATTTCAATAAATAAATTGTTTTGTTAAGATTTGCGTCGGAGATCTGGCTCCGGGCGACTGCCGTTTTCAAAAAACAAGTTGATTCATCTGACGGTATCTATACACAAACAAATCCAATGACCTTTCAATTGAAAGAGAAGTGTGTATTTGCGTAGACATCAATACATCTAAGTGTGTAATATAATTAATAAAAATCTATAGGGTTAATTATCTATTAATTAATTATAGGGAAAACAATTTACTGCATCACTGTACATTAGCGTCATCAGTTGGATGACGGTACCTTATGGTCCCCGTGAAGGTGAAGCACGGGTCCGGAGTCATCTTTTGACCTTTGACTATCACAGGTACGAGTACAGTGCACCTGTATAGCATTACGTCATTGTAATTGATAAGACTAGAGCTTAGCATGTGACATTATAATAAGAAAGGTCTAGATTTTATCACCATGCTAAGTTTATTATGTATTACTCAAAGTACCCCGTTAGTGGAAAAGTTATACGAGTAAGTTTACCTCCACGGGAGGTACGTTAATCCAGCTCTCGGACGCTCGCCTAGCGAGGATCGCCGGGGAGCACGCAAGATCCTCTTCATCATCTTCCTCGCCTTGATACCACATTTTCAATTACACTTTTTCTACGAATCACGCCTCACAAACTTTCAACATGTTTTATGACTTATATAAAGGCATACAGTGGCATCGGTTTACGTTACGTATTGATTATCATTTTACAATTAAACGCGAGTAAATTGGTCTTGTGAGTAACTTGCAAAGTATTTTTTGAGATTTAATGTATTTTAGTTATATATAGCGAAGAGGTGATACACGGAAAGCGGCAGCGAGTGACTGTCTCAATTTAGAAATAGAACGGGCTGAGCGCTGCCCCGAGCCCCGCGCGCGCGCCGCCCGCCTACTGCCGTGTCATTACTAAACTTATTGCAATGCCATTCAAACATCCATCGCGTTTTGACATGCATTTATACAGATTTTCTTCGATCAAGCTTTTCAGTTCATCTTTCAGCTATAAATATTGTATATTTAGGACTAAATACTTTGTTCAACTGCCAATAAATCTGAATAAACTTTCCATTCGCTCGCATATTTGTGATATTTATCTAATATATAAACAGATGATTCCCATGAATTACAACATGTTTCGATCTCCCATTTAGCAATACTGTATTTCAGTGCCTAGTTATTTAGGTGTGCAAGTAATGTGTACAACAACGTGGGTGACCTTGTTCATAAATTGCGCGTAACGAGTGGTTATGATGAGACTCATGTTTGTCAATATCTTACAAGATAAGTATCACTTAAAGTTCCAAAAATATTTGGGTAAGATTTAGAAGTTTACCATAAAAAATATTTGTTTTATCGCACGAACATGTGTCGTCCTTTTCGCTTGATTGAGATACCGCTAGGAATGAGCGTAGCTTTTACCGTAAATGTCATAAAATGATCGAAATTGAAGAGCATGATGGTTACCTATTATTGCTGAGAAATTATCTTACTTTGTTTCTGATATATGTACACGATGACCCACACCTTGCATTCAGACTTAGCATAGCAACCCTACTAATCTTAAGAAAGTTTAAAGCTTTCTGAAAATGAGTTTTATCTTATTATACTAGGGACAGTAACGGCTAACCAATTAATTATCTTTGTTAGGTGACGCGCCAAAAAATATATATTTCAATAATATTTTTAGTAAAATTGTTATTAAATACCTGACTTAGTGTAGGAGAAAATCTAAACGGAAAACGGAATATTGAACGCTAAATCGTGGTAGCAAATTAATTCGCTATATCGTGGTAGCAAGTTAGATGTTTCGAAATGCGCAATAGAGAGCTACGCACGCTGGTGTATTCCCGCTGTCCCCACCGCCCGTGTCCCCATTAATAGGGACAGTCCCCATTCCTCTGTCTCCATTGATGGGGACAACGGGACTTGAATAAAATAATTAAAACTTGTTCCCGTTGTCCCCATCGATGCGGTAGAAATATTTTTTTGAATAATTTCGTTGTCTCTTTTCATGACAGTATACTTACCATACATTATAGGTAAACCGCCGTAAACTTGGCCCTCTCGTATTTTATTATAGAAAAAAAATATGTATAATAAACACTTAAATTATTCAATTTTTAGTACCGCGCTAGTAACCAGTGGTGTATTAACGAAGGAGGGTAGTGTCTAGGAGACGAGATCCGACAGAAAACTAGTAATAGTAATTTGCTGTTTTTTATTATGTTATTATTTTTGTATGTTTAACATGTAAATAAGTATTTAATTAAGCAATAAGACCTCATCAAATGGGAATAATGGCATACAAAGTAAATCATTTAGAAAAAGTTAATTTTTGATGGACTAAAATGTTTTTTTTCTATGTATGATATAGGACCTATTTTAAATAAATAATAAAAAATCCCATTGTCCTCATGAGACGTATGACCAGTTTTTTCTGTTCTGTGCGTATGACAGTGGGGACACCGGGAATAAAATTACTGACTTCTCGTTCTCCGTATCTACATCAGTGGTGTAGGATAATGGGGACAACAGGAAAAATAAAAACCTTCGTCTCGTTGTCCTCATCAATGGGGAGAGAGCAATATGGACAGCGGGAATACTCGCGCGCACTTATATTTGGCCCTAGCTTAGGCTTACGGAACAATTTATAGGGACACAATAGACACAACACACACAACACTTATTTTATCTGCCCTATTTTGCATCTTTAGCCTCAATAGTATGTGATTTTAAACATTACTTTGCTTGGCACAACCAGCTCTAATAATATTATTAGTAGGTACAATTCTGGGTTGTGGAGTCAATCCATCGGCAGCTGCATCCGGTTAGGCTGGAAGCCAACCCTCTTATTTTCTAAATGTAGGTAGAGGTACCTACATTAGAGAGAGAGTAGATTCATCTTTATGGCATTCAGACTACCTTTGTACTGCATGTACTACCTATAGTTTGTTTAAAAATAGGTTTTTTAAATTATATTTATTTACAGTGCCATTTGTGTAGTTTTGCTGGTATTATGTAGTCGAATATAATATTATAGGTCGATTACCTTGTAGAATAACCTCAGAGTACCTACCAAAATTTTCCGCTCTCTCAAAACAGACTCATTTGTTATATATTACAAGCTGTGCCAAATGGGATTCCCCATCGCCAAAAATAACGAACTTTCTATAGAAACGTTCATACCCTATTAGAGAATTGATGAATGGATTTTTGAAAACCCTTCCTTCAATGCGTTATAAATGTAACTCTTGTGGTTCTAGGCCCAGTAAAATAAATAAATATTATTATTAAGAAAACAGCTCACCAGATAACCTATTAGATATTTTACAGATGATTAAAATTGCATTATGACACCCTAGGGCCTTAATTTTGTTGAATCGTACTGTTTATAGTAACGTACCTTGCCCATGCTTATTCTTGTATTAACCTACCTTACGGCCTCCTCCGCCTCCTCCGCCTCCACCGCCCCCTCCACCTCCACCACCCCCTCCACCTCTCTTCGGTGCTGGCGGAGGTGGTTCTGGTACCTGAGCCACATACAAACTTTCAGTACGTTTGGGCTGATAAGGTGACGGGGATATTTCTTGTCCGAGCGTCCGTTTTCTCAAAAGTGAGTCCTCAAATGGTTGAGGTTCTCTTGAACCCGCACGAGATGATATGGACCCGCGGCCAGATGCTAGATGCCCATTGCCTGCAGGTGTTGCGGCTCGTGACGCCGGCCGAGATGGCACCGCGGGTTGCGGAGCCACGGAGCCTGCCCGGGAGCCCCCGCTTGGAGCCGCCTCCACAGACGGCTGCCGTGACCGCCGTCCATACCGATCGACACTTGAGTCTCGACTAGGGGGTCTTTTGTAGTGATCGAAGTAGTCAATGGACGGACGCGGTCCTGCTGGCCGAGCTCCGTTGGCAATATCTTGTTCATTAGGAGCAGTTGGCCTATATCCCTGATCAGCAGAGCCTGTTTGTCGATATGCCTGATTGTCATTCGGCAGCTGTCGATACATAAGATCTTGCGGTTGGCCGTACCCTTGTTGATCATGCGGTTGTCTATACCCTTGGGAATCGATCGTTGGACGATAGGGTTGCTGATTCGTCGGCATTGCTTGTCGGTCGAGAGGGCCCTCAGAGTGTACGGTTCCGGTTCGAAGCTCATTTCGTCCATACGCAGAGGCGGTTTCAACATACGCGTTACCCTGGGCGTCATAAGAAGGCTGACCGAGCACACTCTGTCGTCGGGGAGGAGCTTGAGGGGGGTTCCATTCTTGCTGTTGGGGTCTTTGGTTTGGTTGTTGTCTGTTAGTCGAGGACAGTCGTCGATCTTGGGTAACGTATTGCTGGCCACTTTGGTCCATGCTTGGTTGATTGAATCTGTACGAGGAAGCTTGCTGTTGTTGCTGACCGCCTTGTGAGATTGGTCCATATGGATTTGTTTGGTCGTTTGGTAAGTATGATTTTTGACTGTCGGGCGAAATTTGAGGCGTTGTATTTGCTGATTTCCAGTTATCTTGATTTGACGAATAGTACGGATCGTGTGGAGGTCCAGGATTTCTATTGTCTGTATTGTAGTTAGAGCTGTTTGGGATCCGTGGATCTACGGATTTAGGATATTGCGTCGAAGGTCTCCTGGAGGGTACTGCATTTGGAGCTCTATTATTTTGAGGAATCTGTGAATGCATCGGAGGGATATGATTTGGAATGCTCTTTCCATCCAAGATCTTTTCAGATTCTTGTGATACGGTTGCTGCAATTTGTGCATCGTAAACCTTTTGTCTATATTTTTCTCTTAATCCTATTCTGTCAAAGCCTGGGTGCTTAAAATCTGGAGCGAACTGCTTCGCAGTAGCTTGCGCTATATCACAGTCTTCTTTTGCTTGGTCTGCCGCTTCGTCGGCTTGTTCAGCTTTCCCTCGAGCCGTGGCGGTTCTGTAACAATTATGTTAAATGTTTTATCAATGAACTATTTATAACAGTTTTTAGGTATATTCAAAATTACGGCCTTTATATATATATCTAATAAACACTGACCTGGAGATGGCTATATCAGCCTTTTGTAATGCTATTTTGGATGCACGTTGCGCTGCGTTAACTGCTGAGTCAACACGTTCCCGAAATTTAGCGGACCGCATGAGGAATAAATGTTTTCGTTTCTGGCTTGTTATAAGTACGTTGTTCTTATATTTGCCTTCTTCCCTCGTACCGTCTCGGAACGTAGTAACGCCGTATCCGTACTTTTTGTTCGCCGACCACTCTCCCTCGTACCGGAGGCCGTCACTGCGCTCGCTGATACCGAACCCAGTACGTTTATCGTTTTTCCATTCGCCCATGTAAGTTTCTGTGACACTCGCATCCAAATGTTCATCCTGCCAAAGAAAATTACTTTTTAACATCCATAAACGATCTTGATGAGAGGAAACCGGTGTTTTGTGTGTTTGACAATGCCTCAATGTGTTGGTTATTAAACAAAACCAAAACGCAAAATATCAATCCCCACATATCAATAACATGCTTGTCGAGTGAAATTGATTCATACGTAGATATAACATCGACTCGGGGTCTTAAAATGAGTAAATTGTCTGTCTCCTCAAATTACTAATCGGGTAATGGCATTCCACACATGTATTATCATAAACTTTTATTTAAAAAGCGCAGTCTGTGAACATATTTTGCTCAGGATTATCCCTTTAGGATGTGGAGAGTGCGATTGTTAATAAGTATAATTATAGGTTTCAGAGTTAGAGATGGTGTATCACAAAGATGACAACATGTTTATTTTTGTTAGGTCTGGATCTACACGTACTTATTATGTGTGAACAATATTTGTTAATGGGTTGGTATAGATAATTTTGAGCCATGCTAGCGAGGGATCGGCCCGGGGGTGGAGGGCATCAAAATGGCATTGCATCAACATGCGAACGATTATGTGGGTGATAAATTTGTGATTTAAACCAAATAAGTAAAGTCCCACCTCGACAACGAAACTTGCGTTTGAGTTTGTGTGCAAAGAGGCATGGGTCATAGCGGAGTGGGTGCTGTCTACCGAGGAGACCCACGAAGAGCCCGAGCCCCCCGAGCCCCCGGAGTGGACCGAGCCCGTGCCGGTGCCGTCCAGCTCGCCAACGCTGCGCTGTTTGCGCCATTTCTGAAAACATTATACGTCGTCTTAGTAAGTGGAGATCAATAGCTAATAATGCAATTTTAAAGGATCTACTAAATCATCCTTTTGTATTTTGGTTTTGTTTATCATATAGGACTAGTTGCATATCCCTAAAATAACTCACGAAAGGACCCCATTTTTTCCGTATTTATCTCTTTAGGTATACTAAAATATGATTTGTTAGAGCAGCTTATTTTAGATTAAAGTACGATGTGATTTGCAGCTTAAATCTTAAAATGCCTTGATCCATGTGATAACACCCGTAAAATTATTTTACTTTTTGAAGAACAAGTATGTACATGTTGCAAATTAAATACCCCATTTATAGCAAGTGATAAGAAGTAACGTCTCCAGCGAAAAAAACACTGTTTTCACGTTCAGGCTGGCGTAAACAGCAAGGTGATTTCGAGAGTTGAATACCTCTTTTTCCAGCAGAGGTCCGGTAATGGACAGCAGAGAGAATGATTGCAGACTCAACTTACATGTAGCAGTCCTTTAGGTTTTCCGACAAGCGATCCACGGCGTCCGGACGGCTGGTCGGAGCGGACCGTGAGCACGAAGCCTCCGCGCGCGTCGTCCATGCGCGTGGTGCGCAGCTCGGAGGGGTCGGCGCCGCCTTCGTTGAGCGACGACATGGAGCCGCGGTGGCCGCGCGCGCCGCCCCGGTAGTGCGACGCCAGCCCGAACGGCGCCGACGTGCGGACACCGTAGCCGTGCCGCAACCCACGCATCCATTGTCCCTGGTACGTTCCTGGAATCATATTAGAAGGTCATAATCATTTTGTATAACAGTATCACCATTAGACCTGACACAAAAAATCTATGAGTCTGTTGATGACAAATTAAAAAGTGAAGCTCTTCTCTGCCACTATCGGACGGGCATTTTGAAATCTAGACTGGAGTGACTATAGGATTTAAACAAACGCAGCAACGTTCAACAATCTACGATATGCTGATGCCTAATCTCATCCTTATTACCGAAAATCCGAAACACCAACAGGAAATGTAGCACAGAGTGTCAGGGAAAGTACCAACGTAGGACTACAGATGAACACATCAATAACTTACGTGAAAATAACCGTGTAAAAGAACCATTCCTTATTAATAATAGCCACTTCGAATATGGCGAAGAATATAAGTACCTAACACGCACAAGTTATCTCTCCAACACAACTCATCACCAATGAATAACAATCTGTTCGCGCAACTGCCTTGCAGAATGGTCGCCAGAGCTGAACCACCTGTGTGTCGTACTTTAAGGATACTCAATGCCCTCCTGATGGCCAACCCTGAATGTGATGTGTTTGCGGAGGAATGGAGTAAAATTAAACGCGTATGTCTGATGTTCTGTGAAAACAGTACGCGAGTGTGTCCACTGTTCCATGTTAGTAATTAGCGAATAATTATTTATGACATAATTGTCTGCATTGTATAGTTTTGGTTTCTATGTTAATTAATGTACTCGTAATTGGTATTTTACCGTGTTAATTAACTATAAATAAATGAGCAATGGCAGTGGGCAAAAAAGGGGCCAAAGACGACACTGAGACATTGAATGGTATTCGAGAGAAGGGAACAGGAAGACCAGTGTGTAGGGTTGAGGATGACCTTGATAGATCGACAGCAGGTGCGACATGGTGAAGGAAAGCTCACGATCGAAAACCGTGGAAGGGTCTAGCTATGCTGGAAAGCAAAACAAACTCATTACAGATGTCTAATATATCATCTCAAAACTCAAAATCATGTTTGTTTGTTCGTATTTTATGCGCTGCCATACCGTTTAATACGATTGCGATAAAACTTTTTCAACTTATTGCTTGCACTTGCGCGAAGGTTATAGGCATGGTACAACAATTATTTCTTCTGCGGCAGCAATGCGCCGGGTACCAGCTAGTTAAGTATAATTATGTTTATTGTAAGCTTGTTAATAAAGGCTATTCGATGTTGAGTTTGAATTTTTATGCTGATGATGTGGTGAGTAGAGTATGTAGTAATTAATCAATTGTACAAGATGTATTGCTCCTTTGAAGCACTTGAAATACATGGTGAAGGTTTCATTTTGGACGTGTTTGCTTGTGGGAGTACCACCCCTATTCGGAAGTTGAAACACAAAATTGTGGACTTCCTATAAGTTTTGCATAACGATTGTAACAGGGGAAAACATGCATGATAACTATACTCCGTTTGAAATAAGATTAGACATTTAAATAAACCTTTTTTCCGTTCAACCGATTTTGACTTCTATTGCGTTGGTGGCATGGCAAATGGCAGCTATAATAAACAGTTGGTATTGTAACTACGTTTTTGCTTTTAATGCCATCCTTATGCCTTAGGAATAGAACTCAAAATTGGTTGAACGGACTGTAAACAAGTTTATTTAAATATCTAATCTTATTTCAAATGGAGTATAGATAAGAACGCAAAGCTTACTTACTTCTACTTTTAATGTTGTAGAGATAAACCACTTAAGTGCGCCAGAAGCCTGACAAGGGTTTTATCATAATACCATTAGCTAGATGCAGTTGAAAAGAGATAAAGAAAATACTCATCGCTCGCTAATCTGTAATCGCACAATAATGGCATCAATGTTGAACAGAAAATGCGATGTAAAGACGTCATAAGTTCGAGTCCGATAGGTCTTTAAATATTACGAGCAAACTGCTCTAATCTATCGCCAGTACACGTCTAGAGAAATGCTTTTAAATGACGCGATTCAACGTTTGCCTATTTCAAAACGTGGATTATGTTTTATCTAATAGATTACACCTGTTTTGTACTTTTGCCGTAGTAGTTATGACTATGGCCAGGAAAACAAAAAGGACAAAACAATTGAATCAATGAAAGCCATATAATCTAATCTAAAAAAAGAGAGAGAAATAATGATGGTAGCCAAAAAATATGGGTAAAGATGTCTCAACTTCTAGCTTTAAATCAAATTAAAACATGTTATATAATGTAAAATTGACTTTTACTGGTGCTCTGCATCAATCAATTGAGAATACGAATAAAGTATTACTCTATGACTTATTTCTCATACTCAATCTCGCTATCGTCAATGTTCAAGCACCGTATGACGACAATGGCATTCATGAATGTAATGTCTAGCACGTTTGCCGTGCTCAAAGGTATAAAACTGTGTCAAATTTTATATATCCTGTGTTTATAACATCATCCCTTTATGCTGTACCTATCCCTTAGTTTGCTGTTTACGGAAATCAGTCAAATCAATCATCAAACCGTTTCTAAATGTTACTCAATTTTTTCCGAGCACGCTATCGACTTTGCAAAGTTATCGAGTTGTAGAAGTGGTAGAGACGATAGAAAGGTCTGTTTGGGACTGTAGTAAATTAGGTAAGGAAATATAGAGATGTCTCTAAAAATTAACAGAAAATTATGTCCGTGTTATTAGGGTGTGATTGTATAGTTAATTTTTGTAGTGCCTAGTATTAAATGAGTGGTCGACATGATTGTGTGTCGAGGCGGCGCGCAGCGCGGCAGGCGTGCCTGTGCTAAATTTAACCGGCGAGGGCCGCGGGCCGTGCGTGGCGCACAGTGCACAGGGCCGCTTCACTCCGATCATTCATCGAGAAAACTACAGAAAACTTTCATTGCATACGAGTAACTGGGCTACACAAAGTTGTTGGCAAATTCAAATCAACATGTTTATAATTTATGATACAGCTCTCTAACATGTGTCTCTATGAGTAAATGTTAATATTATGATCAGTTGAACTAAATAAGGTAAATAATTATAAGGACGATCATTATACATATGTTTACGATACAAAAGTTAAGTAGATACATATTTTCGTCAGTTTTTTTCGGAAATATTTATAGTTTACACTGCCACTACATAAAAAAAACTACTACAGCTTCGGCAAGAGATAATAAAAAAAAATATATTAAACAGTCGTAATATTTATAAAGGTGAAATTCTTATTACAAAATCACTGAATTCATCATTTTAATTTTATGAATGACAAATCTTTATTGAGAGCATGAGTCAACCGGATGCCGTTAGGAAACATAATATGACGTATTGTCGCACACGACGCTCGAAAACTATAGTTCAACTTTGGACTTAGGTATGTTACTGGGTAACTTATGCCACCATTGACTGTAATTATTATCTGTCACTTGGCACAATATGAATAAACGACATACGAACAAGCAATACACGTGATGTAGATATTGCTAGGTGCATGCGTAATTGAAATCTATAAGAAACAAACCCGTATAAGTCCAGGTCCACATTCCGTTCCTTTTATCGCATGTTTTTTTAACGCGGCCTACTGTGACATGACTTGAGTCACAGTTTGAGCGATAAAACTGTTTTATCATAAAATGCTACTACAAATTGACATGACATAATTTATCATGTTTTGTCACCAACGTCTTGACACGCCCGTGCTCGGCCCGCTGAAACAAACTACCTTGTATGACTCCAACTTACTTCAGTAAGAATTTATAATCCTGACGGTGTGTTGTTTACAGATATTATTTTCCAACAGCAAACATTGCACAAGCAAAAGGGTTTCCTTCCTAGTTCACGCCATTACAATCTGGGTCATGAGACTAACAGCGCGTACAACAAATAGTTATGAAATTAATTTATTACAAATAACTATGCAAGTAGCGCCTCGGGCTAACCCGGATTTCAAGAGTTTATTTTCAGATTAAAACAATAGCTTTGGGTGTTATCATCAGATTAACAATAATGTTATGTTCTCGTAACGAACGGATCTACCTAGCGAAGAATGCCATGGCCATGTAAATGTATGTATTTTCGTCTGAATTCCAATAGTTTGGCAATGAAAGAAATGAGATAATACTGACCGCCATCAGCGTATGTTTCGGAGCCGTATCCGTCTTGGAGTCCATTGGCCCAGGTGCCCTCGTACTTGGCGTTGCTGATGGTGCTCTGGCGCACGCCGTAGCGGCCCTTGTACCCCTGCGTCCACTCGCCGCGGTACAGCCAGCGGTCGCGCGTCTCCACGCCCAGGCCGTGCCGCTTGCCATTCTGCCATTGACCCTCGAATGCGCTGCCACTGTCAAGTAAATTATGTCAGCGTTAATAAAAAATAACAAACATTCATAAAGATATTGTGTAATTTTTCGAAAAGCTACTAGTAAATGTAAGTACCAGAGCCGAGTCCTGGACATAAAGAATAGCACCATCCTATTTCTTTCGTGGGTGTCGTAAAAGGCGACTAAGGGACTTACTAGAGAATGGGCAGCAACGTACTCTATGCATTTTAAATCAATACTGCGATCGCCAACCCGCCTGCCAAGCGTGGCGATTATGGCAAACCCCCTTGTGGGAGGCCTATGTCTAGCAGTGGACGTCTTTCGCCTGAAATGTTGATGAAGAAGTACCAGAGAAGCTTTAGCTATTGATCATCTCAATTAATTTTTTTACAATATAACGGTTCAGGTACAGGTGTGTTAAGTCGACCGTCCATAGCTCTACGCAGGGTGTACACGGAACGGTTTTCCGCGACTCATTTGTTTGCCAGCATTTGATTCGCGCGTAGCGTGGCCGTGGCTTGGGTCACAAAGTCAAATTATTTATTTCAAAAACCACTTTTTACAACAAAAAAAAATCATTGATTCTAGTCGCCCCTTTCAAAAGGTATAGTTTGGAGAAGAATGGGCATGAAACTCCAGCGTTACTCTTTTCCAGTGGATGTCGTGGAGTCTACTCTTCACAGTGGACGATGCCGCCTACATTATCATACAAAGTGAAGCTACTAACGCGCGTAGCTTAGCCGTGGGCCATTGAGGAGGGGCCTTAGTCATTATCAGCCTATACAGGATGGTGATATAGTCACCTGCATCCGTCAAGGGGGTGATTCTACTCGTCATAATAAACATTTTTCGCTAGGAAACTCATAACCGACTAAAAAATATTCAAATTCCTATACAACAGTAGACCTACGACAATTTCGATGCTCTATATTTTTTTTCCGTATAGTTACTGAGTTTCATAGTGGAAGTTGTTCAGTATGACAGGTAGAATCACACCCTTGACGGATGCAGGTGATTATAAATCGCCATCATGTTGAACTATTTTAAACTTTGCTTATAAATATATAATATATATATCTTCCAACAATTTTAAGGTAGTTTTGTAACCTTCTTTTTTTAATTTCGTGGTAACTATAAATAAATTTTAATTTTAATTTAACTACTTCAGTTTACACATTTAGGTACCTACCTTACTTATGTTCATAACTTCTATGAGGTGTGTTAGTATATTCAACGTATGGCTTATAGGTACATATTTCACACAAGTATTTGGTAAAACAATTTAAGAAGTAAGCGCATTTGGAAAATTTGCAGAATTTGGATTATGTTTTCCATAATTTTCTGCAAATTTTTCAAATGCGCACAGTGTACAAATAATTTTCAGGGTGAAATCAAATAGTTTTTAGGGTTCCGTACACAAAGCGTAAAACGGGAACCCTATTACTAAGGCTCCGCCGTCTGTCTGTCTGTCCGTCTGTCACCACGCTGTATCTATCTCATGAACCTTGATAATTAGAGAGTTGAAATTGTCACAGATGATGTATTTCTGTTGCCGCTATAACAAAAAAATACTAAAAAACAGAATAAAATAAATATTTAAGGGGGCTCGATACAACAAACGTAATTTTTTCGCTCGTTTTTGCTTTATATTGATAATGGCAACAGGTAGACGCTTGAAATGTTCACAGAATATTTAGTTGTATATTCACTTTAAAAATAAATAATTAAATTAAAATAAAAAAAATATTTTAGGGGGGCTCCCATACAAAAAACGTGTTTTTTTTGTAATTTTTATAGATAATGGTACCCTTCGTGCGCGAGTCCGACTCGCACTTGGCCAGTTTTTTTGTTTATTACGACATGTCAAAATGCAACTGGTTTCCAAAATAAGTACCTACGTAATTATGTATACCTATACTTTTTAAGGTAGTTCTCGGGCACCTATATAAATATACAAAGAAAAAATGAAGAAGAATAATTAAAAACAATAAAAAATGAGAATATAGGTATAAAGAGAGAATATATATTCTATTCTATTATATTCTATACTAACTTCTGCCCGCGACTTCGTCCGCGTGAAACTTGTTCCTTCGACCTAACGCACCGAATCACATCGCCCGCCAAAAAATAGCCAAAAAAAAAACAAATTATTCAGCTTTATTAATAGAATAGATTCTTCAGTCTATTGTATTTTGTATGGAAATCGTACCATAATCGAATCGTTTAGGTAGCCCACACGCTGTTGGAGATTCTATTTCTTACATTTCTTACGTCCAAAAATAACTCAAATTAAAGAGTCGTTAAATTCGATCGGTGGGTAAATCATCCACAAGTAATATATTTATTTTTTTAAGGAGAGCATCTTCTTTCATTATGATTGTTTTCGCACATATCCTCATTATTCTCCTGCTCTTAGATATCCCAATTTATTTTAGGTCAGCGCAACATGTCGTTTTTTCCATACTTATCTTTTTGCACATAATATGTACTGGGTGGACTGGGTGGAAAGTTGAAGCGGGCCCTGGATGTTGATCTACCAGCTTAAGAAAAATTCGATTTTATTCAAAAATAAGTAAAACTGGATTATAATTTTATTGAAAAGCCGTTTTCCTGAGCCAGGAATAGAACCGACGTAAATGCGAAAAAAGGATAAATTTTTACGACCATTCGAAAGGGACTTAATTAAGGAACAATTAAATCTCTACAACATGTCCCGGAATTAACGCACAACCTCTTATCCTCTCATTTTACTCAATATTATGAACAACTTTTAATATGGGATCAAACCTGAAATCGCGAAAAAATTATCATCGTTCCCTACATTTATGTTCGAATAACTCGTCAAAATGTAGGGAACACGGTCTTTTATAAACTCGGGTATCCAGAAATGAGACGGCCCGTCTATACGAGAATCGTAGTGCAAAATGTAGCCTTCTGCGTAGACACCACGTAGGGTCATATAGGTATGTGTGTACCCCGGCAATATAGTGTAGGCGATCCAGAAGTACACGTAGCTATTGTTCTCATTTCGACAGCTGGCGCAGGACTATAATCAAAAGCGTTGACGCCATGTAACACCGCAATCAGAACCAGGACCTGGCTATGCGTAGCTCACCCGCATATAACTCAGTTTTTTTTATGCATTTCTCCGAAAGGGTAAGGCAACAAAAAAACACGTACATGCTGCGTAGCACCTACGTTACCTAAAGTTTATACCCTGATAAAATAAGCATCACTTGTAGCTGTGTACTTGTTACCACGTACAGTCAGAGATTTTTTTTTTAATGATTAAACTAGTACATGGTACATTGTTTTTCAGCATTGTACACACGGCTACATATCAAGCTATACATTTCCAGTATATGCTGAAATCGCAGTGTTTCTAGGTTCGCAGGATTTCCATACTATGAGAGGTCAGCTTATACTGGAAATTTATAGCTACATATGTATCTAGCCCTGGCGCATCACCTGACTTCCTGAGGTTATAAACTTTTTTTTGTAAATGTAAGAAAATCTTTCTGGTTATTGTTATATTTTTTATTCGGACTTATTAAATCGAAAAAATAATATCGGCGCGTTTTAGAACTACTTACTTATTACTTTTCTAACTAATTACTTTTCAGAGTACTTCTGGCGATAGATTCGCCACTTCTGCTACGATGTTCTCTTACGGCCGAACCCAATAACCTATAAATCACCAGTTTCGGCCTACTGGAGATATAAAAATATATCTACCGATGGTTTTAACGTCCCAATAATCTCTTAATCTACCGGCCCACGCTATCTACTGATGGAAGGGTGTATCGCCTACAACAAATACAAATACAAATATTTTTATTTTATACAGATATCTATTTGTATGAAAATGCCAAAGTATGCGTCCCAATATACGATTTGTTTGACAGGACAGTACTCGTACTACAGATGGCAGATTTGGAAAATAATGGGGTGATTCGGAAGACCCGCAATAAAAGGCGTCAAAATGTTACCTTTAGACGTTACTTCTCCGGCCACCCTTTATATTTGTTAAGAGTTAATATTCTTTTAATTTGCCTTCTGTTCCGATTTTAATCAAATATAAATACCTCAATAATTAAGATTTCAAAACTGAAGTGTTAATCGACTTTTGTCGCTGACTATGTGCATGGACGCTGCGCAGCGTCATGCAAAATACTGTGTTTTACCCACACAAGGGTTGGTCACTCATTAGCGAGACTACCCACAAGAATGACGCGGCATAGGAAAATGCCGTATAAAACATCCATATGAACAAAAGATCGTAGCGTAGCGTATGACGAAATACAAGAGTTGCCAAATTGTAGCATAGCTAGGAAAAAAAAACATACAATGGATGGGAATTATTCCGACAAACGGCATAGCATACCCCGTATCGAAATTGGGTCATCCTTGTTTTCTTTTAGGTGCGGTATGCGTTAGAAAACAAACAGAATGTCCCACCTGAGGGAAAGTGTTTACCGCCGCTTATAACACCAAGAGGGCTACCGATGCGTTGCCATACTGACAACGGTGAACAGTCTTACGATCCTGTAATTTTAACGGCTATAGTAACTAACCCACTGTTCTTGTACTTATCGCAGAAATAGGGTTGGTACACAGTACACACAAACCCACCGTGGGTCGGTGAACACGCCATGAGGTCAGCCGTGAGAGAACACATTTACCTCGTATCGTCCAATGAGTCGTCCTCACACTTGTCAAATACTAACAATAGAACAAATCTTTTCCCGGTGAAAGACAAACCGATCCGGTTGCCAAAGCTATTTTTTTATAGAATCAAAAGTTGGTAGCAATTATTTGACTAGAGACTAACGTAGGTACATTGATTGGGTCGTAAGTTCCGTGGCTATACATAGTTGAATATAACATTGCAACAATCAACACGTGTCAGTGGTACCTACTGAAATGCCTTTCAGTTTTTATTAGTTGCGGTAAGATAATGGATCGGTCTGTTATGCACATGAGTACGGTCGGAACAACTCGAGCCTAACCTCTATTTATATCGCACGTTACACGTACGTTCTGCGGTAACGTAACTGAATATTACAAGTAAAACCAACAGACTTCACTGTAAAGAGAATCGACCTTGGGCACACAAATGAGGGCCGGTCGCTAAACCTGTGTTCATTTACCAGTGGCAGATATGTAGTTAAATATAATTTTGAAGGAATTTGTCAATGTCGTTAAACTGTTGGTACTAACTAACTTACAAAATATTAACAGTTCGACCACTAATTTGATATCGATTGAATCACCCCTCGTGTTTTGGCCAGAGGAATATGTAATAGTAGATTGTTATACAAGGGTCGAAAGGAATCAATTCCGATACGAGTTATTTAGACGCCCTCGCTACGCTCGGGCGGCTATAGTCCGATTAGGGATTGGTGACTTTCACCTGTGTTGAACACTCTACTTTTCATTTTTCGAATATAAGGAAAGTAAAAAAATATTTTTTCTAAAATATTTTATATTCTTGTTTTCTTTGTTTCTTTGTTGCATTCACTTCATAAAATCATTGTATGTAAGTATTTAAATATCTATCCTTTGAAATTTCTAGCAAAGGATTTTCGATTACTTTATTTGCCTCGTTTTTAACCGAATCTGGTGTCAACATTTCAAAATCGCTTGAACGAATTTTTAATCAAATATTAAACCCAGATTTTGAATTTCGGTACAGCTTACAGAGTTAGTATTAATTATAATTAATTAGTATTTTTAAAATTTTAAAATATGGAACACACCGTGTCTCCGCCGCGGCCCTCCCGCATATTAGGTACTTTTTTTAATTCACATTGGCTGTTTATAACTCACAAGACCGCAGCATTTGTTTTTAATCGATATTTTTCTTAATTATGTAAAAAGTTTCGTAGCCGATTATGTAACCAATTTGGACAAAGGGCGGAAATTCTATTTTTAAAATTCATTCCCGCCCTAAAGAGGGAAGCAATTACTATGAGATTTTCCGCCCAAAGGTGGGCAGCAGCGTCTTCCACCCGCTACTCGGATCAAACAAACATTACTTTCCGAGAATGAGAAATCAAAAATGTTATGACGTTACACTTACATGTCAGCCGGACTATTTTGTAAAAATCTCACCATCAAAACTTGGGTGAAATGAGCTTTAAGTGAACTGTCATTCCACTTGATGCTATGTGATTTACACTATTGACAGCTCACTTCAACTACATTTTCAAGGTGAGATTTTTGCACGTATATAATCATAAAATAATAAACATTAGCTTTGCTGTTTGATTAATCTTTATAAAACTTCATTATTATTCATATTTTTATTATTGCAGCATGTGGCACTACGAACACGTAGGTACTTAATTAGATTCTGAGTAAACGGGTCCGCTCGAATAATTTCTATAGAATCAGCAAGGCTTGGTTGGCTTTGGCGAAGCTTCGTTTGGAATAAATTATTTTAAAACTAGTAGTGCTGCGAACAGTAGACCTAGCGAGCACAAACTTTTTTGCAACAACATGTTTTTTGTTTTTAATAACATGGTAAATAAAAATTATGAGCAAAAAATTGTAGACCAGCTACAAAAATAACCAGCCCAGTTTTGTGATGAGAAGGTGGTCCTAGGTCCTTCATCATTCCCTACCTAGTGGAAGGGATTCATGGAGGACCTAGGAACAGACCTTTCTACCAGTGCAATCGGCCTTTTAACTACCAAGTTAAAGGGCCGATTGCACTGGTAGAAATGTAAAAGTGAGCAATTTACTGCATTTTGAGGACCTATTCTGCTCATCACGCTGAAGATCCTCATCAGATCTTCACTAAATTTATATGAAACGAACTTAAAGTTACTACCTTTCAAATAAAAAAGAAACATCGAAATTGGATCTCATAAGGCGGAGATATCCAGTAGCCCCTTTTTGCCACTTTTTGGAGGAAGTATCCCTCCAATCAAAATTCTATAAAGTCGTAAAACCTGTGTACCAAGTCTCGTCTAGAACTCTAGATCGGTTATAAAATACGACCTGTAGAGGAGTAACAAAAAACTGACAGAGGAAAGCAAATTGTGCGACTTGAAGCAGAGACGCTTCTCTCGCTTGGTCAACACTTCCTCTCTCCTTTAACATCATCATTCATTTTTATTAGGTATATAGTTCTTTGCTCTTATTTCTTGATTATTTTGTATATATACATATACAGGGTGTTAAAGTAACCGCGTGCCATAGCTTAAGGGTAGGTTCAGTATCGATAAAGGAACCCAGGAAAAATAAATAAAAAATATATAAACAAAAATGAAAACACAAAAAAAATATTGCAAGATCAACCTAATTTTGTACCCACTAACTTAAAATAGCAATCGTTTAGAATTAAAATGATTTTATTTGACGGTCCTAAGCCCGTTAAAGTACGAAGAGACTTATTTTTATTTATTTTTTTATGTTTAATTAAATTTTTTGCTTATGTTTTTTGTTTTTTCCTGGGTTCCTTTATCGTTACTGAACCTACCCGTAAGCTATGGCACGCAGTTACTTTAACACCCTGTATATGTGTAAAGTGTACGCTTTATGTAAGTTTATTTACTGACGTAAATTTGACACCACAAACTACCTGCAGTATTGTCTCTCCTTCTCACTTTAACCTAAGAATAGACCGCCCATTGTGTCACCCTATGAAAAATTTCTACATAATTATAGATCTACTAGCTGCGCCCGCGGTTTCCCCCGCGTAAGTCTCGATCCCGTGGGAAAGCCACCCTAGGGGTATAAAAAATAGATAGTAGCCGATTCTCAGACCTACTGAATATGCATATAAAATTTCATAAAAATCGGTCAAGCCGTTTCGGAGGAGTATGGTAACTACCATTGTGACACGAGAATTTTATATACAATAAGATAATTCAAATGGTGTACATAATAAAGAGTATTCTATTCTATTTTTTGCCCACAAAAACATGTTACAATCTACAACCTATTATATTTAGAATTATAGGACTGGTAAATCCTTGACCTCTAAAACAGAATATTATGTACGAGTAGTTTTAAGTTACAACAGAGGTACCTACCTATGCGTCACTAACTTTCAGTAGCTCTGGAGAGAGGTTCGTGGATCGTTTGCTTATGCAAATGTTATAAAAGCTCGCTACGCAGTTAGTTCAGACCATTGTTATGAACAATCGTGGTCGAATTTGAATATACCTACAAACAATAACTTTGTTTACAAAAGGCGAATAGCGCCTGTATGTAATATTTAGCACAGAGCTTGTTTTTCTAATCAGTGATTAATAAAAAGGATAATATTAGCTCCTTACCTTTCCCAATATGACATTGCTTTTAATCTGCGAAAAATTGTACCGAAGGCGCTCATTGGAAACGGATTTTAGAAGTAAATATTAGTATAGTGCGTAACAAGTTCACCACACGCCGGAATATTTTCTTGAAATTATTCTTAAATTTTTTGGTGCGAAATTATCAAATAATTTCTCCCGCTCTGGGCGGAACGGGAGGGCGTGTCAGACTTTTACTGACTAACACCCACCCGTGTTCCTTCCGTTGCCTGTGTGCCATGGCCACGATATCCCTTTCGGACAAACTCGCAACCCTGGCAGGATTCGTAACCCGCCTATGAACCGAAAATTCATTAAACACTCGAAACTCACAATTTTTGTAAACAATTACGCATATCCAATTTTTGAAAGCTACGTTTTCAGTTTGTTATGTAAACGGGTTTTGATATGATGGTTATCTCGCCTTAAATATTGTGTCAGACCGTAAAATAAAAAGTAACGATAATGAATAATATCTACTTAGAAAGATTTTTTGCAAATCGTGGTTTTTCTATTATAATATACGGGAAAAGCTGTCTTAGTAAGGAGTAGCGGACATTATGCTCTGCTCCAAAAGTATCACAATTTGTATTAATTTTTAGTCTAAATAATATTTTCTAATTTAAATTGAATTGCATGTATTCTCTTATATTTGTACATCCTTATGTTTCATACTGGATTATATTCGAACGAAATGTTAATTGTTACTGAATAAATAAATTGAAATATCTGATGAAAGTGTAATTAAGCTCAGTATCAGTAGCAATGGGTTTCATTTTGACAATTCAATATCATTCATTGCGTATTTACACTGTTGAGTAGACAATTTTTTCGAACTTATGATAATACAATACACACATCAAAAGTGTCTAGAGATCAAGTACATTTTAGAGTATCACCGCAATTGAGGATTATTATTTTAACTTTTTTGGATCGTTAACGTTATTGATTTTTAGGGTTCCGTACCAAAATGGTAAAAAGGAACCCTTATGGTGAGACTAAGTCTGTCTGTCTGTCTGTCACACCTGAATATCTCAAGAACTACTAATGCTATAAACTTGAAATTTAGAATAGTTTTAGATGACTTTTGCCCAACTATTTTGCAAACAAGAAAGAAATAAAATAAAAAAAAAATAAAAAAAGGTTCTGAAAGTGAAAAGTTTTAAAAATTTGAAGTGAGGCTACTGTGTGGGGTATCATATGAAAGAACGCTGTTTGCACATTCACGAAAAAAAAAATCTCTTTTTGTTGGCAGCATAGATTCCGACTTTTGACGAAAAATGTAAAAAAAAAATACTGTTCCCCCCCCTTATCTCTGAAGTTTGCATAGATAAAAATGAAATTATTCTATGTAATAGAAGTGTATGTAAAGATTACAGGAAAAATAAAACGATGTCTCTAAATAGCACAGTTTTTCGGAAATCATCAACATCAAGTATACGTACGGAACCCTCGGTGTGCGAGTCCGACTCGCTCTTGACCGGTTTTTTTGTGCATTTCGCTATTTGAATAAAGAATTTTCTTTTAATTTTGATTAAAAGTAGAAAAGCAACTGTCCATCAGGATTCCTTTAAAAGTGTGTAATAGCGTTTTTACAAAACTATTACAATTTCTACATCAGAACTGAAAAAAATTGCATCGATATGGAGCGACGACATCATTTGACACGAGAAGAGATGAAGTGAAAAAAAAAAATTAACACAATTTGCTTGTAATCATTTGTGCTAACTTACTACGCAGAATGTACAAACGCGTAGCAACCGGATAAGTGATAAATTCCTTACATAATATCCGGCATAACCTTCATTACGTATATAATGAAGCTAGCTCAGAACTAATGTTGTCTATAAACCGTAATGTATGATAATAGGTACTACTAAAGCATAAAATTTATCACAAAAGCTGCTTTTATTTAGGAATAAATTATAGCAGTAGTAAAACTAGACAACTGAAGTGAAGTAAGTACCTACTTTTACTGCATGGAAACGATAACAATTTAAATACAACATACGGCTTTTCAACTCGGTGGCGAGTTTCCATTAATTAAACATGTAAGTACAAGAGAAATAAATTAAATTCTTTAACACAAAAAGGATGCCGTTTTTGTTCCAATTTGCACATCATACACACTGCTCAACAAAGTCTAGGGAACAATTAGCCAACAAAGTATATCAACTTATTTAAGAAAACTCTTTATAAGAAGAACTGACCACAAAAAATTGTAAAAGTAAATGGTTGAACCTGCATTAAATACCAGTACGAAATTTAAAAAAAAATAACCTAAAAGCAAAAGCATTTTGGATTAAGGAAGGAAAACTTAACTTACGGCGTACACACGGCTACACATCTAGCTATACATTTCCAGTTTACGCTGATCTCGCACTGTACGGAAATCCTATACAATGCAAGATCAGCTTATACTGGAAATGTATAGCTTGATGTGTAGCCGTGTGTACAGCGTTTTCAATCGTAATAACTTTAGAGATTACTGTTTTTTTTCTTGTGAAAATCATTTTCGCTGTTCTTACAACTTTTATAACTCTGGAGCGTTGCCACATCGTCATTTAATGCGAGAAGAGATGCTTTGGGCTGTGGATATGCTGGAAGCTGTAGTGAACGTGAAACTGCCGACGCTGTAAACACGCAACCAAGCGTAATTTGTCGATTATGGGCGCGTTACAGGGCTACAGGAGATGTTGCTGAACGTCACCGAGGAAGATCACTGAACATCACCAAGGAAGGTCACTACTCAGAGACAAGACCGCTTTCTGCAAAATGCTGTGAGGAGGCAGCCTCAAATTACGGCTCACCAGTCACCAGCTGGTACGAAAACTCCAGTTTCAGCACCAAGTGGTCACCAGTGACCAAACCGCCAGGAGAAGATTGCATGAAGTTAATCTTTGCGCTCGCAGACCGCTAAAAGTTCCAGCTCTTCGACGCGGAAATCGAGGGCGGCAATTATTGTGGGCTAACGCACATTTGCACTGGACCGACACTCATTGGGCTCTTGTTCTTTTTTCTGATGAGTCGTGCTTTAGATTTCATACCGATTCAAGAAGAGTGCGTGTTTGGCGAGTTCCTGGTCGCCAGAGTCAACTCTAGAAGCCTCAGGAAGTTCATCCGTACCAGGGTGGAACGATTATGGAGTGGGCTGGAATTCGCTCGGGTGGAGGAACAGATCTCGTTTTGATACGAGGTAATTCATATTCGGAAAAATACTGTGGCGGAATTCTGTAACCTATGGTCATTCCTCACCGATAGCCATAATTTCATGTTCATGCAAGAAAATGCGCATGCACACACAGTCAGGTTGGTGATGAATGTGCTCTGCGAGAAAAATATCACGCTATTAGAGAGGCCTGCTCAGTCTGCTGATGTCCTTCTCCTAGTAATAAGGTCAACAAGTGGTCAGGCGGTAGTGTCCGCGATAGTACCTATACTTACTTTATACTTCTAATTTAATTACGTACTTTACTTGTAATAGTTAGTCACGAATTTATTCAAATGTCTGCAAGCTAACAAACTAGGATTTAAGTATATTTCCATGAAAATTCATGTTTTACTTTGTTTTACCTACACCTATAGGTATCTATAAGGTTTAAAAGAAACTTGTTTTATCCAAAATCAATATGTACCTATGTAACCTTTCAACATTAACTATGATCTATGAATTGAAAATGGCTTGTGATCCCTTGAGACTGCGTTCTCCGGATACGGAATGAAAAATATCACCTAAGAGAAAAGCAGATTTTTTATTTGTTTGCTGCTCTGTGGTTCAGCTGAGGTACAGGAGCATAGATCAGAAGATTAATGTTCAGCCGGAAAAGATTAGGTACGGCCATTTATAATCAACAATAGATAATTAATTAGGTACTTACTGCATAGAGTTGATAAAATTTTAGATATTTACTAAAAAAAAAAACAACCAACTATCAAAAACACACTACAAAGTGAAACATAACTATAATTTCGCAATTCGGTGTCTTTGGATCTGTATTTTAGTTTTTTGTCACTGACTTGACACTTAGTGTTTTTTTGGAAGTCGGTTGTTTTTTTTTTTGTAAAAAGTTTTTGATTTTTTCACTTTATAGTGGGTCAGTTTGTAATTTATCTAAGTTATAATAGCCTAATGTCAACTGCTGATCACCTTTTATAATATATTGCTTTTCCTGGTAAGAACCAGAAGAACTGCCACTCACCATATGCATTGTGACGAGCATAAATTGCTTGGCAACCATATTAAAGTACCTAATCGAATCGCAATCTGTTAAATACTGATTATTAAGTAGTTTCGGTGGCCATCTATGGTCTTCATCATCAGTTCCACTTCACCTAATGTAGCTTTCCGAGAGCAAATGCACGAGTTACAATAAAAAATACCCAAAACGCTACTAGGGCAAATGCACGAGTTACAATAAAAAATACCCAAAACGCTATAGGTGTGCCTATAAAGTTTGAGGATTTCCTTCGTTTTCCATGGAATCCCCTCGTCAGATTCTGACTTGGTAACGATGGGACCACCCTAGGACCACAACGATTAAAAAAAAAAAATCGGTCCACAATTGACGGAGAAATCGGTGAAAATACATTAAAAAAAAAAGAAACAGCTGAACATAATAACCTCCTCCTTTTTGGAAGTCGATCTAAAACTATCCTTCGCAAGATTCTCATACAGGGCCCCCAAGTCTGCTATTTTTATAAATTCAGTCATTCCAACACGAACCCATTGTCATTTTGTAAAAAGTCTGTAATCTGCTAAATTCATAATAGTCGATCATTGGTCGGTCAATGTTCTCGTAATAGAATCGTGTTACTTATAATGGCATTGTCGTATTGCCATTATTATAAAACCCATTAGTAGAAATGTCATTCATTTGTCATTATGTACAAGATTACCAATAAATGCAATTTCTTTCAATGTAGTGTCAGTGGCCGACCATTGGAAAGTCATAATGACGCCATTTTTTTAGTAGGTTACCAAACTTTTCAAAATCAACAATTATGAAATCAATGATCGACCATTCTGACACTATTGTAATAGCAGACTTGAGGCCCAGTTTTGTATGTTTTTGTAGATACATTATGAAGCTCAATAAACTTGAAAGTGAAACTTCGAAATTTTCAAACTAAAAGCTTGTTTTCATACCATCATTCTTTGAGAAACCTTGAGTTCTTACGAAAGATTACTTTATTTACCCGAATGTATTATTTATTCTAATGAAACAAAATTGTTAGCTAAGTAAGAGGGTAATTTGAATAGGGCCAAAGTTTTTGTTTCGTGATCTTTTGTTTGCGCGTTTTCGCAAGAGCTGTGTAAATAACTTTAGTGGCATAACATTGAGCAACATAGTGCCAGACATAGTGACAAAATAAAATGATCTTTTATATACATATATATAAAAAAAAAATATGTTTTAACTTACGCAAAACATAACATCGCGACTGCATTCCCCGAAGGATTGAGTAGAAGTATATAGTACCTACTTATAATTTTTTTTTTACCTATCTGTCACCTTTTAAAAACTAAGTAGGTATAAACCTAAGCAAGTCATTTTATCAGGAGATGTAAACATCTCCAATATGTAAAGTCATTAATGATACCACAACATGACCTGCCATTGGTGCAGTTTACAAAAGATGCCGAAGGTAACTTCACGAATATTCGCAACATTTCATTGCACTTAAAAATTTAGCTGTAAGTTACTTGAAATGTAATGTAATTCTAATGTCTCACTCTACTGCGAAGTGTTTAGAGATCTTCAACTTCTCAGGGGGCCTAAAATGGACGCATTCGCAGAATCATATTATGATCTGCGTACAATTCATATCCCGCAATTCATCTGTTTGACAGTTGTGTATGGAGTTTCGTAAAATGGTCCACAAATTAAGAATTAATATAGTGAAGTCTAATGTTAAATAGCAGCTGTCAAACAGATGAATTGCGGGCTGTATGAATTGCACGCATGATTCTGCCAAAGCGTCCATTTTAGGCTCCCAGATCACCTAAACAAAAGGCACAAATGTCTTGTTTTTAAAGTTTTTTTTATTCTTTAATGGGTTTGCTATTGCGAGTCAGGGTCTGCGTTTAGGTCTTAAATAAAAGAATATGAATATATTAGGGCATAATAATATCTCAGAATTCGATATAGAAACTTTTTACAAAAAAATACAACTGAGTTAAAAAAAAACACTACAAAGTGAAAAATTACTTTAAATTTCGGAAGTCAGTGTCTATTAGGATCTGTATTTTAGTATTTTGCCATCGACTTCCAAAATTAAAGTTCTTTTTCAATTATTTGTGTTTTTTTTTAACTCGGTTGTATTTTTTAGTAAAAAGGTTTTTTTTTCGATTTTGATTGATTTTGAAAAAAGATTTTTAAAATCGGTCCACAATTGACGGAGGAATCGGTGAACGTACATAAAAAAAACGGTAAAGAGCGAGTCGGACTCGCGCACCGAGGGTTCCGTACGTATATATGATGTTGATGATTTCTGAAAAACCGTGCTATTTAGAGACATCGTTTTATTTTTCCTGTAATCTTTACATAAACTTCTATCACATAGAATAATTTCAGATTTTTATCTATGCAAACTTCAGAGATAAGGGGCGGGGAACGGTATTTAAAAAAAAAAATCATCTAAAGTCGGAAACCATGCTACATAAACAAAATATGTTTTAGAATGTGCGAACAGCTCTTTCATATGATACCCCACATGCCCTAGTAGCCCCACTTCAAATTTTTAAGACCCCCTTTCAGTCCCTTTTGCAAAAAAGGTATATTTTTTTAAATTTCTTTCTTGTTTGCAAAATAGTTTGGCAAACGTCATCTAAAACTATTCTAAATTTCAAGTTAGCATTAGTAGTTCTTGAGATATCCAGGTGTGACAGACAGACAGACAGACTTAGTCTCACCATAAGGGTTCCTTTTTACCATTTTGGTACGAAACCCTAAAGAGAAACATACAGACGAACATAATTATAATCTCCTCCTTTTTGGAAGTCGGTTAAAAATATGAAAATGAATCACTCAAATGGCATTAGGGCAATCATTAGACTGAAAAATGTAGCTACTACTGAAATAAATTATGCTTCAATTATAGTTCGTGGAACCAACTGATCATGAGTCAGCGTTTCACAATCATTTCTTCATTCAATCATAGCAAAATAATATCATGAAAGTCCCGTGTAAGAAACAAAATTAATATAGTACCAACAAAACGAAATGTCATACCTGGTCAAGTAGTTAATACGATTCATTGCATCTTTAATAATTGACCTTGATAACATTTGTTTCAGGGTTGTATAAGGGAGAATTGTTTCAAATATTATCTTGAACAGAAAACTTCGATGTTTCATTGACGTATCAAAATTTACTGATTTACGCACGATTGATGTATGTTTAGAGTGTGTATAAAGATACATATTTTACGTTGTAAATGACTGAATTGAACAATGAACCAGCGATTGGGCCAATAAAACATAGTTTATGGTTTGATTTGCATGACGCCATTGCGTGGTTGTTACACACAGATGAAAGAAAACTGTACGGAAAATCCACATGTAGGTAGGTATTTTATGTTGGTACTAAGATGGGATGGGGTTTAGATTCTGCACTGTACCCTGTACCCTTTAGGCATTTGCACTATAGTATAATGTATAATTATACTGATTCACAATTTATATCAAAACAAAAACAACGGCTCGTTAGGCCATTTATTGGGCAGAGTTCCAAATGCGTGTTAAACTTAAAACTAAAGATGTTCTCAGAAAACCATATTACCCGACTTTTAGTAATTAGATCAATATAATAAAATAAAAAAACATGGTATTGATCTAATTGCTCTAAAAGTGACTACAATTTTATGTTTGGGTTTAGTGTAAGATCCCGCATAAAGATAAATATCTATAGAAACAAAAAATGAGCATAACTACTAGTTTGTACTACCTACCTAGTGGGTGGTTCTACCTTCGACCATGCATGGTCCAACAAACGAGCTAATAAAAATCACTCATATACGAGAACTGGCGTTTTATGTCTGTGATCAATTTGTAACTGCTTTGGGTAAAGAAGCATAGACGGTATTTAGCCGTATAGCCTGTATAGAACTTCATGGGTGGAATGGGCATAGAATAAAATGATGTGATGATCAAGATAACATATCTTCTAGCTACAGTAAGCATTGGCTAGACAAAATTTCAGAAGTGACTTTTCAAATAGCACAAATTAGATTAAAGGTTTATAAATACGAGTGCTGAATGCCTTGCCATTTCTATCTACTCGAGAAACTTAGCTGTCCTTGTAATCGGTGTGCCCTATATTATTTTAACATCAACTCTCATTTCTTCAAACCTCAACTCTTCAAAAGAGGTCTGTCGTGATGAGTCCACTGTTCTGTCTCAAGTAGCGTGTGCTACTAGTATTTAGCATCGTTAGCATTGGTTTTTAACTTGTGATTTAATCCCAGCATGATACATGTTTCCAGACTCTGAAATGGGCATTACTATTAAATGTTTTGAATGCATATGCATTCAAAATATTATATCATGAAATCGTGATTGTCTACAACATTAGCATTGCAGCGGAAAGAAATCACATAAATATACCTATTATTGTAATCTGAACTAAAAATAACCATTTCATTTCATATTTTCGTCGCAACTCTTTCTACCAATTCGTGCCGATGAAAATGTGCGCGGAACTTTTTACTATTCATTCTGTGACGGTACCAGAGAATCCAGTGTAGGTAATCATCTCGCTCGCTCTAGAGACCAAGTAGCAATTCTGATTGCAGTAATTTCAAGTGTAAAAGAAGCGGCGCCGGCGCGTGAGGCGTAGGCGACTATAGTAATTTTTAAAGAAAAGCTAGCCTATCCGAGGTGCTAAATTCGAGCTCACTTCGCTCGCTGTTGGATCCTGCTTCTTTTACTAAAATCATCTAGATTGACAAAGTTTTATTCATTCCTAAATAAGGCGGCGTAAAAATTGCGTAGGTACGCCCCGGGCGGCTGAAACCCACGCCACGCAACTGCATTTCCTCCTGGAAGGCTTGCAGTCGCGAGGTGATAGTTAAGGTAAGGTTTCCCTAGCAACAGCAATACTTCACAAAGTATCATAAGTGCAGCCTACATCCTAATCAACCACCACTTGGCGTTTATAACTTACATTTTGAGAATATGGACTATATAATTAACTCGACAAATGTTGATGATTAATTTGCTGCTGCTAGGAGATTATAAGTATTATAACATACCTGTGGCCCAGTAGACAAAAATTGATCGCTGTCAGACTCCTATAACCTATCCTAGGCAGCTTCCATCTGCCAACGCTTAAGAGATTTCCTGACTGTTTACGATTTGAAGCAATTACACAATACTAATTCAAATGGGTACTTGATCTTCTCCTCTCAAATAATATTTGCTTTGTTTATAAACCCAACCAGGAGCTGGTACAGGCTGATAATCACCATTGTCCATTTTTTACCTAGTTTCCTTTTAATATTAATTTAATACCACCACAAAATACCACAAGATATAATTTCCGTAAGGCCGACTATCAGCTTATTAACCAAGATATTGGTGAAATAGGTTATTTGACTGTTTTATTTAATTTCGATTTTACGAAACCAACAAAAAAATTTAGCCAGTATAAAAAAAAAAATTTCAATATCTCAAAAAATGGCGAAGTTGTATGCGTTTTAAAGTCTATTTTAGACAGAGACAGCACTGCTGATCTGACGTCACAACACAGGAACGCCATAGTAACTTTGCGCCATTCAGTACAATGATAGTTTTGCGTGACAGGATTGTAGAATAATTTCAAAAGCGTGTAACTTCTTCATTTTTTCACCGATTTTATTAATGTTTTCACAAATCATTTTTTCAGTAACACATTTAAAAATAGGTTTTAATTCATGTATATTTTTGATAGCAGTCAACTATAGGGTAGGCTCGGTTTTTTATGGCTTGTCTGCTGAAAAAAGCATGGTTTTCTATAGCTACTTACATGGTATAATAAAAACTCGTGTACCTCTAGCAAAGCTCAAAACCCCAAATTTCCCCGTTTGGTTTTCTAAAGCTCTCATTCGTATTTTCAAAAAAAAAGCCTGGTATAAATGGAAAATATATGAAAATATGTCTGACTACGAAGTATTTTCTTCATACGAAGTATTTGCTTGTTTTTAAGTAGTATTGAAGTTAAATATAATGTAACAAATGCTAATTTACATGAAGAGAGTTGAGTACAGTATTTCCCCTTTACGTCAAACATTTTTGGACAAATACATAATTATCTAATTGTCGTCCCAGATCGTATGTTTTATAAAAATTATGTACTATAGTGACCCTTACAAAATATGAAACCTTTTTTCAGTCCATCTGTGAATCTACTTGTCTTAGATCAGGCTGGTGCACGACACCCGATCAATCTGATGTTGGCCACACCTCTCTCCATAGCTTAAGTTTCAGCATCTAGTTCGTAAACAGATACAGCTGTTAGACATTACTAAAGGCTAAGGACCTGATGCTTTCTAAAATGGTCTGCAGATCTGTTTGTAAACCTGTAACGGTAAAATTCAATTAATGCATTCAGGATGTTATATTTCCTTCTGTCTGAAAAAATGCCAGTTTAGTTCCTGTCTACAATAGTGGCTCTAGACAAAATGTTGAGAATTGTAGACCTATCCCTTTACTTTGTGCTCTACGTACACTATTTGAAAAACTTGTCCACCTCAAAATTTTTCCTTTTCCTGAGCAACACGGATTTGTCAAAAATATTCTACTGCTACAAGCTTAATGATATTTACGAATCACTTGTTTAAAAATATGGATGTAAGAGCTCAAACAGACGCTGTCTATACGGACTTTAAAAAAGCATTCAATAGAGTTGATCACAGAATACTACTTAACAAAATTGCATTTAACGGCATTAGAGGCATCTTGCTGCGCTGGTTTCAGTCTTATATCTATAACCGCAATCAAACTGTAGTGAGTAATGGGTACCATTCTGACACCTGCCTTGCTACCTCCGGTGTCCGTCAGGGTTCAACTCTTGGCCCTTTATTGTTTTTAATTTACATAAATGACATCGGAAACTGCTTCCATAATAGTGATTTTCTGATGTATGCTGATAACCTCTAAAGTTACAGTAAAATGATCGAACGATTATCTGACTATTGTGATATAAATAAATTAAGTATAGCTAAGTGTAGGTATATGAATTTCACCAAAATAAAAACAATTTTAGTTTTAATTAGTCTTTATGCAATGACTTTCTCTCTTAGAAGTAATCTTCTAGACCTAGTTAATAATATATTTTATGTAGTGCCCAGAACAGTATTCGACGAGAGGCACGCGTTTACCTACCCGCTTTTTGCCAGGACACCTTGTCGTACCAACGCGGATGAACGGGTGCATAATTTAGCCAAAATCATTTTTTTTTTAATTTGGTTACTTATATTTGCATTAGATGGCCAAAAGTTTTAGAAATATTTTGTGGACAAAAAGAAAAATACTACACATCACGCAAATGTACACTATTTCCGTGATGTGTAGTATTTTTCTTTTTGTTTGTTTTCGTAGTAACTATATCAATTACTATTTGTTTTAGTTCCAGATAAGTACATCCTCTTCTTCTCTCCAGGAAGAGAATAAAGAGGATGTATTACCTAAGTTAATGATACAGTGAAGACACAATATTCAAGTTACAAAAACACAAAGAAGAAGACAGGACTGTCGTCTTCCTAGGTAATCTGTGGAAACGACGTGGAATGTACATTTACCCACTTCCAATGTAATCTTAGATTGTAATATATAATGTACAATTGTTTGTTTTCCCCAACAAAACAAATAAATAAACTTCAAATCTAAACAATTGGGTGAATCATCTTCGACAATCATCGTTTCTTATCATACAGTTAGATAAAGATAGTGGTATAACACGAAACAAAAAAAAGGATTCAGCTACTAGCAACTTTACTCAATTTACTTTATTTATTTGACATCAAGATTATGTTCAATAAGGAAAACATATTTGCCAAAGGGAGGCTGGAATGAAATCCATAGGGATATTCGCAAAGCGTTAGAACATATCAATATCATGCATGATACTTAGACAAAAAGAGTAACGTAGGTATTACACTACTCTCCCGTGAGGCGGCGAGCCTCCTTGCCGGACTACCGCCATGGGATCTGCAGGCTTAGCATGGCGTTTTCGATCTCTACTCTACTATAGAATAGACATAGCTTGTCTACACTTCTCGTTATCTCTTCTTCGCGAGCACGAGGACACACCTAGACTCGGGTTTCTTCGTAGACAGTGACTTGTCCATAGCAACGGGGTATTCGCTAGTGGTGTGTATTACTACCCAATTTTACCGTACTTTTGCGTTTCGTTCTCAAACAAATCTATGAAGCAAAGTGTTTTTAACTAATATTTCTTCAATTACAAAACGCAAATGGTCAAGGGGGATGCGCTGAGTAGCCCGCGAAATTCAAATTTTCGAACGTTTTTTGAATTCTAAGGATTTTTTGAAGAGAGTTAGTTGTTTTGCCGATTCTAATGATTATAATTCTGTAAAGCAATATTTTTTACGGCCGCGAATCATATTTAAATCAACTTATGACGTGTTACTGACTTGCAAATTGCAAAAAACGTAATAAAATTTGAATTTCACGGGCTACCTTAGCGCATCTCCCTTTTAAAAATATTGTTTAATGGCTGTAGCCAATGACGTATTATAGGTAATACATCATTGGCTGTGGCGCCACTAAGTTTTAAAACTCATTTGTATTGCATACACAGAACACTATATAATATTGGTAATTGCATATAATGTACAGGCATTATTTAAATAAAGAGCCATAATTATACTATTTTGATGGCGTCACGCAAGAAGTATCCTTTAAGGGTACTGCAGACTGGCGAGTCGCGCTATCACGTCGCGCCTGTCTGCGGGAGCCCTTGTTTTTACTAGGTACTAACATTGTCATTGTATTGTTGTTTATCGATATTTTATTTATTAGTAGGTAAATGCTCCATTTAAAACTGAGTGTGTAAGATTTAGTAAATGAAAATAATAATCACTACATAGTAAAGGCTTCTACAGACCAGCGCGACTCGCGACGCGACACAAAGGCACCGCTCGTCACGCGACGTGCGGGGCCATTGTGTCGCGCCAGTATGTAGAAGCCTTAATGCAACGCGGGCGAGGCCGCGGGCGGCAGCTAGTACTTCATAAATAAATAATTTAGTGTTCAATGAGAAGATTTTGGCTCATAATCAGATGTTTTATATTCCCTGTGAATGTAGGTATCTAATAAATCAAAGTTAAGGGACAACATAGTGTAAAAACTGTAGGATACTTATATTGTTGTTCTTATTTTATTGTTAATTCCAATAATCTATTATTTATTTTGGGCGACAGGTCCTAGCCGAGTTCTTCGCATAAACATTGATTGCACTATCTCCTTGCTTATTTTATAATTCTACAGAACTCACTTCCCGTGAGATCAAAGGCTCCCCAAACAAGCAAAGCAAGCTCTCTAATACCTAGTATTTCTTTCCCAACTTCGCTGAAGTTTTTCTATAAAAAAAACTTAAATAAAAAGCGCAATTTGAACCCAACATGTTAATTTCAGCTTAATAAATGATAAAAGTAAAAAAGCACCGCCTAAAATAACTCGAATTAACAAAAAAACAACTAACAAATCGTTGTCTAGGTCATTTTATATGTAGACTATTTCGGAAGAAAGGTTTCTATACCAAGCTGTCAACATCGGAGAAAGATTGTACGTCGTGCTCGACGTTGTAGACAGTTGTCTAGGGTAGAGAAGACAAGTCTCTTCACATTTGATTTTGTAATCGCCGTGCTACAGACAGTAGAAAACTTTCTGTTGTCTACACTGAAACGTCATTTTTGTCTATTCTTCCGTCGACAAAACGCGTAGAGAGGGTTCTCGTGCTAAGCCTGCTGGAGGCAAAAGTCCTCGCGCACGTCTGGGAGTGGCGCGAGGAGGCGAAACGCCGGGGTGAAACTCCGCTGCCGCGAGAAATCACGGCACAGCGGACAGAGCTCCGGCGGGATCTTATGGCGGCATGGAGAGTGCGATTGTCGCAACCCAGCGCTGGGCACGCCACAATTGTGGCGATAAGTCCCCTCTTTGAGGAGTGGCTAGAGAGGCGCCACGGCGTCCTCACCTTCCGCCTGACGCAGGTCCTCACCGGTCATGGTTGTTTCGGGAGGTTCCTGTTCAGGATAAAGCGGGAGGAAACGCCCGGGTGTCACCACTGTGTGGATCGCCCGGAGGACACGGTGGAGCATACGGTGGAGGTCTGCCCAGCTTGGGCGGAGCACCGCCGTGTCCTCACGGAGGCGATCGGCGGCGGCGATCTCTCGCGTCCGGCCCTGGTTCAGGCCATGGTTCGGAGCGAGAGTGCATGGGAGGCCGTCACCTCCTTCTGCGAAGCAGTAATGCTTGCGAAGGAGGAGGCGGAACGCGTGAGGGAGAGGCAAGGTTCGCGCCCTCGCGCCCCTAGTCGCCGCAGGAGACGCCCCGGGCGTCGGGAGTCGCAAGCCGATTTCCGGCCACCGTAGGCGCGGGCCTGCGGACGGTGAGCGATGGGTAGCTTACCGTCCGATAAGGACCAGGCCCGGGTCGACGGCGCGTCGTATTCGACGCGCGCCTCAAAGAGTGGTCAGCACCAACTGACGGGGTCCGCTAGGGCCAATGCCTGCCAAGGTTGCGAGTTTGTCCGAAAGGGATATCGTGGCCCTGGCACAGGCAAATGAAGGAATACGGGTGGGTTTTAGTCACCTCCTGCTCAGCCCAGACCGGGAGAAGTTATTTGATAATTTCCCACCCAAAAAAAAAAAAAAAAAGGTATTACACTACGGATCGACGTGATTTTAGAAGGGAAAACTTCTTCTTCGCATTGAGCACTTTTTGGGTGAACAAATATCATGGAACTCGCGTCATCGTCACCGAACACTTTCCATGAGCTATATGTATACTGTTTTCACTTCTATCGGTAGTCCCCAAAGACTGCCCCACATGTTTTTTTTGCATAAATTAGCTTTACAAAGACAAAGCCTTGTGGAACTCTCTGGTTTGGCGTGAAATACTGATTGATCACTCATCTAATATTTATTCTTTAACAGGATTAAATAAGACAAGAGATAAGAGAGGTGCTCGTGGCTAAATAACAACAGCAGCACGGGTCGATCCATCAGGTTAAGCTACGCTTGCCGGGGTTGGTCCGTGGCTGGGTGACCATCTTTACATGTCGAGACTCCTCCGTGCCTTGGAAAGCATGTTAAGCCGTTGGTCCCGGCTGTCATTCATGGATCTTTGTCAATCGTTAGGGCTCGTCAGAAGCCCAAATTCTGATAACCAGTCTTACCAAGAGTTATCGTATTGCCCAGTGAATGTGTTGTGGAGCTCAATTCTCAATTCTTTATTGCATTCCATAAGTATTATTAGATGGTATAAAAAAGTAAAAGATCAATATGGACCCTGTTGGGCACAGCAAAAATTAGGAGAGAGGAAGAGGGCTAAGTAACAATAAAATTCAAGCAATTCATTATTATTATAAATTATTAATATGTGTTTAGTTGGGTGAATAATTATGGGTAGGTGTATAAATATATATATATTATTAGGTTTGTGTATACAGGTATAGTAAGTATATTAGTTATTTTTGTTTTATCTATTGCATAAGAATAATGTAGGTAATTATTATGAAATTATTATTATTAATTATTAGTATTAGAAGTATGTTCATTATTATTTAATTGTGTTATTATTTATGTATTCATATTTTCATATTTTTATTTGATTTTCTATATTCCTATTTATTTATATAGATTTCATAATGTTTGGTTTTTATGAAGGAGAATTAATTTTATTTTGCAATAGTTTTGTCATCTAAAAACTCATTTACTGATTAGTATGACTTGGATTCAAGAAATTGTTTCAATTTATTAATAAATAATTATACTTGTTTACTCAGATAGGCAGTCGCTCCATGTAAAATACTGGTATTCAGCTGCATCAGGTTGACTGGAAGCCAACCCCAATATAGTTGGGAAAAGGCGGGCAGATTGATTGAACAGGATTAAATAAGAATTGATTTTTGAATCGTAACTTAATCAGAACACTCTGATTCTTGTTTTGACTTCGTAGTATTTTTTACCGGGATCAGTGCTGTGAAGACTTCGACGTACCCAGCAGTTGTGAGGACTATGATAAAAATTATTAATTTTCTTAAGAATGATGTTAAAGAATATAAGATAATTTAAACCACACACGAGTAGAGCGGCCTCTGCCAGAGGAAACTTGAAGCACCTAGAGAAAAAAACAATTTATTGAGATTTGCAAGAGTGCTTTACTAAAGTTCAGCGTCTCAAAACAATTGAATGAATCAAGCGTATTGAAAGTAGATCGCGAGGAATTAGTCAGATATAAGACAAAACTATGAGTAATGACGGAGAGGGAAATACTTGTATGGGCCATGTGTAAACCTCAGTCAAATTCCGAATAAAATGTAATTTGAGTGCATGCGCATTAGTCATCATTACGTCTTTAAGTACATAATTATTAGTGCTCATTCATGCCCCGTTAAAATAAGACAATGTTGTGCCTATATTGCTCATTTTAAATCTGGGCAGTGAGTTATCTTTCAATAAATCGTTAAATATTTGTTCTGAAGAATTGCTGTATCCCGACGTGTTTCCTGACGATGTTTTCCTTCACCGTTTTGAGAGTACTGGTGATGAACTTGGGTTCGAACCCACGATCTACAACTCGTAGGTCGGAGCCGTTACCACTGGGCCACCACTGCTAAAACTGGGCCACGTGCACCACTGCTCACCACTGCTTATGTCTACGTAGGTAGAGGTATTTGATGCCCATTTGATCTGATTATTTGGGTCACGCACTCGTAGGATTTATAAGAGACGTACATACACGATTTAATTATTCAAGATAATCTCACGCTATTTCTGAATATTACGCATCAACAATGACTTCACCATCAGAACGTGAATGGTCAGGGGGCCTAAAATGGACGCTTTGGCAGAGTCATAGTATGATCTGCGTACAATTCATAGCCCGCAATTCATATGTTTGACAGTTAATAAATGAAGTTTCGTAAAATGGTCCACAAATTATAATATGAATTGCTGTATTGAAGTCTAATGTCAAATAGCAGCTGTCAAACAGATGAATTGCGGGATGTATGAATTGCGCGCAGATCATAATATATTATGATTCTGCCAAAGCGTCCATTTAAGGCCCCCTGATCTTTGTCAAATATTTCACTGTAAGGATTACGGATCCAAAAATGTGTTTGTAGAAAACACACTTCGATGTTTAATTCTTCTGGTTATTTTTAATCTGTTTTCGGAATAGCTACCGATAATTTATAAGAAATGGGCTTAGCTGCGGCACCAACCTAATTAGCAAAATTAATTAAAGTCTGTGTTTCAATTACTCCCTGGTTTTTTTCCATTTTAATTTTATTACCTTGGCAAGCAAAGCTGCTTTATTTAAGAATATTTTTTGGAGAATTTTGTGAACAGAATTAGGAACATATTAATATCTACAATTTAATATTCTTTTGTTAAACATATTTAAGAAGGTAAGCTTGTATGAGTACGAATTTGGATGGCTATACGAGTAGGGGAAGACCAAAGAAAGGAAGGATGTACTGTGTGGAAGATGATATGGCTAGAAAGGGAGTGAATACCGAGATGACGATTACTTAATAGAGAAGCATGGAACAAAAAAACATGTGGCGCCGACCCCAAATAACAATAATAAAAATAATAAATATTTTTTAAGTTCAATTACTAAGGTTTCAGGAATTTATAGGACTCAGGAATCCCGTGTAGCAGGAAAATCAAATCATATCTAAGTTGACAGGTACAAAATGCCTATGGCATTAAGTTTCTGTAGATACATTTGTGTGCTTGAATTACCTATCAAATAAATGTCATCATATTCATAAACCTTGAATGTAGATGAAACCCCACTTTCCAAGTCCAAAGGGCAGAAACTAAATAAAGATTTTACGAATACAGCGATTGAAATATTCAATTGTAATGCTCACTTCCCACCTACAAACCAGATTAAAAAAACCGGTCAAGAGCGAGTCGGACTCGCGCACCGAGGGTTCCGTACGAATATATGATGTTGATAATTTCTGAAAAACTGTGCTATTTAGAGACATTATTTTATTTTTCCTGTAATCTTTACTTAGGCTTCTATCATATAGAATAATTTCAGATTTTTATCTCTGCAAACTTCGGAGATAAGGGGGGGGGGGGCGGTATTTTTTTTACATTTTTCATCACAAGTCGGAGACTATGCTGCCTAAAAAAAAATATGTTTGAGAATGTGCAAACAACGTTCTTTCATATGATACCCCACATGCCCTATAGTAGCCCCACTTCAAATTTTTAAGACCCCCTTTCAGACCCTTTTGCAAAAAACTTATATTTTTTTTAATTCGTTTGTTGATTGCTAAATAGTTGGGCAAACGTCATCTAACACTATTCTAAATTTCAAGTTGATAGCATTAGTAGTTCTTGAGATATCCAGGTGTGACAGACAGACAGACAGACTTAGTCTCACCATAAGGGCTCCTTTTTACCATTTTGGTACGGAACCCTAAAAAGAGACAAAGTTCAGATTAAACTGGGGATTGGTGTTATCGCAGGATATTAAAGGAACAATATTTAAAAAAAAATAGTATATTAGGTAGATACCTATTACCTAAATAAAACTGCTAAGGTAAGTAAAATATTCTCTAAGATTAAAAAGGACTGAATATAGGACGTATGCAATATTCAGTCCTTTTTAATCTTAGAGAATATTATTATCATAACTTATACCAATATCATAACAATACGCCTACTGTATGCTACTGTACTTCCCCGAAGGGTTAGGCAGAGGTGTACCTACCTATAGTCCACCCACATTTTGCCACTTATATTTAAGTCATACCTAATAGTTAGTATCAAAACTCATCCGACATTATTGTGAATTAGGCACTGCCTGGAATGATGCATGATGTGTAACACAAGGCAGAATAAAATGCGAAGCCGATGCCAGACCTTCCGGTTATATCAGAGCAAACTTATTGCGAACTTTCATTAGGTCAATGCACCGACGAAAAAGGATACCTCTATTCTATTCTTATTTTCTTTGCATCTTTTCTGATTATCGTTTAATTCACGATTCACAAGTCAGCTTAATTAAATTTAATAAGCTGACTTGTATCTTCATATTGTGTGAACATCAGTAACTTATTAGTGTTCTCGTTACCGAGACCGCTTGATGATCTTGAAACATGATCAGTTGATACATTAACGTGTATTCATTTACTTTATAATGTTGCTAGACGCCTAACAATTGTATTATAACTTATAAGACAGTAATGGAAGAAGGTACGTCTAGATCAATTTATTAGGCTGATCAAAATTAACCATGGCTATCAGTTGCACTCGGGAGCGTTAATGTACCTTTTTTGTATTATTTTCGTAGTAGGTATTCCTTAACTGAGTCAATATTTTATGATAGTAGATATAAATGACATAAATAAACCTTGAAAGTAAACGTAATAATTTAATAATACATAGGTACAATATTATTAATCATTTATTTCAGTTCATTAAGAAATTATGAGTTCGAAATGACGATGAATCTTAACACGCTCTTTTATTCTCGTTTTCCATCTAAAATAAAAGTATAAAAAGTCATAAAACGGCTAACTGTAAGGTTAAGATGAGAATTAGGTCGACCGACGGGTTAATTCGCAGACACTGACTATTGACTTTAAATACGCATAGTAACACTTCTGAGATCGCCTCCACCTTGCTATCCTCTAATGGATTGTACACTCCTATTCCCATTACATAAAACAATTAAGTCGTTACAATAATTTGTAAAGCGATGGATAACGTACGAGCACGTGAACATCGTGACACCATAAACTCCTATGAGCAGTTAAGTGTACACGTACCTACATTGTTTATAATTGATCTTCGTATTGTCTTTGCGGAATATTTGGGATTTGCGTAATATTTTCATAACAAATTCTTCAGACTATAGATATAACTGTGTCATTTGCTTTAAATCACTGTCGTCTAGGCAATTGTGCTAAATTGTTCCAATCAAGGTTCATGAAATGGCGTTTCCTAGACTTCAATTCATAGATTGTCTAATGGATCTGTCTCCAACAATGACAAGTCAATCGCTACCAGGACACCAGGACTTGACTATGATATGATACTGTTATCACGTGTTGTTATCAGTGTCTACCGATCGATATGAGTATTTTCGCTGAGATTGGGCCATGAGGCACTTTCACCGCCGTTACACGCGTTTTCTAGCGAAACACCGAACTCAATTATTAATAGCAGCCTATTTTTGGAGCGGCTTCGGACGCGGATTTGCGCTCGGGCGTGTGCGAGGCCCGGGCGAAGTCACTATCTCACCTGGGCCAGGTGTAGACACCGGAAACTTCAAAGCCGAAGTGCCAGGAGCCGGCGTAAGCTCCCTGCGCTTTAGGTCCAGTACACACACCGTGGCCGTGGGCCTTGCCGTCTTCCCATCCACCACAATAAGTTCCACCATCGTCAAAGTCGAAACGGCCACCGTTGAGGCCACGCTGCGGGGGGTTTCCGCTAGCGGCGTGCGCGGCGTCGGCTAGCTCGCTCGGCTGCATCACGCGGAACCGTGGTGCCGCGGAGGGGAGGGCCTCCCGCGCGCACCCTCCACCGAGCTCGCGGTATAAATAAACATCAGCTGGGCATGTCGCGCCGTGGCGCGCCGCCGAGTGAACACCACTCCGGTCCTGCGCGAGGAGCACTGCGCGCCCGCGACACGCGCGCCGCCCGCCCGCCGCGCCCCGCCCGCCCTGCGCACTGCGTACGCAACGCAGCGCAGCCCGCCGTCGCCGAACCCGCTGTTACCGCCACATCGTCGCCACAACAAGTTACAATACTGCTTTTTTAGATTATTTGCCCCAAATAAAATTGTTACAGCTGACACTACAATGTAGGTACCTAGACAACGGATGAAGAAACTGGTCGTTACCTGCGGGCACGGGGCGTTGACTCCCAGGCTTACATAAAAATCTTGTTATAATATAATCTTGTTATAAACAAACCAAACACTTACTTTAATTTTGTAGATTTTGGCCCTCAGACATGGCTCGCCGGAGGATATTTATGAGAGATTACTACCTACCTCCGTTAGTAGGTCACTTGGTGATCTGTCACAGTTCCGTGCCAATATTTCCGTAGGTACCTGCTTAACTTGGATTCTTCCTCCCTATGTTTACTTAAATATTTTGTATATGGTGTAACTTTTTTGAAAGGAATTGTCAAAAGGATCGGCAGTATCATCCTATATCATATAGTTATAGTTTAGTGCCGCCATGGTTTTCATCTCGCCCACCTGGTGGAGGCTCGCTCAGCCGCGTAGAAGGCTTAACTACCTTCTAAGCGGTTTCCATCCAAAATAATCTCCATACAACTTAAACGATGAATATACTTACTTAAATTCTAATATCCCTGTGAAATTGTTATCAACTGTACAGGAAAATGGCGAGCATTATTTATTTCTAAGTCTGATTGTCATGTTTTATAATAGCTCATTGATATGAAATGGAACAAGCTATTATTTCCGATCCCATAGATATACTTTGTGTACATTGGTAATCAATTGCTATTCAATGTCAATAGAATTGAATAGCATTTGTCTAAGAAACCTGCAAAGGTCTGTCACTGTCACGCATATATTGCATAACAGTGTCACCCTTGTCCAATACCAACCAAAGACCATAATATGGTGGTACACCTCGCCTCGGCTTTGGTGTTTCTGCAGGTTTAGCACGAGAACCGTAGAGAAGCGTTTTGTCGACGGAAGAGTAGACAAAAAGTATATTTCGGTAGACAAGCGATTTCTATTCTACAGTAGAGTAAAATAAAAGCAAAGCGTCATGCTAAGCCTGCTGGTCACAAAATTTCGGGTCCACGCCCACTGGACCCGCTTAGACTCGACCCGAAGAATAATACCAGATGTGTTACTACCAATTCAGTGCCATTTGTACAGTCAGGCAAAGTAATATTAACTTATTATACATAGAATATTTAATATTTTGTTACGATATATAATTTATCCTGGTAGTCAGTGATTTTGTTTAAAAAATGTAGCTTTATAAAGATAGGCTCTACCTCTAGCGTGCCACTAGCTATAAGATTGTAATGATAATTAACAATAATCTGTGATTTTTAACTACTATGTTAAGTACAAAGCTTATACTAACTAAGTATATTAAAAAAGGATAAGTACTAACTTGTTTAATTATTTTATTAAACATTATTTAAGTTTACACTTCTGTGGTGCAAGCGTTAAATCGACACTTTTCTGTCTGAATATACATCGACGTTTTTACGCCTATCAAAACAAAAATATCCAGGTATTATTCTTCGGGTTGAGTCTAGTGGGTCGAGTGCGCGCGGATCAAACTTCAAGGTACACAAAAGACTCGAGCGTGGAATTGTATACTTTGATCATTTGATAAACTTTTGGAGTAGGTAGGTACTTTACTTACCTACCTATGGTAGATGTGATCAATTGCCTTTTACACTGACAAAGCTAAATCGCATACTTAGCGCCAGACTGAACAATACACTGTCCAGTTGGCGGTTCATTAAATCTACATACCGTGTAGTCTACCTTTCGCGTATCGGCAAGCGTAGTGTGGGACGCCCCCCAGCTAGATGGACCGACGACCTTAAAAAGGTGGCTGGGACAGACTGGATGCGGAAGGCGGAGGACAGGGTGTTGTGGCACAGCCTGGGAGAGGCCTATGTCCAGCAGTGGACTGCTATAGGCGGATTTGATCTACCTTTCGTTGAGTACCTTAACCCAACCAATTAACTTAAACTTTTTTTTTTGGGTGGGACATCAAATAGCTTCTCCCGCTCTGGGCGGAGCGGGTGTGAGACTTTTACTGACTAAAACTCACCCGTGTTCTTTCAGTTGCCTGTGTGCCAGGGCCACGGTATCCGTTTCGGACAAACCCGTAACCCTAGCAGAAGTATCTAAACTCTAGGATGAGTTCACCTCAACGACTGTTACTTACGGTATGTAGGTTGAATGAACCCCCAACTGGACCGTCTATTCTTCAGTCTGACGCTAAGTATCTATGCGATTTAGCTTCTGTTTGAAGAGATAGGATGAAGTACCTACTGGTCTACTATCAATCCATGCTTCTTGTGAAGTATAATTTGGCACTAAATAAGTAATTCATATCAAGTAAGTACCTACTTCTTTAAAACTCAAACTCAAAACATTTATTTCAAATCAATTCTATTCAATTCAAATGAATTATCAAGGGGTCGGTCAGATAGAAAGATGAAGCTAGTTGCCCATTTCAAAGCGGATAAGGTAGGTTCATATGTAGAAGAACGGGCAAGGAACTCCACGGACACTCTTTTTGTTTGGTTACATCATTCATGTTGAAACTATACATGTGAGAACAATGTAGAAAGACGTGCACGTTAAAGGAATCCGTAATAAAAATACTAAAACAATTAAAAATTGTCTTACTCAGTAAATGGTAGGTACATACATAGTGTAGTACTTTCTCCTCTTATATCATCTACTACTAATAATTTAAAAACGAAAGTTTGTGAGTGTTTGAGTGTGTGTGTGTGTGTTTGTGTGTTTGTTACTTCTTCACGCTCAAACGGCTGGACCAATTTTGATGAAATTTTGTACGGAGGTAGCTGAAACCCTGGATTAACATATAGGCTATACTTTTTATCCCGATATTGCCACGGGATCGAGACTTAAGTAGGTGAAACCGCGGGGCGCAGCTAGTATATCATAAAACAACACGGTATCTTCGAAGCAGTCTAGATAACTAGTGCCTGGAACTAAGCAATCCCAATTTAGGGCTGCTGCTTATAACTTCCTAACTGCAATAACTAATATTTTCAGGTTAAATCTGCCTGAACAGAACGACGAAGACGTTTTGTATAAACTGTGGTAGGTTTGTAGGTTGACGCCTATCGTTTCTGTTTTCGCTGAAAAAACCCAGGAAATAATTAGGGTTTATTAAATAATTCCATTTGTTCGCCCACACACACACATAAATAACCACTATAGGTAGGACATGCTTATTGACCGAGCGAGCGAAGCTTCTCTGCTTCAAGTCTGGCAAAATTTGCTTTCCTGTGTCAGTTTGTTGCTACTACGTCGCTTTTTACAACCGATCTGGACGAAACTTGACAGGTTTTACGACTTTATAGAATTTTTTTCTGTCGGGGATTTTCGATTGAAGGGATACTTCCTCCAAAAACGTGGGGCAAAAAGGGGGCCACTGGATACTTCCGGATCCGATTTCGATGGTTCTTTTTTTAGGGTTCCGTAGTAAACAAGGAACCCTTATAGTTTCGCCATGTCCGTCTGTCTGTCTGTCTGTCTGTGTGTCTGTCTATCTGTCTGTCTGTCTGTCTGTCTGTCTGTCTGTCCGTCCGTCCGTCTGTCGCCAGCTTAGCTCAGAGACGCTTAGTCCTAGAAAGCTGTAATTTGGCACGGGTATACATATTAATCATGCCAAAAAAATGGTAAAATAAAATTATGAAAAACATTTTTTTTTTAGGGTACCTCCCTTACACGTGAAATGGGGATGATATTTTTTTTTCTCGTCTATTCCATGGTGTGGGGTATCGTTGGATAGGCCGTTCAAAAATATTGTGGGTTTGGGAAAACCATTTTTCAATTAAGGGATCCGTTTGCGTAATATTAAGCTTTAAAGTGCTAGTTTTTGTTAGAGTCAAGTTTCCCCCCCCCTGCCAGCTAAATGGTTGGTTTTGGATATGTGAAAAAATTCATGGCAATAGTATATATAACGAAATTAAAAGGAAAACTATCACAGCTAAGTAGGCTTCACAAGTTAACGAGTAATAGTCGACCAACTTAAATTTGCAGTTGGAGAATTGACCGTAACGTATATCGATGTATGGGAGAGCATGTTTTTCAACTACAATGTTAAGTTTGTCTTTGGGATAAATTCATCCCAACTACGGAACCCTTCATTGTGCGTGGTCCGACATGCACTTGGCCGGTTTTCAAAGTTTGCATTGAAAATTAAATGAGTTTAGTCTTTTTTTCGTTCAGGAGAAGTTTTTTACATTAAAGCAATGGACAACTTTAGAGAGTCATGTTCAAATTGACTAGCTGACGTTTGATTTTAAAAATGAGGGTAGTTAGTAGTAACTTATACTGTCTTATACCTCCAAGAGCATTTACGACGGCAGTCAAGAGGTTCGGAAAGGAATGAATGAATGCCACTATGACGTGCTGTGGAATGTCCTCCCATTGCTTCCAAGATTGCAGTTTTCAGTTTCTGCAAAGTTTCTGGAGATGGTTGGTTAGCTCGAACACGCTTCTTCAGCTCATCCATTAAGTGCTCTATTGGATCCATATCAGTTCTTCTTGCTAGCCATTACATTACTGCGGTAGGTAGTAACGTCATGCAGGTATTCTCGAACAATGCATGCGCCCTTGCATTATCATGCGTTAAAATAGAATCCTGGCCGACCAACAAAGCATTTGACACTACATGAGCCTCGAGGCATTGACGAATATATCGGTCTTTATTTAGTGGTGGCAACCGTGGTCCTGTCACAACCTCAAGACCAGTTTTTCCTTCGGTGTAAATTCCGCCCAAGATTGCTCATGACTCATAACTTACGTTCTCTTTAACGCAACATTGCTGAAAACATTCTACCTGTCTTCGGTAGACTTTCCTACGTCCATCATTTCCATACAGCATAATCTTAGTTACATCCGTAAAAAGAACTTAGCTCCATTGACGTTGAGTCCAAGGCAAATGTAGGTACGCGTGAAAAACTGTACATTCTGTGAGGTCGTGTCAGTTTGGGACTGTTGGCTGGCTTCTGAGGTTTCAGGCCAGGGATTGATAAAAATGAAATATAAAAATAATCGACTTTTAAAAAAACACTACAAAGTGAAAAATATCTTTATTTTCGGAAGTCGGTGTCTTTGGATCTGTATTTTAGTTTTTTACCACCGACTTCCGAAATAAATGTTATTTTTCACTTTGTAGTGTTTTCTGGAAGTAGGTTTTTTTTTACAAAAAAAATAAATTACTTTTCACTTTTTAGAGGGTCAGTTTTTAATTTATCTAAGTTACAATAGCCTAAAGTCAAACACCTTTTACAAAATATTGCTATTCCCGATGCTGGGACGTTAATTGTTGAGGAGTTCTCCTGGTAAGAATCAGGAGAACTACCACTCACCATATGCATTGTGACGAGCATAAATTGCTTAGCAACCATATTAAAAGCACCTAATCGAATCGCAACCCGTTAAATACTTATTATTATGTTGTTCCGGTGGCCATCTGTGGTCTCCTTCATCAGTTCCACTTCACTAAATGGTGATTATCGGGAGCAAATCCACGAGTTAAAATTAATAATTAGTTAATAATTTATAATAATAATGAATTGCTTGAATTTTATTGTTACTTAGCCCACTTCCTCTCTCCTAATTTTTGCTGTGCCCGACAGGGTCCCTATTTTTTTTAATTTTTTTTTTTTTTTTCCCACCCTAGGAATTTCTCCTGTATTGTGGGTGCGTTTACAAACATTTAAATTCACATACGACTTCTTGGCGGGAAAGTGAAGCGTCATGTTCAGCAGTTTGTTTAATTTTCCAAAATTTGTGTTTAGCCGAATATTAATGTGTAATAATGGTGGATTATTAACCATTAAGTGTTTGTGAACGTGCATTAGTGTAGGCAAATGAAACAAAACAGTGCAACTTCGCTTCAAGTTCTCTCAAGAAGTCCGCGTGAGGTCTCAGTAAAGTGCCACATCTTTACTGAAACTCAAGGGGAGTGGGTGGGGATATCATCATCATGCATTTATAATTCATTTCATCAATACTATACAAGAACTAAAACGTGACATTGGCTAAATGCACAAACCGTGCGAAGCCAGAAGAAAAAAAAAAAAAAAAAAATTCACATACACAAACAGCCAGACCCGGAAGAACTACTTATAGGTCATACAAATATTTGTTCCGTGCGTGTAATATTGATCTTTTACTTTTTTATACCATCTATTAATACGAGATATGGAATGCAATAAAGAATTGAGAATTGAGTTACTATAAAAAATACCCAAATCGCTATAGGTTTGCCTATAAAATTCGAGGGTTTCCCTAGATCTCCATGAGATCCCCTCATCAGATTCTGATTTGGTGGCAATGGGACCACCTCGGGAGCATACCCTTTCAAACAAAAAAAAATAATTTTCAAAATCGGTCCATAATTGACGGAGTTATCGGTGAATAAACATTAAAAAAAAACATACAGCCGAACATATAACGTCCTCCTTTTTGGAAGTCGGTTAAAAATAAGTTTTATTTTTTATTAAATAAGAAAAACAAACAGCTACATTACTAAAGCAATATAAAAAAACTGAAAAAATAAATAACTCAAGTAATAATGTAGCTCACAGCGCTGTTCACAGATTACCGTAAATAAATACTTAAAACCTAAATAAAATCACTAGGTGGTGAACTGTACATGCATGAGAGTAACACTATTATTATAAAAACTAAAAATAAATAAATAAAAAAAAACATTAACAACTATAGTCCATGAGTATATGTGTCTCATTTTGTATGGCTGCGAAACCTTTTCAAAGAGCATGTAAACATGTCGATGTGTTCGAATGCTTCATTGCAGGTTGCTGCGCTGCCATTCGCCAAACTGGTGAACGTAGAGCAGTGTTAGATCGGCAGGTACCTACCTACAGCAAAGAGTTTGCCTGCACGCACCTGCCGTCTATGGACCCTATGGACCCTCTAAGTGTTCTGTGCTATGGACAGTTCTGGGGACTGCATAGCACAACGAGCACAACACATCATTTAAATCAATACAGTCAAAATTGCCATTAACTATGATAAACAATGCACTGATCTGTAAATTACACCACTACGGAATTCGTGGACAAGCTGCTGATCTTGTTCTTTCTTATCTATCAAACAGGCAGCAAAAAGTAAACGTTAACGGGGTGACGTCCTCGGAATCTCTAGTAAGGATGGGCGTGCCTCAAGGATCAATTCTTGGCCCATTCTTATTTCTAGTTTATATAAATGATCTTCCTTACATGATGGCTAACTTATCGGATATAATTCTATTCGCTGAGGACACTTCTCTTATTTTTCAAATAAATAAAAAAGATACGGATGTCTTACACGTCAACGATAGTCTGGCTGTTCTTTCGAAATGGTTCGCAGCTAATAATCTCTTACTTAATGCGAACAAAACAAAATGTCTTAAGTTCTCATTACCAAATGTACCCCAAGTAGGTAGGTCTAAATTTAAAACTTGATGGCAAGAAGCTAGATGCTATTACGGAAACTGTATTTCTAGGAATTACTCTAGATTCCAAATTGCAGTGGGGTGCCCACATTAGAGCTCTTTCAGGTAGATTAAGTTCAGCTGCATATGCAGTAATGAAAAATAAGGCAGTTGACAGATATAGCCACAGCTAGGTTAGTGTACTTTGCTTACTTCCACAGTATTATGTCTTATGGCGTTCTGCTGTGGGGATCGGCAGCCGACGTAGATTCAATTTTCATTTTACAAAAGAGGGCAATCCGCGCGATCTATGGAATGTGTCCTCGAGAGTCCCTTAGAAACCAATTCAAAGAAATTGATGTACTAACTCTGCCTTCTCTCTATATCTTAGAAAGTATTTTTTATGTTCGCAAAAACTTAGGACTTTTCAAAATAAGAAGCGATTTTCATACTATAAATACACGTAGTACCTAAACATGAAATTGTGATACCCAAATTTAGATTAGCTAAAACAAGCAAGTCATTTCTTGTACAATAGTATCCGCTTTTATAACAAGTTGCCAAAATCGGTTACAGAACTTAGTGATGGAAAATTCAAAACGCACATTAAACGTGTCCTTATCAAAAAAGCATATTATAAGAATAAGGACTACGTTGAAAGCAAGGAAGTTTGGCACTCATTCCTTCTCTACATGTGGCTTCCCTGGTACCTCATTAACGGCAAAACTATGTAAATGTCTAATAACTGCTCCCAAATTACGATGTTTTCTTTTAAATTTAATTTTATCTTTTTTTACAAACTTCACTGACAATGTTTTTCTTATTTGACATATACATATACCTACAATTTTAATTTCAACAAGGTTGTAACTTTTATTTGAATCGTATTTTATATAGTTTTTTTTTTGTCAATGTGAGGACGTTGTAGGCTTTTATTAGACTGTAGATCTGTAGACCATTTTCTATTTTGTTATGTACCTGGTACTTTTGACGGGCCTACGCTATCCTCTCATACCTAATAACACTATAATTTGAAAACATTGTAAGAGCCAATTTTTTTTTTAAAAGAGTAACCGTGGAGTTTCTTGCCGGCTCTTCTCCATAGGAAACGACCAATTGGAACCGTGCACCTAGCTTCTGACGTTTCTGTGCCCATGTAGGCGTATGTGAAATAATAGTACATTTTGATACAAGTGGAGAATGTTTGTTATTGCATTCGAGGCGGAATTAACACCCGAGCCGTAGGCGAGGTTGTTTTTGAGCCGAGAACTGCAATAAAAAATGTCCACGTGTATCACACGACGTTTTTCAATACACTTTTGAAGAAATAAAATAAAATAACGAAAAATATTTTTGACATGAATAATTAAGAAACTATGATTTAATTTTCTTTATTTTCCGCGCTTTGCTTTCGACATGTTGAAGGAGAAGCAAAGGTATAAAGCCGATAAACAGCCTAATATGAAAAATAGAAAATTCAAATATTTTTGAGTTTAGAACACAATTATATCTTAATTTGTTCTTAAACGTTTTTTTGTTGTTGTAATAATCATGGTATTCTTTAATTAAGTAAACATTATTTAAATATTCCAAACATATTAACGACAAGACACACCTTTGCCGACATTTAAAAAAAAATCGCTTCCGAATAGAGAGGACCGTCTCTGGCGCGAGACGGTGTGGTGTGAATAGAGAGAGGCATTGAACCAATTTGGACTAAGTATATGTAGGTATAAGTTATCTGTGGCAATTTTTATTCCCGCACACGTGTTAGAAAATAAAAAATCGCACGCGTGTGAAATACATTGTATTGTGAACCTAATCGTAGTGCGATATGAACCAGTTTTCGAGGAAGTGTATTGAAAAAATATTTTTGATTTTAGATTGTATTTACTGAGCAACTGGTTAAATTATACTTAGATAAGTTTTGTGACACCTGTAGTGCATTGCACGAAGAAATCTACGTTGGACGTTTTCTATCATGGCAATGTATTTGCCATAATATGGGTTCCAGATGGATACGGTATATTCCAGCTGGGAACTGGCTAGGTTTTTATACAGGCAGAGGTAGTAAGACGTCCGCTTAAAGTCTTATGCGGATCTCATTATAAATCCATACATCTTATACGCTTTATTTACTATTTGTTCGCTAAGCAAATCGAAGCAGAGTTATGAGTCAAGCAATATAAAAAGTGAAGGCGCGCGCTAGCCGCGCGCTCAGGGAGGATGGAGCGTCGATCTCGGTCGGCCTCTCGCACTCCCGAGGCGTTTTTTTTTTGAAAATCACTGACGTAAAATTTTACCTACTCAAAACAAAATAGGACCCACCTCGAATCAGTCACTATTTTGGTCAAAATAAAGTTATCTAAGTAGTTGTTGACAAAGTTATGCATTGAACCGTCAAGCTGACATGTTTAGGAACCCTTATCAATGTTTATTTCGACAACATTCATATTGGTTTCAAGAGGGTAGCTAAAAAAGTGAAGTACAAGAAAAAATCGTCGAATGCACAAATTCTCAGTCACTTAAGTTTTCAGTCTACACTAAACAGTGTTGTGGAATACTCACGTTTTTAACAACGCCGTCATATAGACATGGAAACCGCTGCAAGAGCAGTATCCTTGCTTCAAGAGGGACAGTCTCAGAGGTCTGTGGCTATCCACCTCGGTGTTTCGCGACAAGCAATCCGAAATGTTTGGGAACGGTATCAGGAGACCGGAAGTGTAGCTAGGAGACCTGGCACAGGAAGAGTTAGGGCTACGACTACCCAGGAAGACCGATATCTAAGGTTAACCGCACGACGGGAGCGTACTGTTACCGCTCGGACCTTACAAACTCGACTACGGCAATCCACAGGGACGAATGGGAATCGGCTTCACGAAGATGGACAACGCTCCAGAGTACGCGCTATTCGACTGAAACTAACGAGGGCTCATCGTGCAGCACGATTAAGGTACGCCCGGGAACATTTGGAATGGACCATGGATAACTGGAGGAATGTGCTTTTTACGGACGAGTCTAAAGTGAAGTTTTACAGTGATGACAGACGGATACGCGTGTGGAGAAGAGAAGGGGAACGTTTTTCTGAACCATGCGTCCATGGAACAGACCGATGGGGGGGTCCCAGTGTTATGGTATGGGGTGGAATTAGCTTACACGGCAAAACAGAGCTGGTAATTCTCAATGAAGGTACCGTAACCGCCGCCAGTTACATCGAGCGAGTAATCCGGCCACATGTCATCCCGTTTTCACAAAGAGTGGGCAATAATTTTGTCTTTATGCATGACAACGCTCGCGCACACACAGCCCGCACCACACAAAGAGCCCTTTCTGAAGCCAATATCACCGTTTTGCCATGGCCAGCCATGAGTCCCGACCTCAACCCAATAGAACATTTATGGGATCAACTCAAAAGAAGCCTGAAAGAAAACTACAGTGATGTTAACAGCCAGCAGGTGCTCATTAACGCCCTGAAAGTCTGTTGGGAACAAATACCGCATACAAACGTGACTCATTCGATTGAAAGCGTACCAGATAGGCTCAGAGAGTGCATACGGAGCAGAGGAGGACCCACTCGTTATTAAAAAATAACAAGCACCTTAATTTTTTTCAGAAGACGTGTGCTTTACAAGATCATGTTGATCCTTTATTTTGTGTAATTTTTCCTAAAAACTGTTATTTGTGTTTTTATTAACGGAAATAAACAAATGATTCCATTGTTTATTTTTACACTATTCCTGAATGCCCACTTGACACTTGTACATTCATAAAAACTGAACAATTACGTTCAATTTTAAGTTAAGGCAAAAAAACATGGTGGGCCCTATTTAGTTTTGAGTAGAATTCAGTTCGTAGGGATTAAAAGTACCTACCCTACATAAAAGGACAAAATTTCACATCGCTCCCGGTCAATCAGTCGGTCGGTTTCTCCATTTATTTATACAGATAGATTTGTTATTTAGACCAATACAAAATAATAATAAATTAGGACATATTCGTTTTTTTTTTGTTCTTCGAGTGTAATATTTCAAAATTGTTGACCTTTACGAGAACAACGTCCTGACAAACCTTGGAAATGACACCATATTGATTTGTAGACTATTTACCTCTTTACACTTTTTTTTTAAAACGTGAAACACGTTTTATTTATTTGTTGACACGAGTAACCCTGCGAATTGTCGAATTGATACAATTCAAATGTTTTTCCATACAAGATGTGAAACCCCGTTACACCCATTTAGGAGTTGAATTTTCAAAATTCTGTTTTCAGCGGTTACCTACGTCATAATAACTATCTGTGTGCCAAATTTTAGCCCAATCCATTCAATGATTTGAGTTTTGTGTTGATAGATCAGTCAGTAAGTCAGTTACTGTTTTCTTTTGTATGTATTAAATCTATAGTGTAATTCGACATGTTACGAGGACCCTGAATAAATTGGGATTAGGGCAGGAGACTGATGATGAAGAATTCAGTCTAAGTTTCAAGTTAACAGATCAACGAAAGAAGATTTTTTCATATACAAACTGTATCCATCCCCGCTTTACACCCCCAAAGAGGTTAATTTTTAAAGTGGTTTGCGACTTTTCCATTATTTGACTTAAAGTTTATACCAATTTTCGAGTTAATCAAGCCACGTAGTAAAATCCTCTCTTCTAAAACTGACTACCCCTTTTCACCCCGTTATGGGTAGATTTTAGAAAAACCCTGATACAAGTTATTCTTCATTTTTGGTTTTAAGTATAAATACTGAGTTTCGAGTTGATCGGACCACGCTTTATAATTCTTGTATACAAGCTTTGACATCCCATCCATTGAAGTTAAGATAACTAAAAAATACAAACTATATATTTTATTTACGTAAGTATTCGTCCAAGTTTCAAGTGTATTAACTCTAGGAATAAGATTTTTCATGCAAACAAAATCCCCCGTTTTCCTCCCTTTAAAGGTCAAATTTCCAAAAACCCCTTCTTAGCGGATGCCTACGTGCCGAATTTCAGACCAATCTGTCAGTGGTTTGAGCTGTGTTGATAAACCAATCAGTCACGGTTTCCTTTTATATGTAGGTACCTTTATACGGCTAGATATATATATATATTGAGTACCTCCTCCTTTTTTGAAGTCGGTTAAAAATCATTTATAGCCAGAATGCATCTCATGACAATTGCAATAAGACCAAACACGGGTAGGATAGATTGTTTTATTACCGAGTTCCAGTGCCTACCTTCCAGCTTCATCATCAGATCAGTTCCGATCATCAGATCAAATTTGCTTCGCTTAACTATCTTAATCCAGGTATCTCATCGCCACCCGTGAAATACTTATCATTGAGAAGTTCCGGTGGCCATCTGTGGCCTTCTTCCACTTCACCAAATTATACTTTCTGAATGCAAATGATTGACTTGTTGATGAAAATATAAAAATCGTTATATGTATGCCTATAATATTTGAGGAGTTCCCTCAATTACTCATGGATCCCAACATCAGAACTGGATTTTGATAAAAATGGGACCAATCTGGAAGTACATCCTTTCAAATAATTTTCCAAATCGGTTCATAAACGACGGAGTTCTGAGATAACAAACATTTAAAAAAAAAAAACACACATACACACGACTTGAGAACCTCCTCCTTTTTGTGAAGTCGGTTAAAAATCAACAAGTAAAACAGTTTTAATTAAAAATAATAATATTCTTTCTGTTTCCTCTGAAAGAATACCCTTTCAGTGGAAATAATAATATAAAACAATCCACAAAATAATAGGCCCGTTTTGACGTTTAACTTGCATCGATTTATCGTGAGTATCGAGTCGTATGGTTACTTCACTAGTTACGTCGCGATTGACTATCGCGACGTAACTAGGCGATACTCGATACGACTCGGTACTCACGAAAAATCGATTCAAGTTAAACGTCAAAACGGGCCTATTATTTTGTGACAAATTATAGCTGGTAGAGATACCTCAGGAGACAGGGAATGTTATAGGAAATCCAATGTTATGTAACATGCTATACGTAGGTATTCTTATAGTTAATATGTTATAAGCATTTAAAGTGATGTAAACTTGATGAAAAATTGTTCAAATAAAACTTAAAAACCGGAAGCAATTAGCGGCTCTCGTTAATCATAGTTAGTCTCTCGTTAACCGCTTGCTTAGTATCTATCTAACTTAGCAAGCGTATAAAATAGCACAATTCGTAGTCATTGGCAAGGTACTTAGTTTTTCTTCAAAGCTTCAATATAGTTGTAGTGTTTCTGAAAAGTCCCGAAAATTGGTTCCTGAAGGTTCACACATGGTACTCACATAGTACCTAGGTACGCATCATTGCATATGGATGCTCAGGAAGCACAACACCACAACGCATTTTGTTACCAGTGGCACTACGACCTATCTTCGTTGTTTCCGCCACCAAATCTGATTCCCAGGGTTCTCAGACAACAGAACCAAGCCAGCGGAGACTAGGTACATATTGATTGCCCCGATGTGGAAAAAGGTATTTTGGCAGGCAAATGTTCAGCGGCGAGCGCGACAGCCCCCTTTTCGGATTCCAGATCTAGCCCGCACTCGCAATGGACACCAGAACAGGGACGCATCCGTCGCAGGTGCAGCACCTACTTACTCACTTGGAGGTATGGCTGATTACGGGTGGCCAGATATTTTGACGGACTGGACAGATCAAGAACATAAACTCATATTATTATGTCAAGCTATAAAAGCTCCACAATCAATACCTACAGACCAACGTGGCGCAGATGGAAGCGATGGTGTGAGTCGCATTTAATTAACTACATATACCCTAATGCGGATCAAGCTGCTCGATATTTAGCACATTTACACTGTGATGTAGTAGGTCTTGCATTACATTAGGACTATTTTCGTTTACATAAATCTGTTATTTCGACAAATATTGATTTGTCGTCAAATTTCTTTATGAAACATTACAATATATTAAAAGCTATTTCTGTGGCACGAGAGAAATCTGCTAAGCCACTTACGATTTAGAATCCTAAAGTTTTATTGCAATACATATAAAACAAAATGATTATTTCAATAACTTACAAGTTACATTTTTACTTTTAGGAATGTCCTTTTATGCAAAACAGTTGCTTGTGTTTGGACATTACACGAATACTTAATGTTGACCAAAATGATATATTTCATGTATCGTACACATACATGTGGCTACTCTTTTACTGTTAGCATCAGGCCGCAGTGTTCACGATCTTACATTGTTTCGAATTGATAGCACTAGTTAATCAATGAAGATACCTCTGTTGTATTGTGGCCAGCATTTGGTTCTAAAACGGACAACCATAACCAAAGGCAGTCTGGATGGTGGTTTACGAAACACCCTGCAAAAAAAAAAAAAAATTATCAGATTTTTTGGTTGAATTGTACTAGCTGCACCACGCGGTTACACCCGCATAGCACTCGATCTCGTGAGAATGTCGGAGTAAAGGGTGTCCTATGACCTGATGTCCTGATCTAGATTATGGTCTACCCATGTGACAATTTTATCAAAGTCCATTCGGCCGTTTTAGCGTGAAATCGTAACAAACAAACTCGCTTTGGCATTTATAATAGTTAGGATTAGGACTAACTCTAAACCGTCGAGAAAATATAAATCATTATTTTGTTTATTACAACTAGAGGGGATATAAAAGTTGCGTCTAGAACAGTTGTTATTGGCGGATGGGTGAGGTCTCTCTGTTGAAAGCTAGTGGTATTGATGCCACTCCAGGAACCGTAAGATCTGCAGTAGCTTCTCTCAATGCAGTAGAAATTTTTTTGACTGATCAAATCCTTGCACCCGGTAACTGCGGAAAATGATTCATACTTTCCAAAATTATTATCAACGAGAATTGATGAATCAAAATGATGCGAATATTCCCAATATTCCTGTATCTTTCACTCAGTTGCAGAAACGATCTTTAAATTTTAAAGACTACCACTCAGTTGCAGAAACGATCTTTAAATTTTAAAGACTACATTAAACACTAATGTAGCATTAAATCATTGCACAAAACCATTTTTTATTTTATTTTAATGCTCCATTAAATTTAAGTAATGAAATGTCAAACCTAATGAAACCGGCCATTTTAAACACTTTTACGTTGCACGTAACTTCATTAGCGCCCATTAGCAGGTGGTGAACTTTAAGTTTGACATTTCAGATTTTTTAATTTTAATGGGCCGAAAAGCATCCATTAAGAGCGACATTAGTGTTTTCTACGGTACTTGAATGCATTTCTGTAATTGAAAGATGTCTTTAACCAGTCTTTCGTCATTATCTGATTCTCATTTAGTAGATTTACCTCGCCGTCGAATCCCAGACCGAGTGAATTCATTTTTAAAACATGATGGAAAAGAGTTTCGTGTAAGGTATAGAATTTCCAAGGAGGCAGTTCTTCAAATTTGTAACCTATTTGATTAAGATTTAGAACCAGTGACGCAAAGAAATAAATCCATTAATGGCCTGACACAGCTTTTAATATGTTTGAGATTTTTCGCCACTGGATCTTTCCAGCAAGTAGGTATTGGGTGATTTAATAAACATAAATAAATCAACAGTTTGTCGGAAAAAGGTTGGGTCGGGTTGTTTGTCAGTTTGTTTATACAAAAAGTATCCCGTGAGCTAGCAAAATTAAGCCACCTCTATATTAAAATGCCAGACCAGACGGAACTACGTAGAGTTGCAGGTTTTTATAAAATTGATGGATTTCCACGTGTGGCAGGAGCTTTAGACTGCACACATGTTAAAATTATTAGGTTAAGGGGGATGCGCTAAGGTAGCCCGCAAAATTCAAATTTTATTACGTTTTTTTGCAATTTGCAGGTCAGTAACACGTATGTTGATCTAATTATGATTCGCGGCCATAACCAATATGGCTTTACAAAATTATAATCATTAGAATATGAATCAGAAGTATAAAAATTGCAAAAAACGTTGGTAAATTTGAATTTCGCGGGCTACCTTAGCGCATCCCCCTTAAACCAGATTATTTAAACTACATTAAACCACAGAGTACACTGAATACACATAAATCAACTACATTTACTTTATTTTATGCTAAAATTGTGGTGTACTTGTACGTACGGATAATAACAGAACGCAAATGTTCACTCTTTTCGTTCAATATGGTAATTTGTTCCTGGCAATATTGTTTAAAGTCTTCTTTAACTAAAGTGGCATTAAAAATGTCTAATGCTATCTAAAATTTGTTTGTGCAACTTCATTAAAGTAATGAATTCATTAGCGATAATGCTGCTTTATGTAATGAAGTGTTAATGGTGAGCTTTCTGCAACTGAGTGTACATTAAACACTAATGTAGCATTAAATCATTGCACAAAACCATTTTTTATTTTATTTTAATGCTCCATTAAATTTAACTAATGAAATGTCAAACCTAATGAAACCGGCCATTTTAAACACTTTTACGTTGCACGTAACTTCATTAGCGCCCATTAGCAGGTGGTGAACTTTAAGTTTGACATTTCAGATTTTTTCATTTTAATGGGCCGAAAAGCATCCATTAAGAGCAACATTAGTGTTTTCTACGGTACTTGAATGCATTTCTGTAATTGAAAGATGTCTTTAACCAGTCTTTCGTCATTATCTGATTCTTATTTAGTAGATTTACCTCGCCGTCGAATCCCAGACCGAGTGAATTCATTTTTAAAACATGATGGAAAAGAGTTTCGTGTAAAGTATAGAATTTCCAAGGAGGCAGTTCTTCAAATTTATAACCTATTTGATTAAGATTTAGAACCAGTGACGCAAAGAAATAAATCCATTAATGGCCTGACACAGCTTTTAATATGTTTGAGATTTTTCGCCACTGGATCTTTCCAGCAAGTAGGTATTGGGTGATTTAATAAACATAAATAAATCAACAGTTTGTCGGAAACAGGTTGGGTCGGGTTGTTTGTCAGTTTGTTTATACAAAAAGTATCCCGTGAGCTAGCAAAATTAAGCCACCTCTATATTAAAATGCCAGACCGGACGGAACTACGTAGAGTTGCAGAAGGTTTTTATGAAATTGATGGATTTTCACGTGTGGCCGGAGCTCTAGACTGCACACATGTTAAAATTATTAGATGAAGGGGGATGCGCTAAAGTAGCCCGCAAAATTCAAATTTTATTACGTTTTTTGCAATTTGCAGGTCAGTAACACGTATGTTGATCTAATTATGATTCGCGGCCATAACAAATATGGCTTTACAGAATTATAATCATTAGAATATGAATCAGAAGTATAAAAATTGCAAAAAACGTTGGTAAATTTGAATTTCGCGCGCTACCTTAGCGCATCCCCCTTAAACCAGATTATTTAAACTACATTAAACCACAGAGTACACTGAATACACATAAATCAACTACATTTACTTTATTTTATTCTAAAATTATGGTGTACTTGTACGTACGGATAATAACAGAACGCAAATGTTCACTCTTTTCGTTCAATATGGTAATTTGTTCCTGGCAATATTGTTTAAAGTCTTCTTTAACTAAAGTGGCATTAAAAATGTCTAATGCTATCTAAAATTTGTTTGTGCAACTTCATTAAAGTAATGAATTCATTAGCGATAATGTTGCTTTATGTAATGAAGTGTTAATGGTGAGCTTTCTGCAACTGAGTGTGAATCTCATTATTTTGATCCTGTTCATCGAGATTCTAACAATATTTTTTCGTGAGTTATTCAATTTGTTATTTAATGCTGCAGTATGTCTTATTTGATTAATTATTGTAATTAGACATTATATTTTTTTTTATTAACCCAACTTTTTTTTTACATCGTAATACGTCTTTGGGTTTAGCGCATCAGGTGATAACAAACACATAACTCAAGATGGATTCCGGATATTGATACAAAACAAATAATAGAGAGTTTTACATAAAATAAAACTTACCTATTATTTTTTCATCAATATCCGGAATCCAGGTAAGGTCTACCTGGTGCATCATGAGTTCCATAATGACGGTAAATCGGGCCATCACCCAATGCGCGCTTAAAACACTTAGTACCAACGGTAAGTATAGAGGGCGCCACCAGCGGAGAGGCAATGGTAATGCTGACAACAGGCTGAAAGACAGGTGCTTGACTCAAGATGGATTCCGGATATTGATGAAAAAATAATAGGTAAAGTCCATTTCACGAAAGAAGTCCCGCAGACGTGGCGCTGCAGGCATGGGTTATTTTAGGAATGTTGCTAACTTAGCGTATAATAATAATTAGTTCCACTTATTTCCGCGGGACTTCTTTCGTGAAATGGACTTTATGTTTTATTTTATGTAAAACTCTCTATTGGCCTGGTTGCTGGGACTTTTTAGCCAAGTCTTTATTTAGTTACAAAACTTGTTTAATATTTATGAAAAGAATTATATTCAATGCATGATGATGATATCCCCGCCCACTCCCCTTGAGTTTCAGTAAAGATGTTTACTGAGACCTCACGCGGACTTCTTGAGAGAACTTGAAGCGATGTTGCACTGTTTTGTTTCATTTGCCTACACTAATGCACGTTCACAAACACTTAATGGTTAATAATCCATCATTATTACACATTAATATTCGGCTAAACACAAATTTTGGAAAATTAAACAAACTGCTGAACATGACCCTTCGCTTTCCCGCCAAGAAGTCTATAGAAGCTTTTCATTATTCTGAGGTAGACACGACTACATATCAAGCTAACTTTCCAGTATACGCTGACCTCTCATTGTACGGAAATCCTATACAAAGTGTAGCCGTGTGTACAAACTCAAACTCAAAGCATTTTTCAATTAAACCATTTACAGGCTTTTGTGCCAATTTCACCAATCAAACTAAACGCGATCAGCACATCTAAACCGAGTTCAAGAGGTGTCAGTGTCAATATTACAAAGAAAATAATGACACTGACAGCTAGTATAAGTGCTGATCGCGTTCAGTTTTCATTGGTGAAATTCGCCCTGAATCGTCAAGAAGTCGGTCAGTTACAAATATGAAGCTAGGTGCCCATTCCAAATAGTAGGTTCCTATGGAGAAGAACGGGCAAGAAACTCCACGGACACTCTTTCACTACAGACTGTACATTACCATAGATTAGTTCTAAAACGGGCTGATCACATTGGACATGGCATGGAATTCGTAAATACGGTGATCTTGACAGCTCACTGACAGTGACAGATCACAATTGACAATATTTGTTGAATGTTGATGTCTCACTCTGTTGACGTGATTTTTTGTTATTAATCATTTCTCATTCATCAAGAACAAAACACCTTTGTATTAGCACAATCAGACGTCCTAACTTCCAACAATTATATTTTTGATAATCGAGTAATACTTGCATTGGAAACGAAAACGGAATAATGTGATTTTTAAACCACAATTTCCGCGCAATGATTTATTTGGAATTGGAATTCGTCTAATGTTTTTATTTCCTAACAAATTGTCCGAACAAAATTACGATCACCAGCTATCAGCTCTACCACTCTCACTAGAGAAACTATCCAAGAAGGTTTTAAGCAGTGGATAAAGATTGCTGTAACTAGCTAGAGCTATTCTAGAGTTTCCGATCAGTGAAGTAAAGTGGGCAGAATGGAAGCCCCAGAATCCAGTGAGAGCAGCCGATCCAACATGGTGCTGCCGACATCATGGTGCCATCCTGCAAACAGAGTGCATCGATTTTTCGCACTATTACTAATGTGCTTTCTTTGTTTTGGTAAGCTACAATTAAATTGTTAATATTACATGCATAGAATTGACTATCCTAAGCAATAAACTTCTTAAATGCGGGTCTATTGTGTCTTTACACACAATGGGCCCACATTTTAGATTGTCCAGTGGCAAAGAAACAAAAACCCCACATTATTCATACTAATACTATAAATGCGAAAATAAGTCTCATCTGTTTATTACCATTTCAAGCGTTAACGGCTGATAAGATTTCAATTAAGTTTTGCACACTGGTAGACCATGACCTAGGCAGGAAATAGGATATTTTTTATACCATTAGTACGTTCCCATAGGATAATTTCTGACCTGCATGTGGGTTGAAGCCACAGGAAGAAGTTAGTACCACATAAAAATTAATGCATTTACAAGTCTTATTTTATCCTGTTTCAGGTTCCTATTTTTGTTATGATACTCCTGGAGCATTGGCTGATAACTTCAAGGATGACTCACACTTGAACACATCCCAGTTTGCATTGCTTTATTCTATATACTCATGGCCAAATGTGATATTGTGTTTCATTGGCGGTTATCTTGTTGATAGGTATGTTTCTATGTAATTAGTTTGTTGTTTATCAGTTCATTATGAAACCTAACTCTATTTTCCACAACTTATTACTGCAATGTTAATAGTATTTACATTTCAATTTAAAGTTTCTTTGTATTTCTATCATATTTTTTTTTTACTTTAAAGTTTAGTTTATTGCATTGTATTATGTAAAAAAATCTAGTGCAGGTGGTTTTCCACCACATTATTTTTCATTACTAGAATTGCCTAGTCATATTTGTTACTTACTTAACTGAAATGAATAATACATTTCTTAATATCCCAATAATACATTGAAGTTTAAGGCAAATCATTCTCTAAAATTTCCAATAGATTAGGTATGTTAATAAAACTATGAGGTAAACTCTAAATACAAAGATTGTTTGTTATCCTCTGTTCTGATAAAACATACATAAGTGGCATTTTATCATTAGGAATTTAGATCAATATGCACACATTGCATTATAAATATATATAGGTAGACCTCTGCACATGATATGATGTTTACAATATCTGTGACCCTATTCAGTCCAATTATATTAAAACATTGGGAATGTTATACCTACTATATTATGATTGCTATGTTGTTAAATTGTAACATGCTTGCCCTCATGTTAAATTGTAACATGCTCATGTTAAATTGTCACATGCTCATGTTAAATTGTAACTTGCTCATGTTAAATTGTAACATGCTTGCTCCTGGTATATTATTTAGTAAGTAGCCCAAATTTTGATGATTATGCTCAATTAATTTTTTCAGGTACTTTGGTGTAAGATTGGGCACTGTAATTTATATGATGATTGTATTTATTGGAGCTGTAATATTTGCATTTGGAGTATACATTAATGCATTCTGGCTGATGATACTCGGCAGATTTGTATTTGGGTAAGTATGTACAGCTTGCACTTTAAAATCTAGAAACATGAAATCCGAAACAAAACAATTAAACAACAATCACGCCTTTTTAGGAAAAGGCGTGATTGTTATAGTGAGAAACTACCTAATGGATCATTACAAATACTCCTTTTGTTTCACTGACTGTAATATTTAATCTATTTCAGGATTGGAGGAGAATCCCTACAAGTCGTTGTGAACAATTATGTAGTACTTTGGTTCAAAGGAAAGGAACTCAACATGGTATTTGGACTACAGTTATCATTCTCGCGGTTTGGAAGTACTGTTAACTTTTGGGTAATGGAACCAGTGTACAGATGGGTATCTACCTATTATGGAGGATATGAACGATTAGGAGTTACATTGTTCATTGGTTTGTGTCATGTTATTATTTATTGTTCGTTTTCATAACTCCTTGTCATCTCCTTATTAAAATAATCTATCTTTTCAGCCTCACTAACTTGCTTCGTATCCCTTATTTGTGGCGTGATTCTTGGCTGGATGGATTACAGAGCTGAAAAAATTCTTGGAAGGCAAGATGAGCAAAGCAATAGTGAACCCTTTCATCTTACAGACATAAGACATTTTAAATCAGTGTTTTGGCTTTTGTCTGTAATTTGTGTGGCATATTACCTAGCCATATTTCCGTTTATTGCCTTAGGAAAGTGAGTAAATGCCTCGATTTTTCCTTTTTATTTCTGTTACATCTGTGTTCAATCCTGTTCATAAACTGTAATGTAAAATTAAAGTTTTAACTAATCAAACAAGATTATTAAAATTTCTCTTATGATCTTACAGATTATTCTATGAGCGAAAATTCGATTTTTTGCCACAGGAGGCAAACAATGTAAATTCTATGGTTTATTTGCTATCAGCAGCTCTAAGCCCATTCTTTGGTATTCTCATAGACAAGACAGGCAGAAATATGACATGGGTTATAATAAGCATTGTGACAACGATTAGTGCTCATTTTATGTTAGCTTTCACTTTCTTCAGTCCTTATATTGGAGTGGTAAGAAAAAACTCTTTTTTGATATTGCAATAAGTACACTACTTAAGTTATAATTTTACATCTGTTAAAACAAGACATTACTTTTTCAGATTACACTTGGCATCTCTTATTCCCTGCTAGCCAGTGGTTTATGGCCACTTGTGGCTTTAATGGTTCCAGAAAACCAATTGGGAACTGCATACGGAATGTAAGGTTATTTTGATGTTTTATTTATGACTAAAATGCACTGAATGCTACACTTTAATAATAAGCCAGCCTTATAAAGTTATAAGGCACACGTCTCATTGACTCCGGTGCGATAGCACCACGTCACTCTATATAATAAAACCGGCCAAGTGCGGGTCGGACCACGCACAATGAAGGGTTCCGTAGTTGGCACAAATTTATCCCAAAAAAAAATATAGTCCCCACTTTTCGTACAAGGGAGGTACCCTACAAATGTTTTTTTTAAGGTTTTGTTTTACCGTTTTGTCGGCGTGATTAATATGTACACCCATGTCAAATTACAGCTTTCTAGTACTAAGGATCTCTGAGCTAAGCTGGGAACAGACAGACAGACAGACGGACATGGCGTAACCGTAAGGGTTCCTTGTGACTATGGAACGCTAAAAATGAAATGCTGTTCATTGGTAAGCGCATTTCTTTTCAGAACGGCCTGACCATTTGGCAAACTTTTGTTTTAAAATGTTCGTAATAGTCCGAATCAGGTTCTTACGGAAAGAAAAATTTGAAAAATTGCAGTGAAAATTGGAAAATTCGGGAAAACTGAGCGTCTCTTTTACCATGGGATTTTGACAGGACAACGTCTGTCGGGTCAGCTATTAATAAGAATAAAAAAAAAAACGATAATCGAAACAAAGTCAAAGCATCGCGGCGGGCTTCTATCGGAATAAGCATACCTACATTTGATTATTCCATTTAGAATTTATTTGTGCCAGCCAGCCTAGAGTTCGGGGTTATAAACATAACTGGTAAAATGTAAGTTTATTTACTTCCTACTCCTTCGGGAAATACAGGGCGAGATTATGGTAATATGCTGATTATGTAGGTATCAATTCTCTACCGTACCTTCAGCGATATGCGCTGTCCCAAATGGCACGCGTACCGTTGGCATCCAGATTGCAATCGCTCTGAAGTGCAAGTGCCTACAAGTTATTGATGTGCATATTTTTTATTTATTCAGATGTCAATCAGTGCAGAACATGGGCCTAGCTACTGTTATTATCTTTGCTGGAATTATCGTTGATAAATATGGATACTTAATGTTAGAAATGTTCTTCCTGGGATGTCTCTTTGGTATGATTAAAAATCATAAAATGAAGTATTAGGTTACTTCTAAATTAATTTGAATTCATAAGTTTTTTTTTCTTCTAGTGTCCCTAATTGCGGCTGTGCTCATATACGTGATTGATTCAGCAAACAATGGTGTACTTAATATGTCACCAAGTATGAGGGATTCCACGAAGACGTAAGTTTTGCCTTCTTCACAAATATTAATTTTAACTCAGTAAAATGCAACAGTACCTACTGTAGTAGTGTACCAAAAATGTTGAAACAACTTTTCCCTGAAAAGATGTTTCAACATTTTTGTTAGTAATAGTAAGTAACCTCTAGATTCTAGCCCTCTTATTACAAAACAAGGTTTATCTTCAGACCCAGGTTTAAAACATGGAGCCATTATTGAATTTCGAATTTTATTCCGACTATGGTACAGTTCCTAAACACAAAACTGACAACTTAGTACCGAACTAAGTTTTCAGTTTTGTAGAACGGTGATTCAATCACTGTAACGTTCTTATTACAAATTCTGGCTCCATGGTTTAAGCCATGTCAAAATATAAATCTTGAAAAATTTCGATAGTAAAAGCGGTTGTGAATTTATATTTTGACATGGCTTAAACCATGGAGCCAGTTTTTGTAATTAGAACGTAACAGTGATTGAAATACCGTTCTTTATAAAAAACTGAAAACTTAGTTCGGTACTAAGTTGTCAGTTTTGTGTTAGGAACTTTACCATAGTCGGAATAAAGTTCGAAATCCAATAATGACTCCATGTTTTAAACCTGGGTCTGAAGATAAGCCTTGTTTTGTAATAAGGGGGCTAGAATCTAGAGGTTACTATTACTAACAAATATACTATAGAAATATAATATAAGTACATAATTATTCATGGCGATTGTTTAAAGGCGCAGATAATGAACCTATGGCTTAAAATTTCAAGTGCAACAACCATTCATTTCGTAATATTCACTTATTTTAATTTTATTTAATAATACGATTATGACAATAATTCCAGGGTTATAGAAACTGACGAAACTGCAAACCTATTAGACCATGAGGATTATACAGACCACGAAGAAACTGACTCGAGGAGGCCCTCGGAGTCGCTAGATCAGTCTATTAACACACGGGACGTCGCTCTAGAACAGTCTGATAGAATACGCAGTAGATACTTATCACAAATATTGCCAAGCAGTAATGTTTCAGAAAGACAATAAACAACCTGATATAATGTTGCTATACTAGGTACCTGTAAATAATTATTGTCCTAGTATGTAGGTACTTCATTTAGATTTAGCATTAATTAATTTACTTATTTTAATTTAATAATCAACAATAAAAGAAAATATCAAAATGTTATTTAAATTGAAAGTTTACTGCGTCGTGTAGTTTTTGAGATAATTAGGATATTTTCGATAACAGTTGTTTTGAGTTTAGCAAGCTGGGAACCGCAAAATAACTTAGATTTACAGTTTCCTTGAAATACTATGAAATACATACAACATTTTTCCTCGATAAAATCAATATACTTAATGCATGATTAAATTATTAATCCCTTTCACGGAACCCTGTAGGTACCTACTGTGCGTTGTCTGACACGCACTTGCAACGGTTATTATTAATGAAGTTAGTGTAGTTGCTATTAGGTGCTACAACAGTAAAGCTACATTTACATGGTGCAAGTTTATTGCCGGTGGCATACAATAAAATTGAAGCAACAATTGACTGGCACCGCCTAAACAACACGTATAATTGTTGCACGATACGGGCAAGTTAGTTGCCGTTCAAAGTATGAGTGTAAACAGCTAAAATTGCACATGCAATAAAATCGCATTCGTCTCTTACGCTTGTACGAACAAAACAAAAAAACAAGTAAAAAAAAAAAATCTTGATAAGACTTTCAATAATTATTTTGTGAAATATTTCGTCGCAAATACGGACAGTACTTGAATCAATTGTACAAGGACATGCAACTGTGTGTTATGACGAAGCAAAACTTGCATGCAATAATCGCCTTGCAATAAAATTGCCTTGGTGTAAGTCGTATGCAATTTTATTATTCAATTATTGTATGCCATTATAAGGAAATCGCATGCATGTAAACACTTACATGTTGCTTACATGCAATTCTTGAATGGCAATAATTGAACGTGTTTTGGCATGGCATGCGATTATTTCTTTTGAACGTTCCAGAAACTTGCAACTTTTAAAAGGAGCTTAAAATTTGGACTAAAGAACAAAAAAAAACAAAACTAGGAAAAAAACAGAAGCCGTTTATAAAAAAAAAACAAAACATCTTCCCCTTATAAATAAATAAATCGTACGTAAGTAAGTAAGTAAGTACCTAAGCGTCAAACTTTATGGCGGCTCGTTGCATGGCGGAAGTGCACTTCTCGCTGGGCAGTACCCACCCCTCACCCCGAGTTGTCACATGAATTCGTTAATGCGCAGCGACTCGCCTGGGAGGCTTGGAGCATGTTCCGAGCCGCCATAAAGTTTGAATCGGGCTGTACCTGTGACGCTCTGAGTATGTTCACACTTTCATCAGATTTCACCTTTAGTTCTCTTATAGTCTGTAGTCTGCGGCTTGCCTCTCTACCAGGACAAAATTCAAAATAATAACATAAATGTAATAAGTAAATAACTTATTAATAACACATATTACATAATCATAAATTATTATTTTTGTTTTTTAAACATGACCTATCACTACGTACCTAATACATAGGTAGGTGTTAACACTGCAATGGGAATAGTGATTCCGTTAATTCCCCGTGACAGATAACTGTGGTGCTAAATCACGGGGAATGAACCAACATTTTACACTGGTGAATTAAACATATTAAATATAATAATGAATAAAAAGTATTATTTCTTTAATGTCATAAATCCTAAAAATTTTAGATGACATTAAATCTTATATTATTTCTTATAGATTAACTTAAGTACAGTACATTATACTAACTAACAATACTAAGTTGAAAATAGGCCCATTTGTGCTTTTCTTTAGCAATATTTTACAAAGTGTATAATTATTGCTAATATATGTACAGTGTGTCTTCTTAATGTGCACATATAAAAAGTAGGACAACTAAGCATAATTTTATCCCGACGACGAAAAATATAAAAAAAAACAATTCATAAACCTACCTTAAGCATTTTTTAAATTCTTATTTGCTGCTGTGACCCCTGTGTAAACGATCTATCACGTTATATCTTAGTTTAGTTAGTTATATCGATTCCTTTACACAGGGGTCACAGCAGCGAACAAGATTTTTTATCGATAAAATTCAGCTTAATTTCCCTCATTTCGTTTGAAGACTCACACTGTATTATATTTAATTAAGGCATTGCATATCACTTTTATAAATGAGTTTAGAAATCATCAATGTTTTTATATGGCATCATCTTGTAATATTCATGAGCCGTAAAATTTAATATAAGAGCGTTTACGACGTACGGCATTTCATACAAACTTTCAAGCCCTTGTTTTTTGAACGAATGACTGAACCGATTTTAATGAATCTTCATACGCATACATACAAACAAAGGTCTAAAAAGTTAGTTAACAACATTTTCGAAATGTCTTATTTAAAAACAGTTATCTGGAAATCTCTGTTTCTATGGAAAATTTAAAATCGGAATTTTTCGAAAATGTTTTAACTAACTTTTTAGAAATCAGAATCAGAATCAAGTTTGTATGAAATGCCGTACTTACGTCGTAAACGCTCTTAATTAGAGTCCGCCAGAATTTCGTTTTCTGTTTTCGAACATTTTCGGCAGAAATATCCTTAATATTCGCTATCGGCCGATTTTGTTTTATTTTTCAGCAGTGGCCGAAAAAATTAAGATAAAATTAGAAAAAAATAAATAAATAAGTACTTATCTACTAACAATTCATTTAATTAGAGAAAATCCATCGTTAAAATTAGATGCACAAAAAATTGCCTTTTCTCGCATAGTAGAAATCGTGGGTGGTTAATAATATTAGGCAGCCTTTGAGAAAAGCATAAAGTTAATTTTCGTGTGATTTAAGTTTAAAACGGTGATTAACGGAGATTAACTCTAAGTTGTAAGTAAGTATTTGTTACTTTTCGCAAATTAAAACTTTACTATTGAAAGAAAGTTTTCGTTTTCTGTTTTCGGACGAAAATGCAAATCAGGCCGAATCACATCTTTGGTTGGACTCTGCTATTAATAAAATATTAAATATGCTGCCAACTATAAAATGCTAGCTAGCTATTTGACTTGTTTGAAAAGTACAATAATACCCTAGTTATTTAAAAATAACAATTTGGTCAGTACCAATAGTTTTAGAATGTTGGCAGCTAATTAGTGCTTTAGGTACAGTCTTTCTAGCTTGCTCACTAATATATTTTGCACTTATCTTCTAAAGGCCATTCAATACCATTTCCTGGCAATTGACTGTGAATAAAAGGGGAAATCCAAGTTAAATACCATCTAGAACCAAATACCTCTATCACATTAAGCTTCCAGCCTTTGTTGTGAACAAAATCTTTAGTGTAAAACTTTATTTCAGGAACTAATCTACCTTTGAGTATGTTAATAAAATGGTAGATAAATAAAAATCCAGAAACAAGGCCAAGTATCACATTCAACTCTATTAAGGCAACATACAGACTTTCACCACCAAAGTCAATCACAATGCTAGCAAGTGGACAAATAAACTTAAACAATATAATACCATGGTTCCATGTAATGAACAAGGATAGAAATTTAATATTATAGTAGAAAGAATATATTGTACCCACAAAGACATAAAACGTGAACAACATGAAATATCTATGATTATAGTACCCAACACAACATGCAAGAAATGTACAGTGATGGTCCCTTTTTAAAATACAAATATTACATATGTCACAATGCCAGGCACGAGGTGGTCTCAAACAATCACACACACTACATAAAGCCCATTTCTCTTTATTGAAACCTTCAAGGTTTTTACCTTTAATTGTAGTATTTGTAAACATTCCATAAGTCATATTGCCCATAATATTAAGAAACAGAAAGCTTGCACAACCAAGGTGACAGAAGAAGACTAAGCTCCACTGCTCTATCAATGTAGGTAATACAACACATAATTCAAACATGAATGCAGGTATAATTAGCAAGGTAATTGCTATATAGAAGCTATGTTCTGAAAACCTTTTCAACTGCTTATTTTTAATGAACCTCAGTTTCATTAAAAGCATTTTGTATAGTGATTGGATCTTGTTAAATATATCCTATTTGGTTTCTAGTATCCACCATTGCTGGTCCACAAAAAATTGCTGGATGGAATTGTCTGAAATAGAGCAATAATATATATTAATATATCATATTAAATTTTTAGAAGCATTGGGGGACGATTCTCCTAGTAAAAACTGAAGAGAAGGGAGTCATCGGCGTCAAGACTAGACTGATAGGTCTAGGACTTTACATTATTTACTATACCTACCTATATTATAGGTAGGAACTAGGATGAAAAAATACTTCTATGAATAATTTTCTGAAAATCATGAAAGAAAATTAAAAACTTTTTTGTTGCTAAATGTCACTTCAGCACATTAGCAATTTCTCAGTCAATTGTCAATTCTAAAACCGTAAAACGTCTTGTCAAAAATGTGACAGTCCATGGGTGCGTTCAAAATCGAGCGCACAGAACCTCATATAGAAAAGTACAGAACAGTGGCTGCATTCCGAATTAATTAGTAAAAATGGGTGTTCCTCAAGGCTTGATATTGGGTCCTTTCCTCTTTTTAGTGTATATTAATGATCTACTCCATTTATTAAATAATCAACCACAAATGGTGTTATTTGCTGACGATACTTCCTTGATTTTTAAGGTAGATAGACGTGCTACAAATTTTGACGACGTAAATAACGCCTTACTGCAGGTCCAAAATTGGTTCACTGCCAATAATTTAGTATTAAATGGAAAAAAAAACTAAGTGCATACGATTTTCTTTACTAAATGTAAAAAGTAGTGATTATGAGATAGTATTGAATGAAGAGAAACTAGAATTCGTCGATAAAACTGTTTTCCTGGGGATCACGCTCGACTCTAGGCTTCAATGGGGTCCTCATTTAACATCTCTTGCAGGACGGCTAAGTTCAGCAGCATATGTCAGAAAAATCCGTCAATTTACTGATGTAGATACCGCGAGGCTAGTCTATTTTAGTTACTTTCATAGTATCATGTCTTACGGTAGTTTACTTAGGGGACGGGCTGCAGACATCGAGTCTATTTTTATTCTGCAGAAAAGAGCCATCAGAGCCTTATATAATCTCCGCAGGCGCAATTCTCTTAGGTAACTGTTTAAGGATATTAACATCATGACGGTGCCTTGTCAATATATCTATATATTTACCGGGTAATTATGTCTTTCATTGACTTAAATGTGCCTGGGCGGCTGAGAGTATGTCATGCTCACTCAGATGTCTCGCTGATGGTGGCGTGTGTGTTGGATCATTTAGCTCCCTTCAAAATGGTTGAGCTGAATGGTGCTGATCCATGCGTCATGTTCGTGAACGGGCGCTGTCACTTGGGACTGGTCATCTCTTAGCTGCCACGGCTTATTTTTAATTATTTTAGTTTTGAATTGTTAACTTTTATCACGGACAATTCTGACGTATTGCATCGTTCTCACATGTTTAACTTCAATATGAATGATGTAACGAATATTTTGTATCAATATTTTAATTTAAATGAGTGTCCGTGGAGTTTCTTGCCCGTTCTTCTCCATAGGAACCTACTATTTGGAATGGGCAACTAGCTTCATATTTGTAACTGACCGACTTCTTGACAATTCAAAAGTGCCTGTCAATGGTTTAATTGAAATAAATGCTTTGAGTTTGAGTTGACCATAATCGCTGTAATCGATTTTAGCGCGCGTTTCCCTATTACCGTTTAGCGGAATGCAGCCTATAAAGGTGGGCATTCACGGTCATGCCATCTTGTCAAATGGCATGATATACGTCCAAATATTGATTGTGAGTGTGAAATCCTTTTGGCATGATGTAAAACTCTGGATTTCCATTCGCATCAAAATCCATCACGCCGCGCCGTGGCGTCACGCCGCATCATCATGCCGTCGCATCGTGAGTGGGGATACACTACGTCATGCCATCGCGCCGCGCTGCCCGTGAATGCGCAAACCGACATCCATTTTGTGTTCATTCCGCATGGAGACGTGTTTCGTGCAAGACGTACCTACTTGTTTGTTTTGTGTTACCAAAATGGCGTCCGGGCGCGAGGCGATAATCGAATTTATCAATAAATACAAGGAACTAGAATGTTTGTGGAAGGTGAATGACAAAGATTATAGAAATAAACATAAGAGGTTAAACGCCACCGAACAGCTATTACAAATAATAAAAAAAACAGAGCCTAGCGCAAACATGGATAGTGTAAACAAAAAAATTAATTCACTGAGGAGTTCATTCAACAAGGAGCATAATAAGGTATGTCTTATACAAATTACATAAGTATCTTTGAGTTTTATAGGGTTTAAATGATAAACAAGTCTCCATTAATGAAACCTGTTTTTTTTTGTTAAGTAACTGCAATAGCTAATTATAAATCATGGTTTTATTATATATTATGTACCTACTTAGTATTCAAAGTAACTCCTTTTTTTTAACACACTGTCAAACAACAATATGCACACAAATCAAATATTCAATCAAGGGTCGATCAACTCACGTCGAGTTCTGCTAAAAAGTCTTTAAACTTGTTAAGGTGACCATTTCGAGCTACTATCATCCATTCAATAAATTACAATGGAAAACATAGTTTTATTACGGGAAATTACTTATTTTTACCTGACTGTCAAAACTGCAATTTACCTATCATTATTATTTTTAAGTTGTTTGTAATTAATACTGTTACAATACGGCCGTAAACAATATAATAAAGTAAACATAGGCTCTGCGCAGGTAGGTTCCTAAAAACAGTTACCTACTGCTCACCATCTGCGCACCACAAATTCCTAAAAACAATTATTTTTATTACTGCGCAACCTTTTGAACGAAGTTTAGACCCACAAAGATACGACAGCCGTATTGAAATAGTGATTATAAGTACCTAACTAATAAAATATTTGTTGCAGGTTAAAGCATCTTATCGATCAGGGGCCGGAACCGATGAAGTCCATGTACCTAAATTATTGTACTATGATTTATTGCTATTTTTGGCAGATAGAGACATTGAAGTGAGAAAATCTAGTGGTATTGCTGAAGTATTAAATGAAACGACACCTGAAAATGAGGTAAATATGTTATGAATAAAAAAAAATAGCAAGGGTTGTAAGGATTTATTTACTTTTTTCATTTTAGGTTTAATTTACTTTTTCATTTTGCCAACTTACTGCGCCATCGCCATTAAAATAGCGTACAAATTCCTCTCTAACAAACTTTGCATCGTTACTGAAGTTTCCAGTAGTTATATCCAATGGTTCCAGATTTATCACTGGAACGGTTTCGTCAACAGCATCATCGTCTATATCAAATTGATCGATTTGTGAATAGTGGGGGACCAACCTCCTTAAAAAATTGTGTAGAATACAACATGTCAAGACCACAAGATCTATACGATCAATAGATAAATTGATGGGAGTACTAAAAATTTTAAAACGATTCGACATTATTCCAAAAACATTTTCGATTACTCTTCTTGCTCGTGACAATCTATAGTTGTATATTTTTCTCTCTTGCGTAAGAGCATGTCTGCCGAATGGCTTTAAAAAGTCAGGTCTCAAAGCAAATGCTTCATCACCAACAAACACATATGGTAAAGCTGTAGAACTATTCAAATGCCTCTTCTTATTAGGTATATTGCACTCGTGATTAATTAACTTCTCATAAAAGTTAGTTTCTTTTATAGCTCCACCATCTGATATTCTACCATTCATTCCAGTTTCGCACCAAATAATTTCGTAGTTGGCATTAGCGCAAGCCATGAGAACAACACTAAAAAACTTTTTATAGTTAAAGAAACTGGATCCAGATCCAGCAGGTGGTATGATCCGGACGTGTTCTCCGTCAATAGATCCGAGACAGTTAGGAAACTGCCATCTTTCTTCGAATCCTCTTGCGATAACTCTCCACTCTTCTTCTGTTGCAGGTACCTGCAACAAAAATAATATTATTAATTCTAAATGCTTATTTTTTAGGATATCGAGGACTTCGCAGATGTAGAGCCACCTTCGCCTTGCTACTCCCAAAGTAGCACCAGTACAAACATGTCGAACTACTCAAAAAGAAGCATCCGCCAGAATGCGTCACAGCAAAAAAATGAGAGTGCAAAAAAAAATTAAAGACAACGGCTACTGAAGTTTTGTCAAAAATTTCCAACAGACTAGATGTTCAGAAATCTAAAAAAAAATACAGTGCTTTTGGAGAGCATGTGGCTGAAAAATAGAGAGAGATGGATGAAAGAATGGCTTTATATTGCCAAAAATTAATAAATGACGCTACATTTCAAGCCGACTGTGGTAACCTAAATTATTCATCACGTATTGTCATCGAGTATCAACACTCACAGGTCCCACAGTCCCAGCTGCCACAGACCCAACTGCCACAGTCCCAGCTGCCACAGACCCAACTGCCACAGTCCCAGCTGCCACAGACTTAATTGCCACAGTCCCAGCTGCTACAGACCCAACTGCCACAGATCCAACTGCTACAGGCCCAACAGACGCAGACCCAACAGCCATCAGCCCAGCAGCCACTGACCCAACCATGTGATGGTTGGGTCAGTGGCTGCTGGGCTGATGGCATTCTACTAACACCAGTCCAAATGCCTCTCGAATCACATGCTACATACAGGGCCACATTATATAACGACAGTAATGAGAATACTATATCTCTGCCTGAAGTCGACGACGACGCAGTTTTGAACAAGTACATAGAAGCATTACGTAACAAATAACGTATTATGTTACATTAATTAATTGTAATGGGCTACCATAACATACATAAAAATGTGTAATTAATTCTATTTATTGAGTTTTATTCAACGCCACCTAAGCCTACGCCAGCTAAGCAAAACCAACTTAGCTTAGTTAAAAAGAAAAATAATCCTATATCTTATTTGAATGTACAAGCAACATAATTAAAAAAAATGGTTGGGTTTAGAAACGTGCTACCTTGTTAACATGCAGGGTAGCATGTTTCTAAACCCAATCTTTTAATTCTATTTAATAATATAGCTAGCAACTTTAACTGGATTAAAATAATATATTAAAAATACATACCTTCATATAATCCTTCAATACGGTGAGAATTGCTTTACAAGTTTCTGGTATAATTACTCCCAAACGTGGAGATATTACAGTTGGAAACTTTAGCTCCCCATAGCTCATTCCTGATGCTAAAAAACGAAGAGTGGCACACAGCCTCTCATGAGGACTTATTGCTTGTCTCATATTGGTGTCTTGTTTAGTTATAAGTGGGGTGACGAGTTGCATTAGTTTAAAATATGTAGGCTCGTCCATTCGCAGATAATTTCTCCAATCACTTGGCTCCAATGACAGTTCATTTAACAAATTGATGTGTGTGAAAGTGTCCCTTTTCTTCAGCCACTCTTTGCACCACTTTTTTTTTTGGTTTTCTCGTTATTATTATGATGAGAAACAACCGCCACACACAAGTAAAAGTTCTTCTTCGGAATCAGAGCTCATGTCAACTTCTTTCGACCCGGTGAAACACGTAAATGAAAGAAAATTTGAGTGATCGTGAATGTGATACTTGTTTTGCGTCCATCCATTTGACTTAAGCCATTTGGAGCCACGCCGAACGGCGCGACCGTGAATGCCTAGCTTTACTCCTAGCGTAGATCAAGCGTTTGTGAATAGTTAAATGTTACCAGAATGTAATTTTTATCAAAAGAAGATGAATTTATTAATTTTAGAGGTTTTTTTATTATTTATATAGAGTAATAACAATTTTAAGTTTTTGTGTGAAGTTGGCCCCATTCCCGCAAAAATGGACTTGGACGTTTAATTTTCTTTTAATCGTTGAGAGTTAAACAAAATCGCTAGATAGTTACGATTTTAATTGATCTTAAATCTTCGTACCGGATATGCTCCTGGTCCTAGGGTAAGTCGCGCTCTCAGAAATTATTTGCCCGCGGCTTTGCCAGCATTGACGTTGGAAATATTCCACAGGAACGTACTACCTACCGGGATTTAAAAGTACACTATCAAATAAATCTCTCCAACGACAAAAAAAACTTCATAATCTATTTTTACGGGAATGGGGGCCAACTGGCAACTTCACACAATAAATTAAATAATCGTTTTAAGGCTTCTACATACCGGGGCGACATATCGCGCGACGCGACGCGACACAAAGGCACCGCTCGTCCCGCGACCCGCGGGGCCTTTGTGCCGTGTCGCGTCGCGCGACAAGTCGCGCTGGTATGTAGAAGCCTTTAACTATAACCTAATTAGGTACATACTCTTAAATTTTCTTTTCTCTCTAACTCAAACGATTAGCATTAACAAAAGATAAAATAACAAAAGTTCAGAATAATTAAATCAGGGGGCTAACTTCAAAGAGGTTTGGAGGTTCTTTGGCATATACTGAAAATATCATCATTCGATTTTGATATTGGACTCAAAAAACATATATTCAAACTCGTAAGTTCCCCAAAAAAATGGTGCATCTTTATGGTCTTCATTTGACGAAGATTTGACATCTTCACCCGCGCCTTCTTCACCCTTCACCCCCTCTAACTCCCTACATCACGACGAAAGTTTAGGTTCAAAGTCTGGGTCCAAAATTATTTAATTATTTAATACTTTTCATCGATAATTTAGTTTTTGTTAATTTTTAAAACTTTTAAATATGTCGAACAGTAAGATATTTAATGCACTTAAGATCCTAAGGACCCGCAAGGATCTGAAATATTTAACTGGTAAGTACTATTTCAATGACTTTCTCGGCAATTTCATTTGTCGACAAACTTTATCAATAATTATTTTTTTTTGTGAAAACTTTGATTTTTTTGTACTGTATTAAAAGTGTAATGGTCTTACTGAGGTTTTCATCGTCATATTTTAGGTTCATTCAGCAGAACCTATGCTGCTGCAGGTAGTCAAGTTCATACCAAATGTAAAATTGTCAATGGCATTTACGTGGTTACTCTTGATTCCCCTAATACAAAGGTAAGTTATAAACTTCTAGTTTAATTACCAATATACCCAAATTCTTATTTTTAACATAAAAGTACTTAGCAAGAATGAGACTTCAGAATTTTGTAAGAAAATGTGCCTCTTCTTCTTTCTTACCTTCTAAGTTAAAATTTGTTTGGCTCAAAATTCAAGATACCATAAAATGCATCTCTTTAAACATAACAAAGCACAGTAATGAAAAAATAATCATTAAAATGCCATTTTACTAACATTATGTTTACAAATTGAAACTTGTCGGACATAGTAAAAATGGTGAGTATGCTGAACAAAACCGATTATATTTTTTATTTATAAACAGTTCTAATAGATTGTCTTCATTTGAATTTAAACTAAAAACAAAACTACCTGTTTAATTTTCGAGTGCTTTAAATTCGCCAGACAGGTCATTCAAATAAATAAATTAAACTGTTTTAATTAAATGTATGCAATATCCAAGGAGAACTAAGTCCAAGTTCTTTGTTTTTAGGTGAATTCATTAAACACTGCTGTTATGGATGAGGTGAGTCAGGTACTGAATGAGATTGAATCCAACCCCTCAATCCAAGCAGCAGTAATAATATCTGGCAAGCCAGGATGCTTCATCGCTGGTGCTGACATTACCATGCTGGAAGCCTGCAACACCAAAGAAGAATTTGTTGATTTGTCTAAGAGAGGTTAGTACTATTCAAATATTGTTAGTATTAACCCCTTGTATGCTGGAATGTAGCTCAACGCAAGACACAATGGATATTTTATAGTCTAAGTTATAAATATTGATATAGTTATAATATATATAAATATAGTTATAAATTGTCTAGTTATGATAATGACAGAAATGCGTTTTTTTTTTCTACTAAATCTTAGAATAAAAATTTTTGACTAATGAGAGTAATATTGTGATATTTTATTAAATACTAGCTTCTGCCCGTGACTTCGTCCGTGTGAAATTTATTGTTGCCCGACCCACCCCGTCGCATCGCATCGCCCGCCCGCGCTGTTACTTCGTTTTCGCTCAGCGTTCTTACTAACTTTTTGATTGTTTTTGTAGTCGTAGCGTGATGATATAGAATTGGGCTATCAATTCCAAAAAATATTTTTTTCAAATCTGACAGTAGTTCCAGACATTAGCGCGTTCAAACAAGAAACAAAATCTTCAACTTTATTATATTAGTATAGATTGAATGTATGCGTGCCGTGTGGTGCCGGACATAAAGAATAGCACCATCCTATTTCTTCCTGTGGGTGTGGTAAAAGGCGACTAAGGGACTTACTAGGCAATGGGCAGCAGTGTTCTCTATGCATTTTAACACCATACTGCGATCACCAACCCGCGCCAATCGTGGCGATTATGGCAAACTCGGGCCTTTGGGGGAGGCTTATGTCCAGCAGTGCACGTCTTTCTGCTGAAATGATGATGATGATAGATTGTTTAAGATAAGTAACAAGCAATAAAACAATATAGGTGAGCAGTGGTGGCCCAGTGGTAACGGCCCCGACTTGCGAGCTGTAGGTTGTGGGTTCGAACTCAGACGCTTTACTTTGTAATTTATTTCATCACCATTGCTCTTAAAACGGTGAAGGAGAACATTTTGAGGAAACCGTGTGTCCTAGAAATGTCCTAGAACCAAATATTTGAAGTCATATGATATTTACCAACCCGCACTGGGCCTGCATGGTGGGTTACGGCCCACTCCTTCTAACAGAGAGGAAGCGTATGTCCCAGCAATGGGAATGTTATAGGCTGATAATTCTAATAAAAAAAAAAAAATTATGAACTCACTGTTAATACTATAACTAATTGATTAAATACCTAAGAAGTTTAAATGCTGCTTATTAACTTAAAAATACTATTATAAAGCCAGACTTCTTGAAATGTACTTAATATATCTATTTTTGTTATCTATGTCCAATTCTTATCATCTTGTTTTCATACAGGTCATGGAATTTTTCATAGGATTGAAAGGTCACGTAAGCCCATCATCGCCGCGATCCAGGGCAGCTGTCTCGGCGGTGGCTTGGAGACAGCCCTTGCCTGTCATTATCGTATTGCTGTTAAGGACCCTAAGACTGGATTCGGGCTTCCTGAGGTTATGTTAGGATTGCTACCCGGAGGAGGTGGAACACAAAGGTAAAATAGTTATAGATGTATTTTTTTTAAAAAACACCCCTAAAATTACTACATGACAGTCATTGGCTTTATTTTATGTGGCCTTGAATAATAGTATTGTTAAAAAAAAGTTTATTCTAGTCATCCAAACACTTTTTTTTTTTTCTTTTTTTTTTTTCTTGCTAGATCTAAGTAGGAAACCGCAGAGAATTTCTGAGAAATATTAAAATTTTATAAAATGCTAGTTCTGGTCAGCGAAATTACTCCCGCACGAAATTCCGCTCGGATTTGCCGCTAGCCTAAAAGTAAATTTCTTTTCTTAAATTTCTTCTGCTGGAAATGATAGGTACTTACCAATTGAAATTATAATGAGGAAGCAACCGTGACCTGGATGAAGATCACATTATATAATACTTGGCAATGAAATCATATTCTGAGCAAGGTTGCCAAACATTCATAATCAAATCATTTATGTAACTAATATAAGTACACATAGTGGTAACTATTTGTACTTTTATTATTGATTGCAGAGTACATTTACATCTCATAAATGTACTTGACAATCAGTTCATAAGCAGCTATTTTAAATTAGATTGGGTCACATGAATTAACTCGCTGACCAACTAGATGACGATAAATGTGATGCGCTTAGGACGATTTTATAGTTCTGTGCTATGTTAATGCAAAAATGTTAGGCATAAAATGATTTTTTATTTCCAGAATGCCAGTACTTACATCCATACCGACGACGTTGGACCTAGCTCTCACCGGCAAAACTGTAAAAGCCGATAAAGCCAAGAAGTTGGGAATAGTTGATTTGTTAGTTTCCCCTCTTGGTCCAGGTAAATTAAATTCATGTTATATAAAAGGTGTCAAGTATTATGAACATTGATGTATTAAATAGGAAGATTGGCCACTCTCTAACATCATGTAAATATTAAATGGACCCGATGTCGTGCGTCATGTGCTCGACAACCGAAATAGATAGACATATTACGCGGGCTATAGCGGGAACGAGATCGCAATAATTGTCACTGTTACGCCATAACAACTCGCAAACAAACTACGATTCGGGTATTCCCCGCAAACCGGGAGTCATGTAGGTCGATTGTGTCCTTTCCCCTAATTTATGCGGTCCACATCGAGGAGCGCCTACCATATCTTAATACATCAATGATTATGAAGAAACTTACACTATGTATTTACATGTGCAATGCACCTTTACTAGCTTCATCTTTCTGACTTACCAACCCCTTGACAATTTTAAAGTGCCTGTATTTGGTTCATTTGAAATAAATGCTTACCGTCTTATTACAAAACAAGATTTATGTTTTGACATGGCTCATACCATGGAGCCAGTTTTTGTAATAAGAACCTAACTGTGATTGAAATACGGTTCTGTATACAAAACTGAAAACTTAGTTTGGTACTAAGTTGTCAGTTTTGTGTTTAGGAACTTTACCATAGTCGTAATAAAGTTCGAAATTCAATAATGGCTCCATGTTTTAAACCTGGGTCTGAAGATAAACCTTGTTTTGTAACCCTTATTACAAAACAAGGTTTATCTTCAGATTCAGGTTTGAGTTTGAGTTAAGTACCTACATACTATGTTGTATAGGTAGAACATTTAGTTAGATTTATGATTAGTTTAAAAAATTTAAGAATGAAAATAATATTATTTTGTTTCATTTCCATAGGCTTGAGTTTACCAGAAGATAGCACAATGAAATACTTAGAACAAGTAGCAATTCAAATTGCAAGAGACATTGCAAATGGCAAAATGAAAATAGATAGAGAGAAAAAGGGATTAATACAGAAAATCACTGCTAACATAATGCAAATGGAAATGGTGAAGAATATGATCTTCAACAAAGCCAAGGAGCAGGTCATGAAAGCTTCACGTGGTCTCTACCCAGCCCCATTGAAAGTAAGTTGTTAAATAAATGCTACAGTTTTTTAACAGGCCAGTTACTGAAAATATTGAATTGGTGTCTGATTTTTAAACCATCAAATGCTACAGAGAATTCTTGGAAAAGTACAACACAACTAAAACCCAGTATTGTAACATGAAAAAATATCCTACTTTCAGATCCTAGACGTAGTAAGAACTGGTGTTGATAAGGGCCCTAATGCTGGCTATGAAGCAGAAGCCCAAGGTTTCGGCGAGCTCGCTGTCACGCCTCAGAGCAAGGGCCTCATTGGACTGTTCAGGGGACAAACTGAGTGCAAGAAAAACAGGTTTGGAAAGTCCAAAGTTGATGTCAAAACGGTGAGTGTTTGAAAACATTTATTATTGCAAATTTTTCATTGTATGTTATTTAGCTTTACTTTTATCATTTTGCTTTCTTTTTCAATACTACATCAAGGAATACTATAGGTACGAAACATTAATTGTAACTCTCAAGAACAGTAGTACTCAAGCACATCTTTTAATATACTAAAACAGTCTTCAACTTCTAAGTAATAATGTTGATAATTGCTTAGATTGGAGTGCTCGGCGCTGGTCTGATGGGAGCAGGTATTGTGCAAGTGTCCATCAACAAAGGTTACAATGTAGTCGTGAAGGACACCACCAACCCTGGTCTCTTCAGAGGTGTGGGACAGATCTCAAATGGATTAGCTACGGCTGTTAAACGGAAGAGGATGTCTGGGTAATTAATTTGTATTAACAGTTAAACTGTTTTATAACCATTACGATTGAAATATTTGTAACCACAAATATTTCATTATATATAGTTTATTCTGAAATACTTTGTCTAATTAATCTGTAATTTGCTTATATTTGCAGCCTGCAGAGGGACAAGTACTTATCAAACCTTTTGCCGACTCTCGACTACGATAAGATGAAGAACTGCGACTGTGTCATTGAGGCTGTGTTTGAGGACGTGAACATCAAGCACAAGGTCATCAAAGAGCTGGAAGCTGTGATCCCTAAACACGCGATCCTCGCTACAAACACCAGCGCTATCCCCATCACCAAGATCGCGGCCGGAAGCAGCCGTCCCGACAAGATTATTGGTAAGTTGCTATTATTATTTTTTATTAAAAGAGTGCAATTGAGTACATGTGTATTTAAGTTAATTATTCAGCTTTTTAAATTTAAAATAGCATCAAAATACTTTCTTAATCTTAAAGGAATTTATATAATTAGAACAAATAATCTAAAGCACCTGGTCGGCTGGGGAGCCATAAGCTTTTGCCGATTCCTATAATTATGAACTTATTGGTCAAAATTAAGATTCATGTATCTTTACCAATAATGAAGCAAAGCTTTGCATAGTAGACCCTCCCTTATGGAAGAAGCTATCACAGGTAAAATTAGCTTACGAATCTATTTCTATGCCGAGTTTGGTAATAAAAAATATTACCATTGGTAAGCAAAATTATTTCAGTTACCAGTTCAGTTAGGTGTACCTCAAGGCTCAATACTGGGTCCATTCTTATTCTTGGTATATATCAATGACTTACCATTCTATATAAAGGGTATCTGTGACGTTGTACTATTTGCAGATGATACCTCTCTTATTTTTAAAGTAGAAAGGAATAGACAAGATTTTGACGACGTAAACATTGCACTCTCAATGGTTACGGATTGGTTTACGACCAATAACTTAGTACTCAATGCCAAGAAAACGAAATGCATAAAGTTCGCCTTACCGAATGTTAGAAATTTAGGTCCCAACATCGTCTTAGATAAAGAGGTACTTGAAACTGTAGACTCGGTAGTGTTTCTGGGTGTAACAGTAGATGCCAAACTTCAGTGGGGACCACATATATCAAGTCTAGCGGGAAGGCTCAGTTCGGCCGCATATGCCGTCAGAAAAGTAAGACACACTGACGTGGATACAGCCCGTTTAGTCTATTTTAGTTATTTTCATAGCGTTATGTCCTACTGTATTCTGCTGTGGGGTAAAGCCGCTGTCATTCAAAATATATTTGTAATTCAAAAACGAGCTGTTCGAGCAGTTTACCAGCTGGGTGCCAGAGTTTCTCTTAGAGATTTTTTTAAAGATATTGGTATTCTCACGGTGGCATCACAATTCATCTTCGCCAACATCTTATATGTTAGGCAAAATTTACACTTATACACTAAAAACAGTGATTTCCACTATATTAATACCAGAAATAAGGACAAATTACGTGCTCCATTTCACCGGCTTCATAAGGTTCATAACTCATTTGTTGGACTTGGTATAACTTTTTATAACAAGCTACCGTCTTCCTTGCTAGATTTGCCTTTTAATGCGTTTAAAGTTAAATCCAATCTTTGTTCAAACGCATACTATTCTATCAACGACTACTTAAACGATAAGAACAGTTGGTCGCTGTGATTAACTCAAGACAATGTTCGTGTTCTTTCTCCAGATAGATTCCCTACTGACAGGTTATATGAGTTCCTATAGTTGTTTATTTTATTTGACTAAGTCAATTTATTTTAATTTATTAGTGACAAAATCTACTCATTACAATGTTCTTTTATGAGTTGTATTGCAATAAGTGGTTAGCTAGCGACCTTAACAAATTGATCACTTTATTCTTGCCTGAGCAACCGGCAGCAAGTTCGTCATGCTCCCTTAGATGTCACTGCTTGCGGTAGCGACGGGGGTCGGGTTGCCTCCTTCCCTCAAATATGGCGAGGGGGGTGATGGCTGATCTTTGCGTTATGCTCGTGAACGGGTGCTGCTTGTGGTGACTGGTCGTCTTGCTGACCATGGTTTTGTTATTGTTATTAAATAATTAATTGTTTTTATTTTACTTCGATGGTGCTAGTTTATCATTTGTGACTTCGAGTTATAGCTGTAGCTTTATTTAAGCGAGCACGCCCATTAAGCCTGGAGGCTTTTATTTAGATACGTTTTGTTTACGTTATTTCTGTTTGAGTATAGTTTTCGACGATTATTATATATATATATATTTGTATAATGGTGTGTGCTAGCTAACATAAGGCAAATGATTTAATTTAACGTTTTGTGTTGCGTAATGCAAATTATTTTATATTGTATTGTATAGCTTCAAGTTTTTTATGCGAACAGACAGCTGTGCTGCTGGGGAGTTTGTTGCGCCACTTTTTCTTCCCAGCTAAAGCACTAGGAAGTGGTGAAGGGTGGGCGTTTTTGGGGGACTGTCTCATGTAATTTTTGACGTTCGAAAAGTGCTGATTCTCAGCCTAGTTTGAATAAATGACTTTTGATTTGATTTAGTAAAAAAACAGTGATTGTGTGATGTTCCAAAAGCGAGCTTTATTGGCGAGCCAACAAGTCTGCAGGAATGCTTGCTGCTGAGTCAGGCCCTGAAGGACTGAACTCCAATACCTCTGAGATAACAGAACATTATTTCACATGAGCAGTTTCCATAGAGGATTATATTCAAGATATGAATGCTTGGAAACATGCTTGTCCTGGTCCATAGGATAATCTAGCTAGAGTCTAGACATAATCAAACTAGTTGTTAACTTAATTTCTTATTTAATTTATTATTTTATGACACATTAATTTTACATTGTGTGATTACTTTATCTCACACACTCATTTATTATTTGATAAAATATTAGGAAAATGGTCTATGTTTACAATATTTTTTGTAAATACTTAAATGAGCACCATGCTCTATCACATAATTATTATTAATTTATCTGTCATTGCTTAGTTTTTAATTCTTTGTACCTTGTAGTTAGTAATTTTATTCTAGGTACAGTCGCCAGAAAATCCAGTTACCACAAAGTGTCATATCTTCTCATTCGATTTTGAACTTAACTACTATCAACATTTTAAGGCTTAAAATCATTTGGAGAAATTTTACAGTTTGGTATAACCTGATGTGCTGGCACTTCACATATAATTAATGTGCACAAAACATTGTAAAAAATAAATAAAGAGTGATATGAAGTTTCCTGCACATTCTTCTCCATACGAAACTACCCTTTGTATAGGGCAAATAGAATCAATTCTATTTTCTTGTAATTTTTGTCGTTCGAAAGTGCCATATAAGTGCCTACTGGAAACAAATGTTTATACAGGTATGCACTACTTCTCCCCCGTGGACAAGATGCAGCTGCTGGAGATCATCCGGCACCCGGGCACCAGCGACGACACGGCGGCGGCCGCGGTGAGCGTGGGCCTGCGCCAGGGCAAGGTCGTCATCACCGTGGGCGACGGGCCCGGCTTCTACACCACGCGCATCCTCTCCACCATGCTCAGTGAAGCCGTCAGGTACATTTAAACCAACCAATACGAGCAAAAACTTCATTCAAACTTATTTTAGACTAGCTGCCTCGACAGATACCTAGCTTCTGACACAGAATAAGTAACAGTACTACGTACAGAACGGTGACCCTTCTGTACGTAGTACTATTACTTATTCTGTGGAGTCGATTAAATAGATAAAAACTCTAGCGCGCGTACACATAAAGCAGTCTAGCTCGCTCCTGTTATATTTACCTACAGCGATAATAGCCTACAGCCCATTTCCCGAAAAGCATTCATGCAAAAATAAACCGTGTTACTACGAGAGAGCGCTTCTTTTAGTTTAACCGTTTCAATCATGGCCGTTCTCGACGTCACCGCGTACTTATTAGGGTTGCGACTTACGAATTATATTTTTTGTACTGTAGCGGCTACAACGAACGGAGTGAAGGCTTCAACAAACTGGCGCGACATGTCGCGCGACGCGACACGGGTAGAACAATTTTCTTGAATTTTTGTTCTACCGGTGTCGCGTCTGTATGTCTAAGCCTTGAAGCGATTCAATGACAAGCCGACCACAAAACAGCCGCTCTAGTGGTATGGAGCGGGTGAAAGACGATAAGTAGGTATTATTGAAATAGGTAAATGAATAATTGGTGTGTTGAATGAAATAAGAACACATTGATTTATTTAAATGAATAGAGACTTTGTATTACTTAAATTATTCTTACAAACATTACAAATATTGATTATTATTTTCGCAATTAAAGGAAATAAAATTAAGTTATTCCTAAAAAGAACTCAAATTATGATATAGAAATATAAATGTTATTATTGGGTAATCGACTAGGAATATTTATCATTTCGTCATATCGTATGACTGACACCTGACTACCTACAGACGTTCGTTGGGCTGCGCCACCACCATACCTACGACAACATCACAAGTTGATAAATATCATTTCATACCTGCCTGAACAAGCGGCGCGGGGGCGGCGGCGGACGCAGATACTTACGATAATTATGACAAAATCAAACGAACTTCTAATCAAATAAACAGGATACATTTTTAGTGTAATGATCTGAGTCACATAAAGGCCCAAAAGTACCTAGATATAAATGCAATTAGCCTACCTATTGCGTATAAAAAAATCTCACCTTTCAATATCCGTCGTAGTATGTGAAACGTCAGGCTTCACTGTCATTATTTAAACAACCACACGCTATAGAATATTTTTTTGGTTTTATTTTTGTAACGTGAGAACTCGGAATCGCGAGAATAAGGTACCTACTCGTATTAACGCGTGCGAACTAAGCAGCGCGGCGCGCGGCAACCCACTGATTTACCGGTCCGGACCGGCCGCCGCACGTACTTGTAGTGTTATACCTAAACTGCGGAGTGAGACAGGCCTGCTCTGACGTTTCATAAGTGCCAATGTAGGCTTATGTGAAATAAAAATATCTTTGATTTGATTTGATTTGAGGCGGTAGCCCTGTCCAAATTTCAATAAATCATGCGAACATCCCGTAAAAAAAGCCGTAACATTTTTCCCGAATTTGAACATTTCCCGGGACACTTCAGATTTTTCTTACCATAAAAACCAAATTCGGACCATATTCGGACTATTACAAATATTTCAAACAAAAAAATTGCCAAATCGGCCCAGGCGTTTTCAAGTGATGTGCTTACCAACGAACAGCATTATTATTATTATTATTAATTATTCTTATGCTAGGAATGGGTTCGCATAGTGTAATGGATAAGAGAACTAACTACATTTATTCAGCTTCATTCGCGTTTCGCTGAACGATTTTGGTCACACATATTATGCAGTTCTGCTTCTATCAACCGCATACCTGTTTGTCACGAAAACTGAATAGACGCGGAAAGCTGAACGGATGCTTACGCATCTCCATACAAAATCGTTGTTTTCTATGGACAAAAACTGAACAGAGCTAAATAAGTGTAGTTAAGTTAGGTTTTTTTTTAGGTTAAATTTTTGGATACAATAAACATATATTTCATTTATTACGTAAACATAAATATTGATTACCTTTTTAAATATTTTTATAAAAAATCATATGATTAATAAGTCACTAAACAACATTATTTTTAGTATAATTATGCGAAACCTGAACATAGTTTGTTCAGGATAAGACACTGAATCGATTTCAATAATTTTTCACCACGATAGACATATTTTGTCCCAAAAATATTTAAGTGTGATGGAAAATGTTATCATCATTTAATTACTTACAATACAATCGCCGTACGGTTAGGTACCTACTGCCAAATTATCAATGAGCGCAAGACGACCCTGGAGGCGCGGGGGCGCCGCCGTTAGCATGTTTTTGTCCGGACAACCCGGTAACATAACAACCTTATAACTTTGTAATTTTTCATGATACAGTTTTGAAATATTGTACATAGATTCATTACATAAAAATACTAGACACGTGTTTCGGGTTTAGCATATAGTAAAACTAATATTGTATATATTATTCAGTGGAGAAGGGTGATTTTATAAGAGAGTTAAGCCGGAGCAAAAAAACTTTTCCATACAAAATGAACTCGTCATGCCGTCGATTTTGTATAGAAATTGAACTCACTGAGTTATTTTAGAGCAAAATGTTTTGTTGTTGGGATACCTATATTATAAAGTCAAAAATGTAATGTAGGCGTTTTGTAATGTTTTAATAGTATGGTGTATTAAATACCTACAATGTCATTATTATATTATTTGGCATTATTAAACACTACCTACTGTCTGTGTACCATTTTTAAATAACGATAGAGTGGTTGTGTTCCGAATTTCCGAAGGGAAGCCGGTAGGAATCGTGTTATACGGTGCTTTCGCCACTGATATTATTATTGATTGATGAATCTCCTTTGGATTTGTATGGAATGGGAAATTGTCATTATTAATGTTATTTTTTTTGTTATTAATAACAGATTGTTACAAGAAGGCGTGGATCCCAAGACTCTGGACAGCCTGACTAAGAACTTCGGTTTCCCAGTCGGTGCCGTCACATTGGCTGACGAAGTCGGCATAGATGTTGGCTCACATATCGCCGTCGATCTAGCTAAGGTTCTGCTCAAATTATGTGATATTCATGCGACTGTAAATATTATGACATCGAGTTTTAGAATTAACTCGGTTTTGTAGATCGTAAAGCTTGATGATATTTACGACCGATCACTGTAACTATAATTTAAATGTATTTTATTTAAATAACTCTGAATGTGTAATAACATTCTGAATATTTTCAGGCCTTTGGTGACCGCTTCAGCGGAGGTAATTTGGAAGTCATGCCCGACTTTGTCAAGGCTGGGTTCCTGGGCAGGAAATCTGGCAAAGGTTTCTACATTTACGAGAAGGGATCTAAGAGCAAGGAAGTGAACCAGGAGGCCGTCAACATTCTGAAGGAGAGGTACCCGTTGGAGCCCCGTGGATCCAACACTGCAGAGGACCAGCAACTGCGAATGGTATCTAGGTAAGAAGTTCACATGCTAAAGAACTATTTATTTTTATGACCATAGAAAATTTTACAATAATATCTGCTTGTAATACAGGGTCAATTTTAAAACGTCAATAACCTCTTAAGGGGTCATTGTACTCATCATTATGAACAACTTTTACTATGGGACCAAAACTGAAATCGCGAAAAAAAACCAGCTGTTCCCTACATTTATGTTCGAATAATTCCTTAAAATGTAGGGAACAGCGGGTTTTTTTTTCGCGATTTCAGTATAAATGTTTACTCTCGTGACCTTTAAAAGTATAATTATTTGAATAATTTAATGTCTTTGATCATTTGTGTGATATTTTCAATTTCAGATTTGTAAATGAAGCTGTCCTTTCATTGGAAGAGAAGATTCTGCACAGCCCTCTGGAAGGAGATGTCGGTGCTGTCTTCGGACTTGGATTCCCACCATTCACCGGTGGACCTTTCAGGTATTATTTCATAGACTAGACAGTACTTTTATTTTATTTGAATAATTTGTACAACATGAATAATAACGTGTTTGGTCGTCTACCAGATGGGTGGATCAATTCGGCGCTGATAAACTGGTTAAGAAGATGGAGGAGTTCCGCGGTCTCTACGGAGCACCTTTCAAGCCTGCTCAAACCCTCGTGGACATGGCAAGGGATGGCAAGAAATTCTACAAAAAATAATTTATCCATAATTTGTTCAATATTTTTAAATTGTTCATAAATTTGTGGCCCTTTCCTGTGTCGCTGTCTATTTATCCATTTGGTTCTGTTTGATATGTATTTGTAAGAGGATATTAGTGATGTATGTAAGTGTTCCGATCACCATCATAATTTGCAATTATGCCACTTGATATTTATCACTTTTTGTTTTGTGTGAATATTTATAAATCATTTTCATTCATAAGATTAAGTGAATATTACGTATAGTACATAGATATGTAGGAAATCAAAAATAATCTTTTTGATACATGAGAGTTTTACCGGTGTATAATATAAATTTTAATATAATGAATGTTTAAATCCTGATAGAGATTGCTTGAAAATTACTAAAACTGCCTTTGTATTATGTATGTACACATAGAAGAATGTTAACTTAATAAATTATTTTATATCTATGTCTTTAATTTTAACTTCTAGTCTAGTTTACCGTAATTATAGATCTGCATTGATAATACCTAATACCACAGGTAATATAATACTAACCTTTTTGGGCTTTAATATCCTGCGTTATAGGAGCAAGACCAAGTGTATAATCTATGAGCAAGACCAGAAAGCGTCGCCCACGACGCGACCGGGACCTGACCTGGAACGATTTTTTTAAATAAAAACGTTTATATTTACTCCGTGGTTACTGAAAACCTACAGCGCAGAAGGTGTGAACAGTAAAAGTATTCTCCTTGGGGATAAATGAGCTTCGTCTTGAATGTTGCGCCCATGATAGAAAATACTGAATAATCTATTTAAATTTACTGGTTCGAGATAACGGGAATACACGAGTCAAGAGTAACGTAACAACGTCTGTGACACACACACTCGGTGGCGGATTTACATATTTGCCGCCAGATCAGCACTTTTCGAACGTCAAAAATTACATGAGACAGTCGCCCAAAAACTCTTCTCTTATTCAAATTTTGCCGCCCGACCACAATTGGATAGGTACCCTACCTAATTCACAATCATATTCATAAAAAAACATGTTTCAATGAAATTGTAACTGTATGATTTGCGCACTATCGATTTTTCGGATTGCACCACCTTTTTACCGTAATTAGTATCTGAGCTAGGAGATCGATGTGTCAGTTCCTAGATTATTTTTTACAACACAACGATTTAGTTGCACAAGAAATAGTTTTTGGGTATGTTTCTGAGCTAACAAAAACTCAATCATTTAAGTACTACTAATAAGGCAGGGTAAGGTATGCCTTTGCCACGTTAATGTAGGCTGTACATTCGGTAAACATAATTTTTATCGCGCTTAATTTCAGGTTAAAAACAATACCTAAAGGTAAGTATTCAATTATCTGATAACAATTCGGCTGATGACGATGAAATTCAGTTAATTAAGTTAGGAAGTTTTACAGTTACTTTTTCTTGAATCTTTTGCGCGATTTACTATTCGCGAAATCATCAATTAAATCGTCGCATGAAATCTTGTTCATTCGTTCTGAGTTTCTGACTTTTAGTTTTTCTTGGCTTAAAGTAGACCTAAGATAATTTTTTACCCGTTTTGAGCAAGAAAAGCTCTCACCCTAACAATTTGTCGCTCGTGTACCTACCTACATAGAGCCATGGGAACTGCTACATCCAAGTTAGGATAAACGTTTTGCAAATTATGTTATCGCAGGAACGAAAATAGACTTTTCAATGCTCAGACCAATAAAAAAAGTATACTTAGACGGAACATTGCGCTCCTAAAAGTGAGGAACGTAATAGGAAGACGATTCGGTCTTATGAAGACGGCCGCTCGGTAGTCTGCCACGAGTTCATGTTTTCAAAATAAGTCTTCTGGGATTACTTTTCATAAATAAGTAACCAACTTTCTGCATAATTTAAACAAAATCGCAAAAATATTTAACATAATTTCTTGAAACACGAATTCTAGACGTCGTTGTATCAGTGTTGCAAGTTATGAACAATATATTTTCCCAAAAGTAAGGTGAACTTATCATGTATGGAGTAGAACACCAAACAAGTCTAGTTAGATGTGTAATTAATAAATACATTAATATAAGATTCCACTATATTACAGAACCTTTACTTAAAAGTTGTGGCTCAAAACGCCAGACATAAAAAACTGACGCAACATACGGGCATTAGTTATTCTAATAAAAGTAAGCTTTGTGTGTTTTGTTAAATTAATAATTGTTGATAATATGAAACTAAATGACTCATAAACTAAATTACCTTTCATTTCATACAACCAAGACAAATAAAACACAATACTACCTAATAATAAAACTTTTCACCAAACTATATCTCTCGCACTTGGGAGACGCAGCACAATGCTTGCAACATTATTCTCTAGCACACATGCGCAAATCTACGATATATACGTACGTAGTACGTACGATATATATATATACACCGTATTACGCACACAAAGCCGACAGCAGTCCTCAGTCCTCACTGATTTCGTCGCGATTGTTTGCGACGGCTCCGTCTATACTTTTTTATTGGTCTGAGTTTCAATGATCCAGAATCTGGTTTTACCAAAATTATTTCAGAAGGTGGAATTGAAAATGTATGTATTCCTGAACTAAGTCAGTCTCTAAATCTAAAACGTTAGGATACATTTCATCGAAGAAAAGGGTTTTTTGCGTAGGTAAGGGTTGATGATGACAATTCACTAATTTTGGTCAGGAATGAAAAGTTTTCATTGAACCTGTTGTAAGCCTCCTGCCGTTTTTCCAATTCGGATACGAGTCGATCAATGAGGATGAAAAATGCGCTAACCCTGAAGTATCACTCGCAGTCATTCTTATTTCTTCATCGGGTGTTTCATAATTTTCGGTTGTCTTTTTCCCATGTCTTTTGAACACTGCTTCGACACGCTTAATTCCATCGCCTTTTCTTCGAAATACATAAAATTTTCGATAATATCGAAAAACCGGAATATCGGATCAAAAATCCGATATTGAAAAACCGATATTGTATTTCACTGATATCAGTTTTTCGATAGTTGATTAAAAAAATAAACAAGATGCAACATAATCATTTCCACTTATTTAATTAATTTAAACTCAAACTCAAAGCATTTATTTCAATTAAACCATTGACAGGCACTTTTGAATTGTCAAGAAGTCGGTCAGTTACAAATATGAAGCTAGTTGCCCATTCCAAATAGTAGGTTCCTATGGAGAAGAACGGGCAAGAAACTCCACGGACACTCTTTTAAATTAAAATATTGATACAAAATATTGGTTACATCATTCATATTGAAGTTAAACATGTGAGAACGATGCAATACGTCAAAAGCGTCCGTGATAAAAAAATAACAATTCAAAACTAAAATAATTAAAAATAAGCCGTGGCAGCTAAGAGATGACCAGTCCCAACTGACAGCGCCCGTTCACGAACATGACGCATGGATCAGCACCATTCAGCTCAACCATTTTGAAGGGAGCTAAATGATCCAACACATACGCCACCATCAGCGACACATCTGAGTGAGCATGACATACTCTCAGCCGCCAGGGCACATGGTCAATGAACCAGGGCACATGGTCATGGTCAATGAAAGACATAATTACCCGGTAAATGGTAGCTCTATTGTACATAGTACTCACACCTGTGATATGCAATTATATAATACAAAGGAGATTCGAGTTTATACAATGAAAAGATAATCTTCATCAGCTCCAACAGTATTTTCAAATGTTAATAAATTAGTTGTAGTTGTGGAGCTGGACCGGAGCTGGACCAGCATTGAGCCAAGAATTAAATTAAAGTATACCTATCTGTTTAATAATATGTATGTTGGTGGGAGTGTCATTTAATATATAATAACCATTTCCTGAAATGTCATGTTAATTATGTAGGTACCTACTTTTATTCGAAACTTTATTTTTAAGTTTCGAACGTACAACACTTGGGGGAGCATCTCTACTATGGTGGATAGATTAAATCGGTTAAAATCATATGTTTCCAAAGCACTCATTGACATGAACCCTGATACCAAATTCACACAGAGTTAGGACAATATTCAGAAAAGTCTGAATATTATCAAAGTGGCAGTCTAAGCATGCAGTGATGTAACTCTATTAACTGCTGATGCGGCTATGAAATTTATGCTGCTTAATTATACACGGTTAAATTTTGATCGTTTTAATAAATTGGACGGGTGGTTTAACTTACAAAATACTATTCATCAACAACTTAAACAGCATTGAAGCTCTTAAAATAAAAAAAAAATGGAAGTGATAACGTAATATTCGCAAAATTCATGAAACCAGTAGTAGCGCCACGAGTTAGTTACCTACATCGCGTCGTGCACGCACTGTACGTATTAACTTGGTTATTGACCCGCTCAGCTGACGTTCATGTAGAAATAAATTTAAAAAAATCCTTAATACTTTTACGTAATTGATGTATGCCTAGGTTTCGGAAAACATAATAATATTTAAATAATTATGCGCCTTCTAGTAAAGGCGTATTTAAAAACGTGGAATCCAAATTATTTACGATTTGAAAAGAAAAATGTTCTAGGTACTAATTAGATAGGTACACGATTGAATAAAAATAGTTCTGTTACAAACCTAAGGGTGTTCACGGGTGTTGTGACGCAGCCTGGGAGAGGCCTATGTCCAGCAGTGGACTGCTATAGGCTGAATTGATTGATTGACAAACCTAAAAATTAATCACCTCTGAATTATTTATCACTAATTAAAGCTACACTTCGCGATTGCGTAAAATTGCACCATGGCAACGAACTCCAGTTTGGAGTACACGTAATTACGATACGTTATTACTTTCGCGACTCAAGGATCGTAAACAACAATACGTCGCGCGTCGAAGACGTTTTAGAGACTGCGGACGTGCTGTGCGGCCCTTAGCAGGTGGGTTGCGTTGCCAATCAAATGGGGTTTGGGAGCGGAGCTTGTCTAGCATTGGCTAATTTTTGTTAGTCCACGTTGTCTGCGCGTACGCGTCCTTTGTGAAATGGTTCGTAAGTGTGTTCACTTTGAATGTTATCTACCACACACACACATCGTATGGTACGAAATGAGTTTTGAATGGCACCTACAAATGGTTTGCATTGGTTTTTCACTAATGCGAGAATTGATTCGAGTTTAAAAGATTTTTTTTTTTTTAAATTTTGTCTTTACAAATCAATAGTGTTTCATGTACCGGATCGACCCTCCACGGGATTAAAACGGTCACAATTTAACAGTGTATAGTCAAAATTCTAGACTGTCAAGCCTGCTCGCTAGAACATTGCGCGTGCGTACTTCCCAAAGACGACTTTCTATTGCATCTACTTTGCAGTATCTCCAAAATCCTGAAACATATTTCAGTGAAGTTGCTACCACCGAGTTTCCAAACCTCTGAGAAATGGTGGATGAAATTATTCACATATTACTCAAAACTTTGTGTGTTAAGACAATATTTTATTTTTATGTTTCTTACTTTTTAAGTTCTAATTATTAAAGATTGCAATGAAAGGTATTCCCCTAACACCCTAACAACGTTAAAACCAATTTGATATTTTTTTTACCATAATATCGGAAAAATAACGAAATACCGGAACATCACATATTAAAAAATTGAATATCGAAACTAAACCGGTATTGGAAAAAGGTTCCGATAGTCCATGCTCTAGTCACAGGCCTACCCCAATGGGACGGGGGGGGTTTTGCCATAATCGCCACGCTTGGCAGGCGGGTTGGCGATCGCAGTGAGGGGTTAAAAATTTAAAATGTATAGGAACCTAGTACGCCTATGACCAGCAGTGGACGTCTTTCGGCTGAAATTATGAAATCTGACACGTTAGTCAGCTAGAGGACGACTGTAGAAGTTTGAGAGATTCTTGGCACGAAGTCCTTCTTTCTTGCACGTTATTTATTAACCGTTATTTCTGGCATGTTCTTTCTTGCACATTCTTACACGTTCTTTCTTGCACATTATTTCTTGCATGTAATTTCTTGCACGTTATTTCTTACATGTTCTTTCTAGCATACTTTTTCTTGCATATTCTTGCATGTTCTTTCTTGCACGTTATTTCTTGCATATTTTTGCTTGCACGTCATTTCATGCACATTCTTGCATGTTCTTTCTTGCAGGTAATTTGTTGCAAATTAGTTTTCATGCATGTAACTTCTTGCACGTTATTTCTTGCACGTTCTTACTTGCATGTTCTTTCTTGCACGTTATTTCTTGCACGAACTTTCTTGCACATTAGTCCCGCACCAACCTATTTCTTCCCGTAGGTGTCGCAAAAGGTGACTAAGGAACTCACTAGAGAATGGGTTGCAGCATTCTCTATGCATTTAACACCATACTGCGATCGCCAACCCGCCTGCCAAGCGTGGCGATTATGGCAAACCCCCCCTTTGGGGGTCTTTCGGCTAAGGTACAATGGGGTTGACGTATCCGTGTGGATAAAAACCCCTTAAAAAATAAAGAATAAAAAAACCCTTTTCTTCGAAGAAGAAATGTATCCTAACATTTTAGAGACTGACTTAGTTCAGAAATACATACATTGGGAATTCCACCTTCTGAAAGAATTTGGGTAAAACCAGATTCTGGATCATTGAAAAGTCTATTTTCGTTCCTGCGATAACATAATTTGCAAAACGTTTATCCAAACTTGGATGTAGCAGCTCCCATGGCTCCCATGTAGGTACCTACACCAGCGACAAATTGTTCAGGTTAGAGAAGCTTTTCTTGCTCAAAACGGGTGAAAAATTATCTAAGATCTACTTTAAGCCAAGAAAAGCTAAACGCCTTAGCTCTATTGTGCATAGAGTCAGAACGAATGAACAAGATTTCATGCATCGATTTAATTGATGATTAAAATAAATGATGATAGAAAATCGCGCAAAAGATTCAAGAAAAAGTAAATGTAAAACAAGCAATTTTTTTTTTCAGTACGTTCCTTGTTAAAGGGTAGATTTTGACTCTCCTATTTATATTATTATAAAGCTTAGAGCTAATGTAGTTGAAGTGGCGACCTACCAACGCAAACCTGCAGAGGTCAGTTTTACAGATTCTATTAGAGCGTCGCTTTTTAGTAAGGTACTGAGGGTCGTAAAAATGAAAAAATGGTGGTGTTTCTTAACCACTGTGTGTAGTATCTACTACTGTCTTACTGCGAGGACCTCACAAAGTGAATATAATTCAGTAGTCGGAAATCAAGTAGGTTTCCTCGCGAGTACTTTTAACACAGCTCTTTGTGCCCTCTCTAAACGCAATATGGTAGTCTTGTGGGTTCCCCCCCACTTAGTCATGCAGTAACCGAGAACTGATTGAGCGAGAGCGAAATAAAACATTTTTAGGCATTGAAAGTCAGCAGCCGTGCGAAGTTTTTTGAATAAATAAATCAGTCTTCTGACACGAATCACGATAGAGTCAACCTGTTTTTGCCAAGTTAGAATATTGTCCAATATAACTCCAAGATATTTGATACTGTGAGACCGAAACCCATACGGTGTGGGTAATCCTTTGAACGGCTTAATTTAAGCCATTCAAAATTACCCACACCGCACCGTAAAGGTTTTTGATTAACTGCTTAGAAAAACCCTATCGAAATAACATAATATTATGATTTTTTCATGTTACTGATTTAAGTATAAAACCCATTCAATGGGTTTCTTGTATAAAACCCTTTCAATGGGTTTAATGGGTTACATCATGATAAAGGTAACCCATTGAATGGGGGCTACCCCTTCGAAAGGCTTAACTTTTAACCGGGGTTGTACGGTCCCTGGTTAAAAGAGCAGTGTCATCCACATATGTATTTTTGTGTTCGGAAGAGATAACTGACAGCTCATTTACATAGATAAGAAAGAGGGTTGGTCCTATGACACTACCCTGGGGTACACCAAAATTCATATTTTCTGAATTGATAATAAATGTTTCGATTTTTACAACCTGTTTACGCCCCGTCAGGTAGCTACGAAATATATCGAGTTTAAATCCGTATTGTCCATCCTCTTGACTTAATCTCATAGTCGCCATCTATCCTACACCCACAGTCAGGGTGGGAGGTGTTGCTCGAAGTTACTTAGGATATTTTGTGGGCAGGAAGTGTTAGTAGGCAATAGGTATGCATCACATTACCCCTACTAACCCTGGCCCTTGCTTTCTTTGTCAGTTGGTATCATATTATATTGATAAATATACTTCTAGGTATATCTTATCTAATATATATCTACTACCCTTCGAAAAGGCTGCTCTACTTATGACATAAAACTTTTAGAACAAGTCCCTTAACGAAAAAGCTGAGAATGAATGTCGTGATAAGTCCCACTTGTTGCAATAGTCAGCCTCCCTGCTCGGTAACCATGGATACGGTGTGACCGACCACCCTCTTTTCTACCCTCTCACTCCCAGAGACCTCCCGGCCTCTTGTGAAGTCGAGAGCCGAGAGAGCTTGCGTCATCGCGGGTAATTACACATCTAAAGCTTTTGATGGAACAGAGCTTTGTAGCTGTAGGGTCAGACGCTAAGGCAATAATTCATTTCCGTTATGGTTACCGATTTCTCATGACTAGGAAATTGTTTTAGTAAAGTTCTGGCGCTACGATGGCTTTGAAATTGATCCTGTTGTGGGCTAATTCGTCACATAGTTTTAAATAGTGATTATTAGGGGAGCAACAGTAGATACTTACGTACGGATGTATTAAATTAACTGATTTTTATATATTGGTCCACAATTGACGGAGAAATAATAAATTTAAATTTAAATCAAATTAATATAAAAAAAAACCTGTCAAGAGCGAGTCGGACTCGCGCACCGAGGGTTCCGTACGTATATATGATGTTGATGATTTCTGAAAAACTGTGCTATTTAGAGACATCGTTTTATTTTTCTGTAAACTTCTATCACATAGAATAATTTCAGATTTTTATCTATGCAAACTTCGGAGATAAGGGGGGAGGGTACGGTTTTTTTTTTTAATTTTTCATCAAAAGTCGGAAACTGTGCTGCCTAAAATAAAATAAAAAAATGTTTGAGAATGTGCAAACAGCGTTCTTTCATATGATACCCCACATGCCCTAGTAGCCCCACTTCAAATTTTTAAGAGCCCCTTTCAGTCCTTTCTTGTTTGCAAAGTAGTTGGGCTAACGTCATCTAAAACTATTCTAAATTTCAAGTTGATAGCATTAGTAGTTCTCGAGATATTCAGGTGTGACAGACAGACAGACAGACTTAGTCTCACCATAAGGGTTCCTTTTTACCATTTTGGTACGGAACCCTAACAACAAAAATTATTTACGAACAGTACCCATAAAGTTTCTTACAGGTTGTTTCGCAGGATCCGGATGGCGCCCAATGTCTTTGTATTGTTCTCTAAAATGACCACTTGACCAGCATCCTTTTTTAGGCTCCTACTAATTTTGGATTTACTTAATATGGATTTTCCTGATTAATCGATATTCGAGAAGATACAAAAATAACATGATAAATTGTTATCGTAAAAAAAACCTGAGTCAACATGTGCATTCTAACAACAAGAATTGTTAAAAGCGTTTTATGAATGGAAGAAAGAACATACGTCGACAATTTACAATATCTAATGTTGCCTTTTTATCTTCGCTCTAACATTTCAATAAATGGGACACTTTTCCAGCAGAGCGGATTTTGTCAAGTCCTCGCGTCGGGGTTAAAAGGAATTGAATCAATTCAGTGCTCCGTCCCAGCGAGAATGGAGTGGGTGGGTTACGAATAGCCCCTACCACTGACTTCTATAGAAGCTAAGTACTTCTTTTTATATTTCGTACCTCAAAAGTAAAAAACGGAAACCTTAGAGGATCCACTGTCCTTCTGTTTGTCTGTCAAAACCCCTTTTCTCAGACCGTATCTTTTGTCAAAAGGTCATTATGGTCCATATGTCACAGAAATTATATATTACGGTCATATAAGCCACATATTTTGATAACATCAAAACCTAAAAACAGGTAGGTAATAGTGTACTTCCCGTTGACCCAGCATCATGCAATTTGGCAAAAAACAAGGTTTCACAGTTTACAGTAACGAATAAAATTTCTCACATTTTTCACAAAAATATTGACTTTTGCGATTGCAAACTGACATGAGTAGGTATCGATCGTTGCGTAGACCGATGTCGTTGTCAGAACATTTTTTTGACTGAAAGTTATGACTACATAAAAGTAAAAATATAAGCCTGGACCGAACATTGCTCTAACACAAAACCGGCCAAGTGCGAGTCGGACTCGCGCACGAAGGGTTCCGTACAATTATTATCTAAGGTAAATTGCTGTTTACGATTTATGACGTATTAAAAAACAACTACTTACTAGATCTCGTTCAAAACAATTTTCGGACTATTCAGTTTAGAAAAAAAATATATTAGAAACCTCAATATCATTTTTGAAGACCTATCCATAGATAACCCCACACTAAGGATTTAATGGAAAAAATAAATTGAGTTTTTGTTCTAAGTATGGGGAACCCCCAAAATGTATTGTTTTTTTTTTCTATTTTTGTGTGATAATCTTACTGCGGTTCACAGAATATATCTACTTACCAAGTTTCAACAGTATAGTTCTTAAAGTTGCGGAAAAAAGTGGCTGTGACATACGGACGGACAGACAGACATGACGAATCTATATAGGTCGGAACCTATATAGATTCGTCATGTCTGTTTGCCATTTGGCTCCGAAACCGTAAAAAGACAAAAATCTCTAAGAAAAAATCTTTTCGTTAGAGCAATGTTCGGTCCGGGCTTATATTTTTACTTTTATGTAGTTTTTGGTAAAAGTAGGTATTGATTTGGTACGGAACTCTAATTGTGCGAATCTGACTTCCTCGTGGTCATTTTGTATGGTAGATACCTTATTAAGGGTCCAAAAGGTGCAATGATAGAATCAACTAAAATTCTCTAGGTAAGTACACTCCAAGTAAATAAATACTCTTCCTCTACGTAATCTTCAAAATACTCAAAATAATATTTAGCTAGTCTTGTCGTTAAAGTTTATTTTTTACGATTTTTTCTTTTTATATTAAACTTTAAAAATTTATTAATCTTCAAAATACCTAATATATCTCTACTCTTTTCGTTAACAATTTATCTCAACTAGACTTTTTATTGACAAATAAATATTAATCAACATTAACATAGACTATAGAGTGATGTATTAATGATTCTAATGATTATAATTCCGGTACGAATTATAATGACATTAAAGTCACGAATCATATTTTTATCAAGATACAACGGATTCGCCAACACAACCATTCGATCTGCTTGCACTCTGTTAGTGGTCATGACGGGTGGAGGACCAAGGATGTTGCGAGCCGCAAGGGCTAAGGCCAGCACCACCTGCTCACATTTATTTTGATACTCGAAGTAGAGGGCAGACATACTTCAGCAACGTACGTATGTGTTTAGCCTAAATCCCATATCAGTAATAACCGGTTACGTCAGTCAATCAGTGACAGTTACATAATAAATTATACATAAACTTTGTGCCTATTTATCAAATGTAATGACTAGTAACAAGCATGGAAACGTATGTAGGTAGGTACTTACATGAAATCAATGAAGGCGTTGTTTTTGCTGACAATTAAAGGCTATACTTAAAGGTAACTACGTCATAGAACCGGATATCCGACATTGAAACTACAGGCTTAGAACGGTGAGAGGTCGTAATAAAAATTGTCGACCCATGTAACTAATATATTTATTTAAACATCTCGCACATGCACAATGAGGTACAAAAGTGGACTGAATGCCTTGGGCATTTTCTACCAGTCAACCAAGGGTGGTGAAGAGCTAAGAGAGCAGGTGCTCTCTCTGATATTATTAGATATTATCAGATAAGATATTTTTATTCCCTTAATACATACAAATTACACACAAATAAATTACATGTTTACATATTTGTATAAATACATATAAAATATTAAAAAATAGTTGCCCATCTGCATCAGGAACAATGTCCAAGCAGCTGGTAGTCAGGGTTCTAGGGAGAGGAACTTCCTCATTATGCGTGCAGTGTCCAGGAGTACTGCTTTTTGAATAAAGCCCAACTCAAGAGGTGTTGATCGTGCTCTCCGCTATTAGGCCATAAACCGTAACGATTATCAGTCCAATGATTGCAGAGTCCACGTCCCATATATCGACAACCTCGTGTGCTAAGTCTTGATTTTTTTTAAATAATTAATAAGATAAGTATTATTATTATATATTATTAGACACTAGCTTTTGCCCGCGGCTTTGCCCGCGTGTAGGTCGAGACATTAATAAGACCTATAAACCTGTAGTAGGTACTTTATTTTGTTCTATCATTAATAGTTTTCGCAGCGCACGCCAACACAATTTTGGGTTTTCTACCTTGGGTTATAATATTGCAGTTTTCTTACGGATCCCTATTTTTTTAAAAATAAATTATAGGCTATGTTATTCCGTAATAATGTAGCTATAAACTGGTGAAAGATTGTTTTAAATCGGCTCAGTATTTTCGGAGCCTATTCGTTACAAACATAAAAACAAACAAAAAAATATTTTCTCTTTATAATATTAGTGTAGATAATCAGATATTATTAGGTATTGTGACTCTTGTTAAATAAAAAGATTATGTTTAGTTTGTAAATGTTAGGTGTGCAATTTCAATAAATGCATTTTGATTTTCTAATAGTCAGTTCTCTGACACCCGAAAATCATATTTTCCGTATGTGTACATACCGCATGAACTAACTATAAAAGATAAAGACTATCACAGTATCTAGATCGGTTTACTACCTTATGAACAATTTACCCAGGTACACTACTGAGTTTGCGATACCTATTGGTTGTATTAACTAATAAGCATTGATTATCAACTGCCGTCCTCTAGTCTATGAGTCATACATAAATACGAGTAACTAGGTCCTCGTTAAGAAGTAGTTACTTGGAAGTTCTATTAAATTAATATTATCTATTCTATTTTAGGGTCCACCTCAACGTAAAAATTAGAAAAGTATTAAATAATATCAATTGTACCAAAGTATACTGAGGTTTATGTACTCACTGTGTCATTTGGTGTATCTACTTGTGGTCTGTGCACACTGGGTGTTTTAAAAGCGCGTGCGTTGACTTTCCGTAGGCGCGTCGTAGCAAACACGTTGCGACGCGTTGCGGCGACTGCGCGTTGCCGCTCCGTCGTATTTCATACAAATATCCATGCCACACGGTGCGCTGCGACGTCGTCTGACGAGGCATTCAACTCCATTGTCGTTCAAAGACTGACATGACACACTATACCAGAACGCTGCGACATCGTATCGCCAGTGTGGCAACTGGCAACCAATGCGTCGAAATCATAGCGGTGCGACGACGCAACGCACCGGCAACGCCCGTGTGGTCCGTCGCGCGTCGTAGGAGGTCCGTAGCAGCCGCGTTGGGCTGCGTAGGCGCGTCGTAGCAGATGCGTAGCAGCTGCGTTACGCTGCGTAGGCGCGTCGTAGCAGATGCGTAGCAGCCGCGTTTCGCTGCGTAGGCGCGTCGTAGCAGATGAGTAGCAGGCGCGAAATGCTGCGTAGACGCGCCGTTGCGAAGGCTTGCGAAGAAGATAAAAAAAATGGTGTAATCTATAACTACGCCGAAAGAAGAGAAATAAAATACTTTGATGCTACACATTGTCTACTTTTCGGACTTCTGCATAATTGAAAAGATATATTTTATCGATCCCTACCCTTTTATATGAAATAATAATATATCTATTATACATCGAATTTGGACAATTCTAGTACAATTATTAATACTCTACTTTAGCTTTTGCTTTTTACGATTCATGAATAGTTATGTGTATGCTTATTTACAGGGTAAATGGACTTGAATGAGGTAAGCCTCATTCGCTTTAAAATCGAGATTACTATTATAATTATTATTCTGTATTACATCAAATTGTAAAACGGGTTTCCTCGTACTCTTTTGCTTTCCCAAAATAACTATTTCGCAATTAGTGATAAAAAATATTTTGTCGTTTATCTGTAGGTAAGGTAACACCAAAAACAACAACATTTGTAAAACAAATACGAGAAAATGAAACAGCCAACGTCATGTTATTACGAAATATTTGATAACTTGGGCAATTATGTCGAATTATCTTATTTGTTATGGAAATAGCGCACTAGTCTGTACGAGCCTTAGGTAATCCAGAGGGCTAATTGCGTAACACACTATCAGTAGGAATCGGTTTCAATTTGACAGTTATTTCGTCGTTATTTTTTTTTTATCGTTATTTTACGTTGGTGAGCAGACATATTTTCTACCATAAGAAGCAATGGATTAGCAATATACTTCAAAATCATTCCGATTCCGATTCAAGCTGTGTTACGCAATTAGGGTACTGGATCGCAAACGAAGTCGCGGGCTATTAAGAGGAAATGCGGGCGGTCTTTTCTCCATAGAAACGCTCTCGCCTGTTTTCTGTCTGGTTAATGACCTTAAAGCAATGATATTTTACAGTAAAATTAATATCGACTACTTGTATGTCCCTATGTTTTCCTTTTTGATGATACATTACCTTTATAAGAGCTGGAACCCTCTGAAAATGCTCAAAATTGCCTGTTTAGACCGCTGACAACAGAGGGCTATTGTACAAATTTGCCAACTATTAATAAAAAAACAAAAACATAGGGACACAGTATATATCCTTCTTATTCAGTATAAGAAATATCTTTTAAATTGGTTTAATATTGGAGGAGGAAATAGGCGAGAGCCGAACCTCGATTTATGACTTTTTACTTAGGCTATTCAATCGGATCTCGTCTATTCGATCGGAAAAGTCTCTCCGCCCGCATTTCCTCTTAAAGACTAACTGTTGCTATTCGTCAGCTGAAAAATGAGGTGATAAGGCAACGGTGCAGTTAAAAAGAAGATGTACTGACAAAGATTGAAAAGAGTATGCTTAGATGGTTTGGTCATGTGGAGAGGATGAGTGAAAGGCGATTAACAAAAGGTATTTATAAAGCAGAGGTGAGTGGAAACGCCGGGAGGGGACGCCCTAGAAGGACATACAGGGTGTAAGGGACATCCCTCCGCAAATTAACAGGGTGCATTGAGCTCCTTATTTTGAATCATATTCCACAGAAAATTTTGTCAGGTAAATTGTCATTTTTTCATCGTAATTTCAATTACTATTCCTTTATTTCAATTACTATTCCTTTATTTCAATTACTATTCCTTTATTTCAATGTAAAATTACATTCTCTGTACGCAGTACTCCATTAATGTATAACACAGCTAAAATAAAAAAACAGCAATGGATGTTGAGATTCTCTAACGAAAACGACGCCTGAAATCAGCGAGCGCGGCCGTCCACCCGGCCGCGCCGCGACAAATCAGGTTCATTGGATTCCCATAACGTTCCTGAAATAATTTCATGTACCGGTCATCTGAGTACGATATACTGAATTCACCCCATTCAGTCTGCGGAGGGCTGTCCCTTACACCCTGTATAGTGACCAAATTGGTGATGTTCTTCAGAAAGGTCAGGTGCGTAGTACTCACAACCAGCGTGCGTGTATGACATGTATGAACGTAGGCGAAGAAAAAGGAGTATCTAAGGAGCGAAGCAAGTGGCGTTCTATAGTTTCTGCCTACCCCCATGGGAAGAAGGCGTGAGTTTATGTATGTATACGTATGTATGTTGCTAGTCGTAAATATTGACATATAAATTCTAATTGATTAATCATATTGCACGGAATCATTGTCTTAGTTTTTTCCTATTTATTGCGATGGCTTTGAATAGTTGTCCCACTATGACGATACGGTTGGCGCAGTGGTTAAGCGATTGACTGCTGCGCTGCATGTCGCGGGTTCGATTCCCGCACGGAACTAATATTTGTATGACCTACAAGTAGTTGTTCCGGGTCGGGCTGTTTGTGTATGTGAGTTTATATGTTTGTAAACACACCCACAATACAGGAGAAATTCCTAGTGTGGGGCAACGTTTAAAAAAAAAAACAAAACAACCTATTTCTGTTGTTGACGATTATGGCTCGAATTACAGGATTCATACAGAATAATTTACTAATTACCCACAACAGTAAAATCATCAGTAATAAGTATAATGAAATGGGAGAAGGCGCTGACTCCTGATATACAGGTTTTTAACCTAGTTTGGGTTTCAAAGGCTTCATATTATTCTGTAACCTCATATTATGTCAATAAAGATTATTCCTATTCTTTCCCTTTACTGCTCTCTTTGTTTTTGTGTTGTTACGCCGCATAAATGTTGTTCTATTCAATTCTATAAACATCACGCTGTTTTCACTGAAAGGCTAGCCAGTTTAACCAATCAATATAATGTATATCCCAGTTATATTTAAGTTATTTGTAATAGAGGGCCAGCCATTAAACGAGCACTAATCCAGACTCCGACTCCAGAGAAAATCTTGATGAATGAATCCAATACCAATTGGTCCTCGAACGAACCGGTTCAGCAGTTACGCTTGCGAGCTCTAGACCGACACGGTAGTCATGCTCGGTGTTTGGCAGACAACGCCTGCTTATGTACCTACTAATTACTTACTACCAATTCCGGTTACTGATTCTGTATCAAACTCAATGTCAACAACCTAGTTATTTCATAAGACATGTCACGCATTCCACCCTTCAATATCGCTGACGCGGTTATTTATCTTCCACTTTTCACATTTTCCAAAACTCGGCACTTTGTTAGGAATGCGCCCAGCCATATGCTGGGCAAACTTTGAAGCCTTCGCACCTCTAGAAACGAAGGTGGCGAACTTTCCTTAGCTAAACGCTCCCATTCTCCATTTTCAAGAATTTGTGAACCGCGTCATAAAAGAATCGTTTGAAAGAAAGATTATTGGTGACGATAGGTGCTTCTTTTTAAAAGTTTGATACCATTTCAAGATACTTACGGGTTTTGTCTATTGAACCGATACCAAGTTATTAATTCATGTACTTAATAAATTGGGTAAAGGTCTGTGCCTGTCCCTAATTGTCGAGGTAATCCTGCCCTTAGTGATCCAACAAAGTTCCTACTTGTAACGCTAACGACGTGACGGCATTCTCTTATCTTACGCGTGACGATGGAATTATGTACGAATTCAAATGAATCAGGTTGATTATAATTTATCTACGTAACTATTGTACCATGCATTTGATTATTAATATATTATCACCTTGATTCACACTGAAGAAAAAATCGAACGTGGTCCAGAACTTGAATAAAACCTAGGTCAAGGAGTGTTTCACGTCTAATCTGATTAAATCAGGGTCTAACAATAATTTATTGTTACCGTTTTTATAGTACCTACTATTGGAATAAGTACTACTTAGTTTAACCGTTGTATAATAACCTGGGCCTGAATTATAAAACTTTAGCTAAAGATAATTTTGTTTATGTGGGTTATCTATCATATCACGTAACTATTGATAACATTTGGTAGCGTCATGAACGTATATAAATATGTAAGAATCAATTATTATCAATCAATCAAGACTACTCAGATCAATTTAATTCAATAGAGTAGAATTGCCACGGAACTCCCTAGTTAGTCGACTGTCAATACAAAAAGTTCTAATAACCCGATATCACTCCTACAAATTGGGAACCTTTTGTAATGTATAGTCTCCTGAGTATACGAAGTACTTCACAGATTCAATTCTTCTATTAGCATTCGACTTGACGGCTCATGCGCCGCGGCTAATCTTCTAAATGGAGTCAGCTACATAGTGAACAGTACCCTCGTATTGTAGCTACGAGTATATAAAGGTTGCGAGAGTGGCGGCGGCGGGCGTAGTCCGACGCAGACAGTGATTTGGGCGCACCGCGTTTTGCGCGACCACACAGTATCGCGTAAATTTACGGAAAATATCCGAAAGAAAATTAAATTAGTAACAATTAAGTAGGTGACGCTGTGTTTTTGTTGAACGTCTACTGTTTTTGTGTTTTAAGCTTTTTTATCCTGAAACATTTGGTAAGTGTTCACGACAATGGTCTGAAATTATATTATTTTTAACTTTTTTGACATAAGATTGCATTACTATATTGGGTTTTCTTGGTGGCACAAGGTAATCATTATCAGAAATAGAAATTAACAACATAATTGGTACGGTGTGCTATTAGTGCCGACTGATATAATATACTAAGTTTTAAACTATTTACTGCTCCGCTCTTATTAAAGTTCCTAAAAACGCCTAAGAATCAACTACAGTTCATTACTACAAGCTACCGCTTCACTTCTTTGATACGAAAAATGTATCATAGTTGGAAATACCTAAGTACTTAATGATTTTTATCTAGAAGTGTTAAATTACTCATTATTATCAATTATATAATCAATAACAAAATTTGATAATATCGTAAACAGAACGTGTGTTCTTCATTTTACTTATTATCAAACGATCTAAATTAACTAATGCTTACTTAATTATTGTGAGAATTCAATAGGCGATCTACTTACTGAATAGTCAATAAATTAATAAAGTAACTATAGGTAGGTTCTTTGTTATTGGCCTTGGTATAATATAACTTTCAATTTTTTCTAACACTGCCATGGCATTCGTATGATATCAAGGTTATGTCAATAGTGCAAATATTAAAGTAGTTTATAGGTAATCTTTTCAATCTCGGTCACAAAAGTAACTCATAACTTAAGACCATTTAAATGTGTGTAATTATTTGTGTTGGTTCGTAAATAGCAATCTAAATGTTCCGAAAGATTCAGCATACCAGTATTCTTTTTGCAAAAGTGCACCTATCTCCTGAAAACTACTTATAGGTCGATCTGAAGTTATTTTTCAAGACAAGCCTTGCATCAGCGACTGCAAAACCATTACTAAAGATTATCTAATACTAGGTACCAATAGTAAATAATTACGTGCCTACTGTTTGAAATCTAGACCATAAAATAGTCCTTGCTTAGTTAATTTTGCAACAAACCCATTAACGGGCTACCTATTCCAAAACGTTTCAGTACTGACTCAGTCTAATTGCTTGTTAAAAACTACTGTGAAGTAACTGAACTACCCACTCTATTTAAATTCAGTGGGAGAGCTGAAGAAGCAAATAACTCAACAGTTGGTTATTTATAGAAAGAAAATAAAGGACGGTCAAAGAGATAAGTCAAAGTCAGAAACTTGAAGTCGGGTAAGGATTCAAAGTCAAATAAGAAAACTTTGGAAGTCAAGAAACGGCCGAACATTCAACCGATACTTCGGATTATCGCTTCGGAGTAGGCCCCAAGGACTTGTGGAATTATGGGTCGAAATAATTGCACGATTCGTTATCTTCCTGGTGTTTCCCTGGCCCTATGATTGAATTATCTTCTGTAATTTCCTCACAGGCAGTGCGACTTCCTCAAAGAAGTTGAGTTGTGCATGAGTTCGGAGTTACCTTCCGGTCCCTTAGAGCTGATTGAGTTGGAAAACCCGTAAACACATATAGGTCTTTTTAGGATGCATGAGAATTTACCAAATAACTAAAAAGAGTACCTACGTATCCTAGCTCTTGGTTTTTATCTAGTAATTTATTTAATCACTGCATAACCGAATTTACGTACACTGCGTTGCTCCTATAGTGAGCAGTGATGGTGTAACTTTAACGTAGAAATACCTACCATTTTCATGTTAGGACGAACCTTAGGCTATTAGCTATTCTGTACCTTATTACCTCAGTTAGGTACTTAGTTTGCATAATTTATCAAAGTAGTTGGCTTATTTTCTTACTGCCTCATTTACCTTTCTATTGTAATTTTTACTAATTAGCCAATTACTAAGTTCAATGTCTCTCTTTTGCTGATGTTCATTAGGATAATATGTCAGCGTTTCATTATGATTTCTTTTATATGTTTTGTTGTGGGTAGTTTTAAGTATTACTAACACTAGCCCATAAGACATTGTTACTAACAAAATGGTCTGAAATAAAGTATGTTATTATTATTATACTATGACTCTCTGTGATGGTCATTAACGAGCCCTTTGATTCGAGTGCCGAGTCCGACCTACATTGAGCTCGGTAACTGGAGCAACGAGCGACTCCTGAAACTTAGTTACTTATATCAAAGACAATGTTCGAAGTCCATTATCGTATCATTATCGAGAACTATGTGAAAATATCACGTTAACCAAAGGATTTTTAGGCAATGATTTGAAATCTTGTTTAGTACTTAATTCGGATTCGGTTTCAGACATTCGAGGATGCGAGGGGATTGTTAGGTGCAATTGGAGAGCTCTACATAACACTCCAATTTGATGGCGACCTGAGTTCGAACCACACTTGACATTTTCGCATTGCGATTTGTATGATACGATTAAAGCGTATGGATTTAACATTTCTAAAATTCCTTCAAGAGTTACTACTACTTTACCTCTATATATTTGACTAAATAAAATTGATTGACTTACTTACTTAATTTATGAAAAGTTTAATAATAGTTTGACACTTGCGTTCAGGTAGGTCATGAATACGAAAATATTACCTCTTCTGTGTACGTCCATTCCACAGTAAATCTAAAACAAAAGAGAGAGAACAGTTTTAGATTCTAGACAACGATGAGATAAGATTTAACATTATTTGCGTTTTAAATCTTCAATTTGTCTTGACGTCTGTTTTGATGTCACGTCGACTAACTTTCCAGTTTCCATACACCGGAAAAACCATCGATATTCAGCTGATTCATTCATTCTAAGTATGAAGTTTTGCTTCGCCAGTTACCTGCTGCCACAAAATCAGGGATTACCCGTCTGGGAACTAACCGGTACGCAGCGTCACAAAGAGGGTTTTTCCGCGTACAGAGTCCGCAATATTTAACATAAACTTTAAAACAGGAAAGTTGGGTAAACATCTCTTAGGCAAATAAATTATCTAGTATGTCTAATGCCTAACTGAGCTTATTGGAGAGGTCAGTATAACCAGCACTGACGTCACCGAAATTATGACGAAGAGTTACGAGGTATCGAATAAATATGCTATGCTAATGTCTGCATTTTTTCGAGGACTTCAATCCTCGCAACGTGACATTAATTTCCGTTGATTACTGCCAAGTGGTTCACGAAGACAATGCCACTGATTTGATTTATGTGTTTGCTTCGGAATGACTTGGAACCGTATAGCAAATAATGGCTTTTGTTAGAGATCACCATTGTGACCTTTACAGGTTGTTTCAAACTAATTGCTCACAACGTATTAGACTCCGGGTAGGTAAACTTTTTACTAGTTTGCATTGCTGAGGACCAAGGTCCACTATGAAAGGTCTAGGTCTCTAACCTAGGACGTTGCTTTCACGTTAAGTCCTGTATGGGGTAGGCAGCAGTGTGAAGTAGCATTAAGTAAACCTTATCTTTAAGTATCATGATAATCCGGGCCCAAGCTGGAGATAGAACCTGGACTCTGAGCTCAACAGTAGGTAGGAATACGTATACAATGATATAATTAAAAACTCTTTGTTTTGATTTACTTAAACATATTTTTTTTTAAGTACGTCAATAAGGTACCTTAAAATCTCAATAAGGTAACCTACCTAGTTTACATTTAATAAATAAAGTAAAATTTAAAACGAAAAGGTACCAGTAATAGGTATAAATAGGTATATAAAATTGCCTAAGTATTCATAGGAAGTTCTATTTGTTAAATGCACCACACAGCGAACCTATTAGCAACGTGCAATTCAAACCCAATTAATGATTTAAACTAATTAAACATAATTATGAGGTTTATAACCGTAACATCCTGTTTCTACACAGTACTTCCACTGATTTTATAAAATATTATTTAATTTTGAATTCGTGACAGATCTGACCTCGGGTTATAAACTCGTTTACCACGTCATTAATGTTATTGTGACAATGAATAATTGAATTATTGAAGCGAGATCTTGGAAATGTCTCAGTTTTGCATTGAAAATCAATGCAAAACTGAGACATTTCCAAGATCTCGCTTTAGGGTTCCCCAGTCTGAAATTCTTCGCTGAAAGCCCTTGGAGCTAGGCTAGTAAACTCTATTGCAGTTTTCTTGATACTAAAAAACCCGCGTCCAGTCGGTTTTCGGTAGACCTGCTGGAAATATTCAAGATGAATTAAAAATCAAGTCCATTGAACGCAGTTTCGAAACTTGGGATAAGTCACTCACTACCTACTACAGCAGTTTTATTTATTTTTGCTTATCTACTCGTCATATAATCAGGGACCGTACAACCCCAGTTAAGAGTTCAGCCTTTCGAACGGGTAACCCATTCAATGGGTTACCTTTATCATGATGTAACCCATTGAATGGGTTTTATACTAGAAACCCAGTGAAAGGGTTACATGATAACCCATTGAATGGGTTTTATACTTGAAACCTAGTGAAAGGGTTACATGATAATCCATTCAATGGGTTCTATACCTATACTTGAAACCCAGTGACATGAACAAATCATAATACCTATGATGTTATTTCGATATCCGCCCAGCACGCGTAGCATGACCAATTATATCTCTATTCTACCCAGGGAGAATTTTGGTTACGATTTTAGAAAAACCCTATCAAACACCCTTTCAATGTAAAGGGTTTTCGATAGGGTTTTTCTAAGCGGTTAATCAAAAACCCATACGTACATAATATGTACGTATGGGTTTTTATATTCAAAAGGGTTACCCACACCGTACGGGTTTTTATCGAAAACCCAACGGGTAACCAAAATTTATTTTAAGCCGTTCAAAAGGGCTACCCATATCGTATGGGTTTTAATTTAACCGCTTAGAAAAACCATATCGAAAACCCTTTCAATGGGTAACCAAAATGGTCCCTGCATATAATCGTCTGTGAGTGGTAGGTATGAACATAATAAATAGACTCAACCTGTAGATTTACCGCACAAAATAAATGACCTTAGCGGAATCAGTGGTAATGAGCGAAGCGCCCGCTTCGCTAACTTTTTCAGCTATCGCGTGAGTGTCGGCTTGCCTTGGCCCTAAACCTACCGATCGATGCCGTGATTCTGTTACGTTTCAATGAATTAAACATGCTCTTGTGGGAACCCTCAACCGGGAGAAAAGGTAAAACTAGTGGAGTAGTGAATTATGGCCACAATCTCATTGACTATATAGCTAAATAAATTGTAGCGTTGGTTTTTCGCACTCTTTGCTTTGTAAATAGGTACTTATATTATTCTCTTTTATTTTTTGAATCAGCTTAGGTATCACGTAGTGTAGGAACCTAGTAATTTTTGAAGCTGACCTAGCGTCAGGGCATCGGTTCACTTCCTCTAGAGTCACTGCGTAAAGGCTTATGGTTGATGATATTCGTCTCTTAGACGAATAAGAATATCGACCATTACGTACTAGACCTAGATACAGGTAGTTAGGTATAATGTGTTAAGTAGTTAAGTACAATGATCTGCATCTGCTACCACTACTATACTTAAAAATAAGTGCATGAATTCTGTGAAAACTGTTTTCTTTTTGTGGAGAACAGTCTAAAATAAAGAATGTTCTATCAGAATGCTGTCGATATTACGTTTGCGTGAAATTAATATAACTATTTTAACTGCCAAGTCGAATTTAGCGATTCGAATTTTAGATTACTTATACTTAGGTACAAATAGTACCTAGACAGTAACATTAGCAGCAGTTAGCTCACATAATAATTATGAAGTTGCATTGCCTGCATTCGCTCGGCCACTCGGAGTCACCGAACTCTATAGGTAAGTACCTACGGCTCCTAGCAAATTTTAAGTACCTACTTATAATTTGCTAGGAGCCGATTTGATGTTCACAAACTAAGTAACTGGTACTTACTTTGTTTGTGAACATCGAATCGGCTACCTGGAATTTAGAATAATGTATTGTTATGGTTGGCACAAACATATAGGCAAGACATCAAAGTCTATATCAAAGTCTTATTTCACCAGCAACCATGAGAGCAGTGTGAGCTAGCTGGCTTTTCGAACTGTACATCTATATTTTCCTTCTTTTTTTTAGTTGAGAAATATCAATACGATTGGATGGATAAAATAAATATGTGGATCCTCTCGGTGCAGTTTTATTTCTCAATTTGGAAACATCGGTTGGATAAGTACTAGAGTCAGTAACTCCTTTAAGAAAGAACGCCTATTCCAAACGATAACGCTATTTTAAGTAAACACGGTGGCCAGGTGGAGGCAACGAGGTCCATGCATAACCTCGCACCACTTGCTCGCCGTCGCACGCTCGGCGGCTTGCGCAAGCGGCCAAGCGCACGGAGCGCCAGCGCCTGCGCCGCGCCGTTCTCTCGGCATTGAACAAGAACCACCGATTCAAGTCTACACGCATTATTTACCTGACAATCGGTAGCATTTCACACTGACATTGAACGTGTGACATAATTAGTCTGATGTAATAATATGATATTGATACGGTCAATGTCACCAGCAGACTGGTAGGACAAATTATAACAGATCAGTATCGTAATTAGTCTTAATAGTTACTATCACCGAACATCTAAATTTGAATATAACTGTTACATTGGCCTGTCTATTAAAATATAAGTATACAGGGGAGGGCAAATTTAATTAGCTAGCGAAACTCCGCGGACGTGTTGAGTATCGATATCTAAATACGATAAAAAGGAGGATTTGATGTTTTTATTTCTGGTGTCAATGACCACTGGCAGTGAAGTTATTTGAAGTAGTTAAGTTTTTGTTTTTCGTGTTTAGTTACACAGAAAAAAAAAACTGATTTTGAAACTCATATTTCAAGTAACTAGTCGTTGACCCCAAAAAATACAATGTTTTCTTTTTCGTTTTATCGTATTTAGATATCGGTACCCAACACGTCTGCTGAGTTTCGCTAGCTAATTTAATTTGACCCTGTATATTTCAGGCTTACCTACTTACTATTGGTTCTTAATGATTTTTCCTGATTGATCCTGATTACTCAATTCGCCTATGTAAAAGGATTCCACACGATAGCTATAATACTTATAACCTATAATAACATTTAAGGCTCGTGCAGACTGTGGATATATCGCGGGTGCGACTGGCAGCGCGACCCTTGTCGCGCCCGCGATATCGCACCAGTTTGTAATCATCATCACTATCATTCTCCTGCCTTTATCCCAATTTATTTGGGGTCAACATGTCCCTTTCTTCCATACTTCTCTATGAGTCGTCATCTCGGTAGTCACTCCCTTTCTTTATAGTCATATCATCTTTCACACAGTCCATCCATCGTTTCTTCGGTCTTCCCCTACTCTTATAGCCATCGACATTCATACTCAAAAGTTTCTTCACGACATTTTCCTCATTCTTCCGCATCACATGCCCATACCATGACAACCGATTTCCGCACAACTTTTCAGTCACCGGTGCCACTTTCAGACTTCCTCTTATATACGTAGGTATATAAGAGGAAGTCTGAAAGTGGCACCGGCCAAAATACCAGAGTCCTTTTTTTTTTATCTTGTGGAAATCCTCATGGATGTCCTTCACCCTGGGGTGGATGAAGGGGTCTGTCAGATTCTTACTGACTAAAACCACACGGTGTTCTGCCGCTACATTTAGCTGGGGTGCTGGAGTGCTTGCGCATTTCATCACGCTCCCCCGGCTAGTTGTTGGCCCGCATGAATTCATGCGGACCCCGTCACCCTCAGCGGCCGATACCTGAGTATTTTTCATCTACCTATCGGTATTTTATCTTAAAGGGTCGTACAGACTGGTGCGATAAGCACAGAAGAGTGCTTGCGCATTTCATCACGCTCCCCCGGCTAGTTGTTGGCCCGCATGAATTCATGCGGACCCCGTCACCCTCAGCGGCCGATACCTGAGTATTTTTCATCTACCTATCGGTATTTTATCTTAAAGGGTCGTACAGACTGGTGCGATAAGCACAGAATTAATACTGGATGGGTGAAATGGCGGCAGGTCACGGGAACAATCTCCGACTCCCGAATTCCCCTTAAACTTAAGGGGAAGATATATAAAACAACCTGCTGTTTTGTATGGATCAGAATGTTGGGCCAGAAAAGGGATGAATGAAAGGCAATTGCATGTAGCTGAGATGAGAGTGCTAAGAGGAATGTGTGGTGTGACACGAATGGATAGAATAAGAAATGTCCCATTTCTTATCTATCCATTCGTGTCACACCACGGCAGTCGGAGATTGTTCCCGTGACCTGCCGCCATTTCACCCATCCAGTATTAATTCTGTGCTTATCGCACCAGTCTGTACGACCCTTTAAGATAAAATACCGATAGGTAGATGAAAAATACTCAGGTATCGGCCGCTGAGGGTGACGGGGTCCGCATGAATTCATGCGGGCCAACAACTAGCCGGGGGAGCGTGATGAAATGCGCAAGCACTCCAGCACCCCAGCTAAATGTAACAGCAAAACACCGTGTGGTTTTAGTCAGTAAGAATCTGACAGACCCCTTCATCCACCCCAGGGTGAAGGACATCTATGAGGATTTCCACAAGATAAAAAAAAAGGACTCTGGTATTTTGCGGGCGACGTCTAAAAGACTCACGTCTCACAGCCAGTTGCACGTAAGTCCATTAAATTTAATTCTCCATTAAAAGTAATGTCACTTTCTGATACGTTCCGTTAGTTAAAGACAGTATTACTTTTAATGGGGAATTAAAAATGGACTTACGTGTTCCTCATAATGTTTAAATAACTAACTAGTCCACTGCTCTAACCTGTAAATAGTAACTTAATTTTAAAGGCATGAGGAACAGGGTGTAAAGTTCACTCATCCTCCATAGAAAAGGGAGGATCCTCCGACCAGACGGGTGTTGTGTCTGGTGGGCAACTGCCCGACGGTTGACGTCGGGATGTTGTATAGGTATATGCTAAGTCGCGCGGTAAACTCTGTTTGCGCGATGCAGGATTTTGCGTAACGACAGTGTGACGCGTAGTTCGCATGTGGCGATGTTGATGCCGCTACATAATAATAGGTACGTAGGTACCGGTATAAATTGACTTTGCTTTACGATAAATAATTTCAACATAATTTTCTCTTTCTAGCTGCCACAATGTCGGATCAGGATACCAAACTCAAATTCGGTTTGTTTAAAAAAAAATGCATTGAGAAAATGTTTTAAATATTGCTATCTCATATATAATTTGCATATCGTTATTTGCAATTTCGTTTCCGTTTATTTTACAATATGGTAATTGTTCATGCAATAAGTGTAACGTAACTGGTACGCGACGTATTGTTACGACCTACCTACCTATAGGTACTTACTTGTACACATGCTTCAAAACAACTTGCTTGTAATCTAAACACTAAAATTATACCTAGCTAAGTATTATTTTTGTGCTAATCCTAACATTAGGATTATTATATTAAGTAATCCCAGGTGGACTTAGTAGGAAGGTCCTAGACTTATCTAGGTTCGTAAACTCATCCCTACCTCAACCCACCTGGTATTTTAATGAATTGAACTCATTAGCTTATTCCGTCTTGATTTTCCTATGCCTATTATAATTTCAGCTTGGGAATGATACCAAAAAAAAACTTCAATGATAATAGAAATAATGCATGAATCATTGATCTTGGATTCGCCTGATAGCGTAGTGTTATTTTTTTTATACGCTTGGTATTACTTATTGAATGCGGAGTGAAGGCTCGTACAGACCGGCGCGGTACAACAATTTCTATGAAAATTTCATGAAAGTTGTTCTACCGGTGTCGCGTCGCGCTTTATTCTAAGAGTAGGCACTCTTGTGACAACCCTGTTTCCCGCATTGATCAATTAATTGCAATTAATGCTTTTATTACTTACTAACTACATAATGTAAAAAATTTCATGTCATCACGAACTAAGTACTTAACAGATATAGAACACATACCTAGGTATGTGTTCTATATCTGATGCTGCGTGGCGGATGATAAGCCGTTAAGGCTTCTACATACCAGCGCGACTTGACGCGCGACGCGACACGGCACAAAGGCCCCGCGTGTCGCGGGACGAGCGGTGCCTTTGTGTCGCGTCGCGTCGCGCGACGAGTCGCCCCGGTATGTAGAAGCCTTTAACCAAAGCCGGTAGCAAAGCTCCACAGGGTCATCTTCCTAGTTTTTCTTACCGTCCCAAAGTCCTCTAAAATAGGATTGTATATTGCTAGAGTTAACGCAGTCACTTATAATTGTTTATTGTAATTATTTCAGAAACGATGGAGTCCGGAGATTTCAAAGATTTCGCGAAGGCGATGACTGATTATATCGCCGAATATTTGGAAAACATCAGAGACAGGTATCGACTCTTTTCTTTTTATTAAAACAGCTATAGGTGCCCGAATGGATGTTAAAGTAATTATGTACCTAACTACTATACCTACTATGTAGGTACTCTAAATAATAAATATAAACTTTATTGCTTTATAGTTGTTAACATTGCTACTGATCATTAAAATAAAAATATAGTTTATCCTAAATAAAAGCTAAATGAAATCGGTACCTCATTTAGCCTCGGTACATTGACTAGACATTATAATTTTTACTAATTTTCCAATGTTCGTTTTCCAGGCAAGTAGTCCCGTCGGTGAAGCCGGGCTACTTACGACCGCTGGTGCCGGAGCAGGCTCCTGAGAAGGCAGAGCCCTGGACCGCGGTGATGGCCGACATCGAGCGTGTGGTCATGTCCGGGGTCACACACTGGCACTCACCGCGGTTCCACGCGTACTTCCCCACCGCTAACTCCTATCCAGCCATCGTGGCTGACATGCTGAGCGGGGCCATCGCCTGCATTGGATTTACTTGGGTATGGTTTAATTTATTAAGGTGACGATAACCGACTTTTAATGATTTTATACTGAAGATCACGTCTAAACGAGTAGTGTTAATGATTTAAAAAAAATATATGTTAAATTAGAGCATTTTCTCAATAATTTAATATGTGAATATTTTGGACTATGTTTATATTACATAGTGAAATTAATTTGTAAAGTTATGTCTAACGCGGATAAAAAACTGAGAATGGCGCAAAATCTACCTAGCGTATTTTTCTGAAACCTTTACCAATTTAAAGATAATTTAATTATTGATCTTTTAATAAACGCGTTTTATTAAAATACCTTTTGTTTTGTATATAATAAATTAATAATGCATCAAATTGGGTACGGCGCTCCTTGATGGGCGAGTCCTATTACTGGCTGAACGTACGACGCGTTGCGTGAGCTCAGTACGGAACACGCAAGCTAACTACTCAAGGTCACTGGCATATATCTCCGTCTTAAATAAAGACCACTAAGATGGTATAGTGCTACACTCTATAATCCCTACAATTCCTGTTAAATTATTGTTATAAGTATTTTTACTGTGCCCATACTGGCATATAATTCTGCGTTGATAATTAGGTACCGAAGCCAGTGCCAATGTCACATACGGCACATAATATGTAGGTAGGTAATTCGAACAAGGAAAACCGGTTGCATGTCATATTCGCTCGTGGGTATTTTTTGCGTAAACAGTATAAGTTGGTAGATAACGTAGACATTGCAAGAACTAATGAAAGTGAGTACACTTGCAATATTTATTGAGCTTCAATTCGTTTGTTGTCCCAGCTGCACATGAATGACGGCCGAGGGCTGTGGCCGATCATCGAGCCAGCTGCCATTGACTTAGTTACTACTTTTAACAACAAACTGCTTACCTACAGGAGTTGCGGAGCGTAGATATATTTTTTTTCCAAAATTCACACCTGAAACACTACCACTTTTTACATAGAAAATACAATGTTGGTGCATGGTATAATTTCAAAAGTTGTAATAATGACTGCTTCGTAAGTCGTTGGTCAAGTGGTCACATGGCTTCTGCTGCCCCATGCTCAGCAGTTCTGGGTTCAATTCAATACCTAGGTTAGGCAGTGTTTTTGGATTTGTAGATTAGGAATAACTCGTCATCTGGGGTCTTAGATCGTGCCCGAGATTGATGGCAATATACTCGCCCCCTAACTACGTAACTGGTAAAATGAGGGTGTACATCTAGACCTCTGCCATCTGCATTATCCTTCACGAAATACAGACGTGACAGCGTGATGTAATGTACATATACATAATGATAAGACTTTAAAAATTCCAGATTGCGAGTCCAGCGTGTACAGAGTTAGAGGTGGTGATGCTCGACTGGTTGGGCCAGATGTTGGGCCTGCCCGAGTCGTTCCTAGCCCGCTCGGGAGGGGAGGCCGGCGGCGTCATCCAAGGCACCGCCAGCGAGGCCACGCTGGTCGCTCTACTGGGAGCCAAGACGCGCACTATGTTACGCGTCAAGGAACAACATCCTGAATGGACCGACACAGAGATTCTATCTAAACTCGTCGGTTATTGTAACAGTAAGTCCTCCATTGTAATAAAATAAATCATCATCATCTGCCTATAGCTTTCCCAACTACGTTGGGGTCGGCTTCCAGTCTACATGGAGCGATCTCCTATCGGACCCACACAACCCAGTTACTGGGTAACACGATAGATACCCTTGGTAAGACTGGTTGTCAGACTTTCGGGCTTCTGACGACCCTAACGACTGTCAAAGATCCGCGAATGGCAGCCAGGACCAACGGGTTAACGTGCTTTCAGTGGTGCGGAGGAATCTCGGTATGAAATGGACCACGAACCGGCTGCTATTACTTAGCCACGAGCCCTGGGGTAATATAATATTATTGTAATATATACCAACATAGCAATATGAGCTTCCAAAAGAGATGGCGTTTATCTTTGTAGCTAAAAAGGAATCGTCATCGAAAATGTATGAGATTAATAATATGTGAGATTACCAGTCAGTCTGGCAATATACTTACATATTGTTTTATTTCTATTCACAGAGCAAGCCCATTCTTCTGTGGAACGTGCTGGTCTCTTGGGCGGTGTGAAGCTTCGCGCTTTACAGCCCGACGGAAAGAGGAGCCTTCGTGGTGATACTCTTAAGGATGCCATAGATGAAGATGTTCGCAACGGCCTTATTCCCTTCTATGTATGTTTTTATTGCTGTTTCTAACAAAACAATAAGACTAAAAAATTAATTATATTTACTTACTTGTAACATCATTATTGCAGGTCGTGGCTACTTTGGGTACAACATCCTCATGCGCGTTTGACGCCTTAGAAGAAATCGGCGAAGTGTGCTCCTCGCAGAACATTTGGCTGCACGTGGACGCAGCCTACGCCGGGTCCGCATTCATATGTCCTGAATACAGATACCTCATGAAGGGCGTTGATAAAGCGGATTCCTTTAATTTTAATCCGCACAAATGGTTACTGGTTAACTTCGATTGTTCCGCCATGTGGCTTAAAGAACCGCGCTGGATTGTCGATGCTTTCAACGTTGACCCATTATATTTGAAACACGATCAGCAGGGATCAGCCCCTGACTACCGTCACTGGCAAATACCATTAGGACGTCGTTTTAGGGCGCTCAAGTTGTGGTTTGTCTTACGTCTGTACGGCGTAGAAAATCTTCAGAGCCACATTAGAAAACACATTGCATTGGCACATCTTTTTGAAAAACTGTGCAGTGCTGACGAAAGGTTCGAAATTTACGAGGAAGTTACTATGGGACTTGTCTGCTTTAGACTGAAAGGCGGCAACGAGCAGAACGAAGAATTACTTAGGCGTATAAACGGTAGAGGTAAAATTCATTTAGTTCCATCTAAAATTGATGACACTTATTTCCTTAGGGTAGCGATTTGCTCACGCTACAGCGAAGAGAGTGACATTCATATATCTTGGGAGGAGGTAAAGGCTGCTGCTGATGAATTACTCAAAAGCCGTTAAAATATTTCTCATTTGAAATTTCAGCAATAATTCTGACATTTATAAAAACGGTTGCTACTTCAAATAAATAAAAAAAATCATTTCGACTTTTTGCAAAAAACACTGTACCTACTATCTGTCCACACGATGCAGACGAGGTGGGGAGGGATGTACGCGTTGTGAAACGCATCGTGTGGACACTGGACAAGCCGTAAAGGTGCTGATAAACTTGAGCATTCTCGTAAGTAACAGAACAACGAGAATTCGTTTTTACGATACGTGCATACCGTCGATCAATATAGCGAATGTTAAAAATACTGAAATAGGCTGTTGTTGATTTGCTAGAATGATCAAATGCTCACACGTTATGAGCATTTATTAGAATAGAATGCTCATTTCAAGTCAACGTTCAGGTTTATTACGTATTTACAATCAAAGTCCTACCTAAAGGTACAGACGCCTGCATTAAGTGGGCACCCCTCACTCATACAATAATTACATAAGGGGGATACGCTAAGGTAGCCCGCGAAACTCAAATTTTCTTAAGTTTTTTCAATTTGCATGTCAGTAAACAGGTATTATGTTATGTATGTAGGTATGTATTCGCGGACGTAACAAATATGGCTTTACAGAATTATTATCATTAGAATAAGCAATACAACTAAATAACTATTTCATGAAATAGTCATTCAATAGGATTCTATGAACTTAGAGAGTCGTAATGATAATAATTCTTTAGAGCCATAATTGTTACGTCCGCGAATCATATTTTTTTAGATCAACATCTCTGTTACTGACCTGCAAATTGCAAAAAACTTAAGAAAATTTGAATTTCGCGGGTTACCTCAGCGGAAAGGGGGTAACTAATTAGTGCAGCCGTCACAATAAATGTTAATATAGATACTTACCTCTAGATATATGAAAGTTATTAAAATACTTATCTATATTAAATGTAGACTTTATTTTAATAGAAACACAGTATAACTATAATAGCTGTGATAGAAATGTTTAATAAAATATTAAATTGCCGTAAAAGACAATAAGTCCGTTAGGAAATTAATATTATTATGTCTGATGTATGTGACTTCTAAGGGCAAGAATCTCAGACCGCACTTAAGTTTACAAGTAAAGTATAAAAAGTAAAGTATATGTATATATAAGCTTCTCATAAAAATATGAACTTTATTTGTTTAAAGGCTTCTACATACCAGCTCGACTTGTCGCGCGACGCGACACGGCACAAAGGCCCCGCGTGTTGCGGGACGAGCGGTGCCTTTGTGTCGCGTCGCGTCGCGCGACAAGTCGCCCCGGTATGTAGAAGCCTTAATGATCATATTCGTATGAAACGCTTGCTCACATTCTGATATACGAATATGAACATTATAAATATAACATCACGCCTGATTTCGCCGAAGGATTAGGCAGAGGTAACCTTAGTACACCCATAATTTTCCAGATAAGTTCATGAATATATGATCAAGCCTACATAAAGTACGGTTAGCAACGAAAGTCGATTGACACTTTTTTTTTTTAATATTATCGAGCACAATATTGAAAAATAAGAACGGATGTAAAATTATGGTAATACAAACTATCAACATTATGCTGAGAAGCAACGTATCGAATAATTTTATTTATTTGATATTAAAAATTAACAGTGCTAATCGATTTTAGTTGCTGACCGTACCTACTCTGCATTATGCCATACGGATCGCCAATTATTACAAGCTTTTTGACATTAAAGCAACAGAATTTGTTAGATTGTCACATTCATATTAGAAATGTATTATTTATTAGTTATTGATATTATAATGTCTATTGTTGCCTATCAATGGAGTGAGTTGTGATAATTTAATTATTGAAAACTTAATGGATTCCTTAGGTATTGAAATACCAATGCGACCACTTGTTGCTCTTATTAAAAAAATAATTCAAACATTGTGTACAAATTATAATATATAATGTGCACGACGAGACAGGCAGGCAGGTACAGTCAACCACAAATCAGTAGTAACAATTTGACATTGACAGCGCCTTTACATCATCGTAGCAGTAAGGGCGATTTTCGTAGTGCAAGTGTTACTGCTGATGTGCGGTTGACTGTAGCTACTTAAGGCGCCGCCAAAAGTCTTGGGCACTTACCAGTTTTAATTTTTTTGTTTCTTCTTAGCGGTTTTTATTCTCCAAATAACTAGGTTAACTATTCTACTTTTTGTTTGGTTAACTCATAACATCACGCCTTGTTTCCCCGAAGGGTGGGCAGAGGTGTACCTATAGTACACCCACGTTTCGCCAGTTTTGTAAAGTCCCATATTTGTAATAAGGGGCGAGTCTATTGCCATCAACCGGGTACAAATTCAGACTACGGGCTGCTATTGAGCAATTTCATTTAAAAAAACCCTATAATGACGAGACGGGGGAGCATTTTGCCCACGTTCCTACTTATTGTTAGATACATTTATTTTTATTTATAAAAAAATTGCTACCAACCCTTATTTAAATTACATTGTCGGTGTATACTGTTTAAATTACTTATTATAAGTAATTATAGATATGTGTCTATTTAAACTATAGCTGTTTGTTATTTATTATATTTACTGCGTAATAAAAAATATCATAAAACATTTATCAAGATTATTATTTCGAACTTGTATAGGTAACCTACCTACTCGCGACACAGTTTATTATTATACCTATAAGCCGGCACGTAACATGGCAAGGTTTTGGCGTAGTGTGATTAAGTTTGCTCATGTACAATTAGTGCAAAGAAAAAAAAATCACCTTGTATTTATTGCTTGTCATTATTCTATGGTTATTGCGAGAATTTATTTTTAAACGTGTCTATTTATAAGAAAGTTAAAGAAAGGAGAGAAACATCTAACGATTCTTGCCAATTTACGTGCGGATCAAACACTACCTATGTCCCCATTACCCCCATTCAAGTTACTTTTAAGATTCCGAACTTTAAAATAACGGAATCTTTATAAGATCCCTTTATTGTGAAGGTTCAGAACTTAAGGGCGCTCGCACACGGCATACTTTTTATTGTAGGTCCTACAATTAGTCAGATTTTGTATGACCCAAAATGTTCAAATCAATCTGTTTCATTTAGCTCCGACAAAAAATCGGCCACCGATTGTATGCCGTCTGCGAACGCTCTAAAAGAAATGGTTCGTTTATACCTAAAATCACTTTTTTGTCCGAATGTCACAGAGGTTTTTCTCGAGATCTACCTATGCAACGTAGGAATTTGAATTTCGGCCTGTTTAGGACTCGGTGGCATGACTGAGACGTACACAGATCCTAGCTTTCTGTGTGCGGGTCTAAAAGTTTTATTTTTTTATTTGGAGTGTTCAGTTTGATCTTAGGGAAAAAACTTTTAATTAACATAGATATCACGTTACTCGTACGTATCATTCAAAAGGATTCTAAAAATATATTTCTTCTAATGTTTGGTTGACTTGCAAGCAAAAAACAATCGTTGTCCACCCCATCTCCTAGCTTAGAGGTTTGTACAACTAAATTATTGATCTATATTTTACAAGTAAATTATTGCGTTATGCGACAGTTATAATTGCTATAGGTGCCTACCTACCAAAAATAGGCTGTGCTTACCTTTTTTTACTTAGGTAGTACGAATCAAATAAAAATGATAGTTAGCCATTGATGTATTAAATAGGAAGATATGGTACGCGCTCCTCGATGAGGACCGCATAAATTAGGGGAAAGAACACAATCGACCTACATTACTCCCGGTTTGCGGGGAATACCCGAATCGAAGTTTGTTTGCGAATTGTTATGGGTACCTACGTAACAGTGGCAATTATTGCGATCTCGTTCTTGCTATAGCCCGCGTAATATGTCTATCTATTTCGGTTGTCGAGCACATGACGCACGACATCGGGTTCATTTAGAGAGTGGCCTATCTTCCTATTTAATACATCAATGTATTTAGCTGAATTATAGTGCAGGATTTTTTTTCCTTGGCACTATGACATTTAGATCTATAGTCATTCTTCCATACAAACTTTAACATCTGCCCATTGAGGGGAAGTTTTGCTAACTAATAAGGACAAACTTTATTATTTACTTAGGCAAGTATTCGTGCCAAGTTTCAGATTTATTAACCCAAGGAATTGTTCATATAAACAAAATCACCCCTTTGTACCCCCTTAAAGGTTGAATTTCCAAAACTCCTTCTTAGTGCTTGCCTACATCATAAAAGGAAACCTTGTGCAAAATACGTTCCTAGTCCGAGAAGTTTCACAAAAGTGTTATAATCTATGGTTTCAGATGTGCGTTGATATAATTATTATGTCAATCAGTTTCTTCTTTTTAAACGACTTCAGAAAACGAGGTTCTATGTTAGTTTATATGTATTTTTTTTTACATATTATAGGTAATAATGTTCGTCGATTTCTCCGTGATTACTGGGTCGATTTACGTGAAGGCTCGAGTACAGACCGACGCGACATGTCGCGCGACGCGACACCAGTAGAACAATTCCCATGAAAATTTAATGGAAATTGTTCTGCCTGTGTCGCGTCGCATGACAAGTCGCGCCGGTCTGCATGAGCCTTAATAATTTTTTTACATTTGGTAATAGAAGCTCACGCGGTGGTCCCATGTAAATTTTATTAAGTACCTCAACTTGACTTCCAAAAAAACACTACTAAGTAACTTTAATTTCGGGAGTCCATGGCAAAAAACGAAAATACATAACCAAAGACACCGACTTCCGCCAGGGAAATTAATTGTTAAGCAAATTGGCACCCCTAATTCAATTTGCCGTGTTAAAAGCCATTTCATACAACTGTCAAAGAATGACAGCTGTTAATATACGGAGAATTTAAGTTTGTAGTCAATATGCTTAACAATTAATTTCCCTGGCTTTAAAACAAGGAGTTAATTAACGCTCATGAACACGTACACCAATTACCTCATAATTTTACTATAATTACATACATTATACACAGAAATTACAGGGAAAACATCTTCATTTACTCAGCTATCGAACGAGGTATGTTCAAAAAATGTTACCGTGGTGCCCATGAAACAATGTATTATCAGCTGTTTCATGGGCTCCCTAGACATATTGTTTTGCTGTTGCTGGCAAAGGTAGAATTTGCAAATTGTTGAAAAAATTTGTGTAATTAATTAATTAACAGCGAATTAATTGCAAAACACACATAAAATGGAAATCGATCGCAATGTCTTTTGTTTGACATCTATAAATTGCTTCATAGGGTTGAAAAATGGCCAGCTCAAAAAAAAAATTGTACTCCAGACTCCGGACCGGAAACTGGCCAATCTACGCGGAAAATTTTATAGTGCACAAGTGTGTACACAGGTGCACTTACTCTTCCCTCACTCTCGTAGTCCGATGGAACGGCAATCCGACACCACCGGGGAGAGATCAGGCGCAGGACTAACGGCTTCCGTAGCACGGGGGTATCACACCGCCAACTTCCAAACTCCGGGCTACTACCACAGTATAAATATGGACAGTACAGAAACTACGTAGTACAAGCCATCGGAAATATCTGCGAACCTCGCTGGAATGCGCTTCCCCTCGCGCTTCCCTGCACGTTACCCTATAAAATACAGATTGACCTAATAATATAAGTGTAAAAAAATAGGTTAACAATATTTTTTATTTTTACCTCTCGAATTTTTTTGCTATCTCTCCAGTTTGCATGACGTCATTGAGCCAGGTTCGCAGATATTTCCGACGGATTACTTTTTGTTTTTTTTTGTTTTTGTCAACGTTCTAATCGGCACACTCACACAGACGCGCTCATTGACGAGACCCTTAAGCGGCTGTCGTGTCGCGGTGATGCTGTCAGGCGCGCGCGGTTGCCGTACTTGCCGTGTCAAGAGGAGTGGTAGCTGCGCCTAACGGTCCTATGGAGCGTAGGTATTTATTTCAACAATTAGGATCAGTTTCCATACTGTCCATATTTATACTGTGCCGCTACTGAGAAATTCCTAATGGAAAAACCCAATAACGATGACGATCCAATACGTCTGCTCAACAATGTTATTTACGTTCTTGAGCAGACTAAATATTAGGTGCCGTAACTAAGTATCTATAATCTGATAAGGAACGAGGACAAATAAGAAACGGCGTGCAAAAGCGCAACTGAAAATTACGTATTTTTTCTATTTCTCGAACAGCCTTGAATGGTAACGGTAGTTTATGCGATAGTTAATTACATAACAATCTCGCATGATTTTCCTATGTAAAAAATGCAAATTAAATTAATTGGATCGATACCAGCAGATTTTCCATGGGTCGTTAATGGGGTTTACCTAAGTAATGGTTCAACCATTGGTGGGTTGAACCATTACCTATTATAGGATATCAACGAACGCAGTCTATAGTAAAACTCTTATGGACCGTTGGCTTGCCTTTTTAAGGCTATTCTTTTCTTATATCAAAAATATACTGCCAAAAGACTGCCACATACATAACCCACAAAACCTCGATTAGAGGTCGATTTAATACCTTTTGAGTAGAATTCACTAAATAGTGGTTTTGGCAAGCCACCGGTCCATACCCATAGGAGTGTTTAAAATTACTGGTAGGTCTTTGCCACTCTCCCATTATTTAATTTTTGGGGACTGAACATATGAAATGAGTTTTAACGAACAAAATGTTTTCCTTTGAGTTTTCTCGTAAACTATAAGTAAATAATCGCTGAACATTATACAAATCAGCCTTCATGTAGGCCTTGCAAAAGCCTTTAAACGAAAATAAAGAAGAAAATGATTCTCTTTTCGCTTCTGTCAATGGTGTTCTAAACGTCACCATATTTTGCAAAAGCTTTTTAAATTCGAGAGTGATATGTAATATTTTAAAGTTTTAGATGGCATTTATATCTGCAATATCAGAATGAAATTGGCACGTATGAAACTAATATGGAATAGGGATATTTGGAATTTTATAAAGAATCTCAGGTGTAGGCCAGGGTACGGTTCAAATAGAGCGTTGACGACTGGTCAACGACAGTTTGGTGGCGCAGTGAGCACAGCGGGACAAGAACAATGTATTCTAGACTCGTGCAGCATCAATCCCAACTGTCGGGAACCACGTGTCATCATTGTGGGTGCCGGAATGGCAGGCCTGTCAGCAGCTCATCGACTCTCACAATGCGGTATAAACAATTTCCTGGTCCTTGAAGCTAAAGAAAGGTATGCTATATAAGTAAGTTAATGTTTTAGAACACGAAAGATGGACACCCAAATATTCTTTTTGATGTAATACCTACCTATATACCTAGGTAGGTACTTTATGAACCCAATTTGGTTATGAATGTACCTATATGCCAGATCCCTCCCGCAGCAACATGAAGTGAGACTAGCCGGTTCACTCTTAATATCGAAATATAATAATCGGTCAAACCTACCAACCGTAATAACAGAGGCAGTAAGGACCTTAAATTACGCTCCGTGAAACCCTATATTTAAGCCTACGAATCCAATAAAACCCTAATCTTTACTAATAAAAATAAATTTTACAGACCTGGAGGACGAATTCATTCGTGTTGGCTTGGAGATGCGGTAATCGAAATGGGAGCCGAGTGGATTTTTGGTGCATGTTTACCGAACTCTGTATACACCCTAGCATCGCAAGATAAGCTTTTACAACAACCGTTACCTCGCTTGGATGCATCAAGAGGCTTATTTTGTACCAGCGAAGGACGCGCAGTTGACTTGCCAGTAACGATTACTGCCTATCATACATTTAGGCAAATAGAACAACAGGCAGCTAGTTTATTTCGACTCGGTGGGGAAAGGCAACATGGAACTCTGTTAAATTTTATCGGTTTACGTATACAACAAGAATTACACAATTTTCCAGAAGATCAAAGGTATGACGCCGCACGCGTCATGTTTGGATTGACAAATATTTTAAGAAACAAATGTGGAGATGATCTGTCCCTAGTCAGTGCTGATCAGTACGGCAGTTACATTGAGCTCCCTGGTGGTTGCGTCCGAGTTCCTTTAGGATATGTCGGAGTGATGGCACCATTATTGCGCGGCCTTCCAGATAATTGTACACGCTATAATAAGCCGGTGAGCGTAATTCGATGGGGACAAGGCGCAACTGGCAAAGGACGTGCAATGATTAAATGTAGTGATGGAGAAGAATTATACTCTGATTATGTTATAATTACAGTATCTCTAGGATGTCTTAAATGTCAAGCCGATAAATTATTTGCTCCACCGTTACCATGCTGTAAATTAAACGCGATATGTAATTTAGGTTTTGGTCTAAGTGATAAAGTATTTCTAGAATATGCCGAACCTTTTTGGGTGTGCCATGAGGGTAACCTAAAACTCGCTTGGTCGGCAGAAGAATTACAATGCAGAAGTGATTGGACAAAAGGAGTGTGTGCAATAGATGAGCTACCAGGCAGTAAACATGTACTATGCGCTATAATATCAGGTCAAGAAGCGGCTACGATGGAATCAATGACAGACAACGATGTCGCTGAAGGACTGACCCAAATACTGCGCAGATTTACTGGTAACCCGTGCCTTCCTTATCCACAAATGATGTTACGGTCTCGATGGGCTTCGGATCCACATTTCTGCGGGGCCTATTCTTACATGGGTTGTTGTTCCACGGTGAGTCACCAATGCGAATTAGGAACGCCAGTACCAGGTCCGTGTGACCCGATGCCACCCATCCTGCTATTTGCGGGTGAAGCTACAGTGCCCGGATATTTCGCCACAGCACACGGAGCGCGCTTGAGTGGTATTCGGGAAGCGGAACGTATAATATTACTAACGAAAAAATTCGACGGTCCTCCAAAACCTCCTGCGTAAAAGTTAATAATTTTAGATATTGTATTTCTATTGTTTTGTCTATAATTATGTTGCTATCCGTTTGAATGATGCTGTTAATTTCGAAGATTCTTTTTATTAAATGAAGTTGACCTACTTGCTGCATTTGTATTTTGCTTAAAATATACCTGGCGAGCGAATAGTTGAGACACCGAGCCTTAACAATCCCTTGTCGGTCCTAGGCTAGCACTCCGTTCTGGACTACAATGTTGAATTAACAAAATGTTGAATCCCAAAATGTTGAATTTGTAAAAAGTTGATAAATTTTCTGACCACCCCAGTGTTCTCTACCCAAGTTCCCACACTTGCACCGGGGATCTTGGGATCTAGTGCGACTTCCGCAATCCCCGGCTAGTGCCGGCCCGCCTCTGCGGGCCACCTCAAGTCTGGGGGGGTGAGGTGTTTGACCCCCACCGCGACGTCTGAAAGGGGCGCGCGTGGAACACTACGCGCCGCCATCTCAGGTCCTGTATGATAGGGAGGGGCGGCGGACGTCTCCGAGTCCACCGTCCCTGGACCCATTTAGGGGGACCGGAAGAGGGCGTTGTCAGCCCTCTGCCGACGCCCGGTGCCGCGATGCGCCTGCTGCAGGCCGGGTGAGTGGAAGAGATCTCCCGCTCCCTTTCCGCAGCCTCCTTCTGCGACACGACTGTTTCGCAGAAGGATACCATCCCCGCAATCCAGGTCCACCGCATCCCAGGACTCCTCACTGCCGACCATCGACTCGACCACGGCCGGCAGCGACAGGTCTGCCTACTCCTGAGATGAGGGCACGGCGTGGCTCCTCCCAAGCAGCAAAAATTTGTATGGATCTAGTATGAAAAATCTAATTATCTCTTAAACGGAAAGTTAAACGCGAATATCCTTACAGGTTATTATAGTGCTAATTATTTATGTTTTTTTTGTCGCCGATTTGCCGAAAAATATTATGCAGTTTTTTTTTTAATCGGATTTTTTTTTTTTTTACTTATGAAATGCTTCCCTCACTAGAATCATGGGCTGGCCCGCTCGCACGTCGCGTCGCAGCGTCGTCGTCGTCTCGAGAGTCGGCTCTCCGATAGGACTAATAGTGTTCTGTGGTCGACTCGCTATGCAAGCACGTCTCGAAAGCAGACTCGCTCCGCTCAGTTGCCTTGCGAGAGGCTCGCTTCACTCGCTCATCTCGTGTTTAAAGTCAAAACCCCTTCAGGGAGACGGTTCGCTTTGCTGGTTTCGTAACTAATCGCGTTCCACTTACTAGTAGGTATGTGGAGATAATATGGGTCACTTTGCGTGTGTTATGATGACTAACCGGGCTCCGCGCTCACTAGTGTCGTTAATGTGCTAGCTTGGGTCATTCGTTTTAAGAGTGGCCACGCTACGACCGCTGCACGCTGTCTCATGCGGGCGCTGGTTTGAAGTTTGAAAACTGGAAAAAGCGGTAGACATAGTATTTTTTTTTATTAATCATACTAATAAGCTGGGACGAAGTAACAAAAGAAAACCGGCCAATTGCGTGTCGAACCACGCACAATGAAGGGTTCCGTAGTTGGGATGAATTTATCCCAAAAATAAACTTAACATTGTTAGTTACAAAGAGAGTTACAAAACATGTTCTCCCGTATGTAGGTACATCGATATATGCCACGGTCAATTTTCCAACTGCAAATGTAAGTTTGTAATAGCAAAAAAAAATAGTTTATGTGATAAAAGTATAAAACTACAATTTACTTAACGATTTTCGAACTTTTTCCTTTATGTAGACGTACTTGTGCTGTGAGACATTGCTTCTTGGCAAATTTTATGATTCTAGGTTAACGGGTTAAGGCTTCTGCATACCGGGGCGACTTGTCGCGCGACGCGACGCGACACAAAGGCACCGCTCGTCCCGCGACACGCGGGGCCTTTGTGCCGTGTCGCGTCGCGCGACAAGTCGCGCTGGTATGTAGAAGCCTTTATGTTTTGATTTATTTGCGAGTATCAAAACAAATGTCGCATAAATCGCCGTATTATTTTATTGCGTTGATTTAGAAAACAGCAATTAAGTCACTGGTCTTTATTGTTGTGTCAAGCAATAGTTCAATGGATCGGCGAATCCATACATTTTGACCCATTTTGCTCAAAATGTATGGCTTCGAACGTTTAAAAACTCAAAGCATTTATTTCAAATAAACCAATTACAGGCACTTTTGAATTGTCAAGGGGTTTGTCAGTCATAAAGATGCAGCTAGTTGCCCATTCCAAAGCTTAGTACCTAGGTACCTATGGACAAGAACGGGCAAGAAACTCCATGGACACTCTTTTAAATTAACATATGGTTACAAAATATTGGTTACTTACATCATTCGTGTTGAAATTAAACATGTGAAAAAACGGCAAAAGCGTCCGTAACAAAAAGACAAAAAAAAAAACAATTCATAAATTAAATTAAAAATAAGCCAAGGCCGCTAAGAGATGACCCTATCCCTACTGATGGCGCCCGTTCACGAACATGACGCATGGATTAGCACCATTCAGCTCAACCATTTTGAAGGGAGCTTAAATGATCCAACACACCCGCTACCATCAGCGAGACATTAGGTACATTGAGCATGACATACCTACTCTAAGCCGCCAGGGCACATTCAAGTCAATGAAAGACGTACCTACCCAGTAAATAGTAGCTTTATAGTAAGTACATAGGTAGTACTCTCACATGTGCTATGCAATTATATAATACTAAGAGATTGAATTTATACAATGCAAAGATAGTTTTTTAAAATCTTCAGCAGCTCCACCAGTATTTTCAAATGTTAATCAATTAGTTGTGGTTGTAGAGCTGGACCAGCATTGAGCCAAGAATTTTTAACAGCGATATAATCCCCCAAATTACTTATAATATGCCTGCTTGCTTTGTGCAAATTGTAAGGTTTGTAAGAGAATTAGAGGCTTGGCTCTACATTCGATCTAATAACTTTTTAAAGAAACCGTTATTTAAGTCTTGGCATCCTACTGTACGCAGTGTAGGTAGGTACACACGGCTACACATCAAGCTATAAGTACATACAGTTTAGGCTGATCTCGCATTGTATAGGATTTCCGTACAATGAAAGCTCAGCTTTAACTGAAAATGTATAGCTTGATGTGTAGCCGTGTGTACAAGAAATGTTTTTGGTGGTTAGGATTATAGGATGACTCGGAAGCAGTTTTAAAAACAACAAGGCTGATGACGGAATTACGGCCATATTTAATTGTATGTCAACGTCAAGCCTTTTACAACCTAACAACCAAAGAATTAAATCGTTAAGCCGGGTCTGCTGCGCCATATTTGCGTGTATGCGTACATGTTTCGAACATGTTCTATGCATCTCAGCTTTGTCCAGCCCGTTCGCTGCGACTTTTGAGTGTTTTTGTTTGAAGTTATGTTTTTGTACGAAAATCTCTTTTCAACAATTAGTTCCGACGAGGAAGACGTCTGCTGTTCTAGCAATACCTAGTAAATTTAGTTTTACAAATAAATAATATAAATTATAGATTCCGTGTTCTACCGTACCTGCGACCACGTTCGTTCAATATAAAACTTATCAAGAGTTGAAAATTGAACACAAATTCAGTACAAAAAAATAATACTTTCATTTTTAGGGTTCCGTATTCAACAAGGAACCCTTATAGTTTCGCCATGTCCGTCTGTCTGTCTCCAGCTTAGCTCAGAGGACTACTAGAAAGCTATAATTCGGCATGGTATGTACACACGACTACATATCAAACAATACATTTCCAGTATAAGCTCACCTCTCATAGTACGGAAATCCTATACAATGCGAGATCAGCTTATACTGCAAATGTATAGCTTGATATGTAGCCGTGTGTACAAATTAATCAAGCTGACAAAGCGGTAAAATAAAATCACGGCAGTAGTTTATAACGAAATTAAAAGGAAAACTATCACAGCTATAGGCGTTACAAGTTAACGATTAATAGTCGACCAACTTACATTTGCAGTTGGAGAATTGACCGTGACGTACTTATACCAATAGAGGATGTTTTGCAACTACAACGTTAAGTTTGATTTTGGGATATATTCATCCCAACTACGGAACCCTCCATTGTGCGTGGTTCGATACGCAGTTGGCCGGTTTTTGTAATTCCAATCGTTTTTGATAATTATCTCCAAAAAGGCATCTTGCTTTTTATATTTATTTTAGTCTATTGATTTAGCATCCCCTAACACTGGTCTTTCTTAAATAAGTTGTATAAAAAACAAAGTATTTTCATTATTCCTCTCCGTCATTCTCATTAATTACACAAACTTTAAAATGTTACGAAGCGTCGTCGTCTGGAGAGGTGGAGAGCACTAAACACGAAATGAGTGAATTCGTTCGTGATGTTATCCGTTCATCGCGGCAAACATGTTTAGGCTATGTTTATGATTTTGATTTAGGCCACGCCCCCTAATCGTGTAGTACAACATGTTTATATCTGTTAACAACACGCAAACATGGCGCAGCAGACCCGGCTTTAGATTCGCTCTATCGCGTAAAAAAATACTCGCGTTTCTGCTACGTTTTGACAACTTGGACCTGTGGACAAACACAATGACGCAATGACTTGACTTGATTGTCATGGATCCGAAACGCTACGTGTGAGCTCACTCTTGTCATTAAAGCAAACTTTTTAGTGTGATAGGTACGGTGGGGTAGATACCTAAATCTAGCGCTTCCGCCTTCAATCTGCCTCGCCTTTTCCCAACTATGTTTTGGTCGGCTTCCAGTCTAACCGGATGCAGCTGAATACCAGTATTTTACATGGAGTGACTGCCTATCTGACCGCCAGAACCCAGTAATTGGGTAATACGATACCCCCTGGTAAAACTGGTTGTCAGACTTCCGCCTTCGAATCTAGCGCTTCCGCCTTAAGACGCAGATATATGCCAGTGACCTTGAGTGGTTAGCTTGCGTGTTCTGTACTGAGCTCACGCAACGCGTCGTACTCTCCCATCAAGGAGCGCTGTCCCCGATTTGACGCATTATTAATTTATTATACACAAAACAAAAGGTATTTTAATAAAACGCGTATACTAAAAGACCAATAATTAAATTATCTTTAAATTGGTGAAGGTTTCAGAAATACGCTTGGTAGATTTTGCGCCATTCCCAGTTTTTTATCCGCGTTACACATAACTTTACAAATTGATTTCACTATGTAATATAAACATAATCTAAAATATTCACATATTAAGTTATTGAGAAAATGCTCTAATTTATTATATATTTTTTTCAAATCATTAACACTACTCGTTTAGACGTGATCTTCAGTTTAAAATCATTAAGTCAGTTATCGTCCCCTTAAGAGTCCATAATACCTCAGCGCCACCTCTTTGTCTCGCTCGCACTCTACTGCTTGCGGTCACGCGAGCAAGTGAGACAGGGCTGCAGGGAGAAGTCTCCAAGGCGTCGATAGTTTAGTTAATTTCTTTTTACGGTGAAAATAATGTTAATTATAAAAAAATTATTGCAGGTAACTTTATAATTTTTTTCTGTCGAGAAAATTTTATGGAATCTTTTTTTCGTCAAACAAAAATCCTCAAATTTACCATAAACTTATTTCAAAATTAATGCTATGTATTTTCGTTACAACGGACGATCATGCTAAGCAATTTGAGGTAATAAGTAGTTATCAGTGATCGGAAAAAGGTGAGCTAAAATACCTAAAGTTCGAAAAAGAACAGAGACAAAGTGGAGACGCCTTACGCCAATTTTTTTTTTTATTATTGTCTTACGACAAAATATTTTTTCCATAAATTCATGTTGGATTTCTTTTTAACTTAAATTCATGTTAGCATGCTGCTTGCACGTGACGGGAGTAACACACAGGGGGGGTTAAATTTCTGTAGTTTTTTGTCTAGGGCGCACCGTTTTCGAGATATTTGAATTTAATTAGTTTAAAAAATATGAATTCTATTAGTTTAATGTATTACTAACATTAATGTTAAATGTACTTATGCGAAGTCCCGAATCTCGAAACAAATTTTCCGAAAAAAAATTTAGTCTTAAGGACACCACTTTTTTTGTCTGTTTCTCTGGTGACAAAAAAAGTCCAAAGGACAAAATTTTTTTTTCGGAAAATTTGTTTCGAGTTTCGGGACATCACATAAGTACATTATATATTAATGTTAGTAATACAGTTACTTCAGAAATATTAAGATTGCATACCTAAGAAATTTATTTGTACCTTCTACTTGAAAATGTTTTAGGTAGAATATGGTGTTTTAGGTGGATTATTAGCAGAAGTGTGTGAGGGTTAGTAAATTAAAATTCATTACATAAATTAATATCAATTTAATTTTATTAGCTATGCCTCATTTAGTTTAAATATTCTAATTAATGTAATACACTTCATGATAAAATATGACCAAACTTAAAGAACAATTATTTGAAACAAAAATAATATTGTTCAGCATAGATGAGGTAATATTATAAGTAAGAGGTGGAAGACACAACTTTACAAACAAAACTTTAACCCACCTAGAAAACTGCCACTATTTCCAGCACTAAATGAAAGATCATCAAATTCTAAAGACACCTTGTGTCCAGCAAAATGTCTGTGTCTAAATTCTACAAGATATGAATATGTGTGAAGCCTATTACGAGGCCACATAAAACTGATTTTGTACCATTCATCTTTCTTTATAAAGAAAGGTTCTGTGAGCTCTATATCAACCATTGAATCATACTCAACTGTTTTTAAAAAGTTGGTCAGTTTAAAATCACTATTATCTGATTCACACTCTACAGAAACAGACATCTGCTCTGAGTAAACTTTAGCTGTATAGTTGCGAAATTGTACTGCCGGTGCCATCCTTGTTGGTACACAAAGTGAATTGATAAATATAGACTTGTTAACTTTTATTCGAGAATGTACGACGTAATTGTTTGAATCGATAACTATCGGTGCCACAGATCTAATAGGGCTCCGGTAACAAAGGTGCCATTGTAGTTTTAATACATTTCTTGGCATATCAGTCAAGCCAATATACCCAATCATATCTTTCTCATCCATATTTGAACTCTTAATAAATTTTTTTATAGCCTCAAATTCATATGGCAATAAGAGATTGCTCATATCAGTTACAATTTCCTCAAGTTCGTTGACAGTCAATGTTAAAAACCTCAACAATTGCAATAGACCATTATTTTTAAGTACATCACGTCTATTTTCAAATGTGTCCAGAATGTTATTCTGTTTACAGCAATATGTAGACCACTCAAAAACATGTTTGATAAGATCCTTTTCCGATATATTCATTTGGTCACTTTCAAGAAAAGCTTTCAGACATGAATAGGTAATCAAGTTTTTTTTCTCTTGCAGTAAATAATTGGCATGTTCACAGAATAACTTTAATGAGAAGGTGATAAGTTGTTTGTCTTGCAAATAGTCTGGATAATTCAATACCTCAACCACATTGTCAACACTGATATTTGCTTGAATATATGCAATACACATCTCAACTAGGTGTTCCAGCATGTATTTCCTTGAGGCATATAATAATTCAAAGGCTTGATCTATGGTACTAATTTCAACAGTATCAGTATAAATGTAATTAAGTATCAATTGAAAAATATCAGGTTGAATGTCTGTTATCAGAATATCATTTTCAGATGATAGTGGTCCATAAAACATAGCTTCAAACACAGGACTACTAATGCCCAGGATCAACTTATGTGCTTTGATTTTTTTGCCCGAAACAGAGAAACTGCAGTCACTCCATTCATATGATACCAACAGCTTCTTAACACGGTCATATAAACCTGTTTGGTTATAAGTGGATTGGTCACCCTTCTGGTAGCCCATCTGCAAAAAATAAAAGGCTATTATAATGACTTTGGTTTTTGCTACACATAGGCTGCATGCTTTAGTTTTTTATTCCTTATTTTGAAGCAAGCACTAACAGAACGGGTTTTCTAGTTATATCCAAGAAGTTACTTATATTTCACATTTCGTACTTGGGAATATCTTTTAACAACTTTATCCATTAACAATCACACACTTCTGAAGCACATCATTTTTACGAGGTCGTGCAACATAGTATCTAGGGTCAAAGACCTAATTTTAATAATACAGTTATGTGGGACACATTTTAACCATTCTTTGGAAGCCTGTATGCGCCCTGAGACTTAATGAATTTAAGTTCGGAAGTATATTTACACAAAGATAGCATACCTTTATTCAGTTTTATTTTCAAATCCAGATATTTAACCTTGAACTTGAGATGATCACGCGACTGGTAGGGATGCGAAACAAACTTTGTACATTTACCTCCCAATTATTATCCTCAAAAGAAACAACAATACAATTATTTTCAAATAATGTAGTAGGAAAACCTCCAACAGATTACGGTACTTTCAAGATAGAATAAATTGCTGATACATTGACAACACCAGTTTAGGTTTAGAGCAAGACTGGTTTGACTGAAAATAAATGTTTGCAAACAAAGTTTTGTTTGACTGACTTTGATATTTTTGACGTATTGCAAATAAAGTGTTCTGTGACCTCTGTGGTCACCACAGGTGCTCAATAATCAGTATTCACTAAGGTATTCACAACCGCACGTTCACAGATAAAGTATGTATGTTCGACCTGTTAAAGAGATTGTATGCTGGATACATTCTGGTCTATTGTAACATTGGTTGCTAGGTAACTTTGTTGTTTATAAAAATATGTATGTCACTCTGTAAAAGGTAAAAAATAAAAAGTCAACCATCTATTTGCGAGTTTTACTAAACTAGCTCTGTTTACAAGATATTTCCAACAGGTTATGGACCCAGCCCGTGCCTCGTTAATGCTAAATTTGTAGGGCAGTTTTAAATAGTAAATTCGACTAGGTATAAAGATGGAAAGTTCGACGAGTGCGATCAAAAAGCTCACAGGCCGAAATAATTATGGCAGTTGGGCCTTCAGCATCGAAATGCTACTAATAGATGCGGGGCTCTGGGACTGTGTGAGCGAAAATTTCGTTACTACCAAACCTGAAGACCAGAAACGCGACGAAAGGGCAAGAGCAAAGATTTGCCTGTCAATCGCAGAACAGTGCATCACCATTGTCAAGAATGCCAAAACCTCATGGCAAGCATGGAATGCGCTCAAAAAGGCCTATGCTGACTGTGGTCTAATTAGAAGATTAGGTCTGCTGCGGAAGCTATTTTCATTGAAACTGGATAATTTCCTAAATATGGATGCCTACGTCAATGAAGTGCAAGCTACGCATCAAGCCCTGGAGGCAATCCAAGCTGCACTGAATGATGAATTCATCGTGGTTATTCTCTTGGCTGGTTTGACGGATTCTTACGACCCTTTGGTGATGGCCATGGAACATTCTGGTAAGGAATTATCATCGGAGAACGTAATAGCTGCTCTTCTGTGTGAAAGTCACCGACAGCAAGTGAATGATGATAAGGACGATACGGTGTTAGCTAATGTTGCAGGTGGTAGTGGCAGCGGTAGCGCTCGTAAGAAAATAGTTTGCCATTTTTGTAAAAAGAAGGGTCACTTTAAATGGCAATGTAAGCTCTTCAAAGCCAAACAAGGTAAGACTGAGAGCAATTTAGCGGCTGTAGGCAGGATTAATGATGATGATTCTACTGATTTTGTTACTTTACTTGCCGCTAGTGGGGATAATTGCTGGGTGGTAGACAGTGGCGCAACATCACACATGACATCAAATAAGTCTATTTTAACGCTTAAAGCAAGCAGTTCGAAAGCTGTTACTTGCGCGAATAATGACAAAATAGTATCGACCTCGCAAGGTACTGTGAAGTTTGATGTACGTCACAAGGGACGTCCATTAGGACTGACAATGAATAATGTGTTGTTGATTCCAGAACTAGTCACCAACTTGATGTCTGTTGGCAAGTGCACTGATAATGGCAAGGTTGTAGTGTTTGACAAAAATCGTTGCAGAGTTTTCGATGGCAATGTATCTGTGGATGGGAACGTACTCTTTACAGCACCACGCAAGCAAAACGGACTCTATGTTTTAGATTCGAGGAGTAACAAGGCGACGGTTCTCTTAGCAGAAAGTCAGGAAGGCTTTGAGTTGTGGCATAGGAGATTGGGCCACTTATCCCAATCTGAAATGTGCAAACTTAAGGACATCGTCAAGGGCCTTAGTTATAGCCTTGGGAACTGCAAGAACCCCTGCGTACCATGCAGTCAAGGCAAGCAATGCGTGAAGAAGTTTCCAAAAAGGAAATTCAATAGAGCTTCACAGATTTTGGAGCTGATCCATAGTGACGTTGCGGGTCCCATTGAGATGGAATCATGGGGAGGCAAAAGATACATACTGCTATTCGTTGACGACTATAGCAGGAAAGTTTATGGCTATTTGCTGAAATGCAAATCAGAAGTTTTCGGGAAGTTTCGTGAGTTTCAGGCATTAGTTGAAAACCAAACGGGCCAAAAGATTAAAAAGTTGAGGAGCGACAATGGTGGTGAGTACACCAGTAAGGAATTCCAGGATCACTTGAAAAATCGTGGAATTCAACATCAGACAACTGTAGCGCACACTCCACAGCAAAATGGAGTTGCGGAGAGAACCATCCGGACAATCGTCGAAAAGGCGAGATGCATGCTAGCAGAAAGCAATCTCAATAAGAGATATTGGGGTGAAGCAATTCTAACGGCGATTTATCTGAAAAATCACTCGCCCACTATGGCTATTTCGCAACAGGTCCCTGAACAGGTGTGGACCGGAAAGGCGGTGGACCTTTCACACTTAAAAGTGTTTGGTTCAAAAGCACAGGTTCTTATTAAGGATGGAAGCCTCAAAAAGTTTGATCCCAAAACACGAGAACTTATATTTCTTGGCTATAGTGAGGATCAAAAGGGGTTTAAGTTTGCTGATGCTAAGAATAATCCAAGGCGGATTATTGTTGCTCGGGATGCCGTGTTTGATGAGAGGTTGCCAAATCAGTCTAAGGACAATATGGATTTTCTCGGACCTCCAAACAAATCGCCAACTAAGATGCCGGTGGTGGATGTTCCTGAAGAATTTTTCGTAGTCCCCACTACAGGAGGGACTACCGGGGCTATGGAAACTGAGGAGGAAGTTCCAAGCCAGAGCGTACGAGCTCCAGCAACCGGGTCCACCACACCCGAAATTGTTGTAGTCGAATCTGAGGAATTCCATGATTCAATGGATTCCATCTCGGATTCTGACAGAAGCGAAGAACGAGAAGCTGAACCAGCTGTAGAGGGGCGACGATACCCTCAACGGCCCAGAGTTCCAAATAGACAGGAAGATTTTGAATATAATTTTCTCAGCGTGCACGATCCTGGGTCGGTACAGGATGCAATGGATCGCGGAGATAAGGACCTGTGGTTGGATGCGATGAAGCAAGAGTATGACTCGCTCATCGAGAACGGAACCTGGGAGCTGGTCGATCGCCCAAGAGGAGCGAACGTGGTCAAATGCAAGTGGCTATTTAAGCTGAAGATTGGCGCTGATGAGACAGTGCAGCGCCACAAAGCAAGACTGGTGGCTAAAGGGTATTCCCAGAAGTGGGGGGAGGATTACTCCGAAACCTTTGCACCAGTGGTTAAACTGTCGTCGGTCCGACTACTGCTGGCGCTATCGGCAGAAATTGGACTGACAGTGCATCATATCGATGTCACGACCGCTTTCCTTAATGGTGACCTTGCTGAAGACCTGTACATGGAACAGCCAGAGGCCTTCATCACAAGGGGGAAAGAAGGAAAGGTTTGCAAGCTGAAGAAGGCCATATATGGTCTGAAGCAGGCAGCACGATGTTGGAACGTGAAGGTTCACGCTCACATAATTAAGATCGGGTTTACGAGGTCAAAATATGACCCATGCGTATACCTGAAGAAGGTAAAAAGCAAATTTCTTGCAATTGCCTTATACGTAGATGATTTCTACATTTTTGGGCATGACATTGACGAGATTCAGGCCGTGAAAGCGAAGATTGGAGACGCCTTCAAAATTAAAGACTTGGGATTGGCAAAGGACTGTCTGGGCATGGAGCTCACGCAAAGGAAGGGAGAAGTGGAGCTCAACCAAAGAAACTTCACAAAGAAGGTCCTCCGAAAGTATAAAATGGAAGATTGCATAGTTGTTGCGACTCCCACAGAGACTAATCTCAGATTGGAGAAAGGCGATCCAACTGGAGATATGAGCTACCAGGAGATTGTGGGTTCACTCATGTACCTGTCCTGTGGCACACGTCCTGACATCACATTCATAGTGAGCTACCTGAGTCAGTTTAATTCTTGTTGGAATTCGACTCACATGGCTGCACTCAAGAGAGTGCTGAGATACCTAAAGGGTACAGTAGATCACAAATTGGTCTACAAGAAGACTGGCAAACCTCTAATTGCATATGCCGATGCGGACTGGGGTGCCAACGCTGATGGACATTCGTTCACAGGGTATATGCTTGCCCTTGGCGGTGCTGCGGTTTCCTGGCAGACCCGCAAGCAACGTTGCGTCGCACTCAGTACGGCTGAAGCAGAGTATGACGCTATCTGTGAAGCAGCGAAAGAGGTAGTTTGTGCCAAAGGTCTCTACCATGAACTGACAGGTCAGAATAATACGATTGATCTGTTCAGCGACAGCCAAAGCGCTATAAAATTAGTGTACGTGCCAACAGTCGGTAGGAGGTCTAAGCACATAAATATTAGATACCATTATGTCAGGGAATTGGCCGAGGCAAATGAAATTTGTATCAAATACTGTAAGACTGATGAGATGCCCGCCGATATCTTCACAAAAGGACTTACTAGAGTTAAGCAGGACTACTTTAAAAAATGTATAGGCATACAGTGGGGGTGTTAAAGAGATTGTATGCTGGATACATTCTGGTCTATTGTAACATTGGTTGCTAGGTAACTTTGTTGTTTATAAAAATATGTATGTCACTCTGTAAAAGGTAAAAAATAAAAAGTCAACCATCTATTTGCGAGTTTTACTAAACTAGCTCTGTTTACAAGATATTTCCAACACGACCTGAAGTATGTATGTTTCGACCTAAGTTTCGACTGGTATTAGGGGGGATGCGGGGGATGCGCTAAGGTAGCCCGCGAAATTCAGTCATGTAAAAAAAAACCTACTAAATGATTATTACTGAAAAAATAATTCAGTAGTATTTTTGAACTTAGAGAGTTGTAATACTGATTCTAATGATTATAATTCTATAAAGCTATACTATTTATGGCCGCGCATCATAAAGATCAACATACAACCTGTTACTGACCAGCAAATGGCAAAAAACGTAAGAAAATTTGAATTTCGCGGGCCACCTTAGCGCATCCCCATTTTTAGCAGTCCTTCCCCGTAGTCAAACTATTTTGTCCAACTGATTTGACCACAAGGAAATTTGACGATGGATCTTTCCCTGTGGTCAAACTACTCCAATGATCCTACCTGTATATAAAGTTTGACTGCTGTAGTGTACAGTTATGACAAAAATTAAAACCGTAATATAATTTTTTCGAAGTTATAATAATAATGTTTCAAATTATTAAATCGCAGTTACCAGAATGGTCCATTAAGAAAGTTCATTTGGATTTTGTAAAGAACTGCAGCTGCAAATTATATTAATTCCAATTTGGTTTCTATTCACAAATCCTCAATGGAAAAAGGCCAAACTCAATGGTAAAATCTTAGTGGAAAAACAACGAAGGCACCGTTGCGCTTCTATCGCCATTCCTCTCGCAAAAAAAAAAAACAAAGAAAAAAAGAGAAACGCGTATTGGGATTTTTTACTTCTCGGCCACTTCTTCCCAAAAAATGTTGGGAATATATTTACAGTTTAAATACCAATAACCTAAAAATGTAGAGAAAACCTTGCTCATAACTAAAACTTTCATCGTGGAATGGTGCGTGTATGGGGTACAGCACCGAACTAAATAATTTTGTTGCCGTTCTTATATCATTAAAAGAAAATCTATCTCAATTTATTTAAAAAATAGCCGACATCTATTTCATCGTGTATTAACTCCATTTGGCATTTTTGAATGAATTCGTCTCTATATATTAATTCACTCCGGCGAGGAGACGGTTCTTCGGAGGAATTGCTTTCTTTGTCTAATAATGTTTTGAGCAAACGAGAAACTGTTATTGGATTATGTCTCTTCATAAATTTATTAAGTTGAGCATTCCAGCTCTCTACAACATTATTAGTTCGATGCCTTTGTCCATATACGGACCATTGTATTCTAAATGATTTCTTTTTTAGCCATGTGTTCTCGAAATATTGAAGGTATTTTTCAATTTTTGGTGTTTTAGGACAATCAGATTGTATATAATCCCAACCTTCATCAATTTTTTTTTCAGGTAGCAAAGCAAGTGCAGCACATAATCCGACCACTCTTTTTCCATCTTTGCTTTGTATTTTCATTTTTTTGGCCTTTTTCCATTGTGAATTTGTAAAATGATAGAAACATTTTATTAACTGGACATCTGTGAAAATCGATGAAATAGCATTGCTGGCAGCAATTTCAAAATCAGAGTGAAATTTTTTTGGTAACCATTCGGGTATTTGAGAATGTAACATAGAGAATAAAATTTCATATGATTCTTCCGTTTTATCCGTCATTAGTGCATAAGCAACTGGAATCACGTGCGTTGTGGTTGATGATGTATCTAAAGCCGCATTGATGCTGTACAATTGTGTAAATCCATTTGGGCAACTGTAGAAAGTGCCATCCCCAAAAAATTCTTTCAATTGAACCATTCTTGTCTTATTTTTTTCTGAACAAAAAATCATAATTCGTCTTGTTTCGGTAACATAATCAGCCAAGAGAAATGAATACAAATTATCGGGAACTGTTGCCTCTTTAGAATCAATGAAGCATGTTTTTTTACGATTATTGTATAAAACCGATTTCACACTGCCAAAGGATGGTAAATTTTTGGTAAACTTCTTCTTTTCTTTATACGCTGTTGGAATAGGGACATCATTGTTAACCACTTCTTGTCTTAACTCATCAATCACAATATCGATCTCATTTTTCCTATAATCAGCAAAACAGATGTGTTCAGTCCTTTTTACTATGTTGTCATTCTAAATATAAGAAAAAATAATATGATCAAACCCTCTATAAATTAAAAAGATTAAAAAAAAAAAAAAATAAAAAAAAAAAAAAAACGCCCTGTAGAAAAAATAAATTGCGCAAATGAGCCACCGTACACAGCCACCGATGGCCAGCAACAAGCAGCTCACACGATTTTGTTTGTAGACTCGCCGTACACGTGTGGCCGATGGTGGCCAGACGCTACAGCAGCGTCCGCGACTCGCCACCACCGTCGCGCTCCTAGGGAGGGAGAGGGAGGGCCCTCTCCTGAGTCGTTAGACAGCCCGTTTAGTGTACTTTAGCTATTTTCATAGTGTAATGTCGTACGGTATTCTGTTATGGGGAAATGCTGCCGACATTCAGACTATCTTTGTTTTGCAGAAAAGAGCAGGGGGCCTAAAATGGACGCATTGGCAGAATCATAATATGATCTGCGTACAATTCATACATCCCGCAATTCATCTGTTTGACAGCTGCTATTTGACATTAGACTTCATTAAAGCAATTCATAGTTTGTGGACCATTTTACGAAACTCCATACAAAACTGTCAAACAGATGAATTGCGGGATATGAATTGTACGTATGATTCTGCCAAAGCGTCCATTGTAGGCCCTCTGTTCGATCAATTTATAAATTAAGTCCAAGACACTCTCTCAGAGATAAATTTAAGGAGATTAATGTAATGACTGTGCCTTCTCAGTATATTTTTGAAAATCTATTATATGCCCATAAAAATATAAAATTATTTAAAAAATACAGTGATATCCATAATATAAATACTAGGAACAAACACAAATTTGTTGTACCTACAACAAGGCTCAAGAAAAATGTGGCTCGTTTCGATGTCAATGTATACGCTTTTATAATAAACTGCCAAGCCACGTTCAAGATCTAAGCCTTAATAAATTCAAATCATTCTTTAAACGTAAGTTGTGCCAGAAAGCCTTTTATACTGTTAAAGATTATATTGAGGACAAAAAGGCTTGGGATTGAGCTGCTCCAATTTTTGTACATATTGAGGTAGTTTATTTTTATTTTTATTGTTTTTTGTTTTTTTTGTTTTTGCTAACTTTATTATTTTATAAACAGCGACATTTAATTATTATTTTAATTATTGTGAATGTGAAGACTATGTGGGTTATTGCATAATATTTTTTTTCCCTTTCTTTTATTCTCAGTTAGTGTTAATCATGGTCTTGCAGTTTGAGTCATATAAGTGGCCTACCCAAATGTCCTTTCTTTGGTATTGATCGTCGCATCGTTGAGCTCCTTAAATTCTGAGTAGAGCTGCACGATTACTGACAAATGCGTGCACTGACTGGTCAGGTCCACTCAACCTGTGTGGTTCTTTCCTCAAAAGACCATTTCAGACACCAATCTACATGGTCTTCACATGATCTGACCAAGATTATGTCTGGACTTTAAAAGAGACTATGACCTCTGAGTTTGTTTCGGCCTTTCTTCTCAGAGTAGTCAGATAGGAAACGCCGACCTCATCTAGTTTTTAAAATATGATTGACGTGTAAAAGTGTTTGTACAAACCTACTTACAGAAATAAAATCATTTATCATTTATCAAGTTACCATCTGTTCTATTGTTTGTTCTACTTCTACCAATAGAACACTTAGGAAAAATCCTCCCTCAAACTAGGCTTCCGAACACCAGTAGCTGTCGCACGCCACTGCCACATTTGCAACAGCGGCAGTAATAGATGACTCGTTTGCGCCGAGCCTTATAGTAAGTTCATGAAAAAACGGAGCCAATAATTTTGTACACTACCTTCACAGTGATAGACCCTCGACACTTATCTTTTCTCAGATGACTGCATGCCCAAAAAACGTTCCCATTTTTGTAGGTACGCCATCTGTAATACTGCCGCCCATCGTGGAGTAAAACTATACCACGTTTACGTTTCACATATTTCATATCCATTTTTTATTATGAATAATTTGAAATTCAACAAAGGATAACAATTTTATTGTGAATGACGCGACGCTTGACATTTGACATAAATTTTATATTTGACTGTACATTAAACTGCATGCTTATACAGCGTGCTAAAAAGTTGCAATATCAATAAAGTTTGACCACTGGGAAAATTATTCCTTGTAGTCAAATCAGTTGGACAAAATAGTTTGACTACGGGGAAGGACCCATTTTTAGAAGTAAGTAGTAAAATGATAGGTGAGTCGAGTTATCCGCAACAGGCTAAGGGCCCAGAAAAATAATTTTGTTTTCTCAAACATGCTTGGAAATTCGAGCATTATTTTGACAACCTTCTTCGAGATGTATCGAAAATGTTGTACTGGTACAGCTTTATTTTTGCAAACTTCTTAAAACAAAACCTTTGTTTTAAGTTGCCATTTAGGGAAGTAAAAAGTTCGTTCCATATGGTTCCATTTTTAACCCGTAGACAGATACATAGATTATACACATAGTTATACAGATATTTGGGCAGGCCACAATTGCGGCGATAAGTCCCCTCTTTGAGGAGTGGCTAGAGAGGCGCCACGGCGTCCTCACCTTCCGCCTGACGCAGGTCCTCACCGGACACGGTTGTTTCGGGAGGTTCCTGTTCAGGATAAAGCGGGAGGAAATGCCCGGGTGTCACCACTGTGTGGATCGCCCGGAGGACACGGTGGAGCATACGGTGGAGGTCTGCCCTGCTTGGGGAGAGCACCGCCATGTCCTCACGGAGGCGATCGACGGCGGCGATCTCTCCCGTCCGGCCCTGGTTCAGGCCATGGTTCGGAGCGAGAGTGCATGGGAGGCCGTCACCTCCTTCTGCGAAACAGTAATGCTCGCGAAGGAGGAGGCGGAACGCGTGAGGGTGAGGCAGGGCACCCTTCCGCCCTAAGTCGCCGCAGGAGACGCCCCGGGCGTCGGGAATCGCAGGCCGATTCCCGGCCACCGTAGGCGCGGGCTTGCGGACGGTGAGCGATGGGTAGCTCGCCGTCCAATAAGGACCAGGCCCGGGTCGACAGCGCGTTGTGTTCCACGCGCGCCTCAAAGAGACGACAGCAACAATTGACGGGGTCCGAAAGGGCCAATGCCTGCCAGGGTTACGAGTCTGTCCGAAAGGGATATCGTGGCCCTGGCACACAGGCATTTGAAGGAACACGGTGGGTTTTAGTCAGTAAAAGTCTGACACTCCCGCTCCGCCCAGCAGGGCTATTGCGTATCTGAGCGGGAGAAGTTTTTTTTTTTTTTTTTTTTCCTTCTGGCTTCGCACGGTTTGTGCATTTAGCCAATGTCACGTTTTAGTTCTTGTATAGTATTGATGAAATAAATTATAAATGCATGATGATGATATCCCCGCCCACTCCCCTTGAGTTTCAGTAAAGATTTACTGAGACCTCACGCGGACTTCTTGAGAGAACTTGAAGCGAAGTTGCACTGTTTTGTTTCATTTGCCTACACTAATGCACGTTCACAAACACTTAATGGTTAATAATCCACCATTATTACACATTAATATTCGGCTAAACACAAATTTTGGAAAATTAAACAAACTGCTGAACATGACGCTTCACTTTCCCGCCAAGAAGTATGCGGGAGAAGTTATTCGATGATTTCCCACCCGAAAAAAAAAAAGGACATGCGAGATGCCAATTCTAAAAAAAAAAGACCCGGCGAGAAAGTCTGAGAAAGCGATAGTTTTTGACTTATCGTAAAGATTGGGAAGTGAGAAATTTTAACTGATGGGTTTAACCTACACTTGATGTTATGTAATCTTTAACAAAATATCCCTACTTCAAGAATAGGGCTATCATTATCAAAATGCAAAAATATTATTTCAAATCCGGCTGACAGTCCGTGTAGCTGGCAACATCGGTCAAAATTAGTCTTCTGTCATTCTGTGGTCAAAATCAATCAATTTTTTGATTTTTTGTAATTGGTTAATGCCGCGCCGGTGAAAATAGTGCTATAATGTGTTTGATACTTTATTCTTTTAGTAATTGATGTGTTTTTTAAGTTTATAAAATGAGTTCTTCATATGAGAATACAGTGTTTGATTTTGATTTAAATTTTCTTAATCATCCTTCAACTATTAACGCGGTGAGTGTTTTAGGTTATAATTATTTGAAATTATAATAATAGGTTCTGTTAGTGCTTATTTCTTTTTATACGTATTTATTCAAAATAATCATAGCGTCTACTGGATTATTACCAACTCAACTATTGTAAAACAATATCGTTAGTTTTCAAAGTGACATGAACTAACATGAATAATTATGAACTGGTTTAAAATAAACATAAAAGAAAACGCTTTCTTTATAGTGAACCTATAAAGAAAGCGTTTTCTTTTAGGTCTGGAGCAAAAAGACCTCTGTCCTTATTATGTATAACCGGTAAATAAGAAAATACACTTTCTAAAAGGATTGTGTTTGTTTTATTTCAGGAGCCTGATCTTCAAGCAAAGGCTAATAGATTGAGAAAATCAATTATTTACTTGAAACAAAGAATTACTTGTATAGAGTGAGTATCAAGGCATCGCGATCAATTATTTAGGCTAGGCAGCTATGAAGTGTTAAAATCATCACTGTGAAAAAGTAATGGTGTATGTGTGTGCACCATTGAATGTGGGCCCCTTCGCTGACCCACAACTAAACTGGGCGGATGCTGGTTGATAAATGAAACATAAGAATATGTGGTTACAAGAGAGTGCTTCCTTACTTTGCTATTTACTTTGGTAGTTAAGGCAACATTACTTTTTCACAATGAAACAATGATGATTTTCAATGACATCCTGTATAGTTCACTCAATCTACTTCCTCTATGTTGATAATAATAATACCAGCCCTTTATTGTTCCACTGCTGGGCAAAGGCATCTGTTTATACAGAGATGCTGTGAGCTTTCACATTCCTTTCTGTTAAGTAAAATGGAAACTATTGTCTAGTTTTAGTTTATGGGAAACCACAATGATGTACTTGGGGCGGAGACCTGGTGGCCTGAAATACAGGCTTCAGCTTAGCTTAGGCTCCCAAAATATCTTCGTTTAAGCCCATCACTGGACAATATTGTTTTTTGTTATTATTTTATAAGGATATTGTGGTGAGAAAATAAATAAATATTTATATTATTATATAATATAATAATTAATTATACAACATTAGTTTTTGTTTACACTAAACACGAAAAGGGGTCATTGTACTCATCATTAAAAAAAAAATATATGGGACCAACCTTGAAATCGCGAAAAAAAAATCAGCTGTTCCATACATTTGTTTTCACTTAAATCAACAAAATGTATGGAACAGCTGATTTTTTTTTCGTGATTTCAAGGTTGGTTCCATAGAAAAAGTTGTTCAAAATGATGAGTATAATGACCCCTTTTCGGGTTTAGTGTAAACAAAAACGAATGTTGTATATTAAAGGTATAAACAGTAGCATAATTATGTTAATCCAGGGTGTCAGCGACTTCGATACAAAATTTTATCTAAATTGGTCCAGCCGTTTTTGTGTGAAAGAAAAGAGTAACAAACATCCATCCATCCATCTATCCATCCATACTTACAAACTTTCGCGTTTATAATATTAGTAGGATGATCACCAATTCACCACACTTGCTCAAGGCGGGTTTGCGATTTCAGACTTATACTAATTATAAGTCCAATGTTTTCTTTCATCGATGTCAGTGATGTCTAAGGCTTATGAGAGTATCTATTGGATTGAAAAAGTCATAATATTAATACTTGCCCAGATTTAAACCCTTAACCTCATACATGAGAGATGACGCCTTAACTAAATGATGTTATAATGTTTTCATAGAAGTAGTGGTACACGAATTTTTGTGGGGTAACACAACTGGAAAATATTAAACTTTCACAAATAAATAATACAAATTTCATAAAACGTTATTTTGCACTTTGTAGTGTTTTGTATGGAAGTTGGTTGTTATTTTTATGTATTAGTTTCTTATCAATTGTAGATAACATTTGCCATTTTCTATTCAATCTCAATCTACTTATGATTTATTAATACTTGGCTATTTTTTTTCAGCAAACTTACGGTAGCTTCTAAATCTGCAAAAAAAGAAAAAGAAGATTTGTGTAATAGTCATATGCAACTTAAACAGCAATGCGGTCAGCATCTTAGAGAAATAAGCTATTTTATAGGAAAAGTGACCAAATTAGAGAATGTGAGTAGCTTTTTGTTGCTTTTGTGGAAGAACAATGTGATTTAATATGTGCCCCAAGCATATTGACGCCCCCACTAAATAAAATGGTAAAGTCTGGTAATGATACTGTAATATGATTATAATCCTCATAATTATGTGTTTACATCAGCTAGATTTTTTTTGTATTATTATCATTATATATTCAGTCAAAATCTGTTATAACAATATCGAAGGGTACTCATATTTGGTTGTAGAAACCGATAGTCATAACAACCGATAATGATTTAAGGTACAAATTCGCCTACAAATAAGTCTATAGATATTACTAGGAATTGATGTTAATAGTAAGGTTTGAACGGCAAAGTAAGGGTTCTGTTGTCCATTAGTCAAAACATCAGCAAACACTATTTAGAACTTATATTACCTCCAGACTAACACTAGAATGTCACAATGCACTGGAGCAGGTGACGGTGTGCAACTGTAACACAGTGACACTACAATGGATAAAAGGACACGGCGGATCACTAAGGTAACGACGTAGCTGACGAACTAGCTAGGAGAGCATCCAGCGCGTTAGTCTGTGCACCTATCGTACCCATCCCCTTTAACCAACTACGCAGGTGGCTACAGGAGTTCACCCACACAAAAGCTGAGAGCTGGTGGACCTCGACACCGGGCTGCAGGCAATCCAGGGAAGCCATGCCATCTCAAACTCAAACTCAAAGCATTTATTTCAAATAAACCTATTATAGGCACTTTTGAATTGTCAAGGGGTCAGTCAGTCAGATGAAGCTAGTTGCCCATTCCAAAGCGTAGTAGGTTCCTATGGAGAAGAATGGGCAAGAAACTCCACGGACACTCTTTTAAATCAAAATATTGTTACATAGTATTGGTTACATAATTTATGTTGAAATTATACATGTGAGAACAATGTAGAAAGACGTGCACGTTAAAAGCGTCCGTAATAACAATATAAAAAACAACTAAAATACTAAGTTAAAATAAGCCGTGGCAGCTAAGAAATGACCAGTCCCTACTGACGGCGCCCGTTCACGAACATGACGCATGGATCAGCACCATTTAGCTCAACCATTTTGAAGGGAACTTAATGATCCAACACATACGCCACCATCAGCTGGACATTTTAGTGAGCATGACACTCTCAGCCGCCATGGCACATTCAAGTCAATAAAAGACGTACTCAGATTATGGTAGGTACATAGTGCTCACACATGTGCTATGCAATTATACAATACTAATAGATTGAATTTATACAATATAAAGATAGTATCCTTAGATAGCAGGCTAACCAGGCGTTTACTTCGCCTGGACAGGAAAGGCCTGCGCCTGGTGACGGGGACACTGCTCACTAAACAAACACATCCACACAATAGGCATAATGGACAGCCCTCTGTGCAGGGCTTGCATGGAGGCTAAAGAAACCGTTGCGCATGTCCTCTTTGACTGCACAGGCGTCACCCAGATCAGAACAGAAACCCTCGGGTCACCCAGATCCTTCACAGATATCCTATGCAGACCAGAAGACCTAATCAGCTTCTGGAGGGTGGTGGGCTGGTTGGAATAAACCACTGACGGCCGCCATGGCCCACGCACAATGGTCCACATGAACTAAGTGCGGAAACCAAACCCTCTAACATAGAATATAACATCAGCGAACACAGTGCTATTGGTTATTTTAAGAAAAAATCACACAAATAAAACGGTAAAAGCTACTGTGCTAAGATGTGGTTGAATGTCCATCGTATTTCTATGCGCTTCTTTGTATAATTTATAAAGCAGAAAATTGCTTGAGGCTTTTTATGTTAGATGCCATGTATTGTAGTCAATTTAAATCTGTGCCCTTAATTAAGCATTGTCTATAAGTTTGGAAGGAATGAATACCATAACCATATACGGAAATTAGTAATTAATCATATCATTCAATCATAATATTTTATTTAAGTTTTCCTTTGCAGCAGTGGTGGCCCAGTGGTATCGGTCTCGACTAAGGGCCTGTGCGCCGTTGACGCGCGTTTGTAGCGATACAGACGCGAGTCAGACGCAGCCTGTAGACTTTTTGTTGGATAAAAGCGCGCCGTCGACGCACGTTTCTAAAACGCTCGGCAACGGCGCGTTTAAAAAACGTGGTGTGCACAGGCCCTTAGAAGTTTAAATGCATAATAAATAATGTAATAAGTTGTAGGTCGTGGGTTCGAACCCAGGTGGACACATTACTTTTTGTAAATTAATTCAGCACCACTACGCTCGAAACGGTGACGGAAAACATCGTGAGGAAACCAGCATGTCTTAGAACCAAAAAAAATAAGACATGTGACATATACCAAGCAGCACTGGGCCCGCGTAGTAGATTACAGCCCACTCCCTCTCGAAGAGAGGATGCCTGTGCCCCAGCTGTGGGAACATTATAGGCTGTCTGATTAAGCTATGTTATGTTATGGTAAATTAATGTTTACTATATTATCAGCAATGTACATTTTAACGAATAACTGTTTGATTTTTTTTTTATGACGTATGCGATAGTACAAAAAAACGTTTAATTTGGGTATATGACATAGGTATTACCTTATTTTTCTGTTATTTACGCGAAATAATAAGAAAACAAGGTTATTTCTTTTTTAAAGTTACACATTTCAGGGTTACCATTTTATTGGGTGGGGGCGTCGATATAGGGAGAATATTCCAACCAAGAAGGTGATCTTGCCATAGAGTTCGCAGTGCACTGGTTATAAAAAAAAACGGCTGTTCCATTAAGGACCTAATGTCGGTATCAAGCCTGTGGTGACTTAATGATTGGATATGGATTAATTTAAAGGATGGTGCAGGGCCTCTAAATGTAATTAAGCATTTCATAGTAGCTCTCGGCATTACACAGGTCTCAAAATCTAGGTCTAGATTTTTATTTTAACCAGTATGTTAGCATGCATGTCCATTTTCGTTTTCTCCTCTACTCCATTTGAAATAAGATTAGACATTTGAATAAACCTTTTTTACAGTCCGTTCAACCGATTTTGACTTCTACTGCGTTGATGACATGACCAATGGCAGCTGTAATAAACAGTTTGTATTGTAACCACGTTTTTGGTTTTAATGCCATCCTTATGGTTACGGAATAGAAGTCAAAATCGGTTGAACGGACTGTAAACAAGTTTATTTAAATGTCTAATCTTATTTCAAATGGAGTATAGAGATAAAACGAGCGAACAAATTTTAACATATTATATATTATGACGTATCATTAGATTTTTCATAAGTCCGAGAGTGACAATGGCTAAAAAAAAAAAAAACTAAGATGTAAAAATAACAGCTTGATAATTACCAAAATAAAAAAAGAATACTGGCTGCTGTTTACACTGAAAAGACAGTCAATATAATAATAATTGTCACCTTTACACGTATTTTGTATGTTTCAGGAAATTCAAGCGGTAGAAACTCGGGAAAGAGAAAAGATCGAAACAATTTGCGAATTGGAAAACAAGATCTTAGCCTTAGAATCAGTTAACAATCAGTTAAAGGTAGTGTGCTCATAATTAATAATAAAATAATTAAAAATAAAAGTATACTTTAGCTACAGCTAATATAAAATAGCTACATAATACGCAGTTGACAGTTTATTTTAACCAATTATTATTTCCTTGTGGTCTATTAAACTTGAATATGAATATTTCAGAAAAATAATAACATTCAATAAAATAAAAACATTTTTATAACGCAATTTAATTTTAATAGGCCAGTTGATAGTAAGAAAAATACCTTATGAATTTTGTGTTGTAGAATGGTTGTGAGCTAAAATATAAGAAAATAAATAAATATATATAATGGAATAGAAATGTGTGTGTTTTAAATTTATCTGTTATTATTTTTATCTCCACATTGTAAATTATATTGTTCATTTTGGTTAAAATAATTATACATTTTAGATTCTAGATAAAGAGAAGAACAAAACAGAACCTGTCAAAGTTGAAATAAAAAAAGGCAATGCTGGTGTCACCAATAATGGAAAAAAAGGATTAGTAGACAAAGAAGTAGAAACTCTTCGCAAAGATAACGCCAATATTTTAAACTTGGAAAAAGAAAATGAAAAACTCCGCAAAGATAATGGCAGAATTCCAGACTTGGAGAATGAAATTGAAAATCTTCGCAAAAAGAACATCCTACTTTTAAAATCAGACTCGGTTTCTCACAACGAGAACACCAAAATCAAAAAATTAGAAAAAGAAATCCCAAATTTGGAGAAAGAAATAGAAAATCTTCGAAAGGAAAATGTCAAAATCCCAAAATTGGTGGCAGAAATAGGAAACCTTCAGACAGAAAATGCCAAAATCTCAAAGTTGGTGAAAGAAATAGAAAACCTTCAGAAAGATAATGCCAAAATCCCAAAGTTGGTGAAAGAAATAGAAATCCTTCGCAAAGAGAATGCTAAAATTATAAAGTTGGGGAATGAGAATGAAACTGTTTTTAAACAAAACATTAAAATTACAAACTTGGAGAAAGACATTGAATCCCTTCGTATCAAGAATGCAAAACTCGAAATAGATAAAGCTTGTAGCAAAGAGATCATCCCAATCCCAAATAAGGAGGAAGAAATTGAAACTCAACTAACTGATCTCACCTCAACAACAAAAGAAAAAGGTATGATTTTAAGTTTGCAGCTAATCTTGCCTATACTATTCTGTATTTACCCCTGTTTATGATACACCGTTTCATTTATTCTAATGGTATGCATAGTTATACATTAATTTATAACAACTTATCCTCCATTTACACAGCGGTTCTATTTTTGCTTTTATGGGTAAATGGAAGACAGTAGCTCTTACTACTACTGCAGGCTTAGCACGAGAACCCTTTCTACGCGTTTTGTCGACGGAAGAATAGACAAAAATGACGTTTCAGTGTAGACAACAGAAAGTTTTCTACTGTTTGTAGCACGGCGATTACAAAATCAAATGTGAAGAGACTTGTCTTCTCTACCCTAGACAACTGTCTACAACGTCGAGCACGACGTACAATCTTTCTCCGATGTTGACAGCTTGGTATAGAAACCTTTCTTCCGAAATAGTCTACATATAAAATGACCTAGACAACGATTCGTTAGTTGTTTTTTCGTTAATTCGAGTAATTTTAGGCGGTGCTTTTTTACTTTTATCATATATTAAGCTGAAATTAACACGTTGGGTTCAAATTGCGCTTTTTATTTAAGTTTTTTTATAGAAAAACTTCAGCGAAGATGGGAAAGAAATACTATTAGAGAGCTTGCTTTGCTTGTTTGGGAGCCTTTGATCTCACGGGAAGTGAGTTCTGTAGAATTATAAAATAAGCAAGGAGATAGTGCAATCAATGTTTATACGAAGAACTCGGCTAGGACCTGTCGCCCAAAATAAATAATAGATTTTTGGAATTAACAATAAAATAAGAACAACATTATAAGTATCCTACAGTTTTTACACTATGTTGTCCCTTAACTTTGATTTATTAGATACCTACATTCACAGGGAATATAAAAAATCTGATTATGAGCCAAAATCTCCTCATTGAACACTAAATTATTTATTTATGAAGTACTAGCTGCTGCCCGCGCCCGCGTTGCATTAAGGCTTCTACATACTGGCGCGACACAAAGGCCCCGCACGTCACGTGACGAGCGGTGCCTTTGTGTCGCGTCGCGAGTCGCGCTGGTCTGTAGAAGCCTTTACTATGTAGTGATTATTATTTTCATTTACTAAATCTTACACACTCAGTTTTAAATGGAGCTACTAATAAATAAAATATCTATAAGTAACAACACAATAACAATTTAAGTACCTAGTAAAAACAAGGGCTCCCGCAGACAGGCGCGATGTGATAGCGCGACCCGCCAGTCTGCAGTACCCTTAAAGGAGACTTCTTGCGTGACGCCATCAAAATAGTATAATTATGGCTCTTTATTTAAATAATGCCTGTACATTATATGCAATTACCAATATTATGTAGTGACGCCACAAAACTTGTGGCGCCACAGCCAATGATGTATTACTTATAATACGTCATTGGCTACAGCCATTTAACAATATTTTTAAAAGGGAGATGCGCTAAGGTAGCCCGTGAAAATCAAATTTTATTACGTTTTTTGCAATTTGCAGGTCAGTAACACGTTATAAGTTGATTTAAATATGATTCGCGGCCGTAAAAAATATTGCTTTACAGAATTATAATCATTAGAATCGGCAAAACAACTAACTCTCTTCAAAAAATCCTTAGAATTCAAAAAACGTTCGAAATTTTGAATTTCGCGGGTTGCACAGCGCATCCCCCTTGACCATTTGCGTTTTGTAATTGAAGAAATATTCGTTAAAAACACTTTGCTTCATAGATTTGTTTGAGAACGAAACGCAAAAGTACGGTAAAATTGGGTAGTAATACACACCACTAGCGAATACCCCGTTGCTATGGACAAGTCACTGTCTACGAAGAAACCCGAGTCTAGGTGTGTCCTCGTGCTCGCGAAGAAGAGATTACGAGAAGTGTAGACAAGCGATGTCTATTCTATAGTAGAGTAGAGATCGAAAACGCCATGCTAAGCCTGCAGGTTTTCATAATTTACTAGCTTCTCGTGACGCTTGCCAAATGGAATAAAGGAGACATGGCCAAATTGGAATGAAGTGATTGCTTCATTCCATTAAGATGTGGTTAATATTGTTAATTGATGATTATTTTGTTTATCACATAAGATAGCCTAACCTTGGCGTTTTTATTTAATTATGTTGAGTACTTGGCATAAAATGTAATAATTTCTGTAAATTCGACCGACAGGTATCAATATGATGTTATTCATACTATATTATGTTCCAATGTAGTAAATTTTGTTAAGAGTCTCGTCTCTACCAGTCGTTAAAAAAAAAAAAACATTGTTTTTGGATATGTGAAAAGTATTTACGATGTAAGGTGTGTTTTCCAGAGTGGATTTTTGAGATGGGTCAGTAAGGGCAGCTACCATAACCGTGATAGCTACAGGAAAACGGTTTTAAGAGACAGTCCTTAAATTTTTGAGAAATTTTGATCTGTATTCACAGATTTTGAAAAACGTACCTACAGTCAGCAGGAAAATGGGGATTTTTCACAATTTTTTTTTTATTCCAATCAATCCTATTTTTTAACCGACTTCCAAAAAGGAGAAGGTTATATGTTCGGCTGTATGTTTGTTTTTTTTTTTGTATGTTCACCTATTGCTCCGTCGATTATGGATCGATTTTGAAAATTCTTTTTTTGTTTGAAAGGGTATGCTCCCGAGGTGGTCCCATTGCCACCAAATCAGTATCTGATGATAAATGATTTATTTTCTGTAAGTAGGTTTGTACAAACACTTTTACACGTCAATCATATTTAAAAATAAAAATAAACTAGATGAGGTCCGTAACTGACTACTCTGAGAAGAAAGGCCGAAACAAACTCAGAGGTCACAGTCTCTTTTAAAGTCCAGACATAATCTTGGTCAAATCATGTGAAGACCATGTAGATTGGTGCCTGAAATGATCTTTTGATGAAAGAATCACACAGATTGAGGGGACTTGTCCAGTGAGGGGATCCCATGGAAATCGAAGGAAACCCTCAAATTTTATGGGCAAACCTATAGCGATTTGTAAATTTATAATAGTAACTCGTGCATTTGCACTCGGAAAGCACCATTTGGTGAAGTGGAACTGATGGTGGAGACCACAGATGGCCACCGGAACAACTTATTAATAATAAGTATTAAACGGGTTGCGATTCGATTAGGTACTTTAATATGGTTGCTAAGCAATTTATGCTCATCACAATGCATATGGTGAGTGGCAGTTCTTCTGCCAGGAGCACTCCTCAACAATTAACGTCCCAGCATCGGGAAAAGCAATATTTTGTAAAAGGTGATGAGCAGTTAACATTAGGCTATTGTAACTTAGATAAATTAAAAATTTACCCACTAAAAAGTGAAAAATAAATAACTTTTTATAAAAAAAAATAACCGACTCCCAAAATACACTACAAAGTGAAAAATAACTTTAATTCACTTTGTAGTGTTTTTGGAAGTCGGTTATTTTTTTTTATACTTATGGATCAAAAACATCTATTGGACCAACTGAGGTTTGAGTACTAGAAAAGTCATAAATCGCAAAAAACTTTTTCCATACATTTCGTAGGAAATGAGACTCACAACTTAGATATTTATGATGGAAATATGGACCGCTACAATGAAGACTGCCCAAAAGTTAAAAAAAAAGTTTTTAAAATTCGAATGAATTCGCGTCATAATTTAACTTGCATTGAAAACAGAATCTAGTTTGTTAAATTGCTTGGTTGATTTCTAAAATTCTGCGCAACAGCCACCCCTGCCAGCCCACCCTGTTTCGAGTTACGAGTATGGACTCGTAACTCGAAACAGGGTGGGTACATAAACAGGGTGGATTTTAGACATGGTCTAAAATCCACCCTGTTTATTACGAAATTAATAGGAAAATTATTACAACTAAGTAGGCTTTACAAGATCACGAGTAATAGTCGACCAACTTACCAACAATAAAATGTACTTGGTTAGGTAAAAAAATAATAGAAAAGAATTTATATGGCGTTTAGACAATACGTTCAAACAAAATTTGGATCGGATTTCGGCCGAATGCCAAAGTTCGGTTCAAACCGCCAAAGTTCGGTTCAACCGAATGTGAAACGAATTTCGGCCCATCCCGAATCTCTACACAAATGTCGAAACCGTTTCGCTATTTGTCCATTGATAACACTTCAGTCCATTGACGACTCATAATAAAAAGGGCTTTGAACTTTTGCCCCCATCGCCATTTTGTTTTTTCAGCAACGTTGTGGCGCATTATGAAACGTATAACTGTAACTAGTGTGTATACAGGTAGATGACATAAACACGTAGCCGAGATTGTTGTATGTAAAGATCTCATTTAGCGATCTTTACCTCCGAATATCTCGGCAACGTGACCCTATAGAGTACCATAATATCCTGGGTCACATTTGTTTCCTCAAGTGTTTTCTACCCAGTACCCATATAATCCATCTTAACCATGCGCCGTGACTTATAAAAAACTGACCATATGGCGCTGGATACCAACAAAAAATGTCCAGAGATAAAGTTGTCAAAAAATAATTGCCCCGTTTTGACATTTAACTTGAATCGATTTATCGTGGGTATCGGGTCGTATGGTTACTTCACTAGTTACGTCGCAATATTTAATCGCGACGTAACTAGTTAAATGTTACAACGGGCCTATTATTTTTTGACAAATATAGTACCCTAAAGTGTCACGTTGCCGAGATTTAAGGAAGTAAAGTTTTCATAAAGCAATCTTTGCCTAATATCCAAATATCTCAGCAACTATATGCCAGTTTCACCGTGCGCCGCAAACTTTGAAGAAAATTTAAAATCGCGATGATCCGACTATGCCACTTTGGTTATATGTCCTTTGCCCCATCTCTTTTGACCCCGTAGGTATTATAAGTACTTATAATTTACAGGTAAATCACGAACGATGTTTAATAATCTAACACGAAAATGTAAGTCATTGCCCAATAGAAAAGGCGAATGGAGCGACAACAGTGAAGCGGAAAATAACGTATTTGAAGATCCTTTGTTGTCGCCTACTCGAAATGATACTATTATCGTAAGTACAGAATCTTACATAATTGACATTCATTTCCATTTACTTAAATGTACTTTAACAGTCTTCTTTTTTAACCAACTTCCAAAAAGGAGGAGGTTATTTATGTATGTCTGTATGTTTAATATGTTTATGTATGTTCACCGAATTCTCTATCATTTGTGGATCGATTTTGGGAATTTTGTTTTTGTTTGAAAGGGTATACTCCCGTGGTGGTCCCATTGTCACCAAGTCAGAATCTGATGAGGGGATCCCATGGTTATCGAGGAAAATCCTCAAATTTTATAGGCACACCAATAGCGATTTCGGTATTTTTTATAGTAACTCATGCATTTGCACTCAGAAAGCACCTTTTGGTGAAGTGGAACTGATGGTGAAGACCACAGATGGCCACCAGAACTACTTAAGTATTTCACGGTTGTGATTCGATTAGACACTTTAATATGGTTGCTAAGCAATTTTTGCTCCTCACAATGCATATGGTGAAGTCACCATCAGTTCCAGTTCTCCTGGTTCTTGCCAAGGGAACTCCTCAACAATTAACACCCCTGCATCTGGAAAAGCAATATTTTGTAAAAGGTGATGAGCATTTGACATTAGGCTATTGTATCTTAAAATCATAAATTTTGGAATTGCAAACTTGTCATACCTACATGTCAAAATTCAAATTACATAGCAACCAAAATTTATTTAAGGGGGATGCACTAAGTTAGCCCGAGAAATTCAAATTTTCTTACGTTTTTTGCAATTTCCAGGTCAGTAACGGGTTGTATGTTGATCTAAATATGATTCGCGGATGTCGTAACAAATATGGTTTTACAGAATTATTATCATTAGAAAAAAAACGTGCCTGACTATCTCAAAAATGTAATATTAATTAAAGCATAATATTTCGTGATAGCAGTATTTTATTGAATGACATAAAATTAATCAACAACCATAACCAAGCGACACGTATTTAGTCTATGACACGCCTCCGCCGTGATTCCCAGGAATCAGAGGCGCCGGGAGTAGCAGGTCGAGGTGGCGCAACCATGTGCGTCCACTGTCGGTCTATATTTCATAGTAGAGGTTTCCCAGTCGACGGGTCACTGTACCAAACTCCCACATCCTTCCTGACACAGAGTAGTTGCGAGCTTGCACTCTGCTACCGACTGCAAACTCTCTCACCTCTCTCTTCTGTCCCTATGTAGTCCCTTGCTTGGTGGAGATCTAATCTTGGCTGTCAATCTCGTTCTTACCTCTCTTCCGAACATGAGCATACAGGGCGAGTCGCCTGATGACTGGCGTAGCCTGGAGGAGACTTCTAACCGTGCGGACTTTGTGCAGAATCCCAACACTCTCCCCCTCCAATTTGTGCAGTGATCTCTTAACCGTCTGGAAAAATCGTTCAGCTTGACATACAGTACGTGTCCTTAATTATGTTTTCTCTGGTTTCCAGGTCAAGAAGTGTCCAATTGCTGATAAAGATATTGCAGTGACGCGCGAATCCGACAATGATAATAGTAATGAAGTCGCCAGCGTTGATACCGGCCGAGGATCCTCTCTTGCTAACTCGGATACTGACAAGGACCTACACAGTCCAGAATACTTCTTAAATTACAGTCCTTCAAATGGGGAAAACATTGAAAATAAAGCAAAAATCAAAGATGCTACTATGACAAGAATACCAATTTTGTTAGAAGAAATTGGAACTCCAACTATTGAAATCGTTAAACGCAATGAAAACCAAGTTGTCTACGAAGCTAAGAGTGTATCTCACAGAAAGAGCCCTTCTCAGTTAATGAGTACTGTTAATCAGACCAATGCTGCAATGGAAATTTCCAATAGTGTTGATACTTCTGACAACGTCAGTCCCAAAAAACGCATTCAGAGTGTACAAGAAAAAGAATGTCTCGAAATGAATAATAGGTTGCGATGTGAAAGCCACACTGACCACGAGTTAGAAAATATATTTAGTACAATGGAACTTAATTACAACCCTGTATCTCCTATTCCAAGTACGCCAATATTGGTGCACGAGGTGGATTCTACATCCAGTTCTAGTGTACTTAATGAAAAGTTTAAAAGGTGCAGTGTTTTGTGTTATAAAACTGTTGATTTTATGCGAATAATCATGGGATTAGTACTAAGCCAGGGTCGTGATGATAATAGCTTTATAACAAATGAATGCGACAAATTAGTTGCGTCTTTCGAATCTGTCTTAACATCTGAAAATTCTTTACATATAACAAACTCCAACATGGCAATATCAGATTGTGTATTGTCGCAAGATGATAACAATTTAGGATCAATATCGAACCCAGAATCAATAACATCATCATCAGAAAAAAAAACATACAATTTCCAAAAAAAAAAAACCGAAAACCGTTTATCACAAAATGTGTCTTTGTCCATGTTACAAAATGGCAAACAAAATAAATTACTTCGTGATGATAACAATTCAATAGTAACAATATCGAATCCGTCGTCACTTGATAAAAATACAAATATTTTGAGAAATAACCAGGTAGAAAACCAAAAACAATTACATAGCCATTCTATTTCTGAGGAATTGGCGATGCACAGTGAAATATCTAAAGTCACTGATAGTGTTAGATGTTCACGAGATATCGTAGAGATAAACAAACCACCCATCAAAAATTGTGTTGGGAAAAAAGCTAAAAACAAAAAAAATACGAAATTGGAAAGGCTTAAAAATAAGTTAAAACCAAAGTATAAAATTATGATGGAACCAGAGAACTTCCGGATTAAACCTAAACAACTTTGCCCTATTAAAACGAAGGTTTCAGTAAATAAAACATCCGCTTCTCTCAATAGCAAAGATGCTTATGAAAAAGCCGTGAAATTTATGGCAGAAATGAAGTCGCAACAGGGTGCCAAAGCAAATTCACTTAAACACACTAAAGTTTTAATGTCTCCAACACGTGCAGCTTGTTTGGGAAAAGATATTAATAGCAGTAGCGATAACCAGGTACTTCAAGATTGCCCCATCACAACTCGAAGTAAAAGAAAGTTTTCTGAACTATTCGACACTTGTGCTGCGGTATTAGTAAAAGATCCATTATTATTATCACCTCGCAAAGCTGAAAATTCCACGACTCGTGAAGCAGAAGAAGATAAAAATTCCGCGACTAATAGATCAAAAGCAGATCCCTCGACTCATAGAGCAAAAGAAGAAAACAATTCCAATGCTCATACAAAAGAAGAAAATAATTCCAAAATAGAAGATAACAATTCCACAACTCATAGAACAGAAGAAGATAACAATTCCACGACTAATAGATCAAAAGAAGATTCCTCGCCTCATAGAGCAAAAGAAGTAAACAATTCCAAAACTCATACAAACGAAGAAAATAATTCCAAAATTCATAGAGCAAAAGAAGATAACAATGCCACAACTCATAGAACAGAAGAAGAAAACAATTCCAAAACTCATAGAGCAAAAGATGATAACTATTCCATGACTCATAGAGAAAATGAAGATAACAATTCCATGACTTGTACAGAAAAAGAAGATAACAATTCCTCGACTCATAGAGCAAAAGAAGATAACAATGCTACGACTCATAGAGCAAAAGAAGATAACAATTCCATAACTCATAGAGCACAGGAAGATAACAATTCCGTGACTCATATGGGAGAAGAGGACAACGAATCATCTGATGAACTTCCATCAACGAAAAGACGTAGGCGTTCTTCTAACGAACCACTTATGCAGTACAAGAGAGTATTACGTAGTACTACTATACATACAAGATTGAGCACGGAAGACAATATTGAACTATCTAAGCCAAAAGGTGAAAGTAATAGGAAATCAATAATGAACACAGGTATAAATGAAAGTGGCACGCATGAAAATACCGTACAATGCTTGCAACTTGATCGTCACGACAATGATGTTGTTGGCTATGGAGATTTGGGTGTATTTTCTGAAGACATACAACTTGATAAGAAAATGTCGGCTCAAGTAATAGGAAAAGATGGTAACAATTTCACAACTCATATTGCTAAGGAAGATAACAATTCTATGACTCACAAGGGAGCAGGAGACAACGAATTATGTGATGAACCATTAAGGAAAAGACGCAGGCATTCTTCTAACCAACCATTTATACAGGATCAGAGAGTATTACGTAGTGCTCCTATACGTACAGGATTGAGCACGGAAGATAATATTGAACCATCTAAGTTAAAAGATGAAAGTAATGGGAAATCAATATTGGGCCCAAGTACAAATGAAAGTGACACGCATTTCATTAAGGACAAAACCTTAACATGCATGCAACTTGATCATCACGACAATAATGTTGTTAGCTATGGAGATTTGGATGTATTTTCCGAAGACGTACAACTTGATAAGAAAATGTCGACTCCAGTAAGAGAAGTAAATACGAATGCGTCTGTTTGTCATCCAGAAGAGAGTATTTTGTGTTATATGATAGAGAAAGATGCCAGGGTAGCTGTGAGATCATATGGGAAGAAAATACCAGGTATGTTTTAATTTTTTCACAATATGCTGAAAACTAAAAAAAAATGTTACACAGACACTAAATACTTTTGGATCGAAAATTGAAAGGTAAAACGAAACCTTTATAATATTGATAATTTTTTTGAAATTTTTCTAGCTGGCCTATCAATTTTTACTCATAGTTTTTTAAATTTGACTTATTGTCATGTTTTTTGAAAGGAAAAAAAAAATTAGCTCACGTACAGCTACGTGAACACTAAACAGACAACCGACTTAATTGTTAAGTCATGTCCATCGATTGTCTGTCTAACTTTTTACAGAATTGTGTGTCTGCATCATGTAAAATGTCTACAGAAAACCGTTTAAAACCATTTCTAACAACCTACTTCAGAGCAGACATGACTCGAAATCGTAATGGAAAGAGCTTTCTCTCTTCCAAGATAATAAAAAAAAGGATGTTTGCTCCAGCAAACAATCTTTTTTCTTAGTCTAATTCATGATAATATTGTAATATGATACACTTGAAATGTTTTAGTTAAATCATCTCCACTTGATTATTATGATTACTAACGGTTTCACTTATAATTTCAGATAATAAAATCAACCAAATTTGCGAAAAAATGGAAAAACATATAACAACAATAGCAGAAACGAATAACAGAAAAAATGCCATGAATAATTTCGTTGCGGATTTGCGAAAACTTAACTACAAGCTTTTTATAGAGGCTTTAATGAAGTATTTAGCGAAACCAGAAAGAAAATTTGAATTATTAGGAAAAGTAACCTTATGTTCAAATTTTGCAGCTATGACTAAAGCTGAACAAATACTTCTATATGCCATAACAGAACTGGAAAGTCACTGGCCCTCTATTGTTGAAGCTGTTCTGGGTAGCATAGAATTCACACTTTTTAAATTGAATAGAACACCAGAATTTGATGTTGTTGAAAGTATATCCCATTTCTATGCGCTCCTTTGTAAAAATTATAAAGAAAAAAATCGATTGAGGCTTTTTATGTTAGATGCCATGTATTGTATTCAATTTAAATCTGTGCCCTTAATAAAACAGTGTCTAGAAGTTTGGAAGGAATTAATACCATTACCACATAAGGGAGTTGGTAAGTATTCCTTCATAATAATTTATTTAAGTTTTCCATCCAATTACAGAGAGCAGCGGGGCGAGCACGGCCTACTGTGACATGACTTGAGTCACACATTTTATCACAGTTTGAGCGATAAAACTGTTTTGTCATAAAATGCTAGTAAAAATTGACATGTCATAATTTAACATGTCTTGTAACAAACGTCTTGGGCAGCCCGTGCTCGGCCCGCAGGTGGCCCAGTGGTAACGGCCACGACTTACGAGATGTAGGTCGTAGTTTCGAACCCAGCAGGCGCTTTACTTTGTGTAAATTTTTTCATCACCAGTGGTCTCAAAACGATGAAGGAAAACATCGTGAGGAAACATCTTTTCCAGCATTCATTGAAAAGTTCCTAAACTTTGCACGCCCATTTATCGAAAGCGCATTGGCGACTGACGTCAGCGTAACACTATGGCCCCTTCCACACGGCGTTGATCAGTACCGATATTTTACTGCATAACTATAATCACACGGCAGTCTCATACTGCATTTGTTTTTAACTGTATGAACACTGGATGTAAAAGTGTGATCCCAATTTTTTTTACCGTTAAATATTGTACCGGACTCGCCGTGTGAACGCCCGCTGTTTCCAGCCTAAAATATTTCTGTAAGTTATATATCCGGCTGTTAAACCGTTACTGCCCATCTAGTAGGTTTCAAGATCGTCTAACTAATCGTAACCATTTTATATGATTGTTAGATTTATTATTTTTTAGATTGTAATTTTTTGAATGTATGTTTTTTTTTGTTTCAGCAAAAAGCCCAATGGTGACATGTTTAGTCTATCTTCTTCATTTCTATAAGTGCGATGACAAATTAAATAGGGTGCAAGAAATAAGAAATATATTACGCCACCGTTATCACTATCAAATTACAAATTGGAATGAAACGAAAATCCTGGAAATGTTTAAAAATTATATCAAGGACTTAAAAGGTATTACATTTTTTATACTTACACAAAGCGCAGCTCAACATTCTTTGTTTTCTCAATATAATCAATGCGAAGCATTAGCTTAGTACCTGGCTAAGCGAAGCGCAGTATTTCCTGCCCGACAAATATCAACACTGCATCGCAAATATCAATAAAGTCGAAAATAAATAACCTTAAACACATACCGTCCGTGTTGATGCTCCCTCGGACTAATGGAAGTTTATTTATTTTCAACTTTATTTCGATAATTACAAGGTTGATATTTGTTTGCCAGCAAAAACCTCACAGTGCTTCGCCAGGCCTGCGCTAGCCCTAAAGGCTCGGCCACAACTCGATGGCAATGGCTGAAAATGGCTCATTGAACTCATCATTACAAACAGCTTTCACAATTGAACCAAACCTGAAATCGTGAAAAAAAAAGCTTTTCCATTTCCATACATTTTTTCAATGCAATTCAATGGAAAGCTGATTATTTCCAAGTTTTCAGTTATTTCAAAAGCTAATCACTCAAATAGTACTTTTTTTTCCTTTGTGGCCCTTAATTAAACTAAAAAAGAGGTAAAATATATGAATATCGCAAAAATCACCTGTATAAACTGATATAGTTTGGTTCAGATGGCTTTTCATGATATCCCTTAATACAAAATTTCATTATTTATGTAAGTTCAATTAATGGCAATCAAAAAAAGGCACCATTGCTGCATACATTTTGGTCGTTGGTTTTTCGTCTGCAAAATAGTTCTAAAAAAAATCCAAATATCGGCCAACTAAACTGACCCTTCATTATGTTTCACACATTGCACCGTCAATTTCCACGGGACGGTGCCGTTGGCATTGGCATGAAGGCCATGCCGGTCAACGTCGCGGCGCCGTGCCATCGTCACGTGGCCGGGCCGTAAGATTAGGGTGAACAAAAGGAGCAGATTCCTTATGGGTTTACGTTTTTTGATTATTTAATTCACAAATTAACAATGTGGTGGTTTTCAGATATTTCCATTGAAAAGAAAATGCTAAGATTGGCTCTGATTATTCTTGCAAAACGAAACGGGCCGAAGTGGTGTCAAAATCACATAATCAAAAATTTACTTCAACCAATGATAGAGAAGGAGAAAGTACCTAACTATGTGAAGGAGTTTTGTGTATCTATGACTGGACCACTGATGAAACCTTATCCAGTTGATATGAAAGTACATTGCGAAATAGCAATTATTCAACTCGTGGATATTCTTAACAATAACCGTGAGTACTGCTCCCAGTTTTTTTTTTTTTTTTACTTTTTTGACATAATCTTTTCATTATTTGACATTACATACCTACAGTTCAGCTTTTGAGGACAGGATATTATTATATGTAGTTGTAATGGCAATCATGTCTATTTGGTTTCAATAGGATTTTGTTTTTATTATTTTATTTATGTTCTAGAATCTAGAACATATATAAAATAATATGTATGTATGAATGGACAAAATAAAACCTATCCCATTCGAGGCGGATGCAAAAATTATCGCATCCTACATTCTCTTAAGTGTTAAGGCTTTTCTGCATACGTCGACAAAGTTACTCCTTGTATGAATGGACAAACGTTATCCTAACATATCCGAGGTGCACTTCAAAAATGCCGGCAAATCGAAACTAGCTGGGTATAAATAAACTAATGGGTATATGTGAAATAAAATATTTTTCTTTCAACTACGTAGTAATGTTATCATTAATCACTACAAAACCGATCACAAAGCACGTATTTTTTGCTTAGAACCAAAACAGTGCAGAAATGTTGTATGTACAACATTGTTGTTTTTATTTAGATATAAATTTACCACAGAAGTTATTAAGTCTAAGGTCTCCCATCAAGTTTAGTTGTCCCGTGTGGTGCCGGATGTAAAGAATAGCACCATCCTATTTCTTCCCGTGGGTGTCGTAAAAGGCGACTAAGGGACTTACTAGAGTATGGGCAGCAGTGTTCTCTATGCATTTTAACACTATACTGCGATCGCCAACCCGCCTGCCACGCGTGGCGATTATGGCAACTGTGATTTGAATACACGGACATTTGAAGTTGGTACTCAATTTGTTCATCAATTAAATTCCCGAACTTTACACGAAAACGTCAGTAAAAAATTGTGTTAAATCTTTATTAATGATTGCTTTATCTTTTTTAGCATCGCCTGAAATGGAAGAAGCGGCCATCACGAGTATGATGTACATCAACAGACACGATCAACGTAGTATCAACAAAACGCTTTTGTCGCGTAAAATGAAACCTATGTCCTTAGCGCTTGAAAAATCAATATGCGATTACGTGAAAGCAAAGCCACTGAAAATGTGGAAGACAATTTTACTAAATAGGGAATATCGATGTAATTTTTATTCTTCATTGAATCAATAAAACACAATAATATAAACCCAAGAAAAGTATAGAGTTTGCCTGATACGGTGTAGTGGGCAGAGAGCTTTAAAAGTTGACTTGACTCATATACAATGTATATTTAAATAATTAACAAGTTTTCAATTACTTGCATATTTCCTATTGCGCGAAAAAGCCCAAACTAAAATTAGGGTAGCATTAATACCCGGTTTCTGGAAAAAAATCCACGAAGTAATCCGTTTGCCTATTGATATTCCCATTCAACAAATCACAGCAGTTGACACGCGCTTGATTTGTGAGCTAATTAAAGGCGGTTATGCATTTGACGAGTTTTTTTTTCATGTATGTACGTCGATTTCTCAGTGATTCAGCCGATATCAGACGCTTCACTGGAGTTAAGATTCATTTTTGTTTTCACTTTGCTGTCAGTTTTTTTTAGGTTTCTTTCCAGAAACCGGGCGTTAGTTTTTGATAAGGCAGTCTTTTTTAAGCAGTGACTGATGCTGTATTATGTAAGTATAATGAATACTGTAGTTTAGGTTTACTCAGCTTAAAAAGTGGAGGTTATTTTTTGTGATTTAAGTAGGTACCTATGTAAGAACGTATTATATGAATAGTTTAGGAACGTAGGGCTTTGGATTGATTTCTATTACCTACTAAATTTTAGTACGTATTTAATATTTTAATCTCACCTCATATTTAGTAAGACATCCATTAAGGACATTGTGTGGTTTATTATGGACAGTATTTCATTTTTGTGTGAACTCTAAAATTAGTACATAGATAAGATAAAGTTTTTGATCTCAACAAGTATGAAAATGAAAGAATTAAGTCTCTCTGCATATTTTACTAGGTACCGTAGTGATAAATTAAGGAGACTGGCCTAGGCCTAGTAGTATCTGGGAAACAGCGTGGCACGTGTAAAAATTAGGGATAATTGTGTCATTTATTAAAGCTTTAAGAAATAATCTGTTATTAGTAAGTGTTTGCCCGCGGTACGTCTGGCGATATGGCGGGATCCGCCTCCAAATTTTCTAGGAAACTGACCTTCCTGTGATGATAAAAGTAAAGAAATGACGGTACATTTTTTTTTCGCTCCAATTTTGTATGTAAGTGTTATCTTAAAGTGAGTGATTAGAATAACTCTTAACAATCTTCACTGTGTACATACATACCTACTTATAAAGACCATGTCTAAACTTAAATTAATTAAACTAAATAAAACCTAATATTATATTGTTTTTAATGCAGTTTTATTGGACATACATATTTAAATAAGATGGAGTTGCAGTGACTACACTTTTAGGACTTACAGATCCTATTTCAGAACTATTATATTTAGGTCATGAATTATTGTCTCCCTATTTTGCTCTGCAAATAAATTACGTACCACCGCGAACGTTCCCGGTCGACCACTTTTCGCCCTTATGCCCATAGTAATAAGGTTGAAACGTGGTCGACCGGGAACTTTCGCGATGGTACCTACGTTAACATCTCTACAACACTTATACTCAAAGAGCTTGTGTGCATGTGTGACTAGTTAGATAGATTAATAATATTATTAATCTCCAGCCAGTGAGAGAATGCGTTCCTGACTCCGCAGGCTTGGCATGTACTCTGCTGCTGTAGAATAGAAATCGCTTGTCTACCCAGGCCCGCATTTAGAGACCCAGGGCACCAAGACACTTGCCATTTGAGGTCCCCCTATCCCGAAGCATTTAGCATCTCGTATACTCGTAGGTAGGTTTCTTTTGACTATTCATACAGTAATAGGAATTACTATGTCGACTTATGCAAGAAAGTTGAAGAATTAAGGCAAGCTATGATGCAGAAAGCGAGCTCAATTTTTTTAACCATTTGGACCTATGGGTGGTATGGGTACCATAAAAAGGTACCCCTAAAACGCGGGGCCCGTACCATTGGTTACACCTGCCGGTAGGCAAACTACCTGGTCGCAGTATCTGGTTGGGTAGGGCCCCTAGGCTGGGCCTTTGTATGCCTAGGCGGAAATCCGGGGTTGTGTCTACCCATCTCGAAATCTTTTCTTCCCGAGCACGAGGTCACACCTAGACTCAGGTTTCATCGTTGACAGTGGCTTTTCCATAGCAACGGGATAGTCGCTAGTGATGTGTATTACTACCCAATTTTACCGTATTTTTGCGTTTCATTCTCAAACAAATATAGAATCAAAGTGTTTTGAACGAATCTTTCTTCAATAGCAAAACGCAAGTGGTCGGCTGGTCGGTGCGTATAAAGTTAAAACCACCAACTAAGTTTTATAACTCATTTGTGTGTATTGCGTTTAACTTACAGCCATTATTTAAATAGAGTTCCATAATTATACTATTTTGATGGTGTCACGCAAACAGTAGGTACCTATTCTTTAGAGGCTGCGGGAGCTTTTATGTTTTACTATTTTACATTGTTATTTATTGTTGTATCCATTTTGGTAAATTAATATCATTTGATTTTAGATATTTAGTATAATCTCCATTTAAAACTGATTAAAACTCCGTGTTCAATGAGAAGATTTTAGCTCTTATTGATAAAAATTCCCTGTGAAAGTTAAGGGTCAACATAGTGTAAAAACTGTAGGATCTATTTTTGTTCTTAGTTTATTGTTAATAACAAAAATCTATTATTTACAGAAGTTTTGGGCGACAGGTCTTGGCAGAGTTCCTCGCATAAATATTGCAACATCTCCATGCTTATTTTATAATTCTGCAGGAACTCACTTTCCAGATCTACGCTCACGATTTGAACACAACATGTTATTAAAAACTTAAATAATATCGGCGATTTTAACCCAACATGTTAATTTCAGCCTAATATATGATAAACCAGACTGGCAGCTTGGGCGATCCTACTAAAGCGCTCACGAGCGTACGCACGCAGAAACAATGTGCACACAACTAAGACCAACCTGCTCGTTGGCTAGCATAAGCGAGCTCATTTTTTTTTCATGGTTACCAATAGGTAGATGAAGTAATAACAAAAAATTGCAGCATGTCAAATCGCTAAACTTTTGCTCCCCTTGGCGGGGGTGCCCGCGTGCAGCGCAGGCTTTGCACGCCCGGTTCCGGCGGGCCTGAGTGGGACACTGTACTTAATTTTTTTAAAGATTCCTCTTTGTCCCACTAACAACTGGGTCCCCACCAAGTTAGTTAGTGGGACAAAGTGGACTGTGGGATGATCGGAAATAAAATCTGCTGTTCCAATTATTCATTCATTTATTCAACCACAAGGACAAAGCCAATAGGTAATACCTATGCAAGTTAATTTACACCTTTTATTATTTCAATATACCTACTTACATTGTGATGAGTCAAGATACACATGACTATTACATATAAAAATGCATTTGGTAGGTTTTTATATTGCCTTTTGTTGTTGGAACAGAACGCACACTTGAAACGTGTCTTGGACAGTGCCGGAAAAGACATAAAAAGCCATTTAAATAAATATCTATTCTTAATTCAATTCAATTAAATTTATTTATTTCCAAGTAACCAAGACTCATTTGTTAGTAAAAACTTATCCTACGTTAGTAATTATGATAATTCTATTCACATACAAAAGTAAAGTAAACTGCTTGAAATCTTACCAAGTGAGTCCGATTTCTGCTTGATTAAAGTACAACACAAATTTCTTTCAACTACGTAGTAATGTGAATTAATCACTACAAAACCGATCACAAAGCACGTATTTTTTGCTTAGAACCAAAACAGTGCAGAAATGTTGTATGAAATCATTCAACATTTCTGCAGTTTTTATTTTTTATTTAGATATAAATTTACCACAGAGGTTTAATGTCTCCCATTAAGTCTTTATTTGTATAAAAATAATTGCTGTTCGTTTGCCTCGCTAAAACTCTAGAACGGCTGGACCGATTTGGCTAATTTTGTGTTTAGAATATTTGGGTAGGGTAGATAGGTTGGGTAGGTAGGTAGGGTAGATAGGTAGGGTAGGGTAGATACTTAGCGCCACCCGTGCGACGCCGCCGGGCCGGGTAAAGCTACTTTAATATAAAATGTATGCATTAGATCAAAAAGATGCTGGCTGAAAATAAAAATCGGCTGAATAAAACCGACTTGGTGAAAAACTTTGTTTTCATTAATTTGAGGGTTTAAATAAACCCTCAAGTTAATGAAAACAAAGGCAAAATTGAGTAGGTATATTTTATCACGGTAGGTAGATTGATTGGTAGTTGAAAGAAAAGTAGATTATGCACCTTGCTAAAGTGAGTCATTACGGTTTTCCGAAGAAATTCTTTACATAACGAACACGACTATCGCATACCTATTCGCGCGACTGACGCGACCTGACCAAAAAAATCGCGCGCGAGTACGCGATCGCCGTGGTCTTATGAATGACATACTCGCGCGATCAATCGAGTAGCGTGTGTTCGTCATTATTAAGGTAATCGATCGCGTAATCGCTTATTTGCGCGACGATCGCATTTGGTTAGGACGCAGGGTTCGTCGTGCAATCCTGCGACAACGCGGCACCATAAACAAATTATACCGCGTCGCCCGGCAAGTAATCTGGTGCAAAAATATTACACTGGCACTCCTCATGTAAACTAAGAGCGTCAATGGTTTCGTGTATTATTTAGTAAGCTGTTATAAGTTGATCGAAAGGTCTTCGGACTATAGCTATTCACAAAGGTACGATTCGCTACCGTATCAACATTGGGAGTTGTTCGATAATCTGTTAAAAGAACCGAAGGACTGGCAACCCGCTATTAACAGATCCGTGTGGAAGGGTTTTTTTTTAACTGATTGTAGTTGTGTTTAGGAGGAAAAGCTACAAAATGGTAGTAAAATGATAATAATTTTGGTAGAAAATTTCAAATGATTTTTATTGGGTATTCGTTTAAGTGCAACTGTAGAATATACATCCGAGTAATTAACAACAACAAAGTAACAGTAAACAATGATTTTATTAATAACTAAAATTTACCTGATTTCTACGTATTACTTAAACTTGCTTTGTAAACTTCAACTTTGTGTCAACCCGGGAAATATAAATGGAGGTTATTGTTTCTTTTTCCGGACTTCATTTTGTAATTTGATTACCATTTAGAAAAATAAAAACTCTTGTCTAGTTTTTATCTGTGAAAAAGGAGTTTTTTTTTTACAGAAAAATGGGTGTGGGTACAATGATGTATAATACGTCATTGTGTGGGTATTTGATTTTGATCACTATGTAAACTAACATTACTATTTCTTGCTATTTGCTCATTTTCATGTTCTCTAACGTAATTTAAAATGCAGTTTTTTTTTTCGTGATATAAATACCTAGATAGTGCTGTTATTATTACTAGATAATTAATAAACAATCTGATAAACTATCTCAGCATTTCTGAAATTAAGAAATATTTACATAATTATGAGTAAGTACCTACTGTTTGTTTTTGTATGTTAATAATTCGTTTTATACTTTTTTATCTCTACCATGATAACATGAATATTGACTAATTGCGTCCGCGAATTAGGAGTAAGCAATTTTGCAAACTTGTGGTAATATTGTACGAAGTTAGTAAGAGCCATTTGTAGAAGACCAGATCCAGTTACAAGATTTGGAAAGGAAATTAGAACTTCTCTATGAATTTCTTCAAGGCTTTGTTTCCATCCAGAACTAAATGAGGCTACCAAAGTAACAGACTTTCTTTCTAAGTTTGCTAATTCTGTTTTCTTGTCAGAGTCAAATAATTGCTCTCCTTCCTTAACAAACTGTATCATTCCTCCAAAATGTGGACTCAAAATCTCGTCAACGTATTCCGAGCTCCTAGCTTGAAGCTGCTCCCTAAAACTTTCTGCTTCTTTAGTATTGTCTCTTGTCCTTTCCATTAGTATACTTAAGACCATGTCATAGTTATTGATGAGAAAAATTAATTGTTGTATTCTTTGAGGAAATTCAGCTGCCATTTTAAGTAAGAAGCAATGAACTTCATCTTGTAGAACAAGCAGAATATTGCTAAGTTCTTCTGAAGGAAATTGTTCACTCAAACTAAGCATAGCAGCAGAGAATTCTGCATATCTCCGAGTAATCTGCAAATAAAGTTAAATTATGAAACAACGTGACGTCTGTTTTCCCCGAATAGCTCGGCAGAAGTGTACCTATATATCAAACCCACATATCGCCAGTCATCAAGGCAGAAGCCAGAAATTAATTTCGGGGAAGGGGCTAAAATAAGCTTCATCATCATCATTTCAACCGAAAGACGTCCACTGCTGGACATAGACCTCCCCCAAAGAGGGGGTTTGCCATAATCGCCACGCTTGGCAGGCGGGTTGGCGATCGCAGTACTTGTGGTGTTCAAATTCATAGAAAACGCTGCTGCCCATTCTCTAGTAAGTCCCTTAGTCGCCTTTTACGACACTCACGGGAAGAAATATGATGGTGCTATTCTTTACGTCCGGGACCACACGGTACGCTTAAATAAGCTTATTTTTTTATTAATACAAAAGTTAAAAAAACAACCGACGTGAATCAAGGACATCAAAAAGAACACTCATCAAGGCGGATCCAGTCAGTCGTGAGAATCCCATGCTGATTCTCAAGAATGTTTATGGCATTTCAGGGAGGAGGGGTTGCGCTCCCCCCTGCCTACGTGCTAGCCAGTTATGTTTATGTCCCATGTAATAGGGGCGAGCCTATTGCCACCAATACTCGCGGCTGCAACTTCTGCTGTAGCTTCCAGATGGAAAAACCCAATAACACTCCCCGACCTGGGAATCGAACCCAGGACCTCATGCTGACCAAAGTAAATTATGATGTTACGTCTTAATAATATTACGTGTTTAGTAGCTTTATTGATTTAATATAATATGCTATGTAACAACAGAATACATACATAGTGAGGTCCTAATTCTTTATTTGATAATTTTGCGGGATCACACTCTCGCACACTCTGTATGTTTAGTTTCAACACATGTTCTAACCTTGGCCATAGTGTACCTTGCAATGAATCCCAATAACTGAAAGTAACAATAATATATTTTTAAAGGCTACAGTAAAAGGGTATAAGATGATGGTTGTATACTGTGTCCATAACATGAATGAGATTATAATAACAACTGGACACATTGAATGAGCAGTAATATTCTGTATTAATACAATTATAGGTTCAGCCGTTATACTCTCCTAGTGGTTTGGTATCCAAGAATGTATGTATATAATATATACATAAGGCAAGTGTCTCGACTGACACATATCATCGCCCAGCCCAAACCACTGAGGGTAGAAAATCTACCCCTAAATGGGTGAAATTTCGTTTGTATGAAAAATCTTATTTCTTGGGTTTATAAACTTCAAATTTGGTACGAATATATTTTGAAATAAATAATAATTAATGACATTTTTAGTTTTTGAAAACTACTGCTTATAGGGTATTTAAGGGGTATAAAGTTTGTATGGAGGGGTTCCCTGTTGCGCCACTTCTTCCCAGCTAAAGCACTAGGAAGTGGTGAAGGGTGGGCATTTTTTGGGGACTGTCTTATGTAATTTTTTGACGTTCGAAAAGTGCTTATTCTCAGCCTAGTTGGAATAAAAGACTTTTGATTTTGACTGTATGTATGCCAAAAACAACTAGGGCAAAAATAAATATAGCAAAACAGTCATGCCAAAATATGGGAGTAATAAAAACATTATGCGAAAAGAAGGGATCCCATGGAAGAACTTTAACGCGCGGTGCGGTTTATTTGAAACTTGGTATTAACGATCTTGATAAAAAAAAATAGAATTACGTGTGTTTGGATTGTAGAAAATCAACCCTTAACTGGGTGAAAAGGCGTTAAACAAATTTTTAGGGGAGGATTTGACTACTGCGAAAGTTCGTTTAAATAATCTTGGGATTAAATCAAACAATTTTAGAATCAATTCCTGTTGGGGTGAAAAGGGGGAATGATTTGCATGAAAAATCTCATTCCTTTGGTTAAGAAAATTTTAAATTACCCTTTAAAGGGGGTGGAAGGGGTGTTGAAGCTCGAAGGGGAAAATACGAAATCCACGAGAGCTAGTAAGTTATGATTATAATTATATTAATAAGGCATTATAATTATATTAATAAGGCACTAGCTGGCAGGTACTGGCAAGTATACATACTTGTCTAACGCAGCAACAGCTCTTTTGTGGCACATCCATCTGTATCTGTTTATAAGTTGTATGCAAAGGTACAATGCCAGGCAGTCAAAACACTCAAGCACATAGTTCTCAACATTTTTCTGTAAAATAAAAGTGAGTAATGTCAGTGTTGGTAGTACTAAAAACTTTAACTGCAAATAATAAATTATTATTCCATACCACAAGTAATGATAAAGTTTTTCCTAGGATCCTGTCAAAGAGTTCCTGAGCATGACTTCCCTTTACATGGAAGAATTCTGTTGTGAATAAATATTCTCTGCAACCATTGTCCACAAGTGCATATTGAAGACTCCTAAATAGGGCTTCGTAGGAGTACTAAAAAAAAAATGAAGTATAGCATAATTAGCTTATAATGTTCCCACTGTGTGGACAAGAGCCTCTCTGTGATAGAGAGCAGGCCATAATCCACCATGCGGGCTCAGTGCAGGCTGGTGTAGATCACATGTTTTCGAATTTTGGGTTCTAGGATATTTCCTCACAATGTTTTCCTTTACTGGTTTGAGAGCAGTGGTGATGAAATAAACTACACACAGTGAAGTGCCTGCCTGGTTTCAAATCCACAACCTAGAAGTCGAAATTCGGGGGTTCGTCACTTGCCACCACTGTTCTTGATGATTTCTGTATTGTAATTGGATTTAACGTACAAAATGAAATAGTTACCTTTGTTTTTTGCTGCACATGAGGAACTATAATAGGAGCTTCAAGTTGCTGTGCCAGCACATCTCCTCTATTACCAATAGTGAATATTGTGCTTTTGTTTTTTAAATTTGATTTTTGAAAGAAGCCTCCTTTAGAGCCATCTTCAATCCCCATTAGATCGTCTTTTGTAGGAGTCTCTTCATATTTTAATTTGTCTAGTCTTGAGGCATAAGATTTAAAATATGAGTAATATACTTTGCTCAAGGTGTCAATGTATTCATTGCATATTTCTTGGGCAATGTTTCTTTCATTGGCTAAAATAAACTCAAAGAAGAACTTATATTTAAGCATAGCATTTTGTGGTATCTGATAATTTGCCATTGGTTTGCGAAACTTATAAATATGCTCCAGAATATAAGCTCTTATTTTAGATACTGCTTTTATTTTAAGTTTTTCCAAAACATCTTTGACATCATGACAAGCTTTGGTTTCTTTAAAATCTTGTTCCTTAACAAAGTTGAGTTTTTGATTCAAAATAGCCAATTGGACCATAAATTCCTTGTCAGTTACTGGAACATTATTGATGCCACTGAAACATTCAATGTTTTCTTATTATAGTAAAATGATGATAGGTACAATTGAAAAATCTAAAGAGTACGCTGCTTACAATATGAGTGTTTCAGAAACTGCCATATCTTCTATAAAAGTAGAGAGGGGTCCTTTCAGAACCTGCCTGTTAGAGAGTTGCACTGACATGTTCACTGAACGCTTTTGCAAACTTATAATTTCATTGCTGATACTACCCAAGTCATTCTGTAAAATAATAAACAAGTCAGTGTTAATAAGTGTCAGTAGGTAAGTGTTAGTCTGTATAAAAAACATAATTAAAAGTAGGTGTGGTCCTCAAGAAGCCACATAACTTACTTGGAACACCATGAGCATGCTCTCCATTTTCGCGAGGATCCCATCACAATCTTCTATTTGATTGTGTAGAGAGGCTATATTTTCACTCTCTTTTAAGTAATCCGCCACAGAGGTTTTTTCGGCATCCTTAATACCTTTATCCAGCTGTAATGCATATTCTCGTAAGTCTGTTCCATTTTGTAGAACTTCTTGTATTTCAAAGTCTTCAAGATTTTTGTCCAGCACGTCTTTAGTATCCGTACACTCCGACATGTTGTATTAGCTGGCAGTAACTTAGAGCAAGACCAACAAAATGATCAAGTTGGTTTGATTACGTTGGAAAATTTTAAGGAAAAATATCATCAGCTTTTATTCATATAATCAACTTGGAAAATGAACTTCAATAGATGATCGGACACAAATAAACAAGACGGAGACTATAGTGTATGTGAAATGTTGCTTGTCTTGATCACGAAGTAAATATTAATTCGTGGTTTTGTTGATAGTGATTTTACATAAATTTTATCACTTGACATAAGACGTTTGACAATTGAAATTTACACTGACAGCGACAGCACTTGTCAGTGCGGTGTACGGTTTCGCAGATTAAAAAAACCACTAGCACGGTTCATGGGTTTTTACCAGCTGTCAGGTTAGCAAGGGTTAGCAGGATATAAAATAATATTGAGATGATCGAATATCTTGTTTTTTTTGAATAGCTTGTTTTTTAATTTCAATTTAATAGTTCTTAGTTGTCAGATACCGTAAGCTACATAGCTCCTCCTAGTCTGTAGCTCTTCCCCAGCGAAGCGCCGTTTATTGTGAGTGAGTGATACATCTATGTAGGTACTTAGGTAGGTAGAAGCGTACGGTGGGTCTTGAGGTGCGGCAGGATCGCGTGACGTAAGTGATATGTCGACTATCACGACTTGCTGCTTCTTCGGTGTTAGGCAGGAATGCAGGCTTCAGTCGATCTATGCTGATTTTTACTTGACGATCCTTGATTAGTACCTACTGGGTACGCCTTGATGTCTCTTCAAGACTCGTTATGGACCTTCGTAGGTCGGCGTCACTGGTCCGGCGGCGGCGGTAGGGGTCTGTACGAATGAACACAAGTATCGAGATTTCGTTCTCGATAGTTTTAATATTATATTGTTGAGTCCCTTTGCAGGTATTCATTAAATTACAACACCATAATTGATCACCATCTTTTATTCCACTCCTTAATTGGTAGTAAACACAGACTATAATTACATAACCTGACGGTAGTGACAGTCCAGTGTTGTCATTACAGAAAATCACTAAAAACTATAATCGGTTGGATACACAATATTAATATCTAACATCCTCCAACGCCAAAAGGAACTAATAAAACAGAATGTATCCGAAATTAACATAATACATCTTAGTATTGCTACTTGCGGCTAGAGGGCGTTTTACATAATATTATTATACGCGCCATCTAGCGAACACACCTGAAACGAGTATAATCTTTTACTCAACACTAGATGTCATATCTAGAAATTAACAGTTAATAACAATATAATTATCGGTTAGAATAGCACATTACAGTTTATCTTACACTTATTATTTATTACTATGTGTATGTCACTTAGATTACTAAATATCTCGACTTTCAAAGATGAGTTGAATGATTAAGTATGCTAATAGTAGTTCTTTTATTATAAAATCCAAAGCAAAATTATGTATAAATATTGTATTTACTAGGGATTTTTACTATTCTACCGAAACGAGTAGATTTCTGAGGTCTCTCATGCAATTCAGACGACGAATGCTCGTCGTGTTTTTGTTGCTGTGAATTTGAACAAATTGGACTTTGATTTTCCGCATTTAGTAATGGAAGATCATCACCTGTCTGATCGGAGACTTCCAATTTATACAGCCTCTGGATTGGACGAACCTTAGTGCCGGTGGCAGTCTTTACTTGAGCTGTTCTTTCAATACCGTCTTTGCCTGTAAACAAATCTAAAACAATGCCTAATGGCCATTTTATTCTTTTCTCATCTGTTTCTATCAAGACAATGTCGCCTATGTTTATGATATCTCTTGTTTCTTTTCCTTTTTGGACCAATAAAGTGAGATATTCATTTTTGAAACGAATTTTGAATTGTTCTCGAAGTTCTTGTAAATATTGGTGCCGTTTATTCAAACTGTTAACATCTATGCAATCAAAATCAGTCATCTCAGTGTTATATGTGGGCTGGATGAAATGTGCTGGGGTAAGTGGCTCTAAACAGTCTTTTTTTTTTTTTTTATGAATGGCATCTCGTAGCAGACCTAGAGAGGTCGTTGCTACTTAACCGGATATTCCTGTGGCTGCCCTAAGGTTTTTAATCTTAAAGCCTCCAGCCAGGGCGCAAATTATATATATTAAAACTAAACGACAGCGCACTAAGGGCACCCCCTGTGGGGTACGGACCTCGGCTTAGGGCGTCGTTGGGGGATCACAAAATTAGTAACAATTTGGGGACGGGCTGGATCAACTTTTTGATCATGATTATTATCAGGGGATATTATATTTATTGCTACGGCGCTTTCAGCCTCTAACCGGGCGGCTGGCGCATCGACATTCAAGGGACGGGGGGGAGGACTTTTATTACCATTTACTCGGGAAGTTCGCGTGGTACCTCGGCGGCGAGGACGGAAGGTCGGTTTGTGTATTTTGTGCACTGTACTCGTGGCCCTATTGCTTTCCTGAAGGAGAGTGATGGGGTCATCCGGATCTAAGAGAGTGTGCCTCGGTCGGCGAGTCTGACTAATGGCAGAAGGCCTGTAACTAGCGGCCTGCACAACCAAGGGGTTGCGATGACGTTCCGCGGATTCGAAAAAGCGCTTTGCAAGGCGCTTCATAAACTGTTTGATGGTAGGCATCTTAAGGTCTACGTGAAGTTGTTCGTTCCGAACGAACCAAGGAGCCTTCGTAATTCCGCGGAGAAATCGGTTTTGAAGCGTCTGCATCTTATGGATGTGATACGACTTTGCGTGAGCGAAGACTACGCAGGCGTAAGTCATGATCGGTCGAATGCACGCGGTGTAAATACGCAATTTGCACTTAAGGGACAACTTGCTGCGCGGGTTGAGTACGGAGTGTAGTCGGCCGAGAGCAAAACTGGCGCGCGAGCGCACCTGTTTTATGTGCTCGCCGAACGTCATGTGATGGTCTAAGACCACACCGAGATATTTGGCTCGCTTCTCCCAAGGGATAGGCTTGCCGAACATGGTGATCGGTTGGGGGAGGGCGGGTGATCGCCGGGGCCTACAGAATAGGACCCCCTGGCTCTTATCAGGGTTGACTTCGATCCTCCACTTCCTGAACCAGGCCGCGAGTCTGTTGACTTCGGCCTGAAGGATGCGGGCGATATTGTCTTGCCTGAGGCCGGAGTAGTAGATGGCCGTGTCGTCTGCGAACAGAGCTAACTGCGCCTTTCTACATTTGGGGATATCACTAGTGAATATAGTGAATATCAGCGGTGCCAGCACAGCGCCCTGAGGGACGCCTGCGCCGAGCGGATGGGGGGAGGATAGCGCACCCTCGATGCGATAGCGGAAGGTGCGGTCCGACAAAAAGTCTCGTAAGATGAGCACGAGACGATCGGGCACACCGAGTTTGTAGAGCTTATATATTAAGCCGTTGTGCCAGACTTTGTCGAACGCTTTCGCAATGTCGAAGAACACAGCACCCGTCATGAGCCCGCGCTGGAAGCCAGCGCTTATATGCTCGACGATACGGTGGACCTGTTGTACGCACGAATGTTGGGATCTGAACCCGAACTGTTCGTTTGGGATGAGGCCCTTCGTCTCGGCATAGTCTCTGAGACGCTTATAAATAAGCCTCTCATAGACTTTGCCGAAGACGTTGAGCAGAGTGATGGGTCGGTAACTGGAAGGTTCGGTCTTAGGTTTGCCGGGCTTCGGGATACCGATGACCGTGGCATTTTTCCAAGCTTGAGGAAAAATGTTGTTGCTAAGAGCGCCATTGAAGATGGTGGTCATTAGCATGATCAGGTGAGCGGGGAACAGCTGGAGCACCCTGTTGGTGATTCCGTCTGATCCGGGAGATTTACGGGTTTTCAGACCCTTGATAATGTCGTGCACTTCGTCTGGGGTGACGGGAGCCAGAGGACAATCAGGGTCTTCGACCGGAGGGATCTAAACAGTTACCCTCATCGCCATTTATATATGTAAGGGGCTGGCCATTCATAATTGCTTCACATTCACATAATATGGTTCCAAGTTCCTCATATGACACGGACGCTTTACCTAAGATACGCTTCAAAAGATCTTTCATAATTCGTATCAGTCGCTCCCAATAGCCGCCCCACCAAGCTGCAGTCGGTGCGTTCATCTTCCATGACAGACGTCGAATGGTGGAGTTACGTTGAACCTCCTCCCAATCTAGAGAAAATATCAAATTTTTAGTACCACAGAAATTTGTGCCTTGATCAGACATAATTAAATCTGGACGGCCTCTACGCGCTACGAATCGTCTCAATGTCATAATAAAGGCCTCCGTAGAAAGTGATCTTGTTAATTCTAAGTGCACTGCCCGATACACCGCACAAGTGTATAGTACAATCCAACACTTCTCGCCGTTACAAAGATATAATGGACCCGCTAGATCGACGCCAGTCGTTTGAAAAGGCGTGGAGCAGTTAGTGCGTTCTGGTATAAGTGGTGCTGTCGGTGCCTGTGTAGCTTTTGCTCTGTAACGTCTACAAATAACACATGTAGAGATTACTGACTTTACTAATCGACGTATACCGATGATCCAGAACCTCGCCCGTATATCTATGATGAGTTGATTAGCCCCTACATGCTGTAGATGTTCATGTCGCTGTCTCACCATAGCCATTACAACAGGATTCTTAGCCCACAACAGATAAGGTGCCTTGGTGGTCTCTGGAAAATCTGATATTGTAAGTTTAGTTTTGATTCTTAATAATCCCTCTTTATCTATGTACTGTGTTAAATGTTCACTCCTTTTTCCATTAATTTCACTGTTTTCCTTTTGTATCAATTTGATCACAGTTTTTTCTGCCTTACTGAACTCACTATAAGTTATTTCTCCTTTTCTTTTGTTTTGTGAATGTCGTGTATTATATGTAAATCTTAACATCCATGCTACCATCCTAATCATTTTTGAATATTTAGAGAAATACTGTATTTTATTTAGCAGACTTTCATCACAACATACTTGTGCATTACATACGGTTTTCTTAGTTTCCAGGTGTACTTGCTGCTCGTCCACTGTGAAGTCGGACTGCGGCCACTGTTCGGGTTCCAGACGCAGCCACGCTGGTCCCTCCCACCAGCGGGTCTCGAGTAGGGTTCTCGCGTTGCAGCCTCTGGACGCTAGGTCGGCCCAGTTGTGTTCACCAGAAATATGTCGCCAATTGTTTGTATTAGTATGTTTTCTAATTTCCTTTATTCTGTTACCTACAAATGTGTTTAGAGGTAACTCGCGTTTAATCCAGCACAGAGTAACTGCAGAATCCGTCCAGCAGTATTCTGGACAATTTTCTAAATTAAGATTTTCTCTGGCCTGTGTGAGTAGTCTTGCGCCTATCAATGCAGCTAATAGTTCCAGTCTGGGAATACTTATCTTTTTGGGTGGTGTGACACGTGATTTGGCTGAAACTAGTTGTGTGGTTACTTTGTTTTTTCCAGCCCTTAGTAACACACCTGCAGCATACCCATCCTTGCTAGCATCACAAAATAAATAAAAAATAAATAAACTTACCTCACACTCTTTCAAAATATTTCCAGTTAATCTTCGTGGTATTTTACATTCTTTTAAACAATTAATGTGTTGATACCAATCATGGAATCTTTTCATGAGCTCAGCGCCAAGCTGAGTGTCCCATGACAGATCTTGTTTCCAAGCTTCTTGCAATATAAGTTTTGGTGTCAACATTATTGCTGAAGTATATCCAATTGGGTCAAAAATCTTTTGGGTAAGTGACAACAATTCTCTTTTTGTAAGATGTTGTACATCTTCCGGGGCAGGCAAGTTTCCCATGCTACAGTACAGCTCATCAGATGAAGTATCCCAATTCAGACCTAGTACTGGTATTATATCTTTACCTGACTCGTTTATTTTCAGCGGTGATGTCACCCACATGCGTAGATTAAATTTTGCCTCACTCATGATCCGCTTTGCGTCTTCTATAAATTTAGTCGTTTCTTTTTCAGTGTTTAAACTTGTTAAACAATTATCTACATACCACGATTTTTTCAGAAGCTGTGCAGTCTGTTGATTTTCTCCTGTTACATTGTTAAGGTAATGTATAAGTGTGGCAGACAATAAAAATGGGCTACATGTTAATCCGAATACTACCCTACAGTGTCTGTATACCACCCTGTTGTTACAATCCTCATTTTCCCACCATAAAAATTTTAAATACTCTCTATCAGTTGTAGGAATGCTAATTTGAAGGAATGCTTTCTGTATATCGGCTGTAATACCAATTGCCCCTGTTCTAAAGCCGATAAGTAAGTTGGGAATAAGATCAATTAAATTGTTACCTTTTTCCAAGCAAGAATTCAGACACAATCCATTTTTATCTTTAGCCGATGCATCAAATACTGGTCTGATTGAACTGGTCAGGCTAGACTCTTTAATAACAGCCCTATGTGGTAGGTAATGACCTTTATCATGATCTACTTGTGATGGTGGCACCTTTTCTATGATACCTTCCTTATGCCACTCCTGAAAAGTTTCATGATACTCTTTGAATTTACCTCCTGATATTAGCTTTTGAGTAGTCGAAACAAGCCTTTGTTTTGCTCTTTCATAGTTAGATAATAAATCTTCATGTCCTTCTTTCTATGTTCTATGTTAGAAGGTTTGGTTTCCGCACTTAGTCCTTCATGTGGACCATTGTGCGTGGGCCATGGCGGCCGTCAGTGGTTTATTCCAACCAGCCCACCTCCCTCCAGAAGCTGATTAGGTCTCCTGGTCTGTATAGGACGTCTGTGAAAGATCTGGGTGACCCGAGGGTTTTTGTTCTGATCTGGGTGACGCCTGTGCAGTCAAAGAGCACATGCGCAACGGTTTCTTCAGCCTCCATGCAAGCCCTGCACAGAGGGCTGTCCGTTATACCTATTGTGTGGAAATGTTTGTTCAGTGAGCAGTGTCCCGTTATAGTCCCCGTCACCAGGCGCAGGCCGTTCCTGTCCAGGCGTAGCAAACGCCTGGTTAGCCTGCCATCTAAGGATGGCATGGCTTCCCTGGATTGCCTGCAGCCCGGTGCCGAGGTCCACCAGTTCTCCGCTAGTGTATGGGTGAACTCCTGTAGCCACCTACGTAGTTGGTGTCCTACTTTAAAGGGAAGTTGGACTTCATACCTGTTTTCTTCATTGACCTTCACTGTTTCTTTGTATGCTGTGAACACCTCCTCTGCAACTGTGGCCTTTGATTTTGTCTCCGCTGGATCCTGGATGTCCAATATCTCTAAATCCCACTAACCTGTCAACTCAGAACAAAATATAGAGATTGTCATATTACTTAAAGCACCTACTTGTCTGCCCTGTATTGTCCAGCCTAGCTTTGTCTTTATGGCTACAAGTCCATTTTGCAATTGAATTATTGTGCTAGTCATCAGAAGACCTGAGAAATCTGCCCCAATTAATAACCCAATATCAGTACTATCACCCTTATCAGTCAGAGATATTTTGTGTGACTTTAACAAATTACAAATAACAGTGTCATTAGAATTAAATCTAGGAACATTAGTACAAACACATGAGCGCCCTAGCGCTTCCAGATTAATTTTGAAACTATTATCTAAGCTTCTTATTTCTTCAGAAATGCCCTTTTCTCAGACAGATTGTGCAAGCTTTTTTCTTCATTATTATCTCTTTGCGCTGATCTACCGATAACTTTTGTAATTTGTAGCACTCAATACTGCTATGTCCTTCTTTGTCACACCATAAACAAACATTTTTTGGTTCTTCTTTCACTGTTGCGGCAAGGCAATTTGCAGTTGGCATTACTTCCTTATTGTTTGTGGCATGGTTTTCCGAAAATGTATTAGCCATTTTTATCCTTTGTTCATTTTCAACCTCTTTTTGTATAAATGTCAATAGATTGTTCAATTCTTCGTCTATATTGACATTACACTTTGTTCTTTGCCATGTCTTTAATATTTCTTGGGGAAGAGATGACTCTACTAGCAGCGGTAATAGGAAAGCAGCATGGTTTTTTGTGACTCCAAGTGTCTCCAACGCTCTTAAATGTGCACTTAATTTGTCATATAATAGGGCCAATTCAATGCCATCGCCACTCACTTTTTGTAGCACCAGTGCCAAAAGCTCCCTTACATAAACTTGAATTTGTAAATCTTCTCGCCCATATCTAGACTTCAGGTGCTCTATACACTTTGGATAATTTTCAGCAGTAATAGGGTAACTTCCTACCAGTGATTTAGCCTCTGAGTCGATGGTCATTGCTTGCACCAAGTACACAAACTTGTCTTCCGTAGGTATATTCCCTTCGTGATTTTTTCTGAATTGGCTCCAAAATGGCATCCAGCTTTTTAATTGCCCGTCGAATTTTGGAATGTCTATTTTAGGCAATTTCATTTGTGTGCTTCCTTTATTTTCCGAGCCCGTTAGTGACACCATATCGTTTTTTATTTTCAGCCATCTTAGCGTGTATTTTTCGCAATCTTCTAAATCCGTCAATATCATGGATTCATTGAAATCATCTTTTTTCAAAATTTCGGACTGGACTTTAACATTTACTTCCTCCAATTTTCCGTAAATCTTTCCAAGGTTCTCCAATAAAATTTGCTTATTTTCCCCTTGGTCTTTTTGCTCGCTCAATTTGTTCGCGTTTTTTGTAAACTGCGTTCGGAGCGCCGCACGTAATCTTTGGTGTTGTTCCATCTTTTTATTTCTCGATCACGGTCGCCATATATCGAGATTTCGTTCTCGATAGTTTTAATATTATATTGTTGAGTCCCTTTGCAGGTATTCATTAAATTACAACACCATAATTGATCACCATCTTTTATTCGACTCCTTAATTGGTAGTAAACACAGACTATAATTACATAACCTGACGGTAGTGACAGTCCAGTGTTGTCATTACAGAAAATCACTAAAAACTATAATCGGTTGGATACACAATATTAATATCTAACAACAAGCGTACATACTTAAAGGTCGTCATGTATAAACATATTTTAATTACAACAAAACATTCTCGTAGGTCATAAAAATAACAATAAATTTAGTAATTAAAGAATCAAGAGTAATAGTAATATTGTAATAAATTTAAAATAACAATTATGTCAAAACAGAACATCAAAACAAAAATAAATTATTAATATGTACTAACCTAATCAAAATACAAATCTTTCCTCTAGGAACTCGTTAATGTTGTAGTATTTTATTAAGGAGGCAAGGAGGCTTTATTTATTATTTAAGACCTATGCTTTATTTATTAAATATGTCATAAGTTTTCTTTTCAAGTGTACCTACATTGTTAAGCTCCTTCCAATTTATAGGCAACTTATTGTATACAATTGGAGCCTTAGGAAAAACGCTTTTTGCGCATAAGTGCAGTCCTACAGGGAAGTCCACATAATTGGGTTTGGTCACGCCTGTTCCTGGGAAATTTATCTGCTCTGCGCGGAAATAATTTAGGATTGTTCCTGACAAACATGACGGTTTCAAGGATATATAAGGATGTCAATGTTAAATTGTATGAATTATAAAATAGGGTTAGTAGCTGTCCGTGGTTTTCAAATGAAACATTGCTCTAAGGCATTTCTTTTGTGCTTCAAATGCTACTTCTCTATTAGTCGAGTTGCCCCAAAAAATAACACTATATCTGAGAACGGATTTGGCCAGACCGTAGTAGGCAGTTAATAACGCCTCCCTATTGACTTTTCGTGACAGCAAGTACAATGCATAGGCACTACTACTAATTCTTTTACTCAGAGAATCAATGTGATTCTTCTAATTTAATAGTCGATCAATAATTAGTCCCGGAAACTTAGTTGTATTAACCGTATCAATTGTTTTATTATTAAATGTTGTGTCAAGATTGGGAAATGGCAATATACCTACTTAAACAATTATACACACATACATATCTAATTATGGCATAGCGCGACCATCGGTGATGCGGCGGACTGCTTGCATCTTTTTCATTACATTAGTTATGACGTCGCTGAAGTGTGTATTTGTGTTTGCGTAAATCGACGCCTCTCCGCACGTTTCGCCGTTAGCCTTAGCGGTTGCTGATGACACAGCCATACATCACTACATCAGTGTTTTCTCGATGCCCATTCTATTAATTAGCATTGTGAATAAATTGGATTCAAATTGCTTTCCTTGGTCGCTTGTGATCCTTTCCAGGCAACCATATCGCACTATTTACCCTTCGTAGATGGCCGTGCTGATAGTGTTGGCTTCCATGTCACTGACAGGGAATGCTTCTGGCCATTTAGTTGCTCGGTCGATGATGGTAACACAATACCGTCTTCAAAGAGCACATGCGCAACGGTTTCTTCAGCCTCCATGCAAGCCCTGCTGCACAGAGGCTATCCGTTATGCCTATTGTGTGGAAGTGTTTGTTTAGGGAGCAGTGTCCTGTGATGGTCCCCGTCACCAGGCGCAAGCCGCCCCTGTCCAGGCGTACCAGCGGTTGTTAACCTCAAAATAAATAATGAAATCATATTTTTTGTTTTATTATGTTTAGATATCAATACCCATCAAGTTAGCGGAGTTTCGCTAGTTAATTTAAGTTTGACCCTGTATAGATTTTTTAAAACAGATTTACTTTTTAGTGTGAATTATTTGAAATTATAAATTGTAGCACATAAACGAGTCAACCGTTTGTTAAGTTCTTGTCGTCCCGACGCCGACGCCCGAACAAAAAGTAAATCTACCGACGGTTTACAGCCATTTATGAAAAGTATTACCACAGCGAACATAATATTAGTTGAATTATTCAATCGATAACAATTTAACTTTTCCTACTACTATTCAATTTTGAAACGTTAACAAGATAGATAATATACAAATACTGAAAAATTATCAATTTAAAAGAAGGCACCAATTTTGGTCATGACTAAGTATACTACGTGAAATAGCAGATGTCACATTTAATACATATAAGTACTTATGTTGAATTTGCCCTTTATTCCCAGTAGTTCCATGGAACTACTGCAACTCACTAGTTCCGTATATGGAACTAGTGGGAGTATTACCAAACTTTAGGCCTTTATTCCCCGGAGTTCCATGTAGCTAGTTCTACATGGAACTACTGCAACTCTAGCCCAGGGTCGGTAATTTTTTAAACAAAACGAATAAAATATAGTAGGATGAAACAAAACCATCAAAACTGTGGTTTTTTAGGGTTCCGTACCAAAATGTTAAACAGGAACCCTTATGGTGAGACTAAGTCTGTCTGTCTGTCACACCTGGATATGTCAAGAACTACTAATGATATTAACTTGAAATTTAAAATAGTTTTAGATGACGTTTGCCCAACTATTATGCAAGCAAGAAATAATTTAAAAAAATATATATCTTTTTGACAAAAGGGACTGAAAGGGGGTCTTAAAAATTTTAAGTGGGGCTACTAGGGCATGTGGGGTATCATAGGAAAGAACGATGTTTGCACATTCTCAAACATATTTTTATTTTTTTAGGTAGCATAGTTTCCGACTTGTGATGATAAATGTAAAAAAAAATACCGTTCCCCCCCTTATCTCCGAAGTTTGCAGAGATGAAAATCTGAAATTATTCTATATGATAGAAGCCTTAGTACAGATTACAGGAAAAATAAAACGATGTCTCTAAATAGCACAGTTTTTCAGAAATCATCAACATCATATATTCGTACGGAATTTTATTACGGTTTTTTATTAAATATCTGCTTTTTTTTTAAAAGTCGGTGGGCTTTTTGTTTGTTTAAATCTCTACTTTCTGATGGTGTATAAAAAAAATTAAAAAGCAGATATCTTGACGGGAGAATTTCCGATTGAAAATTAGGATGCTTTTTCGATATAAGTCAAAATAAGGTGAAAAAATGAATATTATAAATAAAAAAAAAATACAGTGTGTTTGGGACAAATAAAAAGGTAAGTTTTCACCAAAATTGGTGAAAAAAAACAAAATTTAAAAGATTAAAATGAAAAAACAAAAACTTGGTTATATGAATTTTTCACATAAACTTTGAGGTTATGTGAAAAAAGTGTGAATAAAAAATTTGTAGATCTTTTCATTACCTACAACTTTGCCATCTAACCGTTTCCAGACTTATAGTTTTGCCGGAAATCGAGATAAACCATTTTTTACCTTAAAAACTCACCCCACCCACTTCTCGACCTCAGATCGTTTTTCGTGTTTTTTTCACTTCTATGATAAGGGTATCAAATGAAAGGGTTTGCTGAGAAGAACACGAAAAATAAAATAACGTTGTATAATTTAATTAAATAAACCATTAACTTTAATATATTTTTTTAAATTAAATCGTAATAAACATGTTTAAGTTATTTTAAGACTGAAAAGACAGGTATAAAATAAAATATAGTTTAAAAAAACTAAAAAACACGTATTTATCACGCACATAATTCAAAAATAATTAAATTAAATAAGTTTTTGTTTGTTACGTCATAATTTTATGTTATGGATTCTAAAAACCTAAATTTCCAGCTCAAACCATCATAATTTATGTAGAAAACCAAATAATTAATGCAAATGATTCAAATAAAAAATATGTGTTTACATATTTATCCGTGCCCTAGATAGAAGCATGCTACCTAATAAGAGTGTTTTTTGATTTTTTTAATTATAATATTTATATAAAATCGTCATTGTGAAACTAAATGAAGTTGATTGAGTATAAAACTGGAACTAATGGCACAAAATATTCTTCACATTATAAGGTTGCAATATAGTACCAGGTTGCAATAGTACATTATGGAACTCAACCACATGGAACTAAATAGTTGCAGCAGTTCCATAGGAAAGAAATGTCGGGTGTAAAACTAGTTTAAAATTACATGGAAGAAATGGTACACAATATGATCTTTTCAGGTTGCAATAGTTCCATGTGGAACTAGCTACATGGAACTACTGAGAATAAAGGGAATTTGCTACCGGGATCTGCAGTGTCCTGATCTCCTCTCGAGAATTGCCTTCGATGTACAAGGTTCCAAGTTAGTTGGCAAATTACCATTCACCTGCCTTCAGCTTCATCTAACTATTGCGAGAATGCTTTTCTGTTGGGAGCGAGCAATACCGTCAACATGAAGTGTAAAGGCTCTTACAGACTCACGCGATATCGCGGGCGCGACGCGACACTAATATGACAATTTCTTTGTCGGTGCCTGTCGCGCCCGCGACATCGCGTGAGTCTGTAAGAGCCTTAAAGCTTTGTCCCCCACTTGTACCATCTTCGCCAAACAAACTTCCAACATTTGTAATAAGTAGGTACTAGTAGCAAATGTGACGTCACACAGCTAAGTATCTATTCCGAACTCATAAAGAAAATCACAACGTTTTGCCGACCATTAATACCTAAATAAACAAATAAATAATAGTACATTATTGCAAAGGAAGTGAAATAGGCAATTGCAGGTCGAGTATGAGTTTGAAGGCCGAACCGTAGGCGAGGACTTCACTAATACGAGACAGGCAATTGCCATTTCCGCCGAGGCATATAAAGTGCTTTTCTCAAAAGAATGCAGGGAAAGTAAATTATTTATAAATTCCAGTCTCCAGATTCAATGACAAACAACGATATTTTTCACGCGCCATTAGCTTTAATATTTGTTTTTTGTTTCAATATACCTACAGCTTTCTATTTGCAAGCCAGTTCTGAATTTAAATAAAACCTTTGATAAGTTACCTCCTTGGTTGCCATGTTTCGGAGTAAAAGATCGTTCCATTTTTAAGTAACACGATAGTTAGGAGTTTACTATGTAATTTATTTGGCCGCTAAACCACGACACATGGATTTTCATACAACTTTTGGGGGCCGCTGCTCGCATGTATTTGGCCAGTACAGCAATTTCGATTTATCGTATATGTATGCTCGAATTTCCAAGCATGTTTGAGAAAAGAGTACCTATTTAATAACCCTAGCACGCCGTTTCATTCAACATTGCTGGAGCGTTGTAATGTTCCAAATTCAGAAAACGCTCCTGCAATGGATTTGGTTTTCTTTGACCGTAAATTCGATACTGCGCGTGTTCTTTTTTCGAAAATAATGACAATATTTCCATGCATGTTTCAGAAAAATACTTTATTTCCACTACTAGTTAAAATTATACAATAGGTGACGTGACCAGTAAGTATTTTAACATTTTTATGGTGATTTTTTGGTGGCAACAACTTACCTATCTACGACGTCGATCCTCTACCAGGGAGTGCGGGGGGGGCACGGGGTCATGATCCCCGCGCATGAGCTCTCGGCAGCTTCAATTCAAAATCAGATTTCAGGGAGTATTCCCTGAAATCATTGAAGCTGCCGAGAGCTTGTACTTATGATTTATTTGTTTTGCAAATAACGGACCATAAAGGCTCGTACAGACTCGTGCGATATCGCGGGCGCGACAGGCAGTGCAGCCCTTGTCGCGTCTGCGGTATTGCACCAGTCTTAACGAACCTTAAAACTGGACCTACTCGAAATTGGAAATAATGGAATCTCCTTTTTTTTTCCGCATGTTTGAAAAACTCGACGTCCTAGGTCAGAAATAGTAAAATCATCTTCCCCTTCCCTCCTGTGTATGACACCCTGGGATGTTTGTGTGCAGATTAATGGATGACTTAATAGGCCTCGTCCGTGACCTTTGTAAAAAAAATTGAATTTAGAGTTTGCATCAAAGAATTTCTATGAACTCAGTGTATGTCGCATTGATGCGCCAGTGTATGAGTGGAGAACATTCGCTTGTGGGATTAAAGAGCCTAAACTATAATAGCAATTTCGAATCCCGTGCAGCGCCGCTACATAAGACACTGCTTTATCCCCTTGGTGCATAATCTACTATTTTAGGCGTGGTTGTTTTAAGCGTGTAAACGGTGGAGAAAGATGTGGTAGGTCATCCAAATAGCAAATAAATAAATACGAGTAGGTAGGTACAAGGATTATTTTGTTTGAAAATAAATAAGAGGCATATTTTCATTGATGCATTTGCATCGATATTATTTTCACGAAATATTTACAAAGAAAATGTATAACATATCATAACAAAAGCACATTTATGTTTCTATGTTGAGATTTAAGAAATGCAGTTTATTACAAACCTTAAAGAAGAAAAGATAATATTACATTAACATTTGAGACTTAGGCATAAGTACAGGTACACACCTATGCTATGGAGGGAAATATGTTGATGAGAATCATTTTATTGCCTACATTTTTATTATTTTATTGTAGGAGCAGGGTATCTTGTAAGCTCTCCATTCGATTTTTTTTCTGTGGGTACCTAAATCTGTATTACCTAGGTACTTAAATATATTCAGTGTATTTTAAGTAGAAATTAAGATCAGTGTGAACCAATATGCAGGTACGTCGTCATATGTGTGCGAAAAAGCAGGCAACAGCTCGGGAATAGATTGGAAATGACCTATAACAATAACAAGGCTTGCATGGGGTATAAATATTAAATGGCTAGCTTGTACTAATGCAGCCCCTGGTTTGTTTTACGTGCGGTTCTTCACATATTCATTAGTTAGGCGCTCACATGCGACGACGACGTTATCTGACTTTCGGGTAATATTTAGTCTTATATCTACATATTAATTAACGCTGTTTATGATCAATTATTTAGTAGGCATAATAGGCTTGTAATGTAGGAATGTAATTTGCAGATTCATGTAGTTTGTTACGTGGAAGATGTTAATTATATCGGTTTGGATGAAGGGTATGGGTAACAATATTTCAAGCACAACCGAAGTATTAAATAATTACAATATTTAGGTTCATTCATTACGAAATTCGTCACAATTAAAAAAATTAACGACAAATAATTTCCTTGACTACGATTTATAAATCTATAAAATTAATAATATTAGAAGGGAGTGGTGGCATTTGAGTAAAAAGTCCAGCATTATAATAATTAAGGTTACTATCAATTCTTTGTATAAAATTATTTATTCTCATGCGTCTTGAATTTCTTAAACTCTACGATGTAATAGACAACGTTATCACTAACTCCATTTTAAAGGACATCAACTTCAACAATCACTCTCTTTATGTATGAATAAATGTTGCTTAGGTTTTTAAGTAACATCTATTCACTCATATATACTCAATAGTTATGTCAGATATGAATCTTAAATTCCTTGACACAATCTATACAATACCTACTTCCTTCTATACAATGTATGTACCTACCTAAGTTATAACCGTAGTTTAAGGTTGGACAGAGCACCCAGTGGTACAATAGGTACGTGCATATTTTCTGTAATAATTTTATACCTACAGTGCTTTAGTCTTTTATGAGATACAAGGCAACTCTCAGCTACACTGTAATTGTTTCCACGCCGGCAGATACACAAAAAATACCCACCATAACACGATTGATATAGAATATGGATTATACATATATATATGGATCTTAGCACAGCTTCTTCCAGATAGACCGCACCATGACTTGTTATCACCTACTTATTTGGTCCAGTGAAATTTTTTACATAGTCCATTCAAATTTGCGCAAAATGCAGTAGATAAAAATACAGACATCTAACCTGATTATATCAGTAGTTTTCCAATATTTGTAATTTTTACTTACAAGCAAAAATACACAGTGACTTTAATAGCAATTTAATTTAATGTAAATTTGTTTAAAATGGCCTAGCTTAAATGAGATGCAAAGGATATCAATTATTACAAAGTGCAATCACAATGTTAAAATAATATCGTGATATGTTTAAATATTTACTCAATACATATATAATATGTATTAAAGTAAGCATATAAAAGGTCCACTTAAGAAAGATCTACGCTATCTACCTATAAAGGTACTCTTTAAGACACGTTTGTATTAAGGATTTACATTGGGGACGTCAAACATGCTGAACTTTTTCTCAGGCCTTAGGTATAATTATCATAACAAATTACATTAGTGTCCTAGCGTCTAAAATATTACAAAATAATTTAAAACTAAAAGGTAACTTCCAACAATCGTGTCGTTGTGACGGTGATATCGGCTCATCGTCACTCAGACGGGGGCGCTCGGGCGGCGCTCGGGCGCGCGGTAGGGGCCAGCCCGTCGCTCACATTCGTACAAAAGGACATTAAATGCCTTACCGATCTTAAAGTAACTTTAACTTATATTAATTATAATAAAAAGCCCGAATTTTACGAGCAAATTTTATAACATTTCTAAGTCTTGTGACTAGATTTTCCCTATCTAAGTAATACGTAAGTAAATAACATAGGAATATTTGTACGACAAGATGCCATCGATCACGAGCGGTAACTCAAATGCAGACTACTAAATACACAACATTGTAAGATTAAACGAAATCACACCCAAAAGACAAATTCCTAAACATTTTCAATAAATTAATCTTAACTTAGGACTTACATGGTAAGATTGTCTCCATTAAGTAGATACTTAATATTAAATTCATACGAGTAGCACGAACCGATTCCGTGGGAGATCGCGTCCTAACTAACGTCCATCTAATCTCTAGAAAAATATTTTATATAATCTAAACACTTAAAAAAATAACGGAGTCGGCTCTAAAACAGAAGGAGAACAAGTTTCGAAGGCGGGAGTGGTCCTCAGGGGTGGGGCACAGGGCATTCAGAAGGGGAGGCTGGAGCGGAACATATTCTCGATGAGCGGCGGCGCCGGCACCAGGTCCTCGAGCTTTAGGTAGAAGATGCGCTGCAGACCCTGCACGGACAGCGAGCGCAGTTCGGGCAGCGCGCCCAGCACGCGGCTGAAGTGCGGTGCGCCCCCGCCCATCGCGCCTCCGCCACCCGGCATGTGCGCGCGCAGGCAGCCTATTATCTTCATTTGTAACTGCTCCACACGGTGAGGCTCCTTGAGACCGTGTCGATCTGTAAATAAAAATAAAATCTCATTTATAAAATATGACAGGAAACTCGCTAATTACTTTTTCTTTTAAAGGTGGTTTTTGATGCTACAGTAAAAGTTCTAAGGCCGAATTTCACTAATTAAACTGAATGCGATCAACAGTTCAACACATCTTTACCGCGTTCAATATTCCACAACATTTATGACACCTAACAGTTCTTGAACGCGATTGAGATGTCTTGACATCCCAATGGTTTCATTGATGAAATTTACCCTAAAGCTGTTAATACTTTGGTTAATTGTAGGTCTGTATCTTCAAAATAAAAATAATCGACTAGAAAAACTAAAAATAAAACTGACAAGTAGGTATTTATACACACCTGTTATCAAAGTTAATGCGCATAGACACGCAAAGGTAGATATGTCGATATCCATCGAATGTAGGGTGTTGCTGAAGTCCAGCACAGCATGAAGCCAGTCTCCAAACGAGCGCTGGCACTGTCGCTTGTCGAGCACGACGCCACTGCAGAAGGTCAACTTCGTATCTTCTGGACGTGTGCGGTATGCGAGTCGTAATACAAATAGTTCGAGACGAGCTGATGCGAACAGCTGCTCACGGTCTTCAGGGCACAAATCGATATAACCGGGCACTTTATCAGCGAATACTTTTATCATGTCGATTGATGATGTCAAAAGAGTGTAAAATTGTTGAATCACTTCTAAGTCAGACATCGGTGGCTCCATGGGATTTGGCTCTCGATATTGAGAATAATCAAGATTGGCAAAGTCCGGAGAAGTGTCGACATGAGCTCTCACAAGCGCTGTGATTAGTGATATAGGAGGGCTTGGAGGTGATTCCTGTGGACATTTCGGTTTCGAGGGCAGTCTACCACGTCTGCCTTTCAAGGAATCAGTTCTTACTACTTCCTTGACCATTCCGACATTGAGACATTTCTGGAATCGACAGAACTGGCATCTGTTCCGTCTTCTTTTGTCTACTGGACATGATTTTTCAGCTAAGCAAACATATTTAGAGCCCTTCTGCACAGTCCTTTTAAAAAATCCTTTGCATCCTTCGCAAGTCCTGACACCATAGTGTTGGCAAGCCGCGGTGTCTCCGCACACAGCACACAACTGGCTCGGTGACGACGGCGCCACGCGGGGGCCGGCGCCCTCCGGCGCAACGCCAGGGGAGCTCGATGCGGAGCTGGGCGCAGACGCTTGCATGCAGTGTATTCTGCCACCAGGAACTTTGGGGCTGTCATTAGAACTGGTAGATTCTGATCGCTGCACCGGCAAAGAAGCGCGTCGTTGCCGTGCACTTTGGTCCGTAGATATGTGTAGGTCCACTGAACTTGGAAAGGGAGGTAAAGAGTACGAGTCTTGATTGGGTGTTACACCACCGGTGTCAAACGTCGGGCTACACTGTTGCGACGGTGCATAATATGTTGACGGCACGTAAGGAATTGATGGTTGATGATATTGATAAAGTAGTTGGGTGGACGTGTGTCCTTGATATGCGCTAACATTATAGCAGTCTTCGTCCATTTTTATTCCAAATTCTGCCATTTCTTGTTTAGGATAACGGACTGAATAAGTTTCTTCAAAACTAGGCAACGCTGGGCCTAGGGTTGGCGATGAAGCTTCACTAATAGGCGTAGTGCGCTGAGATTTAACTTCAGGCGGGATCGGCGCGTGAAACTCGACGTCCGGGAACGGGTCTAGATTTTCTTCTAAGATTTCAGAAGAGTCTTCTTGATATTGGGGCGACAATAGATCAGTGAAGGACGAACCGTAGTTGCTCTGAAATAGAAATGACAATCAATAATGGAGGCGTCGCAATATAGTGGTAGGCGGCGGATGGCCGTCAGGGGCGGCCGTGACTGTCCAATGGCGTGCTTATTCAATTGTCTACTTGTATCGATAGGGGCTGTGTGTAGCCGCCACGATGTTCTAATCAATAATGTAAAGAATTAGGTTCTTTGAAAAAATGTGATCAAAGAAAAGATACTAATGATATTTGCTATAGGATGGCATTTTGAAATTTAGCACGATGAAAATAATAAATGTAAAACTCACGTGTGTTTGCAGCAGTAGCATGCTGGAGGAGTTGGGTGTGAAGGCGCTTGGCGAGCGCGACTCTATGGCGCTCGGCCCTGCAACAATCAGACATTATCACTTCAGTATGAGCCAATAAACACAGCTATTTTACTATATGTATTGCTATAATTTAAAACATGTTTTTTTTGCGTAATCAAATTCCAAAATAATAAGAATCAACCGTTACTCCAACGCGAAACGGTCAACCAAGACGAAAGGCCGATTGTGAATGCGTCGGGGAGCCGGTAGACATGATATTGACGGCACCATCCTTTGAACTATCACGCTATTCGAGCCATGCATCATTTATATTTACCCTCGGCGAACATACTTTGATTCTTCCTTCACCACAACCACTCGTTACGAACTAATCGATATCTACCCAAGTACTCTAGCTTGGTATCGGAACCCTGATCAGTGCTGATCGCTACCCTTGTACGACTAACAATGAAGATGGGTAGGAAAGGTCTCTCGTTTTATACTGCAGTTTCGCCGACCAAATATTGGCGTTTTGAATACATTGTGTCATGGTGCTTGATTCGCCACGCCCAGAAAATTGAATTCTATGTATACACCTCATCTAGGTCTATTAAAACAACGTCGCAAACAAGCAACAATAAAAACTTAATTTTCTCCTCTAATGTAAGGTACTAGAGTTTACATTGGCAAAGCATACTCGCTTGAAAATTTTTGGGGCGAAAAGGCGATGGGTCCCTTGGGAGGTTATGAAATCAGTGGCATTTGCAGTTTCTATTATGTTAAGAACCATTAATTCCAGTCTTATTAAGCTATAAACAAAACAAGCTTTTGTTACCGTAAGTTTGTTTTGAACATTTCTAGACCAAAAAATTGTCAAATAAATATTCTCGAGTGTGATAGGTACCGTATTATCGCGTTTGAGAAAGCTGATCGCAATTTTATAAGATTTATTTCTATAATTAAATTATACGGAGACGCGCTTACCTGATGCTGATTTTAATGGACATTGTTTTTTTTATACTTAATAATAGGTATATGGCGTTTTATTATGCTGTTATTTATTATTATTGATTTGTGTACCTAGGTACAATGGAAATTATGTCTAACTATGCTATGTTCTTGCTCCGTAATATTATTTTGACTATTAGACGATATCTTTATTATTTCTTGTTTTTCTTTTTATTTGCATGCCTTTTTAGTGGTTTCTTATAACAATAGCAGATTAATTTAATTTTAAGCGCACATCGCATTAGTTTTTTAAGTTGTTTTTATAATAAGTATGTGGAAAATGTCGTGGGTACCTATATATGCATTTACTAACTCTATTGCTCAAATTGTATGTAATATTGTAATGTGTAACCGTTTATTTTCCCAAATTAATAAAATAAAATAACTAGATTCTACCCGCGGCTTCGCCCGCGTGGGTGTCAGACATTATCCCACGGGAACTTGCTACTGGGATAAATTTAAATTATCATATCCCTAACTTAAGAAATGCTGTTTTTCATAAAAAACGACAAAAAGTAGCCTATGTCCTTCCCCAGCCATCTATCGAAATCCGTTGAGTGGTTTTGGCGTGAAAAGGTAATATACAGACTGTCAGACAGACAGAGTTCTTTTCGAATTTATAATATTATATAAGTATGGATAAATGTTTCAGTCATTAGGTAAAACTTACCTAATAAGAACAAAAAACCGGCCAAGTGCGAGTCGAACTCGCGCACGAATATTTGTTTTATTTTAATTGAATTATTTATTTTTAAAGTGAATATATAACCAAATATTCTGTGAATATTTCAACCGTCTACCTGTTGCCGTTATCAATATCGAGCAAAAACGAGCAAAAAAATCACGTTTCTTGTATGGAAGCCCCCTTAACTATTAATTTTATTCTGTTTTTTTAGTATTTGTTGTTATAGCGGCAACAGAAATACACCATCTGTAAAAATTTCAACTGTCTAACTATCACGGTTCATGAGATACAGCCTGGTGACAGACGGACAGACAGACGGACAGACAGACAAACAGACGGCAGAGCCTTAGTAATAGGGTTCCCGTTTTACCCTTTGCGTACAGAACCCTAAAAACAAAGGTTTTAATTAACTCTACAACTACCCTAAGCGTGTTGAGTTCATTTCAATATAATGCACATAGAATCAATAATAATAATAATTACTATTTATATATTAGATATTCCCATGGGATCGAGACTTACGCGGATGAAACCGCGAGGCGCAGCTAGTATATCATAATATAAACATAACTAGCTTCAGCCCGCGACATCGTTCGCGCAGAAGTCGGAAAATACATAATATACTAAAACCTAAAACAACAGCCACATTTTTATACGCTTGTTCTTCGTAATTTTCACTTAGCGTTATTTCTCTTTCATTTTATGGTTGCTTAGCTCCTCAGGGTCGCAGCGTGATGATAGATAGCCTATAATCTTCTTTTAAATCTGAGTGGGAGTTCCAGATATCGCGTTCAAACAAACAAACTCTTCAGATTTAGTACGGTTTTAATTTATTTATTTTATATTAGTACGGTCAGTGCTCTGCATTACCCGTCCCCTCTTAAGGCGACGATAACCAACTTTTAATGATTTTATACTGAAGATGACGTCTAAACGAGTAATGTTAAAGATTTGAAGAAATATATGTTAAATTAGAGCATTTTTTCAATAATTTAATATGTGAATATTTTAGATTATGTATAAATTACATAGTGAAATTAATTTGTAAAATTATGTCTAACGCGGATAAAAAACTGAGAATGGGCCAAAATCAACCAAGCGTATTTTTCTGAAACCTTTACCAATTTAAAGGTAATTTAATTATTGATCTTTTAGTATACGCGTTTTATTAAAATACTTTTTGTTTTGTGTATAATAAGTTAATAATGCGTCAAATTGGGGACAGCGCTCCTTGATGGGCGAGTCCTATTACTGGCTGAACGTACGACGCGTTGCGTGAGCTCAGTACAGAACACGCAAGCTAACTAATCAAGGTCACTGGCATATATCTCCGTCTTAACAAGAAGAAGAGAGGGAAAGGGGTCAGGTTAAGGAAATAATTATTTTAGACACAATTATGGACCCTGCCGGGCACAGCATAGATCAAGTAGGAGAGAGGAGGAAGAACCTTGGGTATTTAATGTGATATATTTTATTATTGGTTAAGTAGATATTAAGTTAAACTGTTTTATTAATACAGAATTGAATTTAAGAATTATAATTATTGTTTTATAGATATTATATACATTTATTTATTTATTAACATTTTAAAAACCCTTTATTTTTAAATTATTCATTATTTATTTATTATTATTTTTATTTAGTACTTAATTATATTTATTATCCCTAGGGTAAGTTATTTATTGGACACTCCATATTTATTTAAAATTTATTTTTCTTATTATTAGTAGACAGAGTATTTGTAGTTAGAAGTAAATAGTTATGAAATTACCAATAATTTATCATTTAAATATTCGCATAAACTATTGTAGCATTTGCTTACAAGGAAAAGCTTCAATTTATTTAGATATTATACGTATTTACGCCGTAGTAAGCCATTATCAACCGTAGTCAGGAAGCGGCCGATACGTCGGATTTATCTTCGGAGTAGACCCCCTGAATTGACACATTGGAATATTTTATATCCCGGTAATTTGTTACCGCGGGATAATTTTTCTAAATCAATCTGCCTAGCTGTTTCCCAATTATGCTGGGGTCGGCTTCCAGTATAACCGGATCCAGCTGAATACGACGGCACGGTTGGCGCAGTGGTTAAGCAATTGACTGCTGCGCTGCGTGTCGCGGGTTCGATTCCCGCACGGAACAAATATTTGTATGACCTACAAGTAGTTGTTCCGGGTCTGGCTGTTTGTGTATGTGAATTTAAATGTTTGTAAACGCACCCACAATACAGGAGACATTCATAGTGTGGGGCAACGAAAAAAAAAAAAAATCAGTATTTTACATGGAGCGACTGCCTATCTGACCTACACAACCCAGTAACTGGGTAATACGATACCCCTTGGTAAGACTGGTTGTCAGACTTTCGAAATAATGTAGGTAACTTTCCGACCTCTACGCGGACGAAGCCGCGGAAAAAAGCTAGTTTATGTCGAATCCAAGATGGCAATAATGGCAGTTGCCTAAGTGCGCGCTCCCGGTTAAAAATCCTTGGCGTGGGGGATAATCGTCGCTAAACGGCTTCTATCTGGACTGATCGTGATTCCTGAAGGCTCATTTAGTGCAGTACAGACTTTGGTGCACCAATTTGTGAGTGGATAATCAGACGGCCGGTCGTCGTGCAACGCCAGCCACGTGCCACATCAGGACAAGATTCCCTCGAGAAGCCACAGGAGGCTAGCCAGGTGAGTGACGCACTTTATACTTGGAAGGTCTGACGGTCTCCCCGCGAGCAAGCGCAGTTGATCATATTCAACTAAAATACGTACTTATCGAAAACTGAGCTTGCCCTCCAATGTACCACAATCGGCTTGGTACATTTATTGGCATAGCTTATCTTGGCAAGTTAACAAAGTTGAAATTATTTAAATCTTCATATTTTTAACTGACAGCGTTTGTACCTAAAGGTAGGTATTTATGTACTTGAAAGGCAAAGACAAAACATAATTTCAAATACGCATGTATAAAAGGCACTATTGAACGAAAAAATTTACAGAAAAATAGAACTAGTTGCCCCTTCCAAGAGGTAGCTTCGCATGGAGAAGAATGGGCAAGAAACTCCACCGTTACTCTTTTAAAATGTTTTACAACATTTTGTATACATTCATTATACTTAATTATAATATATGTAAAGACAAAGAATAAAATTACTACAACACAATAGGTAAAAAAAAAAAAATGAAGCAATGACAGATATATATTAATTATGTGATAGATACATAGTGTTGCGCACATATAATTTACAAACGTTATAAAAGTAGACCATAAATTTTAACAAGTAATAAGTCAGTCTGTGAGGTAAAGTAGTCACAAAATGTAAAATCAATGTCGTAAAAATAATAAATTATAAAAATAATTTAGCAACCAGTTTCATTTTGTCTATACTCTAGATTGTCCTATGGAACAGGACCAGTATGTTTCCAAGCATTCTTGTCTTGGATATAATCCTCTAATTTGTAATATGCTTGTTTACAAAGTGTATATTTTGAAAACTAAAAGTTGATTCTCTATGTACTGTATCGAAATATTTGTGTGCATAAGTAGATTTTATTGAATGAGAATTGATCCTAATTAAGTAATTAGAGACGAGCCGCCGACTAACCGTCCGACTATGGCCAAACCGGTCATTGCTTCAAAAAGAAAGAGTTCCTAGGTCTAGATAATATTTAAAATAAAAATGAATATTTATTAGGTATTTATGTTACAAATCTGAAATCGTTGTATAATCGTAGTCTTAGAAGTCGCTTAGCCTTTTTTTGTCTAAATTGTGTTTGTCTTGATTTAATTTAAATTATTGACTACCAAAGGAAGTTTTGGCTTATTCTAAAATAAAAAAATATCAACAATAGCGGTTGTGATTTCATTTCAATCACCCTATTTTTTTATAAGCTTGGAAATCACTAAATGTTATAAAACAAATTCTCCCCGTTGCGTCTGTCTGAACGCAATAAACACAAAAACTACCGAACGGATTTTCATACGGCTTAAACCAATGGACGGAGTAATTCAGGAGGAAGGTTTAGGTGTATAATTCATTAAAGGTTTTGAGTATTGTTTTGAGTACGATGTTTTAATGATGGTCGTTAGTAATTAATAAAGTAAAGAGCCGACTGCACCCTAATTGCGTAACACAGTTTGAATCGGGATCGGAATGATTTTGAAGTATATAGCTAATCCATTGCTTCTTATGTTAGAAAAAATTGTCTGCTCAACAACGTAAATAACGCAATGTATGTTGTTGAACTGTCAAATTGAAACCGATTTCTACTGATAGTGTGTTAGGCAATTAGCCCGCTGGTCAGCGCTTTTTGCTGACTAGTCGCCGTCGCCAAATAAGGCCGGATAGTCGGGTTTTCCCGACTAGGCGGTTCATGTCTAACACTAATGGTTTTCTGGAAATCAAGAAACTTTGTATAAGGGCTCTATACAAAATAGCTTGACTTCACATCCCATGTGACTGTTTCAGTTGTCCAAATAACACACTTTTTCATAATTAAGTATTTCAGCTTAGTATAATAAACTCGAGGAGCTCGTGGCCAAGAAATAACAGCCGCACAGGTCGATCCATCTGGTTAAGCTACGCTTGCCGGGGTTGGTCCGTGGATGGGTGACCGTCTTTACATACCCCAAAATAAACATGAATTTCGTCTGCATAATGACTTTGTATCCAGACCTAGCCGCAAAGTTCACATGCTTTGTGTACCTAGACGAAATAATAAACTGTTTTCTAATAATGCATTTTGTATGGCGACCAAAGTTTATAATAAACTACCAGATTGTTTTAAAACTCTTAACTTTAGGACATTTAAATGTAAGTTATTCGATTATCTCTTAAGTAAATGCTACTACTCAACTAATTATTTTATGAATGAAAAACTGACTTAAATATTAGGAATTAATTATATTCTCTTCATATTATCTCTTTAACTTAATTAACTCTTTTTGACATTGCCTTAACTAATATTTGACTGATTTGCAATTTGAATGTCATAAATTTATTTAATTAATTGTTATGTCTACCAAACGAAAACCCTAAAAATGTATTTGTACGCCGGAAACGGCAGAATATTATGAACTTTTATAAAACCTTGTAACAACCTTGTAACAATATTCTGACAAATAAATGGACTATTACTATTACTGTTACCGAGACTCCTCCGTGCCTCGGAAAGCACGTTAAGCTGTTGGTCCCGGCTGTCATTCGTGCGTCTTTGACAGTCGACACTATTGTCCACGAAGTGACATCGGAGAATGAGAACGAACGCAGATAAAAAAAAAACACATTTTGAAGAAAAACACTATACAACATGTCCCAGAATTAACGCACTACCGCTTAAGGGGTCATTGTACTCATCATAATGAACAACTTTTACTATGGGACCAAACCTGAAAGAAAACTCTGCTATTCCCTATATTTTGACGAGTTATGAGAACATAAATGTTGGGAACAGCTGATTTTTCTTTCGCGATTTCAGGTTTGGTCTTATAGTAAAAGTTGTTCATAATGATGAGTACAATTAACGCTTAAAAGGTTGTGCGTCTTATTCTGGGGCATGTTGTATACCGACGAATCGAAGGAAGCAGATGACAAGAAAATTCGTCTTTAGAGGCGACATGCAAGATATTGTGAAACCATTCTTTTGAATTTAGATTGCGACAGCGTGAAAATATCAAAATCAATGGATGGATTGTGAGTTATACTTTTTATTCCGGTAGTACGTACGTTCCCGAGGGATAATTTCCGACCTCCACACGGGTGGGTGAAGCCGCGAGCAACAAAGGCTAGTCCTAACTAATATTATAAATGTGAAAGTAAGTTTGTTTGTTTGTTTGTTACCTTTTCACGCCTAAACCACTGAACAGATCATCCTGAACTTTTACATATACGTTGTCAGGTGTACAGAAACGGACATAGGGTACCTTTCATCTCCTTATAAAGTACTGTTCCCGAGGACAACAGCAAGAACGTTCTTATGTTAATAGATGGCGCCATGTGTCTTTCGAATCATGATTGAGTTATGCTATGGGATGTATTTAATACTTAGCACTTTAAATTTCAAAAAGCAGAGTACGACCCGAAATGATTGATAAATTCTAAATAAACACGAGCGAAGCCGCGGGCAAAAGCTAGTATATTATAACTTAAGGGTACTTTCATTCGACATCGTTAGATTCTATTACAATAACGTTCGTAAAACAAAAAATACTATATTACGCAACACTAACTAATAGTCATATAATATTTAAAAGAAAGTTTTGCAGCTTATGGCGATAGCGTAAGGGTAGCCCGTGAAATTAAAATTTTTCTTACGTTTTTTTGCAATTTGCAGGTCTGTGTCGGGTTGTATGTTGATTAAAATATGATTCGCGGCCGTAAAAATATGTCTTCACAGAATTATAATCATTAGAATCAGCAATACAACTCTCAAGTTCATAGAATCCTATTGAATGGACTATTTAATGAAATAGTCATTCAATAGAATTCTACGAAGAGAGTACCTATTGCTGATTCTAATGATTGTAATTCTATAAAGCCATAGTTGTTACGACCGCGAATCATATTTTAATCAACATATGTACAACGTGACACAGACCTGCAAATTGCAAAAATCTTAAGAAAATTTGAATATCGCGGGCTACCTTAGCGCATTCCCCTTAATAATTTAACACAGATAACTTATTTATTTGTGAGATAAATGTTTATTATATTAATACACTTAGGTTCTATACATGGATGTAACGGTTCGATAAATGAAATAAAAATTCAGAGCTTTGTGCAAAAATTTGGTATCTCTACACTACACAATGGTGTTATTTCAGACGTCGTTTCTAAAAATATTTGAAAACAATGAAATGACAGAATACCAACCTAATAATTAATAAACGTAACAAAAGGATACATCTGTACTTATTTTTTTTTAAGGAACGAGTAAATGCACGGATTTAGTATTACTTACTTTAAATAGTTATGTAGATTTATAGACGATATAAGTATTCGAAAGTAGAAACGATATGTAGCACAAATTAAACTTCACGTAGTACAGTCATATGAGAGAGAGAGTCAGTCAGTTTTCAGGTTTCATAGAAAATTAGTAGGCCTACGTCAGGCCTACGCAAGGCCTACGCCAGGCCTACGTCGTAGACCCTACGGACACTTATGCCATAGCTGTAATATTTGTTTTATTTACTGCTTTATTATATATTTATAATTTATTGAGTATTACTAATTCATGCCACGTCCATAATTTTCTTTGTGATTTATCTTTACGGCAACGTATTGAAAATGAAGACCTATAATGGTAGCATAAATGTGTATTTTTCTAACGTCCCATTAGCCTAAAGTACAAAAAAAGTTATATTTGAAACTATTTGATGGAAAGCTCTATGCCCTCCCTCTGTTAGACTTTACAAGAGTTACAATCTCGAGAAAGATACGCACGAACGATGGAACTTCGTTGGAAAGGAGGTTTTATTCCGTCTCACGAACTATCCGATAGATGGCGGCAGGATGGCGTGAGTAGAAATATCGATTACTTAGAGTTTGTGTTAGTGTGACCAGCTACGTCATTCGTCATCGATTCAGTTTGAAGTAGACGTAGGTACGAGACGTACGTTATCAGCAAACAAGCTTTTATGAGCTTTCTTATTACATGACGTTTTTGAGCGTAGCTTTTTGCGTAATAGTCGCGCGTAAACACGTCAGTGACGAGTGTACACAGATTAGCTGTTGTACAAAGTACCTATGGTCATCTACTAACATGCGTAACAGTTTTGTGCACTATGAACGATTCAATATTTTCTAAATATTATAGTCACCATAGCAATGAAAAGAGAAAAGTAAACAAAACAATATCTTTATGAAGAACATGAAAAACGACTAGAAAATATTGTTTTACTTGTCCCTTTTGTAGGATTATTTTTTAGTTTCTATTCAGTATAAAATTAATAAAATTAATGGTAAACTTTCACAATAGCGTGGTCTAAAACTTAGCGCTTATATTTTCGCGCCATAAATTGTGTGCGCGGAAAATATGTACTACTACAGCTACTACGGCCCACTGCAGACCTGTTCAAACAACCTTCATATTATTCCTAACTTAGATAAATTATCATAGCTAACAGAAACTAGTTGAGACTTACACTTTAATACACGTGTTAGATTGATTAATTTCAGAAGCTCGGTGTCAGAACAACACAGCATAAGAAACTTAAGGCGTAGCAGGCGAGTTCATACAAACGTAATACCAAAATAATGCGGTAGATCATCCTAAATAAATAAATTTTAAAAAAGGTACTTTGTATTTATTTCGATTTTAGATTACATAATATCTATGTTCCCAAATATATATTTTGAAAGGACAATGATTTAAAGACGAGATATGAGGAATTTATAATTTCTATAGAAAACTTATTTTTCTCATAACCGTTGTTTAAATCAGTGTCCATTTATAATATATATTTGGGAACCTAGATATTCTGTATTCCAATCGGAATAAAGACACACTATCTTAAGAATATGTTTGATTTCCAAATTATTTTGGTATTACGTTTGTATGAACTACGCATCCATCGCCGGCAGTTTTACGTAGCAGTCTATACCATAATATTGTTGACACGTTAACTGAGTAGTTTTTAACGTTAGCACCAGGATTAGCACAATGAACAATTATACAATAGTTACTATAATAAGATAGATTTAGAGATCTGTCTATACATAACAGCGTCTAGTCTGGTAGCAACTGGTCGTAAGGGCAGTGGACGTCACCCGCGTGTGTTTTATCAAATAAACGTGATTTCGGTGGAATTATCAGCTGTTGTGACGGCGTGGGCGGGAGAGGCTTACCAGTGACGTCATCGGGATCTACGTCACAGCCACCCTCCGCTGCCACCTCTCACGTCTGCAGGTAAAACGTTATTGAATATACCGCCTGATACCGCCCCTATTCCGCGTCTAATTTTATTTATCGAATGCTGTAATATTGAAATTGCGCTAATGAGTAAAGTGTACAGAGCGACAGTTAGATAATACGGTGAATAGATAAACTTGAAATGTTTTGTTAGTTGACTACGATAGCTACGAATTACTACGAAAGTAAATTATGTTCATATTAAACGGGTTTTTATTTATAGTATAGTGGGAAAGTTATTTATACATAAATAGTAAACTAAATTAAGCGTTTAAAGGAGCTGTTTTCTGTATTTTATTGATCATTTTGCAGCTGCCCATTTCCTCGCTACGGTTATGCTTACGAACATGCTTCCGCTACGAACATTTTATTTCCTCTACGCAACTGTTGAGTTCCGCTACGAGCGCTGTATGCTCTCGGAACAGAGCCACCGCTACTCTTACTGTGGGTGTTGTAAATTATCAAATGGGTAATATTATGAAGAGGATAACCATGTTGCAATCACCCTATTGTAAGCGTGGTGATTATGACAGCGTTCCGTCCTAACCGATTTTCATGGGACAGTTGTTGCGCAAATAATGTGATGAAGTATTCTTAAGACCTTCAAGAGTTAAAGGGTTGAGTTTGTTTTTCGTTAGTTTATTAAGACTTTAGAGGGATTAAGTATTAGTAATTCGGTGTGCCCTTAGTCCTACATTTACATTGCATGATAAAAACCGTAACCCTTCGCCTATTGTTTGCGTGCCACCGTGCATCAGGACAAATTGTCGTGATCACCAAGTTTGGCTGATGCCTAGTGATCGCTTTTTGTTTTTAAGTTCAGACTGGATTGTTTATTTTATTAGGTTCATCAGGAATTGATTACACTGATACAAACACATAATACATTTTTTACTGAAAAATAACAGTGAATCAGTTACATTATATAAACACCATATGCATAAAACAATAAATTAGAGAATTAAGCTAACTTACTTAGTAATAAGCGCTTACATTGAAAAATTGGTAACATTGGTAATAAAATGATATGGTGCTGCTTAAGTTGTTTTTTCCTTAGATGCTTTCATAACACTATCCCAGTGTCTCCTTTTTATTTACCGGGAGCCATCCGAATATTAATTATCTTCTAGGTTAAGTAGTGGAAAAGCTAGTTTTTTTGCATTAAGTCTAAAAAAAAATTGTAGGTGCTTAATTTAATTCATTTGAATAAATTATGATTATTAGCTTGACGCAGACGAGAATAAATGTTTTTTAATATCGTCTAGACAACTTCAGTTTCCTTGTTTTTATCGGATATTTTTAATAGTTTAATTTACATTGGTAGATACTAATAAGTGGATATAAACGCTTATACGTTTAGGTACATTATACTTATTTTTATAGATATGTATTGGTATAAATATTAGGAGCGTAAAGCGCACAAGCTTATTCTTTTGTTAAGGGTTTACTTCCATAGATAGATTTTCCTACATTAAACATTGTAGGAAAATATCTATTTTCGTCTCCAAAATGAACTAACACCATTATTTTGTGACTTTAGTGGGTAGATATTAAGATCAACAGCGTGCTCTCATCAATGGGTATTTGATTCAGAAACATTTCTCTATTTTCAGTATTTTTGCTTCGAAAATGTATTAGTTTCATTTTATCTAGGATCATTTGTACATACTTCGGAAAATAATGTTTGGAACATACGTTCTTTTTTAGCCTTGGTTAGTAACCATGTAATTAAGTGATTCTAAGACGTCGAAATATTTATTATCTACTTACACATAATAAATCAGTTTATTTTATAGCGATGTTGATACAAAATGGTGACGAAACTTTGAACGCCTCATTCTCCTTACGGTACAGCGCTAATGCACAAATTACGAGATTGACGTTTAATAACAACTATACGAGGTACCTAGATAAACAAGTAAATACCTACTAACAAAGAAGTAGAAGACAACATTTAAAATGTAAGCCGTGTTAAAAACTAGGATACGTACTTAAACAAGTTAACAGAAACGATAATCATCATCATCATCATTTTATCCGAAAGACGTTCACTGCTGGACATAGGCCTCCCTCAAAAGGGGAGGGTTGCCATAATCGCCACGCTTGGCAGGCCGGTTGGCGATCACAGTATGGTGTTAAAATGCATAGGGAACGCTGTTGTTTATTCTCTAGTAAGTCCCTTAGTCGCTTTATACGACACACACGGGAAGAAATAGGATGGTGCTATTCTTTACGTCCGGCACCACATGGAACGAAACGATAAGTAGGTACAAACTACTAATATAATACAAATACAATCCGCAGAGCATGACTAGCGGATCCAGAGAGAACAATATATAACATATCATAACGTTACGCCTTGTTTCCCCGAAGGGCAGCCACATTTCGGCAGTTATGTTTAAGAGAAATATATCGCTATCGTTTTATATACATAGGCAGGTACCTATGTGTATAATGTGGTGCCCCTGAACTGGTCACACCCTTGTCGTGGGCAAGATGGCGAAATATCCTAGTGTTATTATCATTTTTTTTAATCGTTTTAACGGTAGTCAAATCTTAATAGGTCGATTACATAAACATGCACATTAGATGCCCAGTAGACTACTCATCATCTAAGTATATTGACATTGCGGGTCAATATTATCGGATGCAAATTGTTTTACCGACATGAGTAGTCTGTTAGTAGGAGTAGTGGAGTAGTGGTTTTAATATTTGTTGTTTGCGTAAAGTGATTTTAAGTTAGGAGGAAGTCGGTAGCCGGTTGGGCGGCAAGCAAGGGCGTCCTTGAAACGAGGCGCGCGGTCGATGCGTGACGTCACGCCTCCATGACGTCACGGGCTCGGTCGATACGGAGGCCGAGGCCGACTGAAACCCACCGCACCACCTGACGCTCTGCCGACCACCCCACACCAATACCACCCTCATATTTTTAGATTCGTGACGCAACCACGCTATTATACGGAAAGCAATAAGCGTCTAAAAAACAGAGCCTGGAGGAATGAGGTAGACGTTATACCGAACCTCCTCGCCTCACGTTTTTAGAGCAACTGAGATAACGAAACTACACGTTATAGTTAAATATTCACTGGATAGCTACTTATGTTTGTGTTGCAGTATAATTAAGTCATAATGGCGATAAAATCATCCGTTAGAAACGTCAACGGAAGAACTCTCCCGCTGTGCGGATGGAAGGGGGAAAATCGCACTATCTTTATATTTGAAGGGGTGGGTCGGCCTGGGGATCGGGGGCAGTGAGAGTGACGCGCTCCGGGTCGGGCTTGTCCTGACGTCACGTCAGCTGGCGGCTGATAGCGGGTTTATCAATACCCCGACGAGTGTCAACCTACCTTCCCTACGTCATATTTCATTGAATTAATTGACGAATTGACAGTCTGAGAAACTTTTAAAATGCTATCCGTTTTTGCATTTCGACCAAAAATACAATGCCCCACTTTGACCAAAAAGTTATCGTATTATTTATAGAGCCGCTTTTGTCCAATAATAAGCACACGCTTATGAAAACAAAAAGTGAAAGTTTGTTATTCTATTTTAGCATCAATTTAGATAATTCATTGGCACCTCAGCGTTTATGTTAGGAACGTTGTTATAATGTGCAAGAAACTTGGAACTACGAATAGAGCGTCAACAATTCAAGTTTATTACGTAGTTGATAATATGTGGGGTTTGTATGGTACAATAGTAGGTATCAGATGTGCGTCGGCAATTTGCACAGGCTCGCATCTCGACAGGTGCAACGTCTGCCGGTTGCGACAACCGATTGGGCAAGTGGCAAGAGGCATCGGCTGAGGCCATCGGACGCAGCCGATCGCGACATAAACATTATACTCGAAGTTACCTAACGCGCCTCCACTTAAACAAATCCGATTATAATTTAACGAATCGACTTAATAACAATTATCGAGTGGTTTAGCTAACTTGGTAATACTCTCTGAACAGTTTTGGATATAGATGGACATGTTCTGCGATAAGTATAACTTAATGTGTGCTAGCGAACCGGCGTGTGTCATCCTACACCGGCCCTGCCGGTGTGGAAATATATTTCACCATTAGGTACTTGCTTCACCTAAATTATAATTATTCACTGTCTGTCTTAAAACTGTTGATAAGTTCGATTAACACGACTGTGAGAATCTAAAACGTATATTACTATTCTGTTAGTGAGCTAATATAACCGGTAATCTGTATTATATGTTTTTCTATGTTTTATTACTGTTGAAAAAGAGACTAGTTTCTATGTACCTACCTAGTATAATTTTCCTTAATTCCTTCCTTATATTTTGAACTATACCTTCTATACTTTTTCGTAGTTAAAACTTATGAAAAAGTATTAATAGGAGGGATAATAAATAATACCTAATAGTATAAAATAACAAAATCATTAGGAACTGGAATTAACCGAAGTGTTAAAAAAAAAATTAACTGCAACTGCTTCGGCCGGCAATAAGTTTTCTAGAACTTTTTTTATATTTTTTTTTTAGGTGCAATTCCTAAACGTGTGAAAACCTTCTAAAAATAATGATCATCAATTGACTAGGTACCTATACTAAAATATTTATCCCAGCGATACAATTGACTGAAGGAGCTTTTCCTTGAAGTTTTCAATTTTCACCACGCATTGTAACCGGCAGGTTATGACCTAGGTTCAAAATGAATGGCTTATTATTTCTTATCATAATAGTAACTAAGATATGCCACTTGTTAAGTTTCAGTTTAACAAAATAATCAAAAGCTTCGATACAATAAAAGTTTTGATAGTTGTTCTATAGGGTATAAAAAAGCACTGGGTAGGTACAATAATTCAGGAAAAAATAAAATATAATTAAGTTCTTAAATTAAATTATAATAAAATAAAAATAAAACAAAAAGGGAGGTACGTACGTGTGTGTTGGAATTGTCTAAGGCCACAGTGTTGGCTGGAGGGCGTCAGCAACGCACCTCGCATTCTAGCCGATGGCCATCGTCACAACAGTTCCACACAGTCTACTACACCCAGAGGTTCTACACAACGAAAGCGAAAATAAACACAGAAGTGGATGTCGGATGGTCGTGCGGGCGCTGACCTGGCGCAGGCTTGGCAGTGTCCAGCGAGGAGGCGCGCGGCTCCAGCGTCAGACCGAAGCAAGCGCCGGACAGTCCCAGCTCACTCAGCAGGATCCTCATGCGGCCGGGCACATTCCACTCACTGCACGCGCACTCACTCACTCAGTCAGTCGGCTGCGGCGGGCAGATCGCGAGAGGGCGCGCGGAGGTACGCGCTGGCGAACGGGCGGTGCGTTACTGAGGCCGCCGCCGCCGAGGCTGGTGGCTATATCGCGCCGTCTGACGTCACGACGGCGACGTCACGGATGCGACGTCATTAACGGTACCTCCCACGGCCCGCCCGCCGCCGCCTCGCCGCGGCCGCCCGCCCGAGCCTGCGCTAACGGCATCGCTAGTACGAGCCGAAGCTTTCATACGGCCGCGCCGCCCGCGCCCGGCCGCTACTTCGTTCCTGCCTCACTGTGTGTGAGCTTTCCACGACCGAGCTCGCGCCTCCACTTGTATAACCATTTACTATTACAAAATGTACGTCATTCAACAAATATGTTCTTTACAAATCGAGACCATCTCACAATACCGATTGTTATTTTTATGACGTAAAAGATGTTACAGGAAAAGCTAAATATAGAGCTTCGGGTTGCGCTCCTTAATTCTTTTAAATGCCTGGTTTAACAATTTACTATGACAAATGTAACGTTCATAGAATAATTAATAGGTATAATCACTTAGTCTTAATTTTAAGACGAGTTCTAGAGAATTCTTTAATATAATTTACCTATTTGGGTTCACAATAGGAAAGCAAAACATAAACATGGCTTTAGAATCAGTTTATGTCAATATTTTCCTTACATTTCTTTGTGTGCTCTACATATTATTATTTTATTGAAGAAAAACTTGAAGGGATTCTATGAATAGGTACCGACATCATTCTATCTAGCCTAAAGTATATATTTCTAAACTATACATATATATATATACTATGTAACTATACAGAGATGCAGAGCAGACGGGTACATTTCTAGGCCTGAAATAGATAAAAAGGAAAATTAATAGATAAATTAGTAGAAGCTATCATCAATTCTCACTTTCTTGAATAAATTATAGTTAAAAATAAGAGAAGGACTCTTCATCCTTTCATCCATTGTTAAATTCTTTAAAGTAAAGCTTGGCAGTAAGGTTTTTAATATTGGCATTTATTTATTTTCGTACGAGAACAGATTATACTAAATATATATAATATGTTATATGCAAATATGTTCCGTTTGGTGCCGGACGTAAAGAATAGCACTATCCCATTTCTTCCCGTGGGTGTCGTAAAAGGCGACTAAGGGACTTACTAGAGAATGGGCAGCAGCGTTCTCTATGCATTTTAACACCATACTGCGATCGCCAACCCGCCTGCCAAGCGTGGCGATTATGGCAAACCCCCCTTTAGAGGAGGCCTATGTCCAGCAGTGGACGTCTTTCGGCTGAAATGATGCACATATGTGGTATTTAAATCGCCATTTTAACATGTAAGTATTACGATAAAGTTTTAATACACTGTTGAGTAGGTACCTACAACCTCATTTTGTGCGAAGTGCAACAAAAAAGGCGTGTTGACGTTAATTCTACAATAATGATCATGATAGCTCGGGAGCCAGGTCGAATAATTTCGGCAATGATTTTCATTGCAGTTTATTATACGGTACAGATTTAGTCAGCCAAGGCTTTCGATCCTGTATCATAATTATTTTCACATTTATCTGCACGTTAATTAATATTCAGTGTGGCGATAATTTTATTTCAACCTTAACCAGCTATTCATGAGTTAAGTTGTTTTACTTTTGTCCGAACCACCTGTAAGCTTTGTACTCGGTAAGCTTTGGAGGCAAAAGCTCTTCTCGCCTAAACTTAAGATTTAGATTTTAAAGCATGTGATAACTTTTCATCACAAAATAAGTGCTATTCGCTTTTAAGTAAGGTACTTTTTTTTTACGCGCTTAATTGGTACGTGCGTATCTACATGAACGTTATGTTTTGATTTCTCTGTAAATTTGCTGTAAACCTATGAAGTGGAATACGTCTTTAAAGTCGAGGTACTTACGCGCACAATTCGTAGGTATCGTTCTATTTTGATTTCTCTGTAAACTTGCTGTTAAACTATCAATTGGAATAAGTCTCTAACAGAAATAAGAAGGTGGTAGGTTTGTCGTTCAATTCTTAAGGCGACGATAACCGACTTTTAATGATTTTATACTGAAGATCACGTCTAAACGAGTAGTGTTAATGATTTGAAAAAAATAAAATATGTTAAATTAGAGCAGTTTCTCAATAATTTAATATGTCAATATTTTAGATTATGTTTATATTACATAGTGAAATTAATTTGTGAAGTTATATCTAACGCGGATAAAAAACTGAGAATGGCGCAAAATCTACCAAGCGTATTTTTCTGAAACCTTCACCAATTTAAAGATAATTTAATTATTGATCTTTTAGTATACGCGTTTTATTAAAATACATTTTGTTTTGTGTATAATAAATTTACAATGCGTCAAATTGGGGACAGCGCTCCTTGATAGGCAAGTCCTATTACTGTCTGAACGTACGACGCGTTGCGTGAGCTCAGTACAGAACACGCAAGCTAACTACTCAAGGTCACTGGCATATATCTGCGTCTTAAGTGATATTTTTGGCATCGTCATTCCCAGTTTGTACCATAACCAACTTCTGCGTGCATGCATCTCATGTTTTCTTTCATAATTTTCTTCCGACAATACGTCAAACCATAAGCGTTCGATAAAAGCGGTCGTCATTATTTATTTATTTATTTAAACTTCTCGCACACAATAAGGTACAAAGGCGGACTTAATGCCTTAGGCATTCTCTACCAGTCAACCAAGGGTGGTGAAGAGATAAGATGGCGGGTGCTCTGATGGAGAGAAAATAATAATATTAAAAAATATTAAATTCTAACCTATTCTTTTCTTTCCAATGGTACGTTACTACAATCTATATCTATAAATATCAATGCCACTTTTCGTTGTAATTTTATAACTCAAGAACGTGCTCAACTATAAAAAAAAAAAGGTTTAGGCTTTGTTCGGACTATTTAGTAGATGGTTTATGTGTATTTTTTTTTTATAGGTATGTAGGGTAGGTAGGTAGGGTAGGTAGGTAGGGTAGGTAGGTAGGGTAGGTAGGTAGGTAGGGTAGGTAGGTAGAGTAGGCGGTAGGGTAGGTAGAGTAGGCGGTAGGGTAGGTGTTCTTTTACCCATAGAAAGCCACGTTAATTGTGAGTGTCATAGAGTAAAAATGTTTACCGCCCAACGGAGTGGGCACGGGTCAGCTGGTAATACATAGATCTAGATTTCGCTATGGAACTCATCATCATCATAATTCCAGCCCAAAGACGTCCACTGTTGGACATAGGCCTTCCCCACCCGGGGGCGGGGTTTGCCATAATCGCCAAGCTTTACAGGCGGGTTGGCGATCGCAGTATGGTGTTAAAATGCATAGAGAACGCTGCTGCTCATTATCTAGTAAGTCCCTTAGTCGCCCTTTACGACACTCACGGGAAGAAATAGGATGGTGCTATTCTTTACGTCCGGCACCACACGGAACAATGGCTATGGAACTACTATACAACATCGATGTACGAGCAAAATTACCTATCGACCATCCTTCATTAGAATGGATTACTGCGTTTAATCGTTTTCTATGTATAAGTGTTCCAGAAAGGACCAATTACAATAAGTAAGTATAGTGTTTATTGTGGTGCGTGGAGACAAATGTGTCGGTGACGCTGATCTGGGCCGGCGGGGGGGTGCGGCGAGTCGCGGGGGGCGCGGGGTTGCGCCGGCGACGTCCATCGCGTCGCATCCCGTGCTCCCATTCGGGGCAGACTGGCGAACGTTTCCGCATTGATTGTAGCCGTCGTCACACGGAGGACACTTATAGCGCAGTTCGAACACTTGTTGCAGACTTGCATTGGTGTGTCGCCGAGATTAAATTTGCAACCGTTGCTCTAGATACCATCTGCAATCCTAGTCCTTAAATTTTCTTTTGATTTGTTGTACGGAAGTGTCACTAAAGTGTTTGGCGTTCTTTGGGATCCGACCAGCGCCAGCGATGTATTGGTGCTATCTACAGACCCAAATGGCTCAACTGTTCAAAAAACGGAAAATGTGCCGGAAAATCGTAGTTTTCTACGATTATCTAGCACATTTTTCGGCTTTTTGTGATGGAACAGAAAGGACATGGGAATGAAGAAACACTTCTCGAGATGTCATTTCTGATCAATCTCATAAAATACTAAGTGGACTAAAATTGTCTGCCTCTAGAATCACCAGAATGCGTTTGAAAAGCTTTGTATGCATGAAAAATTGTCCGAGTACCTAATTTTTTTCCTCCGATCGGTTAGGGAACCAGAGATAAAGTCTACCACCTCATGACTGGGCTAAGTTGATTGTTTGAATGAAAGGTGTCTTTCAAATTTTGAATAAAATATTAAGGTAAGCTTTTAAAAACTGTCTTCATAACTCGTACTTTAAATTCAAGCAATATATTCACTAAAAGTCATTGGAAAATACTGCAACTGTGGAACAACTTCTCTAATCTTATGTATGCGTAACTGATGAGGCATTACTGTCAACATTATGTCATTTTTGTACGCTTCAAAGTTGGCCAGTTAGCGCAGTTAAATATGTATTTGTGTTGTGTTTCGTTCACCGATTGATGTAAGCTAAGTTATCGGTAGCTCGTGAACAGCATGATGAATGAGCTTTTATTTGTTTGAATTGCACGCACAATATGACGCTTCGTTAGTATGACGGATAACAGGACTAATTGTAGGTTTGAAAACTATTTCCCCCTTATTACAAAACAAGGTTTATCTTCAGACCCAGGTTTAAAACTTCGAGCCATTATTGAATTCCAAACTTTATTCCGACTATGGTAAAGTTCCTAAGCACAATATTGGCAACTTAGTACCGAACTAAGTTTTAGTTTTGTATAAGGAACGGTATTTCAATCACTGTTACGTTCTTATTACAAAAACTGGCTCCATGGTTTATGCCATGTCAAAATTTAAATCTTGTTTTGTAATAAGGCGGTTTAAGTTTGTAGAGCATGGTTTGGATGAGATAAAGGGGGCTTGCGTGAGGCTGGTGATTACGTAAGCTGGCGTAGTGCTGACGGCACCAGCGGGAGGTAGCGGTGGCGGCGGGCGCGGCTGCGGTGGCGCACGAGCCTGCGACTACATAATACCGACGTGCAGCGGGTGGAGTGCGGCTGTGGGGGGTTGTTGTCTTCCGCGGTGTGTCCGCATTCAGCACGGTGCATGTATTTGCGGCTGTTACGATTGGTCGCATGCCCCAGTACTATTTGCTGCTCGCAGAACGGGCAACCGTCCAGTTATTCTAATTTTACATTATAATCGATGTCGTCGTATCGTCGACTCATCGACAAAAGACTTATCCATACGTCAAATAAGTTTATATATTGTTTTATTTACCGGTAATTTAACTTGTGGATCTAATTTATTGCTTATTACCTATTCGCATTAGAAGTCACTGCCGTCGCTCATTTGCTAATATAACACATAGGCAACCTATGTCGCAAGAAGAAAATTACCACTTGTGTCATAAAAGCGACAAAGTTGAGAATGACAGATTTTGATTACTTCTCCGTGTATAATTTGTTAGTTAGCTCATAAATGAGTTAACTCATGAATATAGGTACGTATTTATTATTATGTTATGTCACTTAACTATATGAGATTGACCTTCTTTTCTTATCCGAGAGTAATTATGGGTTGTTGGATAAAAGACTGTCTAGTTTGGACCATATTTCCTAAATCCTGCCAATTTAAAATTATTATTTTCCGTCAAGCGATGTAAAACTAGAATCTGTATCTAATTAAAGTTATAAGTAGGTATAACTACAATGGTTACATTGTTTGCTCTGTTGATTCACTATTCACATTATCGCAATGATAACGCGGAAACTGTGATTCATTGATGAATTATTATTATAAAACAATGGATTCTACAGCTGTGCAATTATAGCGAGTAATATAGATCGTGGTTTATTGTGAAAATTACATAAACGATCAAGGTTGCAGCCGAGAATACACAGAGGTTTTCAGAGATTTGCTTGAATTAGTTATAAGCTGGAGAAAATATTTTATGGAGCATGTTTCGGAAACAAGTTCTGTCCAAATTGAAAATTGATCCTAACTGCGTAACACACTGTATCACTATCAATGAGCATAATCCGAAGGATTTCGAAGCAAACTTATAATCCATTGCGTGGTGTTTGAAAAATTTGTCTACTCAACAACGTATATAACGCAATAAATATTGCTGAATTGTCAAATTCTTTGGGATTGTGAGTCTGTTAAACAATTACCCCGCTAAAATGGTTGCTTTGGTTCAACCAATGACGGTTTAGTTAAGATATACTTACTATATCAATGTAAACAGTAATTACATAACTAGATATTACAAATAACAAAAATATAGGTACATATCGCTGGCCCCAGGCAATAAAGCGGTAATATCAAAAATTTAATTTTATGGAGAAATAAAAGAAGCTAATTTGTTTATAGTGCAGCGTACAGTGATCCAAAACAGGCGTTCAAAATATCAAATAAATATTATTAAAAAAAACTGAAAAGAATAAGAGTGATAGATTGACACTCAGAGAAGCCAAAAATCAAATAACATTAAAAAGGGCGTAACCGGTGTTTACCGCTTTATTTCCCGGAGCCAGTGATATATTCATAAATATCTACTACTTCAGAAACTTGTACAACTTTTACAGTAAATCTTACATAGGGACCTCCTTTTAATTAAAATATATACTTGTGCTAGGAGATCCCGCTCTCCAATGACCAAATAATAAATTGGTAAAAGTGGTGTACAATAAGAACATATAATTTAAACAACAAAAAGAGAAAATAAAATAAAACAAGTAAAATCCCAAATTAAACAAGACAAGACTTGAACTATAACTTAATAAAAAGCAAAATAAAAATGTGTGTGCGTGCGTGCGTTCGTGTGTGTGTGTGTGCATGTGCATGTGAGTGTGTGTGTGTGTATGTATGTGCGTGTGTGTATCTTTTCAACTCATATTGACGATGCTTGCAGCAATAATTTATTTAATATTAAGATTTACAAGATATTTTTTCAAGTTCAATCTTTCACATAAATATAAATAGATAAGAGAACTCAAGACGCGCCTTTCCGATAAGAGTCGATCAGTCGACTCCGTCAAAAGCGATAAACAAAAATAGGAAGGGAAAACCTTTTAAGGATCAAGTTCACACAAAGTTTTTAAAAGTAATGAAATTGATAAAATAATAAGCATTGTTTTATTCTAGAACTCCGTTAAATAGCGATTTCTTAGCAGGAAGTACGACCCCATTAACTTTAACTAATACCTATTATAAATGCATGAGTTTGTTTGTTTGTTACGCTTTCACGCTAAAACGGCTAGACGGATATGGATGAATTTTAGCACATGGGTGGACCATGACCTGGGTTCGAACCCGATATTCCCATGGGATCGAGACTTATGCGAGAGATTAAACCGCGGGGCTCAGCTACATATCCTATAATATACAGATTAATCATAATCTTAATAATTCATTTGTCAGAATATGTTGGTAAAATGCTGAACCTAAGCCTGGATTTTGAAGTTTTTTGTTCGTATCTCTGAACCTATTTATTATTATGGCTTTAAATGAGTTTTAAATAGAAAACAGACCTCATGCCTTGCCAGATAAAAAATCCCTAAATCTTTATAAAACTTGCTGTTTTTCTGAATTACAAGCACACAAAGTCGTAAGGCAAAGTTGTAGGTAGGTAACAGACACAAGTTTGCCAAGAAGGATACCTATCTCAATAAATATAATGTTATGTTTTCAGTTTTTTTTTCCGTGTGTATGAGACACTGTTCTTATCCCCCACATTGTTGCCATGGACGTTATTTTTTTGTTCACAGCTAATAGGCAAAGTTGTCGCAGGTACAGACGCCAGCACATCAAGCTACTACAATCTGTCAAAATTCAACTTTATCGTTAAAGTATAAGGTTCAAGGTTGATTGGGGACAGTTTCGGGTAGCTTCACCTGTTCTGGCGTCTGTACCAAATAAATTTTGACAGGGTGATTTTTAAAATACTTTTATTTACCTCTTTCAAAAATTAAACAGATTATTACTACTTATTACTAGTAAAAATCACAAATGTAATGTGTTTTTGGCTATAATATTTTTATAACATGGCTTCATCAGAAAATATTTAAGTATTATTTTATGTAAGTATTATATGTTTAGTTCAACGCTTCTAACAATACCACATACATTAAAATCGGTTAAGCCGTTTAGAAGTTATGGTGGAATAAAGAAACTCACAAACATACATACATACTTACATACATGAACCCTGAAAACATAACACTCCTTTTTTGGGCAGTCGTGTAAAAGCGAATGTATTCATTAATTTCACCTACGAAACCAAGATATACCACTTACCTTGGGACGTTATTTCTGCACGAAAACACCTTTTCTGTAGCTAAAACTGCAAAAGTTACAGGACACTAAAAATTTCCACCCACTCGCACAACTGACAGAGTACCTAATAATGGAGTCATAATTATAAAATAAAATAAAAAATATGTTACCCTAATAATATAAAGTTGCCAATTTGTAGAAAATAAGAAAAACAAAGTAAACGCGAAATATTGTTATTGAAACGAAATAAGCAAACTTCGGCTTAGATAGCAAAGTTGCTCCATGCACCATTTTACGTTATACATTAGATGGTAAATGGTCTCATGGTCTCATTATGACGGAGATACATGCCAGTAACCTTGAGTAGTTACCTTGCGTGTTCTGTACTGAGCTCACGCAACGCGTCGTACGTTCAGCCAGTAATAGGACTTGCCCATCAAGGAGCGCTGTCCCCAATTTGACGCATTATTAATTTATTATACACAAAACAAAAGGTGTTTTAATAAAACGCGTATACTAAAAGATCAATAATTAAATTATCTTGACATTGGTGAAGGTTTCTGAAAAATACGCTTGGTAGATTTTGCGCCATTCTCAGTTTTTTAACCGCGTTAGACATAACTTTACAAATTAATTAATTAATTATATAAACATAATCTAAAATATTCACCTATCAAAATTATTGAGAAAATGCTCTAATTTAACATATATTTTTTTCAAATCCTTTACACTACTCGTTTAGACGTGATCTTTAGTATAAAATCATTGAAAGTCGGTTGTTGTCGCCTTAAGAATTAAATATTGACTTTAATAAGAACTCAGAAGTTCAGAACACGTGGAGACCAAGGTACATAAGTAGATATTGACCATGAGTCGTGACGGTGAAACGAAGGTGTTTGGTTTTAAAGCTTTTCAAGGGTTATAGGTATTTCTTGGTTAAAATGTGATATTCACGTAATTTTTTTTTATCATTATCATCATTTCAGCAGAAAGACGTCCACTGCTAGACATAGCTATTCATTATTTTAAAATAAAACACTTGAATTATTTAATAATATTCAGAGTACTGACTGCCGACGTTGCCTCGGAAAACAAACTAAAGACTTTTTGGTCAAGGTCGTATCAGTAGTTGAGCGAGGTAAAATTATCGGTTCTATGACTTTTTTCAAGGACATGTTTCGCCTTTGGGCTTTTTTATAGAACAAGGTTGAGATTGCTTTTCCACACAAGAGGACAATTAATAAATATATAAATATAGTATTTTAGAGTAAATTTATGAATAAGGGTGTTGCTTAAAATAAAAAAAATATATACAAAATATTAATTTGCTTTAACGTTTTCAGTTTTTTAGGATCTTCAATTTCATCCTTACAAATTTACGCTTTATTTGTAATCTGAACTGTTATAGGTATATACAAAAAACCGGCCAAGTGCGTGTCGTACCACGCCAGTGAAGGGTCCCGTAGTTGGGATGAACATTTACGCATGCACAGTATCGACCGCCAAAATAAGTTTGTATTTCATGTTACGATTTCTCGAAAAACCTATGAAAAGCAAAGTTATCACTACGGTTGTAACCGAAGATCCCATAAGAACCTATCTCAAAAAATATTGTCGTATATAAAACATTGAGCCGTCACGGGACGACTGGCAGATGTGAAACATCGCACTACAGACACATATACACACTAGGTACTACATATAGAATGTATAAGTGTATAGTGGCCCATCGCCACGCGGCATGCGTCGCCCCGCCAGCAATCGGTTTTACGTGCGCCTATAGATGTTTCACATCAAAAAGTCACTTAGAAACATCATAATCTTTTTAATTATGAGATCCAACGGTACCATGTCTGCATTGATTTTATTTTTTCATCCCTCCGTTACATATATGGGAAGAGCTACCCCTAATTATTGTTTTCTTAATTTCATTACTTAGCGGTATATATCTTTGTTTAGCGGTGCACAGAATACACCTTTTTAGGGTTCCATAATCAACAAGGAACCCTAGTTTCGCCATGTCCGTCTGTCTCTCCGCGGCTTAGCTCAGACATTCTTAGTACTAGAAAGCTGTAATTTGGCATGGGTATACAATTAATCACGCCGATAAAGTTGTAAAATAAAACGTTGAAAAAAATAAATTGTGGGGTACTTCTCTTGCACGTAAAGTGGGGATGATATTTTTTTTTATCGTCTGTCCCATGGCAGGCAGCAGGGTGGCTGGGGTTTCGTTGAATAGGCCATTCAAAAATTCACCATTTTTCGATTCAGGGATCCGTTTGCGTAATATTAAGCTATAAATCATTTATCATTTTTAAAGTGCAAATTTTTGTTAAAATCAAGTGTGTGTGCCCCTGCCAGCAGAAATGGTTGTTTTTGGATATGTGAAAAATTTCACGGCAGTAGTAACTTAGTTAGGAAAACTATCAGAGCTAAGTAGGCTATACAAGTTAACGAGTAACAAGTGGCCAAAAGCCCTCTGACTCAAGCAATTCGCACCATCAATTATATTCAGGTCGAAATTGATATACATATTTTTTTTTTTTTTTTTTTATTATTTATTTCTAAAACACTTAGCCTATTTTACAATTTTTTTTATAGCCGCACAACGATAACCTCACAGGGTTTATCTGTGTGCCGGCGAGCCGTTCATTTTATGTTTAACATGTTATTTTTAAATGTTAATTACTACAATGATATATTATTTTATAATGATGATAATAATTTAAACATACTCTATTACATACATACATTAGGAGTCATTTTGTGTAAGGAAACGCTTTAATTTGTCCTTAAAACTTTTCGAACTCGTTTTGTATAACGTTTGCAAGTCGTCTGGAAGTTTATTAAAAAAAATGTTTATTTACATGTCATTGGGGTGAATTCGCAAAAGTAGGTACTATTGTTTACACTTTGTTACAAACAATGATATTATTCTGATCGTGAGATGTATTAGGGGCATAATTTTAATTTTGTGTGTGGGACTTGGCTATCGCATTAAGGCTTCTACATACCAGCGCGACTTGTCGCGCGACGCGACACGGCACAAGGCGGGTGTCGTGGAACGAGCGGTACCTTTGTGTCGCGTCGCGTCGCGCGACAAGTCGCCCCGGTATGTAGAAGCCTTTAGGTTAAGACCTGTAATTATAGTTTCAAGGCATTTAAATAAATAAATAAAATAAATAACAGTCTACCAATTTACATTTGTAGTTGAAATGTATGGGAGAACATGTTTATCAACTAAAATGTTAAGTTTGTTCTTGGGATAAACTCATCCCAACTACGGAATACTATTCATTGTGCGTGGTCCGACACGCACTTGGCCGGTTTTTAGGGTTCCGAGCTCAAAAGGAAAAATCGGAATCCATACTCACTCGTGTGTTTGTCTGTCTGTCCGTCTGTCACAGCCGATTTTTTCCAAACCTGCTGGATTTGGTACACATATGAATTTCGGTGACCCAAACACGAACTAGAGACGTAAATAAATGAATTTTGAATATGTATTTGTTTTTGTATATTTGTAAATACTCATATTATTTGTTGTATTTTAATTAGTGTACCCCTAGCGACTGTCAAAGATCCACGAATGACAGCTGGACCGACTGCTTAACGTGCTTTCCGAGGCACGGGGGAGTCTCGGTATGTAAAGATGGTCACCCATCCACGGACCAACCCAGGCAAGCGTAGCTTAACCTGATAGATCAACCCGTGCGGCTGTTCTGACTTAGCTTCGAACTCTTCTAATCTCCGAAACTGGTGAGCCTAAAACTTTGAAAAAAATACAGAGAATAGTTCTATACTTATAGATGACAGAAAAACCTATAAGAAGTCTATGGTCTTAAAACAACATGGTGGGTACTCACTATTAACACTAAATATTTTGCGTACAAACTTACATTTGAAATTGGAATGTATGAGAGAACATGTTTTTCAACTGCAATGTTAAGTTTTTTCGTGGGATAAATTCATCCCAACTACGGAACCCTTCATTGTGCGTGGCCCGACATGCACTTGGCCAGTTTTTTCCCAATTTTCATCGATATAGTTCAATAAAATGTAAAACATTATTTTTAGTATACGCAAAATCTATATATAGTTTGTTCACAATAAGGAACTGAATCGATTTCAATAATTTTTATACCACGTTATATTTTGTCCCAAAAATATTTAAGTGTGATGGAAAATGTTATCACCATTTAATTATTTACAATACAATCGCCGTACGGTTAGGTACCTACTGCCAAATTATTATTAATGAGTGCAAGACGACCCTGGAGGCGCTGGGGCTCCGTTAGCATGTTTTTGTACGGACAACCTTATAACAACCTTATATCTTTGTGATTTTTCATGATACAGTTTTGAAAGGGGTTTGGAACTTTTGGCTCCCTTTCTGTCCGCCGTTTTGTTTTTTTCTTAAATAGCAGCCAAGGATAAAACTTTTGGAAATCGATTGCTTTCATCATATTACAATAATATGTTCTTTGACAATATCTCCTAAACTGTCACGTTTCTAATATATAACCCAACAAAGTTGTTCAAATAGCGCCATATAGGTTAGCTGGTATGAGCGTATTGGCTGTCTAAATCGTCTTCGTGGACCAGGAACAGTGCTGATTCCACAAAAATAACACCGTCGTGTTTCAATATTCGTACCAGAATCACTAATTTTGTAAAAAACAATAATACCTAGTCAAAATGTACAACACCAAGGGAACAATAACAAATTAATAAACAATAACAGATTCACTTTAAAGAGAACAGGATAAACGGTAGCGTACAGTGAAGGTCAAAGTAGCCAGCTGATTGATCGAGATCGACCGTCCGATCGATGCGGCATGCATACTAGACAGGGAAATATCGCAACGTACTCTGGCTATGTCGCTCCCCTCGATCCCCTGACTTGTGAGGGTTTTCATAGATGTCATTCGGCTCGATACAGGACTTTATTTTCGATTCAATGTTACTATTTTAATGTAAATTAAGACAAAATAAACTAATATGTTTTTTTGTATTTTATATCTATAGAAGCTTATACTAAACTCGAAAACATGACATTTTACGAGCTTTTACTAAACTATATTTTCGATTTATATTAAAACTGCCCATCGATTTTTAAAGGTTTCATTCATGGCCTTCATTTAGAAAAAAAAATCAAAATGGCGAATAGAAGGGGGAGCCAGGCTACATCGAAAAAATTCCAAACCCCTTTTGTACATAGATACTTTACATAAATAAAAAACCGACTTTCAAAAAAACACTACAAAGTGAAAAATAACTTTAATTTCGGAAGTCGGTGTCTTTGGATCTGTATTTTAGTTTTTTGCCACCGACTTCCGAAATTAAAGTTATTTTTCACTTTGTAGTGTTTTTTTGGAAGTCGGTTTTTTATTTATTTATTTGTTTTTTTTTCACTTTTTAGTGTGTCAGTTCGTAATTAGTCTAAATTACAATAGCCTAATGTCAATTGCTTATCACCTTTTACAAAATATTGCTTTTCCAGATGCAGGGCCGTTAATTGTTGAGGAGTTCTCCTGGTAAGGACCAGGAGAACTGCTACTCATCATATGCATTGTGACGAGCATAAATTGCTTAGCAACACTAATAAAGTACCTACTCGAATCGCAATTCGTTAAATGCTTAATTATTATTAAGTAGTTTCGGTGGCCATCTCTGGTCTTCATCATCAGTTCCACTTCACCAAATGGTACTTTCTGAGAGCAAATGCACGAGTTACTATAAAAAATACCCAAATCGCTATAGGTGTGCCAATAAAATTTTAAGATTTCCCTCGATTTCTCCAGGATCCCATCATCAGATCCGGACGTGATGACAATGGGACCAACTGTAAAGTATACCCTTTCAAACAAAAATGATTTTTTCAAATCGGACCAGCCGTCTCCAAGTAATCGGGGAACATAAATAAAAAAAAAAGGTTCTGATGAATTGAGAACCTCCTTTTTTTGAAGTCGGTTAAAAATACTAGACACGTGTTTCGGGTTTCATATACTAAAACTAATATTGTATAAGACTAATTAGTCTCCGAGTAAAATGGCTGCTAAACATCTGGACGGACGGACAGACGAGACCACGGAGCACAACAACAAACGAGATGGACCAACGAAAGGATGGACGGACGGACGGACAGACGAAATTATAAGGGTTCCGTTTTTGCCATATGGCTACGGAATCCAAAAAAGTACGGGTTTGTTACTAACAAGCAGTGCGTGTCAGTCACGTGATGCTGCTAACTACTGTTAAAATCTCACAGTATGCCAAATTGGCAGTTTGTGATGCCTATTGAAGTTATAATTATCTTTTAACCATACACCAGCATTCAGACTTGCAGGACTAGGTACAATTTTCTTATCATAACGGAAAGATTACTGAATATTTTGTAAGTAAGCCAAATATCAACGGATAAAACGGTGAAGGAAAACATCGTGAGGAAACCGGCGTGTCCTGGAACCAAAAATTCGAAGGCATGTGACATCTACCAACCCTCACTGGGCCCGCGTGGTGGATTACAGCCCACTCCCTCTCGAAGAGAGGAGGCTTTTGTCCCAGCAGTGGGAATATTATAGGTTGATTATGCTTATAAGCCACATATCAATCTAGATCTAGATTAGATAACATAGCTATGTTGGAAACAGGTTGCCATCCGTAGGTACTCTGAAATAGAGTGTTGTCCTCTTTTTCGTGTACTTTATAATCTATGACACCAATAAAGTACGCTAAAATCCTCTATTTACGTGACTGTTTCATTGTTCTGAGGTTATTGGCGTTTTTTATCTATGCATACTACTTCGACTTCAGCGTTCACAAGGCGTTCACTGAGAACGTTTTTTTCAATACACTTCCTCGAAAACTGGTTCATATCGCACTACGGTTAGGTTCACAATGCAACGTATTTCACACGCGTGCGATTTTTTATTTTCCAACACGTGTGCGGAAGTACAAATTGCCACAGATAACTTATACATACCTATACTTAGTCCAAATTGGTTCAATGCCTCTATTCACACCGTCTCGCGCCAGAGACGGTCCTCTCTATTCGGAGGTGATTTTTTTTTTATCTCGGCACAGATGCGTCTTTACGGCGAAAGCGCGGAAAAAAAAGAAATCATAGTTTCCTAATGATTCATGACAAAAATATTTTTTGTTATTTTATTTTATTTCTTCATAAGTGTATTGAAAAACGTCGTTTGATTTTGATACACGTGGACATTTATTAATGCAGTTCTCGGCTCAAAAACAACCTCGGCTACGGCTCGGGTGTTAATTCCGCGTCGAATGCAATAACAAACATTCTCCACTTGTATCAAAATGTACTATTCCTATACGGCTGGGAATACACGTCAGATTTTGTTTCCGATTGTCTGATCAGACTATCATCGTATAATTTAGTCGATACACATCCGATTCTTGCGCCAGGCTTTTTCTGAACTCAGTCGATCCTGAGTGCTTGCGTACGGAGTAAAAGGAAAAGATAGACGACGAATTACTGTTACTTATTGCATGTTTGCTCGTGTTGACGCAATGAAAAAAAAATCGTAAACGCCTCGCGCCAGTTTTCGACTCGGATGTCTGATCTGACTATCGGATCGGACTTGTGTTGAATGTTCAAACAAAATAATGGCTCCAACGCCTTCCGATAGCAGACCGAATCAGACTATCCGATCCGACTTTCTGATGAAAAAATCTGACGTAGGTATATTCCCGGCCTAAGAATGTAAAAGAAGTTTTGTTCCTTTCGTTTCTCCGAAAGGAACACTAAACTTTTAAAAACGAGCTGAACAGACAACATCAAACACGTAGGTACTCGGTATCGCACCGGTAAATTATATCATCATAATTTACGTATTAGTCGTTTATATTATATGATATAAGTACCTAATATTTCAATGCCTTTATAGATGTAGGTAATGTTACATCGGGACGTAGGGCCCCGCTAAGAATAGGCTTCCCTTAACCGAACCTACCCGTGGGTGACTAATGAATTAAATCAAGTGGACGGGCAGGAACGCCCACACGTGATACACCGATGACTTCACACAAAAATCCATCTTCCCTAAGAGTTATCGATACCTATATTAGTAGACAGTTACATATGTGTCAAAACCAAAAAATCTTATACAAAGGTAGGGATAGAATATTTTTCACGATGCTAGGGGAGAGCCAAAAAAAAACATATTTATGGTGTTTCCACCATTGATACATGTGAAGGTTAGAAAAGTTCAGTTAGAAAGCTACATTAGTAAATGATCTGTTTGGTGCCGGACGTAAAGAATAGCACCATCCCATTTCTTCCCGTGGGTGTCGTAAAAGGCGACTAAGGGACTTACTTGAGAATGGGCAGCAGCGTTCTCTATGCATTTTAACACCATACTACGATCGCCAACCCGCCAAGCGTGGCGATTTTGACAAACCCCCCCTTTAGGGGAGGCCTATGTCCGGCAGTGGACGTCTTTCGGCTGATGATGATGATTTGTAAATGAATATCATATATAATCATATAATAATTATAATCGTATAATATCATGTAGAATTAAGTAGTTTGTATTTATTTTATTGTATGCTGCACCGGTTGACGTCATCACGACCACGCGAACGCCGGCTGTCGCTGAAAATCGGCGCTGGGGCTCTGTCTCGCATAGGGTCGCAGCATTATGCTGAGCGGTGGCCGTCTTGCGTGGATGTGACGCATATTTCCCCCCAAATTTTTCTTTTTTTTAATTTGTGTTCTTTCTTTGCGTCATGTTTACCGCAAACAAAGACATTAAATTGAATTTCTTTGACCGCAAATAAACATATTTTCTTAAATCGTCTGTGCATTTATTATGTTAGTACACAGCTCGACGTTGGGTGATCGTGATCACATAGGACATTTTTTTTTTATAAAACTGTTACTAAACACTCATGTGTACGTCAGACACTTATGACATTTAGATTTACAATTAAATGTAGTCTGACACTTGAGATTTTTTTTAATTGGTACGTGCATTTACGAAATAATAAGATATCTAGATGGAAGTTTTTGCTAAGTATGGGTATTGAAAATCGCTTTGCAAATATCTGCAAAACTCATTTTTGACAAAAAAGCCACAACTGAGATTTTAAACAACGACGATATTACCTATTCATCATTCCGTTACAAAATTATGAGTTTAACAATCATCATTAGGTAACGTCAGTGAGTTGGAGTCATTGATATTAAATTTTTTGTATATCAATGGTTAGGGTGATATTATTTAGATAATTCCCATGTTAGGTAGTTTACATTCGTAGTAATAATATATATACAAATACATAAAATTTACATATTGTGTATTAGTTAGTGTCCCACGCAATATTCAAAGGTCAAATAAAGGAAGTACTCATAGATATGAACTTACTACTTGATGCCTATATATTATGCTGTTATCATTTTTGTGCCAGTTTTTCAGTCCATTTGTGTGTCTGGGAAGTTAACTTAACAAATAAGATTACCTACCCAGGTGTAACACTATTTAATTTTATTTAAATGCAGACTAAATCCCCAGACCAAATTATAAAATACAGACTTTTACGGCAAAATGTAAGTTTATTGAGCCAGTTGCAGGAGCAAACATTTTTTAAACGACACTGATAATATCCTAACTTCACACTAATATTATTTTAAAGGCGAAAGTTTGTGACTGTGTGTGTTTGTTACTTCTTCACGCTCAAACGGCTAGACCAATTTTGATACAATTTTGTACGGAGGTACCTGACACCCTGGATTAACATATAGGCTTTTTATCCCGATATTCCCACGGGATCGAGACTTATGCGGGTAAAACCGCGGGGCGCAGCTAGTAATATTATAAATGCGAAAGTGAGTTTGTTTGTTACGCCTTCACGCTAACAGGGCTGAACGGATTTGGATGAAATTTGGCATATGGGTAGACCATGACCTGGGTTAGGACCTAAGCTACTTTTCATACTGGATCGTAGACGAAGTTGCGGGCAACAGCTGGTACAATAATAATTCAACATTCCTGCTTTTTGTTATATGTAGGTAATTAATATAAATAAATAATAAATAATTCTTTATTGACATAATAGGTTACAGAAACTAGTTCTGTCTGTTCGTCTGACTCCTGAACTATCTCCTGGCATATGTGAGGAGTCAAATATTAGAATTACAAAAAAAAAGGAAGAAACTGGTCTGGCTGCGTAGCTTCCTCTAACTACAGTGGAAAATATGTTACTGAAATAATTTGAAATAAGTACATTAGACAAGACGTAGCGTTGGCAGGCCTCCTACAAGGTGGACCGATGACCTTGTGAAGGCCGCAGGTATCCGCTGGATGCGGGGAGCACAAAACCGGTCGAAGTGGCGGTGCTAGGGGGAGGCCAATGTCCAGCAGTGGACGACTTTCGGCTGAAATGATGAAGTATATTAGATAAATACGTAAGAGGTTTCATTATTTTTATGATTCATGAAGTTAAACTGCATGCATGTCTAATCGTTAAAAAAAATCTGTCATTCTCATCACCATGACAGTAACTTCATTTTGATTTGTATTATCATTTTACAAGTACTATTTCAAATCTTTTAACGATTTTATACAAAGCAATGTTTACCTGTACAAGTTGACTGATAAGGGACATAATATTTAATTAGTAGTTACGGCTTAGTTAGCCGTCGGTAGCGTCATCTATGTATAATACATTTGATGCGTGGCTTGTGTGTGTTTAGGCGATACGCGCGCGCATGTGTGGGTGCGGGCACATATCGGTGCGCGAACGCAGCCGCATCAACGGCCCGCTGCCGCGAGAGAATTCCATACCGTGAACGCGACTCGCTTGTTTCGATGCCGTCAGCGCGTAGTTGGAACACTCTGTGGCTCGATTGTAAATTGTACTAATTGGGCATGGCGGTCTCCGCTGACAAAACAGTAGATCCATCAATTCCCGTCCCAGTGCCCATGTTATACAACGTCCGCATAATCGACCAGTGAACTACCTGTGTTCGATTTAACGCGAACACGACGCATATGAAACTATTCGCTAGTATTGGATCCATTATGCATATTGCGAGTGTGTGTGTGAAGTGTTCATAAATAGTCAGTGCTAGAGGGGTTCAGCGTAATGATCTCTGTGTTGTGAGTATACTATCTGCATCAGTTATTAAACTTATATTATAAAAATAATAAAATTGGACGGGCGTATATTGTGTAACATTTTGAGGTTATGTTTAAAAGTGCTCGTCACGAAAATACCACTGGGTATAGATGAGATCCCGTATATTTAGACAGATTTACTATTGTATGCCACATGGCCTGGTGGCTGGTGCGTATGTTGTTGTTTAGGTATAATCACCATGTGACTGAGGAGCTAGGCTAATACACAGTTACGGATAAATTTTACAAAGGTGCACAGAAGGTTTATATTGCTTTGATTATAATGTTTTCATAAGCATTAAAAGTGGAAAGATACCCAGTAGGTACGTTTTTATCGGTTTACAAAAAACAAGAGATTTACTATTCGTATGTTTTTTTATGGATGTAACTACACCCATTAGACCTCGGTGCTACAAAATTGCCTTGCGTGGTTGTTTCTTGTTTTAAACAGGCCACTCTCATTGGATTTGCTCCAATTAAATTTTTATCAAAAATGGTCTTTGGTATTTCTTAGATGTTAATTACTTGGTTCTAGTCAAGGAACACGATGTTAAGTCTAAACTTCAATCAATATCAGAAACTTAGAACACATTAATTGACATTGAAATTTTAAAACGAGTCTTTGATAAGTTGATTGCTGAATATTTTCCACTTATTCAAAGATTATTCTTATACCAATTCATGCTTGATCATTATCAGTAAGTGCCTAGGTACTTATAAACTGACGCACTCGTGAGGTAAGTAGTTATCAGCCGCTGAAGATGTCGGGATTAGTCGAGATTTGAGCAAACGAGACCGACGATTTCTTAATATCTTAAGAGTCTGCAGAACTGGTTATCTTAATCTTTTTATAGTTTGACAGGGCATTGCATGTAGATGTAGTACCTACACTCCTACATTACGTGATGCGGGCGCACTAGAAGTGCATTTATCTATTAGATGAAAAAATGGTGACGAGGTCGAGGTAGTATCATTGAATTAATAACATATGTACATACATTGGAAACTAATATTGATTCTGCACTAGCTGAAGTATTCTTATTGTTATTACCACCGCGTATCCAATAATCATTAATATTACAAAAGATTTCTCGCTTGATCCGCGCAGATGACTTCAGTCCATACATATTTAGGATAAGCCAGTCACTGGTGACTGCTCGCGATGTGGTCCAAATCTATAACAGTTGGAACCACGCGGCGTGACAGAGCCAGTTTATCAATTCAGATTACAGCTTAATCACTTACACCAGCATGATTACTTCATTTATTCCGTAGATCAGCTGTAGATAAGCGTTGATTTGAATTTTATCGTACTAATTTTGCTTGACACTACGGCAATTGGCTTAGCGTAATGTATTGAGAATATGTTTACAAGATTCTATTACCTACATTGTTTATAGACTGGATTTTAATATTTCACACTTTAGATTTCTGTTTGGCTGTCAGGCTATTAAACACTTCGACTAACATTTTAAGTAGGTAACCGGATTGCAGAACCGTTGTATAAATTATATCTGTTACCTTATCGTATCAATAATCTATAACAATTAGTCTCAGTAGACATTATTAGTATAGGTACTTTTCCAATATAAATATGGTCCCAAGACAGTATAATATTACCATAATTTCATACCATTACTGATCCATGTAGAACACCATCACATCGCTTTACCTTATCGTATCAATAGTCTATAACAATTAGTCTCAGTAGACATTATTAGTATATGTACATTTCCAATATAAATATGGTCCCGAGACAGTATGATATTACCATAATTTCATACCATTAATGATCCATGTAGAACACCATCACATGGCTTTACCTGGGTCATCTTATAGAATAATCAAAGCAATCATGTGGTGATGATAATTATCTTTAGCCAACATTAAGTATATGGCACATGTTAATTTAAACGAATTTATAAAAAATCAGGTACGAGATTTGTTAAACGCGTCAATTGTCTAATAATAGAACTGTATCACAAACCGATCGGTGAGTTAATCTGAGCGTCACCAATACTCATATTTCTTAAGATGTTTATCCGAAGTTACTTCTAGATAAGATTTGTTCAGAAATCGTTAAATATTCCCAGAAATTTTTGATATATTTATAATTCTGAAATATATTTGATTATGGAATTATAGTTTATAGATTAAAATTCAATAATTTTCTAGGAGACTTGATAACTAAGGAAGATTTCTTTATAAAGAGTTTTCAAAAGCGTAAGGTGCAAAGGTAAGATTAATAATGAATGGAATTATTAAGAATGTCGCATTCAGACATGACTTAAAGCATAGCCATGAAATATAAAATCATTAGGAAGCAATTCACAGCTTCAACGGTTCAGTGGTTCATGGTCCATTAGAATGTCATATTGTGAGCGCATCTTGTGAACTGTTTGATGAAACGACTGACCTGTGCATTATTTAATGTGAGTAGTGCAAATCGATGCAGCACGTGAGCTGCCGACCCGTGGTTTATCGAAAGGCTTTTTGTTTCTACTCCCGTGCCGCTATTAGTCGAGCGTCACTGAACTACAGGAATATCATTATCAGCGGGTGACTATCGATCGCACCGCCAGCCGCCGCCCTCCTCCCCGCTAGCTACGTCATCATTTTCCTCGTGCCTCCATAACGGTGACGTCACTCATTCATGACGAAACCCTACGTCACCGTTTTTCCCGCATGCGCATTCTGTCGGGCAAGTTTTACCTAAATTTAGACTGCGATGCCGTCATACCAAGATAAGTGGAAGTACTTAGTTGCCATGTAGGATAACTTGATTCTTACTCTCACTTATTTCTTGCAGAGCGTGTAGTGGATTTGTATATCTATATGAATTTGCTAAAATTCCACTAAAAGTCTTGTCTGCTTCGACTACCTTGTATCTATCTAGTCTCTGTAATATCGCAGAAAATATGTTCTTATTTCTAAAGGTTTAAAAATAATTTAAGGTGCGTGGGTGTAGAATTTTCGCGGTACCTAGGCTCCATTGATAAAATTAAGGTTCAGAGTGAAAAGCCTCTTATACTCTGATTTGAGTAAGAATTTTAATACTAGATTTAGGGTAGTAGCGGTCACTGTGAGTATCTCATTGACGCTATACCTGTCATCGCCATTAAGACACAGTTATATGCCAGTGACCTTGAGTGGTTAGCTGGCGTGTTCTGCACTGAGCTCACGCAACGCGTCGTACGTTCAGCCAGTAATAGGGCTAGCCCATCAAGGAGCGATGTCCCCAATTTGACGCATTATTAATTTATTATACACAAAAACAAATGGTATTTTAATAAAACGCGTATACTAAAACATCAATAATTAAATTGGTGATGGTTTCAGAAAAATACGCTTGGTAGATTTTGCGCCATTCTCAGTTTTTTATCCGCGTTAGACTTAACTTTACAAATTAATTTCACTATGTAACATAAACATAATCTAAAAATATTCACATATTAATGAGAAAATGCTCTAATTTAACATATTTTTTTTTTCAAATCATTAACACTACTCGTTTAGACGTGATCTTCAGTATAAAATCATTAAAAGTCGGTAATCGTCGCCTTGCTCATCTGCCATGGCGATTGTATGATTTATATTTTCTAAATTGTCTTTGAAAAGGCCCTGTTGAGCAGTAGACATCTTGGAGATATTACACTTAGGTTCAATAAACAGTTTGCCATTATGCATCAATATTCACTCTGATTGAACTGAACCTAGACTGAGAACTCTCGCTAACTGTGTGTCACATTGACATATTTTGTTAACTGCCGTTGTAGATACTTCTATAATCAATAATATGTCAGCGAGCAAAACATTTATTTTGCCTGAATGTATATTTAGCGGTTTACAAAACGACTATTTTCGTACGCACAATTCTTCAATGACGCGACATTCGTCACGATGTTCCATAACATAACATTGGGTTTATTACAAATAACTACGTACTTAGGTACTTTCCATCCAATAAAATTAATTTGTTTTGCCCTTCAAGCAATTTTATTCATTACTCCTTTTATTGCAAGATGTATTTGCTGCATTTACATAATACAGTATGCAATTTAAGTTGATCACTTGAAAGTACACGTATCAAGAGTATACTGATAGCTACAAGCCACTTTTGTGTCTTGATTCGTCAGAAAGTCAGAAACTGCTTTTCTAGTTCTTAGATTACAACAGATAATAATGATTAATTATAGAAAGAAAATGTATGCTTTTAAAATTATGGTTTCCTTAGGTTTTCTATCTTTTACGCGTCTGTTTGGCTTCTGAGTTAGTGTCATCAACTGTTTCTCTAAGATCTTCAAGGTGTTATTCAGTTAGTGTCAGGATCTACATGACATTTACATTTATTCTCTTGTTACTCTTACTATCTAATCGTTAAATTAGCCTTATTTGACAATGTAGGCTTCAGAATTTCAATTAATTTTATTATGTTTTTGGGCTTCAATATCGGAGCATTCTTTTTTTTTTAATCTTTTTTTTTTTAAGTGTTTTATCACCGAGTGATAATGTCACCCCCGTAACAGAAACATTCAACAATGGGTTTTAAACCGTTACTATTATAATTATGACCTACTTAATAGTGTTGACCCTATTTGTTTTGGTAAATAACCAACAAATCGGAGCATTCGATTATAGTGTTCGGTTTAAATTTTAAATAATGTTATATGATAAAGGAGACCCCGTTACAATACCTAACTAGATGTTTCTAGGATTATAAGCTATGCTGTAGAGCTGATAGTAATCACAGTTTTGTTAACTTCTTGCGGCATTATTACAAATGCTGACATAAAGGTGTATTTTGATCCATGTTAATGGAATGTATTACAAAAGTATAGGTACTATTCATCATTTAATTACCAAAGATCCCTACCCTATTGCATATTTTACAAAATAAATACCCGACGACTCTAATCTGAAATCAGTTCGCCGTGACATCTCACGAATTGAAAGTCTAACTGCGAGCTAACAGACAATGATAGCATTCCCACCCGTTCCGATTTGGCTAGCGGGCCGCCCTGCGAAGCGATCCCCTCGCCCGACGGCAGATGTCGCCCCACAAAACCCTCACGTAATTTGACAACCAACATGGCCGCACACAATATCGTCGGGAATAACACGCGACCCCAGTAAAATAGTGCTCAGTCCGAACAAAACACAATACTAAACGTCTCGTTAGAAATCAGTGCGTGAAAATCATTGGAATAAAAAGATGAAGCTCTCGGTGAAGCCAGGTACGTTTTGAGTTCATTCAATACAGCATAGTTTTCGCTCTACAAAAGTATTGATCAATGAAATGGTCTAAAATATAGACTTAGCTACGCGTGTTAATGTGCCGAATGTTATATTATAATATGCTGGTCAAAAAGCAGGTGTGGGAAAGATTGATCAAACTCATTGGGATGGTTTGTTGAGACTGTAACGAGGACGTAGTCTGTAGATTACGCAATGCAACAGCAAATAGCTAACGCATGTAGTAAAATGGGTGCATTTGGCGCATTGCGTTGCCTAGCAACGACATAAGGTGTTATAAGATTATTTTATGCGGTAGTTAAAACGCGAAGGGACATAGCTGATAGACCACATATAATACACGTCAACAAAGGTGATGTATGCTAATGACTCATAAAATCATCGATATTCCAAGTACAGACAAACATAGTATTATTTCTACATGTGTCAATACATGTGATTGTAAATGCAATGCTCGATTATGCTATTTATGACTACAATTGTTCGCCAATAAATTATGGAAATTTTTCTGTGCTTGCTCCTTCAATCCGTGTTTCTAATGCAGCTTGTAAGTAGCTGTTTGTATATTTAAATTAGGTGTATTTCTCGGTAAAAAAAAATGATGAGAGCTCCGAATGATGAGCTAGATCAAGAATACTATACGTGTTTAAATAGTTCGGCTTGAAGTAAGAGTTGTGGGGCAAGCATAGAACAAGTCGCCTGGGTATAACGATATTGTTATCACTAATGAAACTATCCACTGGAGATACGTGAATTTATTGATAGGCCTAATTTATAAAAGATATATATTGATTAATCTCTGTTCGTGAAGCAGACACAATCGGTTTAAACAGTCGGCGTATGTGTAGGAGCACTGGCCAGTGAACGTGTCAATTATTTAAAGTTTATTTTTATTACAAAAAAAAGTAAATAAGTATATAAATAAATGTTGTGTTGGTTTTGTATTTGGGTAGTAGGTATGTAAATAATATAATCAGATTATGGACTCTTCACACAGTGGTATTTCAAAAATATTACATTATCTCCATCAATCTCATTGTGTGTTGACGGCACGGTTGGCGCAGTTGGTTAAGCGATTGACTGCTGCGCTGCGTGTCGCGGGTTCGATTCCCGCACGGAACAAATATTTGTATGACCTACAAGTAGTTGTTTCGGGTCTGGCGGTTTGTGTTTGTGAATTTAAATGTTTGTAAACGCACCTACAATACAGGAGAAATTCCTAGTGTGGGGCAACGTAATTTAAATAAATTACGTTATATTCCCGTATTCTAGAACAATACTCAAGAATTGATGTTAAAACAAATTCGTATTTAAATTCACAATTTCCTAAAACTATTTGTTACAATTTACTTTTTATATTCCCATTATATGATGGGATGATTATTTCATGTTTTTAATATTCTTATTTTGTTTTACAGGTAATGGTAAACAATTTCCCGGATTATGCTACAAGATAAAGGTATAAAACTTTCATTTGCAAATATATTTGGATATGGATCCAATTCTAGAAAATGAATCTGCGACAACCGAATCACCGAGTAAACACGGGAAGGCAAAACATAAGAATAAAAAAAAGAAACAATCGGAAGCGCAAAATCAAACAGTTGTTGGTGAGCGAAAGAAATTTGTTGTTACCACACTACCCAATACAGAAGATAAAGTTCCTTCTAGAGTAGCAGATAGTAATGTACATACGGTCCATTTTGGAACGCGTGGAGTCGAGTCACAAAGGCCCCATGTAAGATCAATATTTAGAGATAGGAATGCTGACACATCTCGAGCATCGAGTGCTGAACGCCAATCGGCACCTGAAAAAGGATACGAAACTTTTCATGGAACGTCGTCTAGTCCACGGAGCTCTATTTTTGATATATTCCGTTTAAGAAGAAAAAGTGATGCTAAGAAATATGCACCGAAACAGGCGAAAACGACGGAAAGCCAAGAAGCCCCTGAAACGCAAGATGACCAACAATATGCTGACAACAAAGATTCTCATAAGAAGTATTACCATACGGTGACTGGCGCATCTTCTCGAAAGTACAGTCCCATTACTAGGGTAATGGATATATTTCGCAGTAAGCCTCATCCTGAAAGCAGTCAATCTACTGCAGATCCGGTGAAGAAGAAACCTATAAAACAAGTTCGTCGTTCTTCTATTGAGACGACTTCACCTACTTACCATAAAAACTCATACGCTTCATTAGATCCATCGCAAGCAAAACAAATGTTTAGAGAGGTTCGGGGTCTTCCTAAATATGATCCTTATTTATCAATTGTGCAAATATCTATAGGAGGTAGAGATAAAACTAGGCTCTTACTGAACTTCTTTAAATATCATAAATGTTATGAAATTTTACCAAAGTCTGCAAAAGTTATTATATTTGATACACAATTTTTCGTCAGGAAAACATTTCCCACTCTTATATCACATGGTATTCGCTCGGCACCGCTTTGGGATGCTACTAAAAAGCTACTCGTAGGTATGATAACTGTTACAGATTTTATAAGGATTCTTCTGTATCTTGATAAAGAAAACCTATCAGTTGAAGATTTAGAGCGACACACACTTCATACTTGGAGGAAGTTGTTACGATCAACGCGTAAGCCTTTATGTAGTGCTGGACCCGATCAATCACTACATGACGCCATTAATTTACTTCATAAAAACCGTGTCCATCGTCTATTAATGATAGATCCTTTTAATGGTGATGTTCTTTACATCTTGTCTCACAAAAGAATATTGAGATTTTTATTTGTATATCTTAATGAATTTCCTGAATTAACTTTCTTTCACAAGACACTTTCAGAGTTGAAAATCGGAACATATGAAGATATCGTGTCCGTAACTGAAGAAACAACTATTAAAACAGCATTTCAGTTGTTGTTAGAGAAAGATGTTTCGGCTTTACCAATTTTAGACGACAACGGTACGCTTATTGATGTTTATGCAAAATATGAAGTGTTAAATCTAGTGAGTGAAAAATTATATTCAAATTTGTCGTTGACGATAGCTGAACTAAGAAATAAAAAGAAAGACTGGGAAGAAAAGTTACAAAAATGTCGTTCAAGTATTACTTTATATGAGGCCTTAGAAGTTATCGTTAGAACTGAGAGTCATCGATTATTGTTAGTGAATAAAGAAGATAAACTAGTAGGAATTGTTTCTCTATCAGACATATTAGTATATTTAAATAGAATAATTCCCACGGAAAAGAAAGTGTCATCCCTACAAGAAATATTTAGACCACTCGAAGAGAATAAAGTAGCGGAATCACCCAAAGAAACTGAAAATGAGATTATAACAATCGAAGTACCAACGCTTGCACAAACTGTACCTGAAGTCGAGGAAGGCGCTACTGCACTGAGTGAGTCCAACGCCACTGATACAGAAAAAACGCCGAACGAACCTGAAACTAAAGAGGACGGTGTTGATTCGGATGCAGACACAAATACAAATTCTTTAACAAATAGTCACATTAACAAATCGCACTTAGACCTTGCCATAGACCCGACTATGACTACAATTGAAGAGTCGAGTGCTAACGAATAAGTAGTACGTTTTTATTCCAAAGAAATTGTGATAGGTGAAAACGCCGAATCGGTATATTAATCTCAGCTTTTGCTTGTATTGATATTGTAATTTAACTTCATACTCATTAATAGTTGCATCAAATACCACGTGATTGCCTTATTATTTAATTCATTAAAACATTGCTAAAACTTAATAAATTATTTTAGCAGTATTTTTCGTATTCTTCTATTTGATAAGTAGGTACTTTATCCTTTACCTAGACTTATTTCCTAGCTGATCTAGGTCAGTTCCACACTGTAGAGATTATAACAACTGCAGCCCGAGTGTAAGTTTGCAAATGAGTAAACGTAACTAGCGCGTTTGCGTTAAGATTTTTATTCTTACTCATATACTCTTAGCATTATGATCTATCGGTCAAATTTTAACGCAAACGAAATAGTTACGTTTACTCTCTTGCAAACTTACACTTGGGGTACTGAAGTTAGACTCGTAAAAGTCGATTGTACGAAACACACATAGGAGTCGATAAACGGCGGTGAGCAGATAATCTTAGTCCAACAGCATAATTTCGAGTAGAATTTAGAACACTGTTCTTTGGCACAAATGACGTCACGTCTTTTTTCGAGATTTCGGTTCATTAGCATAAGTTTAATGGCCAACCAGTTAAGGATTATTGCAGTAATATGCAGACGTCAGTGTCCTAATTCAAAGTACTTCGTGCTATCTTTTAAAACATTGTTTGGTAATTAAGAACAGTGGGTGTCCTCTCACTTGAGTTGTTAACTCGTTAGTCAAATAAGAAGGTTACGTAACGCGTGTTTATGCGCGATGGGCCAGCAACCTCGCTATTTGCGCATTATTGTTAATATTTACATCCGATAGCTGTTCGTTAGGTGAGCTAGCACGTGAACGGACTACTCACCACATACTGTGTTGACATCACCTAGATTCCTGTTAGTGTTTACTCTTAACGTAATAAATTAATTCTAGTTTTATTTTTTTCATCTCAGTTAAAGTTTTTCTTTTGTAATTTTATTACCGGTTGTAGGTTTCCTAAGCGGTATTTAATAACACTAAATTGGCATCCAGACTACCTAAAGATTTAATGTTAACTGCCATCTTGTCTATAATGCATTCAGTTGCAATCAATTTAAGTCCGACACATTTACGTTTAGTAGGTAGATACAGGTGAGTGCAGCGGAGAGGCGCAGGCGCAGCGACCGGTCGGTGGGTGGAGGACCGAACCCGGAACAAACCACTCGGCCCCAAGGTCGCGCAGTATCTCTTACTTTTAGCCGCCAATTTAATTTTATCTCGTCCCGAGTCGGTTTCTAGACGCCATAGAACTAATCACATTGAGCATGCTTGTACCACTATCTATTATGATACGCGCTTTGGACAGGGTTATTTGTTTATGTAATGTAAGGTTAGATTATCCGCAATAGAAGATTATTTCCAAGTAAGCAACTAGCACGATGTCTAGCAGTATTTTTAGTTATCGTATGCGCTGTACTGCGTTGATAGTCATGCCTGGTACTGCAGTATATATTGCAAGCGTTGTTGATTGTTATTACAGGAAGATCATCCATGTAAAATTAGAACGGCACGGCATTGCGGTTCCTATACGTATTATGTGTAATAGCTACCGTTGGGCAGACCTGTATATTAGGTGTATCTGTCGCTGTTGTTCAGAAGTGTATTAAAGGATAGGTAGGTATATGGCGCAACAGAAATTCGTCGACTGTCGAGGATATTATAATGTGATAGTAATAGATACTGGTCCAATTAGCATACGAAAAAGAACTAGTAGCACCCACTCGTGTGAAACCGGTAAGTTACTTGGCACTGGATAAGTAAATATGGAAGCTTGTCGCGCTGTCCTGCGACGAATCTGCCTACACATCGCACCGGTCGTCAATGGTCGTCCGTTTCGGTTGGCGTCGCTCGGTCGCGCCGCCGCCGTGTCGCTAGCCGTCCGGCGCTGCACCGGCGGCATTGCGTCGCGTCGCGCCGCGGCCGATGACGTCGAGTTCCACACTCCGTTACAATATGGATCAATATTACGTTAAATAAGTATAACGAATCTATGTTTGTAGCTCAGAGCTTGTAGGTCAATAGGTCTTGAAACTATAGTTGGATATGCACAATCTGAATTGATTACTAAGTGCTTCGATAAAAATCGTTTGTTGTTTAAAAATAATCCCATTTTATGCGATAACAATGATATTATCATTTATTACTTAAACATACATATTGATTATATTTTTAAATATTTTTTATAAAAAACATTAAAAAAGAAAAACATTTAAAAATACAAAAAACAGTAGTCCATCGGTATCAGGAACAAGGTCCAAGCTGCCGGTGGTTAGGGCTCTAGAGAGAGGAACCCCCTCACTATGCGTGCCGTGTCGAGGAGTACTGCTTTCTGAATCAAGCCCTTGACCCAGCCGCGTAATGAGAGCCTCCTGAGGTGTTGGTCGAGGCTCTTCGCTATTAGGCCATTGACCGTAATGATTAGCGGTACAATGATTGCAGAGTCCACATCCCACATGTCGACAACCTCGTGTGCTAAGTCAAGATACTTTATCTTTTTATCATTCTCAGCTTTCACGAGATTCTCGTCATGAGGGACAGCGATATCAACAATCATTGCACGGCGCTCTCGTCGATCTATCACCACAATATCAGGTTTATTGGCTACAATAGTCCTGTCAGTGATGATAGATCGATCCCAGTACAATGTGGCATGCCCATTCTCGAGAACTGGGTCGGGCACATACCTGTAGTATGGTACTTCGATTTCCACAAGGTTGTACTGCAAGGCAAGTTGCTGGTGGATAATCCTAGCCACTAGATTGTGTCTGTGCAAGTACTCGCCGTTAGCAAGACGAGAACAACCGGAAACAATATGTCGGATTGATTCACCGGGACGGTGGCATGCCCGACAGATGTCAACCGTACCGTCCTTAACAATGTATTTCCGATAATTATTCGTCATAATAACTTCATCCATAATTGCACAGACAAAACCTTCGGTTTCCCCGAAGAGGTCGCCGAAACGTAGCCAGGATACAGACGCCAAAAAGTCTACATCAGGCCCATGGAGGGCCCGGAAAAAGCGTCCGTGAAGCTCTTTGCCTTGCCATACTTCCTGACGATCGTTGGTATCAAGTACTGCAGGTTTGCGCCAGTTCTCTTTCGCCAAGGAGAGTGGGGTAAGGCCCTTGTCCACTGCGACCACATCTCGATGCATCTCCACGTCAGTTTGAAGAAAATATTCTCTGAGACTGCAAATCTCGCGGTTGTGGAGGGTTTTAGCATTTAAGAAGCCGCGACCCCCACACTTCCGCGAGAGGTACAGTCTCATTACTGACGACCGTGGGTGATGCATCCGATATGCCGTCAGCAATGTACGGACCTTCCTATCCAGAGCGTCAAGTTCCGTCTGAGTCCATTTGAGTATGCCGAAAGAATACATTAAAACCGGCATGACCCAACCGTTGAAGGCACGCACCTTGTTTCCGCCTGATAAAAGACTATTTAACACTTTATTCAGGCGGCCAAAGAAGCGCTCCCTCAACGATTGCTTCATATCGGCAGTATTGATGCCTAATGCTTCCGACATACCCAAATACTTGTAGGTTTCGGTTGAAGAGAGGGATCTAAGGTGTATGGAATCCGAGAGTTGGATTCCCACGGATTCCGTAATCCCCCCTCTCTTTACATGCATGACCGCACATTTGTCCACACCAAATTCCATCCTGATGGCGCTACTGAACGTTTCTGTTACTCTCAGTAGCTCCATCAGTCGCAAATTGTTGGGGGCAAAGAGTTTCAAGTCATCCATGTAAAGGAGGTGAGATATCACCTGACCACCTCTTTTCAACCGATAGCCTAGACCTGAATCCTCCAGCAATGTGCTAAGAGGATTCAAGGCTAAGCAAAACCAAAGTGGACTCAAACTATCGCCCTGAAATATTCCCCGCTCAATCCTGATCGGTTCATCGGTCCCCTGGATCCGTCGACATCCTGGATAGAGAAGGACCGTCCTCCATTGCCCCATACACGACATCAAGAAGGTGCGTAGAGTTGCGTCTATCTTGTACAACTTATTATCTCTTATTACTCTATTATCATTGTTATTATCGTAGATATTATATCTAAACCAAGAAAGATTTACAAAAACCAAAATATAAATCATTCTTGGTTTAGATATAATATCTAAACCAAGAAAGATTTACAAAAACCAAAAGATTATCTGAATTTTATAATAATATTGACCAAAATATAAATCATTGTAGGTAAGTATAGGTGTACCTATAGGTGTACATTAATATTTGTACCGGATAGAGTTACATAATTTACACGAAATAAAATATTTATAATTAATTTAAATTGTGTTTTTTTAAAGCGTTTAGTTATTTACTTACAATTAATCTGCGTTATATGTTTTTTCTTTAAAATTAAGGCAGGAAGGAATTTTACATATTTGTATAGCTTATATAAATTCCAATTATAAGAAGAAACAAGATTTATTCTTTGTTTTATTTTTGGCACAATGAATTACGAAATCGTAGATTTTTCAGAATTAATTAAGTAGTATCTTAAGCTTCGATGCGACTTTGGTACAAGTGCTGATTTTAAATAGTTTGACACACTCAAAATAATAGATTTTTCTACAAAATGGAGTTTCCACAATAATCCCATAACAAACCCTGGAATATTATGAATGTCAACCGTTATATTTAGGATACAAATTGAATGAAAGTGGCATTAACTTGGGTAGTCTTGTTTATATATTATTGGTTTACCAACAATTGTTTACACAGGTTAGGTATATGATAAAGGTAACATGTGTGTATGTAACAGTGCAACAATCACTTAGAGGCAAACTCCGCATGCGTATATTAGTAGTACAAAAAAAACAAATTGGCTAGTTTTAAATTAAGTACTTATATAAAAGTGTAGATAATGATATTATAACGATATGATGAAATGCAATGTTATAAAGTCTTATCTGTCTGGTTGCACTTTTACTCACAACTTTGTTCCAATAAGGGCTACGTTCGCTAGCTTCTGGCTTGGCGTTTTAAAATAAAGGGGTAAGAAGTAGCCTGACCACGTGGGTGTGGGCGTGTGGGTCGGGGTGCTCTGATTTGACGAATGCAGTTATATTTTTTAATCTTTTCAATATGAATTAAAAAGCCTTGGGCTCCTGATTAACTGTTCTCTTAATTCAAAATGGAAATGTTTAAGCAAGAACATTCGCAAAAATACATAAAAAACTAGAATGAGCAAAACAGTTCTATATATTGGTCGGTTGTTGCCTAATAAATAATCTAAATTAGCATATTAATCGATCAAGTGGAGGTCACATTGTGGACAATCGCGTTAATACCTGTTCAGGTGGTCTGATGTTGCAAAATATTTCAAGGATGAATCTTTTAGCGTCTTTGTCTAGGTGATGAGCTTCTATCAAAGCTTATCTATGAGTTTATTTTATCTGTTAAGAGCGTTTGCCACGGCGTCCTCACCTTCCGCCTGACGCAGGTCCTCACCGGACACGGTTGTTTCGGGAGGTTCCTGTTCAGGATAAAGCGGGAGGAAACGCCCGGGTGTCACCACTGTGTGGATCGCCCGGAGGACACGGTGGAGCATACGGTGGAGGTCTGCCCAGCTTGGGCGGAGCACCGCCGTGTCCTCACGGAGGCGATCGGCGGCGGCGATCTCTCGCGTCCGGCCCTGGTTCAGGCCATGGTTCGGAGCGAGAGTGCGAAGCAGTAATGCTTGCGAAGGAGGAGGCGGAACGCGTGAGGGAGAGGCAAGGTTCGCGCCCTCGCGCCCCTAGTCGCCGCAGGAGACGCCCCGGGCGTCGGGAGTCACAAGCTGATTTCCGGCCACCGTAGGCGCGGGCCTGCGGACGGTGAGCGATGGGTAGCTCGCCGTCCGACAAGGACCAGGCCCGTGTCGACGGCGCGTCGTATTCCACGCGCGCCTCAAAGAGTTGTCAGCACCAACTGACGGGGTCCGATAGGGCCAATGCCTGCCAGGGTTGCGAGTTTGTCCGAAAGGGATATCGTGACCCTGGCACAGCCCAGAGCAGGAGAAGTTATTTGATAATTTCCCATCCACAAAAAAAAAAAAATCGTTTACGACGTACGGCGTTTCATACAAAATTTCAAGCCCTTTTTTTTAATGACTGAACCGATTTGAATGAAACTTCATATGCATAAGCAGGATTCTAAGGTCTAAAAAGTTAGTAAAGAACATTTTCGAAATGTCTTATTTAAAACCAGGTAAGTAACTGGAAATTTCTGTTTCTATGGAAAATTTTAAATCGGTCGAAAATGTTCTTAACTAAATTTGTAGACCTTTGTATGTATCCTGCTTGTGCCTATGGAGTTTCATTAAAAACGGTTCAGTCATTTTGAAAAAAAAGGGCTTGAAAGTATGTATGAAATGCCGTACGTTGTAAACGCTCTTAAGCTTTATTTTATTATTTATTTTTATTTTCGGTATAATTCCAGTCTAGGTGGAATACACAGTTGTATTTTTCAAAGAACAAAATGGTATTTGATCTTATACTCGTAGGTACAATATTATTAGTACCTAAGCAAAATATGAATGTCACCTACCGGGCTCAAATAATATAAAACAAAATCGAAGAAGAGTACTATCGACACGAAAAGAAGAAGAAATATCACTCAGTGACCGAAAACTCCACAATAGGGACTCTCACAACTTTTGATATCTAATCGTTCGTCTTAGTAATAATTTCGTAACATAGCGAACAGTAGTCTTTTCTTCCCGGAATTAATGTTGTTAATTTATTGTGCATGGGAAAAAACTCCTACGTGGCCTCTACGCGGCCTCTACGCAGGCGCTAGGCGCGTCTACGCAGCTTCCACGAGGCGCCTATGCTGCGTCAACACTGGAAAAACGCTCGGAGCGAAGACTGTTAACTTGCGCTCTTTTTGTATGATTTAACTATCCACAGATAAACCCGTAGATAGGTTCAAGTATATAATAAACTTAACTTTTAGATTACGTGGAGTTATATGGATGTAAATTGCCCAATAACTTGAGCTTAACATAATGTTTAGCTAATTAATATCATCGTCGCTTGGAAATAGCGTTTAAAATAACATTAAAACTTTATAGTGGTGATGTGGAACTATTGTTTTAATTTTATAAGACAAGATTAACTGGTAAAGCAAGTAAAAGTGTAAGAAAACATGAATATCTGCCGATATCCAGCAGCTGTAAAGATATTCTGATGTGGCAGCCTTCTCAAAAGTGGCATGTGCAAGTGGCATACTTATGTATGTCTGATTAAGAAGTGTATCAAACTTTTCAGGATAATTTATGTTAAGTACCTGAGTAGGTACCTCATAAAATGAGCCTGAAAAGTCTGATAAAAGGATGGATGTAACTGAAACAAGGATTATTTCAGAATCATTGTTGTATTTTATATTTCGTTGCTGCTAATTATCAAATATCGCGAAGTATTGATCAAAAATCGAACGGTGTCCACAGATGTAAACTCTGGTAACACGACGGCCTTTTTCGTGACTTGGGTGTTTGTTTTTAGTCTTAGACCATTTAACCTAAATGTTCTAAGTTTATAGTTGACATCTCATAAATTCTATGTATTTTATTAGTTTTGTTTGTAGTTGTAGAGTAGTATGTTTACCAATTACATACATAACTCGATTGCAGGACAAAAATAATGTCATTATGCTTCATATTGTTCAGCATAGCATAATCAGCCTATAATGTGTCCACTGCTGGGACACAGGCCTTCACTCTTCGAGAGGGAGTGGGCCTGTACCTAATCTACCACGCGGGCCCAGTGCGGGTTGGTATATGTCACATGTCTTCGAATTTTGGTTTTAACGATGTTTTCCTTCACACTTTTGAGAGCAGTGGTGATGAAATTATTTAAACAAAGTAAAGCGCCTGCCTCTGAGAGCAGTGGTGATGAAATTATTTACACAAAGTAAAGCGCCTGCCTGGGTTCAAACCCACGACCTACAACTCGTAAGTCGGGGCCGTTATCACTGGGCCACCACTGCCACTTGTTCAGGACACATGCATACCCCGTACGGCTCATTGTATTCAGGGACCGTACAACCCCGGTTAAGGGTTAAGCCTTTCGAAGGGGTAACCCATTCAATGGGTTACCTTTATCATGATGTAACCCATTGAAAGGGTCTTTATGCTAGAAACCCATTGAAAGGGTTACATGATAACCCATTGCATGGGTTTTATAATTGAAACCCAGTGAAAGAGTTACATGATAACCCATTCAATGGGTTCTCTTACCTACTTGAAACCCAGAAACATGAAACAATCATAATATTATGTTATTTCGATATCCGCCCAGTACGCGTAGCATGACCAATTCTATCTCTATTCACCCAGGGACCATTTTGGTTACCATTTTAGAAAAACCCATACGGTGTGGGTAATTTTGAATGGCTTAAATTATGCCGTTCAAAAGGGTTAACCACACCGTATGGGTTTTATCGAAAACCCTTTCAATGGGTTACCAAAATATAAATTAAGCCGTTCCTAAAGGTTACCCATATCGTATGGGTTTTGGTTTAACCGCTTAGAAAAACCTTTCAATGGATAACCAAAGTGGTCCCTGATTGTATTACCAATTATTATTTTACGCTGTCTTGATTGATTCATTCATTCATTCATTCAATAGCAGCAGTAGCAGTTCAATCATATTTTTTCAATTTCTACTTTTCTTTTTACATTTGTAAAGTAAACGTGCATTATGGCCATCTGGGCGAATCTTTAAAACATTTCACAATATTTTCTTGAGTGAGAGTCTATGAGATTTTACGAGTCATTGAAGACATTTGTAACCGTTGCCTAAGAGAATGGATTGATTACTTTTTAACTTCCATGATTATGTTTGTAACTGTGCCTAAGGCTAGGTTTCGAGTTATCTCGTATTTTATTAATGTTCATCATTATTTTTGAGACATCACACTTATCAAGTATAATAATGTTTCGTTCAGATCTGTATGAAGAATTTGATAAATTATTCATGCATCGATACTTTGTTTATATACTTGTGATTAAAATATCAATTGAAATGGGTAATGAATAATTTATGATTTTTACTTATTAGCTTCTATTGATTTGTGAAGTGGGATTTGGAAGCCTAAAATGGACGCTTTGGCAGAATCATAATATGATCTGCGTACAACTCATACATCCCGCAATTCATCTGTGTGACAGCTGTTTTTTGACATTAGACTTCATTAAAGCAATTCTTATTTTGTGGACCATTTTACAAAACTCCATACAAAACTGTCTCCATACAAAACTGTCTCCATACAAAATGGCGGGATATGAATTGTACGCAGATCATAATATGATTCTGCCAAAGCGTCCATTTTAGGGCCCCTGTTACATAGGTTTTTTCTGAAACCTACATCAAGCACCAGCTCACACATTGTGAATTTATATAGTTCAAAACTGTGCAGTGCTAAAAAACCAATACAAAGAAAATATAGTTACCTATTTGTCATGCAAGGCTGCAAAGTTGTTTTTTGGCGCGAGCAGGGTTGGATTTTGTACTATAATTATAGTATTTATACTATAATTTCGCCCTTTGTACTATATACTATCCACATCTAAGGATAGTACGCTAAAATACTATAATTTAAAGTTTGCTCCCGAATATTAGTTTTACGTCATATTATGAATACTTCGACCGCGTCTATCTGACCGAATTCAGATCTTGCGATTTGTTCTGTGTTGATTCCCAGATATTCGCAGTACACTTCTCTCTTTCCACTAATCTCGTTCCTTCCATTCCATTCGAAATTCAATCAAAGTTTGTTTAAGTTTTAACAATCGCTTGCGAATTTTTGTGTGAAGATACGAAACAAACTGGCAACAGAATCCATAGACGCCATTTTAGTGACTAATACTAATATTCAAGAACTGATAAACTTAGAAAAGGAGTAAATTGTGCCTTAACGGGTGTTGATTTTGACTATTATATGTTAAATTAAAAATAATGAAAGTGTACTATATTTTTTTAATAAATACTATCCTTTTCATTTTTTTGTACTATCTTTTTCAACCTACCTAAATCTAACCCTGGGCGCGAGTATCTGACGCAATAACTTTGCTGCCGAGCGAAATACACAACTTTTCACCTCACTAAAGGAAAATGCTAGGTGCAAGAAAAACAGCATAAATAATATGTTAAATTAGTGTTTATTTCTTTTAAAAATTAAAAGTAAAATTACTACAATTTGTAAAACTGAAAGTTACCTATATTTTAACTGCTCTGCTTGTAAAACTAATTATACATTGTTACAACTACAACTAAACACACATTACAATGTTTTTATAACGAAAAACATTGAGAAGCATTCAGAAAAGTTGCTGTTGTTGTTAACTTATCACGAATACCAATATTGATAGGAACTTCGTGATTCGTGACGAATTATATGTCAAAATTGTAGATAAATATCAAGCCTTGCGCCCTGCTAATACACCAATCGATCGATTTCTTCTACAAATATAGCAAAGGAAAATGTGTTAGACAGCCTATGGGAAGTACTCAAATTGGTGGTTTGCCATGAAAAATTGCCACTTTCCTTGGTCTTCTACAGGAACCAAAGCAATAATGCTATGTATGTCATAGCATTATTGCTTTGGTTCCTGAATCGATCGATTGGTGTATTAGCAGGGCGCAAGGCTTGATATCTATCTATAAAAGGATTTATAAGTGGTATTGTGGCTTGATCTAAAATTAGATGTCTCAAATCCGGTAGTAACACCGTAGCTATGTACGCTCACAAAAACAAGATTTGGGGATTTCTACGTTACAATCTTGTCAAATACGATATCTACTACTACTATTAGGTATAATTTCGTTGTACGTACCTATACAAAGAAAAGTTTGGAATAACACGAGGGCCGGCGACTTTTTGTGAGTTAATTGCAAATAAACTGAAAACATACATTAAATGATAAATGATTTTTATTTCTGTAAGTAGGTTTGTACAAACACTTTTACACGTCAATCATATTTAAAAAATAAAAACTAACTAACTAAAAAGACTACTCTGAGAAGAAAGGCCGAAACAAACTCAGAGGTCAGTCTCTTTTAAAGTCCAGACATAATCTTGGTCAGATCATGTGAAGGCCATGTAGATTGGTGTCTGAGATGGTCTTTTGAGGAAAGAACCACACAGATTGAGTGGACCTGACCAGTCAGTGCACGCATTTGTCAGTAATCGTGCAGCTCTACTCAGAACTTAAGGAGCTCAACGATGCGACGATTAATACCAAAGAAAGGACATTTGGGTAGGCCGCTTATATGACTCAAACTGCCAGACCATGATTAACACTAACTGAGAATAATAGAAAAGGATAAAAAAAAAAAGTTATAACCCACATAGTCTTCACATTCACAATAATTAAAATAATATAATACTTTACAAGTAAATATTCATGTCATTGTGTATAAAATAATAATTAAATGTCATTTTATATAAAATTATAAAAGTTAGGAAAAAAAAAAACAAACAATAAAAGTAATCCACCTCAATATGTAAAAAAATTGGAGCAGCTCAATCTCAAGCCTTTTTGTCCTCAATATAATCTTTAACGGTATAAAAGGCTTTCTGGCACAACTTGCGTTTAATGAATGATTTGAATTAGATCTTGAACATGGCTTGGAAGTTTATTATAAAAGCGTATACATTGACATCGGAATGAGCCACCTATTTTATTGAGCCCTCATTCTCTTTAAACTGAAAGAAACAAATTATACGAAATAATACTTGGTTGAGTAGATTTGGCAATTGTTATAAATATTAAAGGGGGACCCTTTAATATTTATAACAAGCAGGCAGGCGCAACACGACAGTACGACGCGACACTAGTAGCACGATTTCTATGAAAACTTCATGGAAAGTATTGCGCTGCGCGTCGCGCTGCCTGTCGCGCCCGCGATATCACACCAGTCTGAACGAGCCTTTAAGACGGAGATATATGCCAGTGACCTTGAGTAGTTAGCTTGCGTGTTCTGTACTGAGCTCACGCAACGCGTCGGACGTTCAGCCAGTAATAGGACTCGCCCATCAAGTAGCGCTGTCCCCAATATGACGCATTATTAATTTATTATACACAAAACAAAAGGTATTTTAATAAAACGCGTATACTAAAAGATTAATAATGAAATTATCTTTAAATTCGTGAAGGTTTCAGAAAAATACGCTTGGTAGATTTTGCGCCATTCTCAGTTTTTTATCCGCTTTAGTACTTTACAAATAAATTTCACTATGTAATATAAACATAATCTAAAATATTCACATATTAAATTATTGAGAAAGTGCTCTAATTTAACATATATTTTTTTCAAATCATTAACACTACTCGTTTAGACGTGATCTTCAGTATAAAATCATTAAAAGTCTGTTATCGTCGCCTTAAACAGTAAGACGGTAGCCAAACAGGAAAATTCCTCTATAAAGGACAAAATAGAAATAAGCTCTTTAATAAGCAACACAGCCCGTAACAAACATCTCGTAGCTACCTATAGTGCGTGTACATTAAAAAGTGCTGATAAAACCACAAAATACATTAAATATGAAAGTCATGAGTCATCAGGCATCACATTGATGCTGCCAGGGTATAATGAGGTTACAAAATTTATTGAAACTCTTACAGTAAAGCCTAGCGCAGTTGTGTTGTTACGTGAGTGAGAGTAAGTGTTTTGTAATCCTAAGTAGTGAAGCTGATGTCATAGTGATTGGGAGCCAGTCGATGACCCCTTGACACGACTATTTAAAAATACCTAAATCAGACAATGACCGATACCAGCGCACGCGCCGGCCGACACTAATGAGCTTGAATTATTAACTGATCCAGTTATTTCACGATAATTAAAGGTCATATGAACATTTTATTTATAGATCATGCATGTTTACAAATAAAGTACGATAACTTTATCGCTGAGCCAACTTGTAATGCATATGTTTATAATCACTTTGTGTATATACTTAACAAAACGGTAGACTCAACATGGAGTGTGAGTAATTACAAATAATCAGGCAATCATTATGTAAATTATATAATTTTTCGGTTACTTATAAGAAGAGGAAAATATAAAAGATATACAGACGCTTTGAGGAAGTAAAAAGTGTAGGTATGTGAGGATAGTCAATACTCGATTGCATAATGTAATTTTGTTTAACAACATAGTGAAACCTCTAGTGATGATATAATAACGGCGCTCAACACCTATGAGCACGGTCTTTAGCGTCCTTTTACAAAACTCCTTCGGTAGGTACCTGATTATATTTACAGTATGCACTCTGTGAAATATGCTTTATTGGTTGAGTAGGAGAGTGTGAAAACTGAGATCACTGGTGATTATGGAAGAAAGGTCATAGGTACTACTTTTATATACATATTGACATTGCAGAATATTATATACAATTTTACATGAAACTTACTTTGAAAAGTATTATATTTACTGCTTTAATTTATTGTGAATGTGAGCACTATGTGGGTCGTTTTTATTTTCTCTTTAAATATGTTCCTTTTTTTTTCTTTTTCTCTGTTAGTTAGTTTTAATGATGGTCTGGCATTTTGAGCGCTTTATGCGGCCTACCCAAATGTCCTTTCTTTGGTATTGTTCGTCGAGTCGTTGAGCTCCTTAAGTCTTGAGTTGAGCTGCACGATTACTGACAAATGCTTACACTGATTGGACAGGCCCACTAAAATGTGTGTGGTTCTTTCCTCAAAAGACCATTTCAGACACGGATCTACACGGTTCTCACGTGATCTGACCAAGATTATGTCTGGACTTTAAAAGAGACTTTGACCCTTGAGTTTGTTTCGCCATTTCTTCTCAGGGGTAGTCAGATAGGAAATGTCGGCTACATCTAGATTATTTTTTTTATTTTTTATATGACGTGTAAAAGTGAGTCTAATATCTTATTTACAGAATAAACGATTTCATTTCATTTCATTACTAACCAGACTCCAAAAAAAAAACGTGTCTACAAATCCTGTACATGATTAATTTTTCAATAAGAAAAACATTAAACTATTGTGAATAAGAGCAAAGTCAGTATTATCATTTACCTGTTCAAATAAATGCATTAATATTGTGTTTCTTATTTGATAAGGATTTATTGGGCACTATTAGACATTTATAATTATGAAATGTTCATAATTTATATGGAATTCTGGCTATCAAAAGCAGTGATTACAGTTTAATATTTATTTGACACGTAACACACAGCTCCCATAAACACTTTATGGTACTCGTATACGACCAACGTTAAAAGAGGTAATTAGAAGAGGTATTTAGTTATTTACAGCAAATACTTAGTGACGCCACTTGGTGAGTCTAAAGTTGATTAATTAATTAACCTTTCAACCGTGTAAGCAGTTTTGCATGAGCACACTACGCACAGTTATCTATAACGACTGACCAATGATAAAAAAACCGGCCAAGTCCCTGTCGGACCACGCACAATGAAGGATTCCGTAGTTGTGATGAATTTATCCCAAAAACAATATTTTTACTACTAAACTAAAAAAAATACGGTATTTGGACTATTTCCTTTACTTGTGCTATGAGACCTTGCTTCTTGCCAAATTTCTTGATTCTAGGTCAACTGGAAGTACCCTATAGGTTTTGATTTATTTGCGAGTATCCAAATATGTCGCAAAAATCGCCGTATTTTTTATTGCGTTGACTTAGAAGCTTGATTTTTTTAGAGCTCCAACGGACTGTAGACTTACGTATTTGGTATTAATTTCAACTTGATACCTCTACGCGTTCCTGAGTAAAAGGGTCTTAATTTAATTTATTTATTTATAGTTAATTAAAACGGTACAACACCAATTACATTAATTAACATAGAAGAATAAAACAAGATTATAATTAACATATTTTTGTATAATAATGACAGACTGACAGACATACAGATAGACAGACAGACGGCCAACGAAGTGATCCTTTATGGGTTCCGGTTTTTCCTTTTGAGGTATGGAGCCCTAAAAATAACTCTTGAATGTTACTTTAGAGTTTATGAACAGACTACACCTGTATGTAGTAAGTATGTGGATTACAGAAGTGTTAGGAATCACTTTTTATGATTATAATGCTGGAACAACAGTAATCAATCCATCCAGTCATCCATCGATGTAGCGTTATATCTACTTCACTACTGAAAATAGGTTTTAAATGAACTACTACTGGCACATAGTGAACCACGTAATACGTAGCCACGCATCCATTGATTTGTTAATACGTATATTTAATCCATGTACGAATCCTAATCCACGCAATTATTTATAGTTTATAGTTACGACTTAGCTTCCATCTGACTCTGAGTAATGAACTAATGTTATTACTACGGTAATACATAAATAAGTACTTTTATAATGTGCTGACACACATTCTCATAGTGAAAAAACACGCCGATAAATAATACAGACGTATTGCGACATAGTCTATGTTTTAATCACCGATATAATCACATTCGTTTACAAAGACATATTTTATGACAAACAAGTTGCACGCTAATTCCGATATTAACGTTTAACGATTAGATACAGTGAATATTGACAATCAAGCGTTCATATATGTTTCCATACATGGGGCGGCATATTTCCCACATGATACAGTGTGACGCTGTCTTTAACTTACGATTATATCGTTATTATGGAATAGTTACGCGCATTTTCATTATAGTCACGAGTTAGGAATGAAATCAAGTGATAGGGTTACGTAATACGTCAGCCATTCATGCTTTATTATATTTTTTCCATGCTGATCCGAGAGCTAGGTACTTCACGTAAAATCAGTAATTTCTAAATTAAGCTCTGTAAGTAAAGGAATTGTAATACCTAGTGAATTTATAATTCCTTTACTTTCATCATTTCAGCCGAACGACGTCCACTGTTAGACATAGGCCTCCCCCAAAGAGGGGGTTTGCCATAATCGCCACGCTTGGCAGGCAGGTTGGCGATCGCTGTATGTTCAATTGCATAAGATAATGATAAGTGGAAGCGCGGAGTCTCCTAACACAAGCAATTCCTTGCTTAAAAGGTGATCTCCAATAACATTGTATCTATATGTCCTTTTTAATTGAAATAAACATTTTTTTTATTTTTTTATTTTATGTTTTTTTTTATAGTCTATTTATTTAAGGGATTTTTGTTCACTTATGCGACGATGCCAATCCCATCGTGCTTTAACAAATAACAACTTACTCCTAAACTAAATTAACTTACTCTAATTTTTTTTCTAAAAAAGTAGGTATATAATATTTTTGCTGCATCTGTTGTAGGCTTAGCTAAAATACCGTGAAAAATGCCAACACTCACTATCGACAATTTTAACGAATTGATAAGTGCGTTTCTTTTGTTAGTATACCGGACATATTCCAACACATGCTGTGCATCCTCTATTTTATTATTTTATGTTAAAAAATACATAGACAACGCTGCTGCCCATTCACTAATAAGTTTTATTTTACTAACAGTTTTTAAAAAACCCTTTACATAGCTTAATTAAACCTAACATTTAAAATATAATCATGGATTTCACAGACAAGATTCTGAAGAAGCTGGAATTTACATTTCTGGTGGAAACCTTATTCTAAGAATTAAATAATTAGCCTATAATGTTCCCACTGCTGGGACACAGGCCTCCTCTTTCTGTGAGAGCGAGTGGGCCGTAATCCACCACGCGGGCCCAGTGCGGGTTGGTGGATGTTTATGTCTTGGCATTATTAGCTCTAGGACATACTGGTTTCCTCACGATGTTTTCCTTCATCGTTTTGAGAGCAGTGGTGATGAAATAGTTTTCTGACTCAAACTCAAAGCACTTATTACAATTAAACCACAGGTACTTTTGAACTGTCAAGGAGTCGAGTTAGAAATATGAAGCTAGTCACCCATTCCAAAGCGTAGTAGGTTCATATGGAGAAGAACGAGCAAGAAACTCCACGGACACTCTTTTAAATTAAAATATTGATACAAAGTACACAAAATAAAGCGCTTGTCTGGGTTCGAATCCACGACCTACTACTCCTAAGTCGAAACCGTTACCACTGGGCCACCACTGCTCATACTAAGAATTAGTTGTGTAAAAACTAACATTAGATAAGTCTAGTTACTACACAAATGGGATTTTATTAATCACGGGACTTATAATAGTTATTTTGGGCTAAAGAGGGTAAAGTCAAAGATATAAATAATATAAATATGTGTCGCATCCGGCCGCATGTTTACAACAAGACGAGGCGCGCCACCTAGCGGCAACTATAAAGACTAGAATTGGCGCGTTATGACAGAGTCGGGGCGTTTCCGGTCGGGAACGAGGTTAAAGAGAACGCGCCAAGTCGGGCATTCTTATCCTGGTGATCGAGCTGTGAAGACGCTTCGGAACTGTCCTTCGTTTTGTTGCATCATCATACCAATCTGTTATTGTCTCAATGCAGGGCAAAGGCCATAATACCTAGTTTATTGTAATACCTAAAGTTATTAAAATGTAAAGTGATTATCATTTGTAGTGATTTCAATAAACAGAGTAAATCCTGACGATCCGACATATGTATAAAAAGTCAAATCTGTGAACTCGTCGTATAAAATTGCGTCCAACAGTTGGCCGCAAAATGCACGTATTACACCAGAATAACACAATGACAGCGTAATGACGTGGCGCGAGTGTAAGACGTAGCCGTCACGCACACCAGCATTACAAAGTTGGTCTGTTTGTTTTAGTTGTTTTGCAGCGCGACACTATCTAGACATATAATAATCAAAGGGAAAGACCCTGAGAGTGAAGTATAAGTTCGGTCATCATCAGCTAGGCGAATCTTTTATAATCTTAATTTGTGTCATCGTAGCATGCTACGAGATTAATACGCGGACGTGCTACGAACAACCCTTTCCAGGGTTGCGAGTTTGCCCCAAAGAGATATCGTGGAATATCTCACACACAGGCAACTGAAGGAAAACGGGTGGGTTTTAGTCAGTAAAAGTCTGACATGACTCCGCCCAGAGCGTAAGAAGTTATTTGATAATTTCCCACCCAAAAAAAAAGAAGTTTATCTCTACACTTCGAAGGTAGAAAATGATTACCTAGTACCATGAAACTATGGTTAATTGTTTCCATGCTATTCTTTTACTTGGGTACACGTAAGAAGGAACAATCCTACTGTCTGTTCGTAGCGAAAGCTACGCAATGCTGCGGCTACGACAAGCGACGTAATTTATGTCACTTTATTTAGCTCTGATTTGATTAAACACATAATTTATTGTTAAATAAATTATTATAAATTACTACTCTGGGCTACTCGTATAGATTTGAAAGCCAAAACATTATAATCAGCAGTGGCATTGTATCGAATAGCTTGTATCTCCACCTGTTATAATATTAATCGTCTATCAAAGTGATCAAAAGTTTATCGCATATTAGTGTAGAATAAATTATAAAGTGGTTTGCATTTCGTTTATAAAGATACTGATGTGGGTAGATTTCTAACGCCATGCTTACAAAACTCATAATAGGCTGTGCTGAGATACGATCTTTTAAATGGGCTTCTGATATTTCAGCAGAAATGATAACAGGTTTAGGAAACAAAATGTCAAAAAGTTTGTTTTTAATATAAAGGGTCAAATTAAATCAGCTAGCAAAGGTCTGCACACGTGATAGGCATCGATATCTAAACACGATAACATAAAAATAAAAAGATATAATTTTTTTTGGGATCCAGGACCGCTTGTGTTGTTGTTATTTGAAGTATGACTTGAAAAATCTTAGAGAGGTCTTTAGATTAGGGACCGTACAACCCCGGTTAAGCTTTAAGATTTTTCAACTCATACTTCAAATAACAACCCTTTATCATAATGTAACCCATTGAAAGGGTTTTATACTAGAAACCCATCGAAATAGTTACATGATAACCCATTGAATGGGTTTTATACTTGAAACCCAGTGAAAGGGTTACATGATAACCCATTCAATGGGTTCTATACCTACTAGAAACCCAGTAACATGAAAAAAACATAATATTATGTTATTTCGATATCCGCCCAGCACGCGTAGCATGACCAATTCTATATCTATTCTTCCCAGGGACCATTTTGGTTACAATTTTGGAAAAACCCTATCGAAAACCCTTTCAATGGGAAGGGTTTTCGATAGGGTTTTTCTAAGCAGTTAATCAAAAACCCATACGGTGTGGGTAATTTTGAATGGCTTAAATGAAGCCGTTCAAAAGGGTTACCCACACCGTATGGGTTTTTATCGAAAAGCCTTTCAATGGGTTACAAAAATTTAATATAAGCGGTTCATAAGGGTTACTGGACTATTTGTAGGCAAAGATATGACACAACCGACTTGCTTAGTAACTAGTTAGTTTATTACTGGCTACCGCGCGGCGTGCGACCGTCGTGGTGCCAAACACTGCACTCCTTTCACATTACTTTGAAGACCTGACAATATACAAAAAAAATATAATTAGAAAAACTTCTTATAATCTACTGTTTTCCTATGACTCTTTGCTCGCTCAACAGCTTGGCCAACTTCCGGTTCCAGTTCACGGCTGCTAGGAACGAGTTCAGTGGCCGAGCTCTTGGAGCTTGTACAATCAGATTCGGGTAAAGGATTTCCCTCGCCTCTTCCCACTCATCACCATCTCCCCCACCCAACTCAGCGACAACTTCTGTAACACTATGACCCTCGGTCGGCACCGCAGGATCCTCTATTCTAGTTACTTCGGAGCTAACGTTCGCCGACTGTGGTAATGAAGGTGGTGGTGAGACAGACATTGTGGAAGCTGGCAGCTGTATGGGTGACGGTCTGGGAAGCTGCAACGGAACATAGTGTGTAGTAGTGGCATAATGCCAAACACTGTAGTTACCCATTCGTATGGGTTTTTGTTTAACCGCTAAGAAAAACCCTATCGAAAACCCTTTCAATGGGTAACCAAAATGGTCCCTGATTTAGATAACGACACCCAACACGTCTGTAAAGTTTACACAAAAAAAACTGTTTTTTTTTATTATACCGAAAGCTGTATCGTAATCGAACTCGAATCGGCGATTTCGATTTCGATTAAAAATCATTAGTAGGTAGGTAAATTGCTAATTACAAGCTTCCACATGTATAAGCCCACGTGTTCAAGTGACAAACACTCAGCGGTTGACGACACCAAAAAAAAAATCATCAAATTCATTTTCTTATTTGTTTTATCATGTATAAATTATGTGTATATGTAGGTATATCTAGCTGTATTTTACAGATTTTTATGTTCCATTTTATCTTTGAGATAACTTATTTCACCAAGTAGATAACTGTTTAAATCAAGAAGCCTGGAAATTGTCTGACCGAAAATCATAACAACCATATTTTTATTGCAAAATTCATTTCAGTCTAAATAACCTTATTTTTTCTTTTTTTTTTGGGTGGGAAATTATCAAATAACTTCTCCCGCTCTGGGCGGAGCGGGAGGGCGTGTCAGACTTTTACAGACTCCCAGCCGTGTTCCTTCATTTGCCTGTGTTCCATGGCTACGATATCCCTTTCGGATAAACTCGCAACCCTAGCAGGCATTGGCATATTAGCATATTAGGCATATTACGAATACAATCACAGACTAGTCTAAATAACGTGTGATTGTATTCGTAATATTTGTCAAACATGTTCCTAGAATGGTGACACGGACTGCTGAATCACCGACAAATCGTAGAAGTTATGATTACCAATGATGACTGACAACACTCGAGTACATCAGATTAACTCATACACTCATGCAAGTGAGTGTGTCTACTCTTCCCTATTAGAACGATTTCCGGTCCATTGTGCGGTCCGCTGCGCTCAAAGAATCGGTCGCGCTCTCATTAGTAAGCGCACGATATGACCTATCATAAGGTTCCCAGGACATCTATAACTAGTTATTAAATTAACTGTTACTAAATAACCAAAATCGATGTAAGATAATATGTGATTTATGAGTAAGCCAATTAAATCTTTGTGTTTACTGAAAATGGAGTACAGTACATAATTATTAAACTAAATCCGTCTTATTCCAAAACACGATCTAAATTTAGTACTAGAATAATTACTAGGTTTGCCACCATGACTAAATAAAACTTTATTATAAAATGAAGTTTATCACTAGTTCATGAACTAGCTATGGTACTAAAGATAGTCCGCCGAGACCCCTAGTTTTTCTATGGACTAACTTCGGTACTAATTTATTTGAGGTTAGCGTTTATTGTTATTGTGTGGCTTTTTATTTACAAATCGACTTGATGGATTTGGAAGATTTGGATAATTATGCTGGAGACGTCTCGGCGATCTTACAGACATCGTCTTACGTAGTATGACGTAATATTTCCTATAATCATATGAACATTCGCGTTAGGCAGTCGAAATAAGATGATACAAACCATTGCTTACCTAATATTAATTAAAAATCCATGTTTTGGTCAGTGGGTCGTCTTAGGGTTTTACTAAGTTTATCTTCAACGGTTTAACCAGACACAACTCACGAACAAACCACATTATCAACAGTACCTAATACTAAGATTTATTATTTATGGACGCAACATTCAACACGATTGGTCTCAAATTACGAGTGCCGCGCCGTACCTATGGAATTCACTCCACTTCACGCTAGAGGTGTTAAAAAATATGATAACTTGATTATAAAAAGCACGTCAAAAGTACAAGTTGTGCTTGTTCAATATATTGTAACCTAAACAAAGAACGATTTATGATATATTTTTGTATTGATTAATAATTATTTATGCATTTTAAGTGTTATTATAATATCAATATTTAGAGAAACGAAACGTTGCTTCAAATAGATGCAGAATGAACGAATGAAAGAATGCCATTTTTGTTTCTTATCTGTGGAACCATGAATTTCTTTGGTACTAACTGATCCCCGAAAAGTCTTCGTTTTGTAATAAGAACACGTTTTGAGCCTGATATTAACTTGAATACCGTAACAATCCTAGACCTTCTGGTCTTGGTATAAAACAGTACTTAAACATTTTTTTATAATAAGACGGTGTAAGTTTATTCAAGCATGTACATTGTAAGTACAGCTAACGTGATGAATCACGTGTTGGTCAATGAGTGAGAATATGTGTATAGTAAGAAAATATAAACAAGAAAGACTAATAACTTTACATTAACTTACCCGCTTAGAAACAAGTTGCGGTGACGAAACGTGTATGCATCTCCGTAATGGAAGTAACTTTAGAGCCTATTAACTTGAGATTGTCTTACGATATTAAACTACTGATTTGAATATGCACATAAAAAAAAATGCAAATCAAGTAGACGTTAAACAGCATCTCGTGTAAATTATTGACTGTTCAAGACAGGTTATTACTTCAGAACTGACGGATTTTGGAACGCCAGACAAGTTTTTGGCAACATTACGTAACTAAAAAAGTTCTGAATCACAGAATAAACCGCAAAATAAACAAATGTTAAACAATCACCGCTGCAATTTCACGAATTTCATTATTCGTTTAGCATCTTTGTTTAGTAACGTTATGTTAATCTGCTCATCCGCAAGATATTGTTAGGTTCGACTCAGGTGGGTCATCAATCCTAACTCTGTCCACAAATTGTCTTGGGCAACACTTCCCATGACAGTTCGGTATTAATTAATGATGTATCGGTTTGATAGGCTCCGTGGCCTCTCACTGTTGCGCCCCGCACCACGGCTCCTCACAACCGTACATAAATACCGTAATCAAGTATGACAATTTGTATACCCTAAAGAAAAAAGTAGCTGTATGTATCTACTAAAGATTTCTCACCTCACTATGTTTTGTATTATATGTGCGGAAGTTATTGGGGTTGCATCACCGTAAGGCGTTTACCGATGTTTAAACATTCGTTATTATTTTACACGTGCTTGTTTATTTTCTTTGCAGTTATATAGAAAGACATAATTATATAATATTCACCTGTTACAGACTTCCTTGATGTTTGTGGAACGCTGCGGGCCGAGCACGGGCGTGCGACGTTTGTGACAAGACATGATAAATTATGTCATGTCAATTTGTACTAGCATTTAAGACAAAACGGTTTTATCGCTCAAACTGTGATAAAATGTCTGATTCAAGTCATGTCACAGTAGGCCGTGATCGCCCCGCTGAAAGTTCCGAGAGGATTGTTATGTTCACGCACACAGGCTAATAACACTTCACAATAATTTACTGCTAAGTTATCTTTAAACAGATAATTAAATTGTTTGTCGCTATTAGAGAATGTAATTTCAATACAACATACGGTCTATTGTTGGTCCGACAGAGAAACTTTCAATATAGTAATGATAACAAATTATTTTATTAAAATATGCATATGTGACCGATTGTTATTGCGAAAGGAACGAGAACATGGGCCGCCTGTTATTTTTATTCAAATTTCTCACCTAAACTCATTCTGCCCACACTGCGTGGCCGTACACTGTAAATTGATCACACAGATGATTTATGAATGCCATTTTTACATAATAGATAGGCCGTTTGTGTGTGTGTGTCCGTTGCAAGGCGTCCGCCATGTTGGCTGACGTGCAATATTTCTTGTGACCAGAAGCGGTAACTCTACAACATTTCCACAGCACTAATGTGACAACATATAAATCGAATGAATACATAATACTTCTACCCATTGTCTTCGACTCGAATATTAAATCGAGTAAGAATACCGACTTTATTTCCATGTATCGACTGTTTTCCATTTTAATAGTGCTAAGCTCAAAATGTATGAGTACAGCAGACACAATAAGTGTGCAATATTTTATTAAAGTGTCACAGTGGGCATGTGACTACACCATTATTTACATTGTGTTGCGAATGATTTTTCTATTTATGAGTTGGTTTTATAATACATATTAAAAAGTACCTACATCCCTATAATATCACGTAGAATTTTAAGTCTTTATTTACATAAAGCTGCTGATCGTTGCCAAACGGTTTGTTGACGACCAGTAAGCCATTATTTAGGTAATGACCAAGAATGCTATCCTTTCTGGCCGTTTTTTAAGGTTATCGAAATAGTTCGAGGCAGCCTTGAAGAAGGAAAATTGTCACGAAAAAAATAATACTGGTATTCAGCTACATCTGGTCAGACTGGAAGCCGACCCCAACATAGCTGGGAAAAGGCGGGCAGATTTTGATCGAAAAAAGATGGACCCTTTTTAAAGTTTAAGCAGTATCACTGTGTTTCAGTTATTGGATAAAATGACAAGGCCATGATTTTTTTTTTTTTTTTTTTAACGTTGCCCCACACTAGGAATTGCTCCTGTATCGTGGGTGCGTTTACAAACATTTAAACTCACATACACAAACAGCCAGACCCGGAAGTACTTGTAGGTCGTACAAATATTTGTTCCGTGCGGGAATCGAACCCGCGACACGCAGCGCAGCAGTCAATCGCTTAACCACTGCGCCAACCGTGCCGCCCTCAGATTCCCAATTTACCACTTCATCAAACAGACTGTCCACGTCGGATAACTTTTCACCTACTTATAACCATATTTTTTCTAATAGATATATCGACCCATCATCATTTCAACCGAAAAACGTTCACTACTGGACTTAGGTATCCCCCAAAGACGGGGGGGGGAGGTTGCCATAATCGCCACGCTTGGCAGGTGGGTTGGCGATCGCAGTATGGTGTTAAAATGCATAGAGAACCGCTGCTACCCATTCTCTAGTAAGTCCCTTAGTCGCCTTTTACGACACCCACGGGAAGAAATAGGATGGTGCTATTCTTTACGTCCGGCACCACACGGAATTATCGACCCATACTAGGTTCGAAAAGAGATTAAGAGATATCATTAGGACTAAACGTGGATGCGGTGTTCAATCAAATCACATTAAAGACCATCACATGCGATCGGCGATAACTTCCGTGTGATGTATGAATAGAATCTGGAAATTGACAGCTCAAGTATACGTAGGTAAGAGTAGATTATAGTTGGTGTATACGAACTGAGTATTTGTGACACAAAGCGAACAATGAGTAATGTGAACCATGAACTTAGATAATGATCTCGTCTTTGTGTTCAAGTTTCTTTGAGGTGAGCTTTATATCTTCGGAATTCGTCGGATTTGAGTTTGCTTTAAGCTTAGTAAGCTACTATAATATTAAGTATACTGAAACATTATGATTATGTATTTTCACAAAAAAAAGAAAAAAATAGTGCATTTTGATACAAGTGGAGAATGTTTGTTATTGCATTCGAGGCGGAATTAACACCCGAGCCGAGGTAAGCGAGGTTGTTTTTGAGCCGAGAACTGCAATAACAAATGTCCATGTGTATAAAACGACGTTTTCCAATACACTTTTGAAGAAATAAAATATAATAACGAAAAATATTTTTGTCATGAATTATTAGGAAACTGTTTTAATTTTCTTTTTTGCCGCGTTTTGCTTTCGCCAGGTTGAAGGAGAAGCAAAGGTATAAAGCCGATAAACAGCCTAATAAGAAAAATAGAAAATTCAAATATTTTTGAGTTTAGAACACAAATAAGTGTTAATTTGTTCATAAACGTTTTTTTTATTGTAATAATCATGGTATTCTATTTATAAACATTATTTAAATATTCCAAAAATATTAACGCCGTAAAGACGCATCTTTGCAGAAATTTAAAAAAAAATCACCTCCGAATAGAGAGGACCGTCTCTGGCGCGAGACGGTGTGAATAGAGGCATTGAACCAATTTGGACTAAGTATAGGTATAAGTTTATCTCTGGCAATTTTGATTCCCGCACACGTGTTGGAAAATAAAAAATCGCACGCGTGTGAAATATATTGCATTGTGAACCTAATCGTAGTGCGATATGAACCAGTTTTCGAGGAAGTGTATTGAAAAAAATGTTAAACAGTGAAATAAATCAAGCAATCAGTAATCATGCGTCAATTTTTCACAGTAGGTACATAAACTTTGAAAACACGTATTAGTTCACAAATACACATCAGTTCACAAAAAAATCGTGAATATATATTTTTGTGTGTATGCATACACACAAAAATATATATTCACGATTTTTTTGTGCTTTGCACTAAGGCCTCTTCCAAAGTATATTCGTGCGAGAAAATTAAAAAACAATCTTGTTGAGCTTTTTAAAGCTCAATTATACAACAAGCTCCGGTTATACATTTAACTGCTTGAAATAACAACAATTATTTTCTAGATCCTGTATCCTGGCGATTCTGTACTACATTAATTTCCATAAGCACCTGTAGGTAGTAAAGCTGACTCATAAAATAATGTTTTATTAGGTAGCAAGTCTCACAAACACGGCGACATTAATGCTTGCAAGCAAGTCCTTGGGTAAACCACACGTTTTCTCCAACCCATTTCTTCAAGTCCCTTGAGTTCCGTTGTCAAAGTAAATACTTTGACAATGGAACAAAGATGTTATACTTGTAAAGTTGCTTGCGGGAAATCCGTCAAGCAACTTTATAAGTATAACATCTTGATATTTTTAGGGTTCAGTAGTAAAATGGTAAAAAGGAACCCTTATGGTGAGACTAAGTCTGTCTCTCTGTCTGTCACACCTGGATATCTCAAGAACTACTAATGCTATCAACTTGAAATTTAGAATAGTTTTAGATGCCCGACTATTTTGCAAACACAAAAAAAAAAAAATATAAACTTTTTTGCAAAAGGGACTGAAAGGGAGGGGGTCTTAAATAATTGAAGTGAGAGGGGCTACTAGGGCATGTGGGGTATCATATGAAAGAGCGTTGTTTGCACATTCTCAAATATTGTTTTTTTAGGCATAGTTTCCGACTTTTTATGAAAAATTAAAAAAAAAAACCGTTCCCGGCTCCGTTATCTCCGAAGTTTGCATAGATAAAAATCTGAAATTATTCTATGTGATAGAAGTTTATGTAAACATTACAGGAATGATAAAACGATGTGTCTAAATAGCACAGTTTTTCAGAAATCACCAACATCATATACAACATTAGTTTTTGTTTATACTAAACCCGAAAAGGGATCATTGTACTCATCATTTTGAACAATTTTTTCTATGAGACCAACCTTGAAATCGCGAAATAAAAATCAGCTGTTCCATACATTTTGTCGATAAGTGAACACAAATGTAGGGAACAGCAGATTTTTTTTTCGCGATTTCAATGTTGGGCCCATAGAAAAATTTGTTCAAAATGATGAGTACAATGACTCCTTTTCGGGTTTAGTATAAACAAAAACTATTGTTGTTTACGTACGGAACCCTTGGTGTGCGAGTCCAACTCCCTCTTGACCGGTTTTTTTTATTTACGTTCAGAAATAGTAGGTACAGGGAAATATATTTTACCTAGTTTGTGAAACTCACAAAAAAATTGTCTTTTGACAACTACGTAATGCGAATCTAAGTCATTTTTTTTGGCATAAAGTTTAAGTACCTACTTACTTACATACATGCTAATCTTATAAGCTACAGTTCTTCCCTAGTTCCCATACTTAGGAACTTTAGATTGCACATATAAAAACTCCATAGTAGAAGAACTCCAGAGTAGTCATAGTCTGAATTTATATCATTATAGTGATGGGGCTTGATCTCCAGTTAGAACAGTGGCAGCCTACAAGGTAAATGGCGTGCTTAATCCTCAATGGAACTATTTATTTAATGACTATTCATTGCTATCCGGATGTAAATATGCAAGAAAATCTGTGAATGTATTTTTGAGTATTACACTCAAACGTAACTGTGATGAGCCGTCGTGTAGTTTAACATCTTTTACTTACGCACTAACTGGACAGGACAACTCAAATTTGTATAGTTTTTTCTTCAAAAGACCATCTCATACATTAACCTGCATGGTTCTCATAAAGTCTGACCAAGATTATGGCTTGACTTTATTAAAAGAGACTGTGAGACTGTGACCTCTGAGTTTGTTTCGGTCTTTCTTCTCAGAGTAGTCAGTCAGGTAACAACGAACTCATATTACAAAACAAAGTTTATCTTCAGACCCAGGTTGCCAACATGGAGCCATTATTGAATTTCGAACTTTATTCTGACTATGATAAAGTTCCTAAACACAAAACTGACAACTTAGTACCGAACTAAGTTTTCAGTTTTGTAAATAAAAGAAAATTTAGGGTTTAATTAATTTAATTTAATTTAATTTTTTTTTTTCTTTTTTTAGGGTCATTGTGGTCATCATTATGAACAACTTTTACTATGGGACCAAACCTGAAACGGCGGATAAAAAAACAGCTGTTCCCTATACATTTTGACGAGTTATTCGAACGTAAATGTAGGGAACAGCAGATTTTATTTTCGCTATTTCAGGTTTGGTCCCATAGTAAAGTTGTTCATAATGATGAGGACAATGACCCCTTAAGAGGTTGTGCGTTAATTCTGGGACATATTGTGTAACGACATTAAAAGGAAAACTATTACAGCTAAGTAGGCTTTACAAGTGAACGAGTAATAGTCGACCAACTTACATTTGCAGTTGGAGAATTGACCGTGATGTATATCGATGTATGGGAGAACATGTTTTTCAACTACAATGTTAAGTTTGTTTTTGGGATAATGACCCCTTAAGAGGTTGTGCGTTAATTCTGGGACATATTGTATAACGAAGTTAAAAGGAAAACTATCACAGCTAAGTAGGCTTTACAAGTGAACGAGTAATAGTCGACCAACTTACATTTGCTGTTGGAGAATTGACCGTGATGTATATCGATGTATGGGAGAACATGTTTTTCAACTACAATGTTAAGTTTGTTTTTGGGATAAATTCATCCCAACCACGGAACCCTTCATTCACCGCGTGGTATACACGGCTACACATCAAGCTATTAATTTTCAGTATAAGCTGATTTCGCAGTATAAAGGATTTTCGTAAAATGAGAGGTCAGCGTATACTGGGAATGTTTAGCTTGATGTGTAGCCGTGTGTACGAGACACACTTAGCCGTGTTTTTAGTAAAAAAACTCGCCCAAATATAAAGCGATTTATGAACTCTTTGTAAAAAAAATTACAAAGAGTTCATAAATCACTGAATATTTTATGTCAAAGATAAAGTAAAGTTAAAGTTGCCTTTGTTGTTCTGAAAAATATTTCACGATTCTAAAATAAAGCCATTGTTGTAAGCAAACTATCATTGCGTTATCCGAAATTGATAAAAAACTTGAAGACGCAAAATAAATAGACTGTCACAAGTTAGATCGAATGTCGTTTCTCAATTAACATAATTATTCCGAACAATTTATTCTGTTACGCGTCGCATTGAAATATAATATGTATTAGTTTCATTGGTATGTTGGTACCTATGAATAAATGAAGCATATTGCACACTTGACGCGCTCGTCACCCACGCCTCGCGCCTCGCCGCGTCATTCTGTCATCTCCAAACCATTGGTAAAAACTTTTGCTTACACAATTCAGCGGGCCAAGCACGGGCGTGCCCAAGATGTTTGTGACAAGACATGATAAATTATGTCGTGGCAATTTCTACTAGCATTATAAGACAAAACAGTTTTATCGCTCAAACTGTGATAAAATGTGTGACACAAGTCATGCCACAGTAGGCCGTGCTCGCCCCGCAGCATCGATGTAGCGGAGCTTTTGTCGTGGGGTCGAGGACCTTCGGCTATACTAGATAATTGCATAACATCTCTGTTTACATAACGTTTCCTAATTATAGAGAAGATTTCTCACAAGCTCACAAGCGTAACCGAATGGAAAAAGATGGACAGACGTCGGACATGTATAAGTAAAACTATAAACCGCTAACAATATTGGTTGAAATCGAATTTGTTCTCCGTTATTCAAACCTGCTTTGTCGTAAATAATAAAATGTGTTATACGAGTAGTAGGTAAGTACGTTTATAGGTAGACGATGATCTAAAAGATTGCGGTCGAGCCCGTCGGATTCTGCGGCGCTCTCAAGGAGGACCGGACTATTTCGAAGCCGGAACCGAACCCGCACATGGAAATTCTACGCTCACATCGACTGAATCGAGAACTGTTCTTTTTAATACTTAAATCAAGAGCGAATATACTTTGTCTCTTTTTTGCCAAGGCATCGAACAGAGAAAAAAACTGAATAATGTTGGTAGATCGTTTTTGTCTGTTTGTTTCAGTAAATTATGATACGGTTTCCATTTTCGAGACAAGCTTCCGTAATTTCATATAAATTTAAATTCAGTAGGAAATTATTCGAAAATGATGTGTATGACTTGAGTAGATTCGGCCGACTACACTGACGCACTTACAGTAAAAATATGAACTCGTTTGTAAGTTTTCATAGCTTCAAAAGAAACTTATTGAAATACAATAGCAGTTTATTAATATGTAAAACGATGAAAATAAGTTCTTCTCCTTTTCTCGCCCTAACAACTTGTGAAGGTCGGCCAAATCACAGTTAAGTTATTACCATAATTTAGATACCTTTAATTCTAACGAGAAATTTACTATTGTTAATCGAAAGTAGATTCAGATTTTAACCACACATTAAACCATTTGTGTGTCCAAAGTTTATGGGTGCGAGCAAGCGATTTTTTAGGCGATTTTTGTCAGAAAGAAATACATTCACAAAAAAATCGCCGAAAAAATCGCTCGAGGGCGAGCACCTTATATCACACTTTACACTAATATTATAAAGGCGAAAGTTTGTGAGTGTGTTTGTTACTTCTTCACACTCAAACGGCTGGACCAATTTTAATAAAATTTTATATGGAGGTACCTGACACCCTGGATTAACATATAGGCTACTTTTTATCTCGATATTCCCACGGTTTCAAGACTTACGCGGGTGAAACCGCGGGGCGCAGCTAGTAGGTACATAAAAAATCATGACAGTACCTGTCGTGTTATTAAGGATGTGTAAGCTGAACAATATATTCCAGTACCGTTCAAGTCAGTCGTAAATTGTCTGAATATATTGAAAAAACACATTGATACATGGCCGGGATTGAGTTCGCGACATCACAGTATCTCGTTTTAGTCCGACACCCCACACCCGAGACTGTCACCGCTTCTGTTACATTTTACGTGATTTATGTTCGTTAAAATAATGTGATCGAATACTTACTTAAGGCTCCTGTAGACAGGCGCGACGTGACAGTGCGACACAATTTTAGTAGAACAATTTCCATGGGTTTTTGATTCGGAATATTTATTATTTATAATATAAAAAATAAATATTCCGAAAAAAAAATCATAGGAATTGATCAACTACTGTCGCGTCGCGCTATAGCGTCGCGCCTATCTACGGGAGCCTTTGAGTAGGTTTTTTCCAGTGCTTATTATGTATGTATCGACTAGACTGAATAATCTGCCGAAAACACATTCATTTATATGCACGCGCTAACAACGTGATACACCTTTTAGTGTCATTAAGAAATCACCGGTTTCTGTGATGATGGCATGGCGACTCAGCGAGGTTACGTCTGCGAGCTGTCCACGCTCATATGACTATACTTTTCGTCTATTATTACTGCAAGTATAGTTCGCTTTCACTATCGCCCATCAAGTGACGATGTGACAGCATAATTAAGCGCGTCGAACATAATCACGCACGGGTCGCGTGCATTCAGCCTGGAGGCTGGACAAAAAGATCGGTCGTGACCCCGCCTGAACTGCCGGATGTGAAGAAAGTACTCATTGCAATCTTCCGGTCTACGTTACGTCCGTCAGCGAGTGTCATAAGTCGAAAAAATGTATACGCTATTATCGTGAGACGGTTATAAATTTTTCCATTATAAAGTGAAAACATTGGTACGCATTCAAGGGTTGACATAATTATTATGTTATGGCTATGTTACACATCATGAATAAACAAAGGAACTAATAAAAAGTAGGTAGGTAAATACCAATTGATATAAAGCAATACAATTTAACATAGCTTAATAAGCTAGTTTTCTTTTGTTTATATTATTATTTAGAAAACAATGTTTATTTAAATTTAAATTGATTTGAATTTAAATTACGCATTACAAAGTCATTTACATGCACGTTAGCACAATATTGTGAATATTTAAAACATTAAATAAGTATGTTTAATACGATAACTTGTGTAACAGTCTAATAGTGTAATAGTTGTCGGTGTTTTATGAAACTGTGGTGTCGGAGTGGAGGTGCATCGCGGTGCGGCGCGCGGTGCGGCGGAGAAGCGGTGCGGCGCGCGCGCAGTGGGCGAGGTTAAGCGATTGCTTAGATCCGCGTTCACCTCGCATTGTGTAACCGCGCGGTCGCGGGAGGGGCGCCGTGGGAACCGCCGAAAGCTCGCTAACGCTATGCGCAGCTTCCGCCGTTACGGCCGCATTAACTTAACGATGCATCTTGCACGCCACCGCAACTATACGCAACGTGCTGCACACTCCACGTCAAATTGATTCGATTGTCATCTTAGCAACAGGAAATTATCATGCTGATGCCGCAAAACATTGCCACCTAAATTTTTGTACCGAGCTGATGCTACTTTCTAGTGTCTCGTATTATACATGCATCCATATTACACGATCTGTCTAAGAGAACGGCGAAGATGGTCCGGGTAGGTACCGCGCCTGCCATAATGCAGCAAACGAGAGCATGGAGCGCTGAAGGCACACAAAGAGCATTGTGAAAGTTATGTTATGAATTCGTATTGTTTTGTAATTGTTTCTAAGCGGTACAGAGCGGTGGAATAATTCATAAGTGTTGTTGTTTCCAGCGGCGGCGATGTTGTTCTCGCGACGACAGCTGAATAGGGCAATGGTGGCGGGCCGTTAGTGCGGCGCGGGTGGACAGGGGGCGCGGGGGCGGGGAGGGGGGGTGCCGAGGGCGGAGCACCTGAGCGCGCCCTGACCTACGACCTGCGGTGAAAGGCGCCCGCGCGGGCACGGGCCGCACCGCGCCGACGACATAGCATCGGGCTGTTTCGCATGCGCAGAATGACCGGATTTACGAACAAAAACAATGACCCAAAACTGTGATCTTGTTTCGTTATGATTGAATTTTTTTTATAAGTTTTTTTTTTTTTCTGCAAGCATATTTTTGGTGAGCAAACGGTGTGGTCTTGACATTAAAGTAATTTATGAACTTTAGTGGGTCCATATAAATACGAGTAAGTATGATACTTTATTAATTTTAAAACATGGGTATTTTAGTACGGCTTTGGACAGGGAAGGTCTTAAATCGAGTTGCTACTACAACATTGTACACACCAGAAGTGAGATGGTTTAGTGTTTCAGGACGACTGTATATCTATACCCCGCATCCCTGTCCATTAACTGGTCTGGCGACTATAGTGACCAACCAACTGGGCAGTCGAAACCCCTGAACCGTGCCCCATCACTGTTCGGCCTCCAAAGTCTTAGGGATTCCCCTACTTATACAGAAAAAGCCTGTTCACCACAGCACCCTACACTAGATCCACCCACACTAAAAGGAATGTTTACATAACATTTTGGTTACTTCTTACACATAAATTGTAACTTGCGAACTAGGTGTTATTTGTTACTTGTTTTGCTATTAAAAAATCAGTTTTGTAAAATGTAAGCAAAGTTTATTTCCTTATAACTAAAATTGAGTTATTTTTGAAGTAGATAACTTAATTAGTTCGGCTAGTTATTTCTTTCAGTACTGAATACAGGTAGACTTAATGATTTCTACGCATGATGTCTTATTGGAATTTAAATGATGTAACTGTCTACATAAATTAATTATACTGAACCATTTTCCGTTTTTTTATTGTGAGTATGTAACCAATTATAAGCCGACATATTTCTGTTGCGAAGCACGAAATGTCATTAACTTGAAGGTACTTTGACTTGGCATCGTTTTTATCGGAAAGAAATGACCATGGAAACTTTTACTACCTGCAATGTTAAGAATAATTACCAAGAGGAAAATCATTTCTCGCAAACAAAATACAATTTCTCATGAAATGCATTGTTATTAATTGATGTAATTTATTTTTAATGACTGTTACTGATTACACGCTTGTCTCCAATTTGGTATTCTTTAATGGTTTCAGGAATTAAAGATAGCCTTTCAGAGTTATTCTCAGCAGGAAATATATTAATTAGCAAAGAAAATGAGGAAAATTGCATATGAAAACGTTTACAGTTGTGTAATAAAACTGCTTCACTCCAGTATAGATATTTATTATTATGTTACTACAATATAACAATTTAACTGTGATAACCATTGATGTATTAAATAGGAAGATAGGCCACTCTCTAACATCACGTAAATATTAAAGGGACCCGATGTCGTGCGTCATGTGCTCGACAACCGACATATAGAGACATATTACGCGGGCTATAGCGGGAACGAGATAGCAATAATTAATAATAATAATAATGTATTTATTTATTTTCTCATCACAAATGTTGGTTTGGACAGAAGGTGCTTAATCTAAAAAAATAGGGTTAACATTTGTGAGAGACTGGTGCCCGAAAAAGGCATACAATACCTGTGTTACGGGTCACCAGGCCCCCCAATACTTAAATATGAACATACTAATTTAGATTAATAATTAACAAAGTAAGTATGTGATGAAGTTAACTTAAATTCTAGGTACAATTAAATATAAAGAAAGAAAAGAAAAATTATTTGACTGGACATACATATTATATGTGATTTAAGTGTGTGTGTGTGGAGGTGTGTATGTGTGTGTGTGGGGGTGTGTATGTGTGTGTGTCAGTGAGTGTGTGTGTGTGTGATAGTGTACATTTGTAAAGGAGATATAAATTTAGCGAAGAGGGATCAGAAGACTCTCAGTTGCCTGATAATTGAGAGTTTTAAGCCATTTACATACAGTTAATTTAAAATTCGATCTAATCATGGGGTATATTGAGAGTGTTGTATTGATTTTATTATACAAATATCCTCCAAGAAAACAGTAAAACCTTTGTGAAAGAATGGTGCGAAAGAATTTAGTAGGACAGACAGTACCTTTCCTTCGCTTATCTTTGTTGAGATTAGGATAATATTTTATTTCTGTATGTTTTTTCGTATTATTGTGAATATGAAGGTCTGCCTGACTGTTAGAATATCCCAACGTTTATACAACTCAGCAGTTGGATAACGAAAAGGGAGCCCAGCTCCAACCTTGAGTACGGCTCTCTGTGCTCTTTCAACTTCCAGAAGGTGCACTTTTCCTGCTCCTCCCCAGGAGTTTATGCAATAGTTGACTATTGGCTGGCAGAGTGCTGAATAAACCGTTTTGGAAGTCTTAAAATCCGCCACATGTCTTAGTGTCTTAAAAATGTATATCAGCTTACGAATCCTAGTGACGAGAATGTCAATGTGAGGCTTAAAAGTTAGTGTTGCTGTCACTGTTACGGGTATAACAACTCGGAAACAAACTACGATTCGGGTATTCCCCGCAAACCGAAAGTAATGTAGATTGATTGAGTTCTTTCCCTTTATTTAAGCGGTCCACACCGAGGAGCGTGTACCATATCTTCCTATTTAATAAATCAATGGTGATAACTTATTATTTTCATGCAGATGGTGCACAAAAATCTGTAAGACCAATTGTGTGTCTGACCTCGACACGACAACAGAAAACCAACCGTTTCGGAAAACCATCGCCCGCCATTATCACACAAATTCAATCGTTTCGGTGTTGCCAGCACAATTAGTTGATTACAAATAATCGAAAACAAAAATAAACTAAATTAAAAACTAGATTACAATAAATTGCGTCAAAAAGTCCAAATAACATAACAAAACTTGACAGTTGCAAGAAACACGCATCTTAAACTGACCAGTATAATAGGATACAAATAACATTGTAAGACATGTTCATATAACACATGAAACAGTAATGACGCAACTTTCACGTACGTTACATGTTGGTAGAATGAATCGCAAGGCGCCTCTTACACGGTAATGAAGATTGATGGCTGGCGATGAGCACGACGATTAGCGGAGAGGTACCCTCATTTGTCATGGCTATCGTGTGCGGTTGTTTTATATGTTCTAAATATTTGTTTACCCACCATCCTTTCCTCGTGACCGGTGCATTTCCGTTATTGCCGACCGTTATTCGTATGGTGAAAAACAGTAAAACACAGTTTTTAAACTGTGCTAAGCGTATGTCCTCAAAGCACGTGGCCGTTTGTGATTATCGGCCATGCTATATTCTACCAGCCATTAAGAAAGGCGTAAGTTTGTGTTTGTATGTAATTTTATTGTATTTTTTTTTGTATTATAAATCTATTTTATTGTGTTTTTTATGGACCATGTGGTCTGCAATAAAGATTTTTATTATTATCCCCTTATTATTTTTATTATTACTCATTACTTTCATTGCATTCCACATGTAGATATTCTTAGGTGGTAAGATCATATGGACCCTGTCGGGCACAGCAAAATAAGTGAGTTAGGAGAGAGGAAGCATTTGTTATTATACAAACATTACTTAGCAAAACAACTATATTAAAATAATGATGTAGGTATTTTGCAAGATAAGCTATATTAATAGCTTTTATATAAAATATAAACAGGCCGAGGGAGGGAAGGGTTACGTCGTTACTATCAATAAAGATCTGTTTCTATTTCATCTTAATAGACTCTAGAATCCGTTTGGTGCCGGACGTATAGCACCATCCCATTTCTTCCCGTGGGTGTCGTAAAAGGCGACTAAGGGACTTACTAGAGAATGGGCAGCAGCGTTCTCTATGCATTTTTTAAAACCATACTGCGATTGCCAACCCGCCTGCCAAGCGTGGCGATTATGGCAAATCCCCCCCCCCCTTTATGGGGGAGGCCTATGTCCAGCAGTGGACGTCTTTCGGCTGAAATGATGATGATGATGATGAGACTCTAGAATTAAACCTAGCATAAACAAATGTCTTCATATAACGGCCATATACAACGTACCGCTACTATGGCGACATTAACTTAACACATGGGTAGGGCTAGTGACCAGTAATCATAAAAAAATATAATAAGATAAAATAATTCGTACACTAATTTTTTTTTTTGAGTAAACGAATTAATAAAGCTCTCTCTTTCCTTCAATTCGCCTACTCTTTGCACGTTATTTCGTTTTAATTTCATTGATGCGATGTTATGATCCGATCCCCGGCAAATGACCTCTGTGCTACAGTTCTTTGAGCACAGATTGCTCCAAAATGCTATTTTAGAAAATTGTTAATAAATAATTAAATATTAACGTTTAATAAAATTAAAATATCATCATAAAAAGAAAACGTGAAACCGTATAGGTGTTTTAGATTAATGTGACCACTAAAGCGGCACGCTGTTTAAATAACGAACTGTTTTTTACCCATTGTAAAGAAAACGGTTCGTAATCAGATATAGGAACCGCGCATTAGTCATTGTAACATTTCTCCGCCTATCGCCGGGGTCTACTTTGTTCGAAGTACTTACAAGAATAATATTGGTTGTGCGGTAACTATAAACACTCGACCAGTTCATTCAATATTGATATGTAGAGTTTCTGGTTTTACTAGTAGCGACTACCGTCTGACCTCTCAACCCTAAGTGTGATGTTACATATGGCGTCCGTGTGGACACTGGACACTACTGCCTGTCCGTATCATCGTTTAGTTAGCTACTTTAGTTAGACACGATATGTAGGAACTGGTTGACTTATTGGGTTTAAAATTGCCTTTACAACCTGTTTTTTTTGATATCCCATAACTCTAGGGTTATATTCTGTAGGTAAAAATAATACTAAAACTCCTAGAATAGGTGGTCCAAAAATGCAGCGTTTCGGATATATCATCAATCATAATTAAATTAGGTCAAAAATTGTCACCAGTATGACGAATCTTTACTTTTGCGAGGTTGCCAAACTTCGCAGTAGTGTAGTAAAATAAATAGTAATATAAAATATGTAGGTATGTTGGTATCGGGGCTTCCCGGCGGCAGCTAGTGAAGCGAAAGCTACCTTGTCGACGTTGTCATATTTCACGTAAGGGTGTTTTACATTAACAATCGTGACTTTGCCGAATTATTTTGTATGAAAAATGAAAAAAAAAAATAACGAAGGATTGGAACATAACTCATATGCCAGTTGATTCTTTGATATGGCCTCAATCATACCCTAGAGTTATGGGATATCAAAAAAAACACGTTGTATATTATAACATAATTTTAACTTGTTCTTCCCCAGTAAAAAAAAATGGTGCATTTAGATGAAAAACAAGCCTCATTGTTGAAGAACAAGGAGTATTATGTAGGTGACCATTAAGTAATGTATTGTATCAAGAGAATTGCGGTCCTCTACTAATGTTGCCATCGCCGATGGTTTGCCAAACCTGGCGATTTTGTAAATTTCTGATCAGGAAAACATCCACGATAAAGCACTATAATGGCAAATAGAGTTGAGAAATAAGTAACCATATAAAAAACCAGGAAATCACGTTGTATTTTTATAGATTATTTGTTATAACTGCTATAAGTTAGTATTCAAACACTGAAATGCTACCATTTCCACGGATTAGTAACATTTACAAATAATAGACAATGCTAACAGACCAGTAGGAACCATAAATAAGCTCATCGCTTACTATCCTAAGCAGGCAGTAATAAGAGAGTTTAACAGTGTAAATTAATTTATTAATCAATTAGATGTTAATCTCACTTAATTAATGAAAGTCCTTTAATTGGCGTTCCCCTTAAACACTATATTAATTACCTTGTATGGCAGCGGCGAGTTACACGCGAATCTTGCGTGTTCTGCGCGACCTCTGACACAGATTTCCCGGAAAGTATTAGCTTAGGCGCTCCTTCAAATCGCAAATACAGCTCGTTATTTCGAAAGCTTATTTTACACTAGTCGTAGCCTCAGGCTGCATGTAGGTAATACCTGTATTTGGCATTCGTCAAATATCTAACAAAGATAATGTACCACTACTTGCCGCTCACTCATTGTTTTGCCGTTTCATGTAGTAGGCATACATTTTATGTATTTGACTTAAACATTTGTCTTTGCCAAAGTTAAGTTATATGCGGATACTTAAGTCGATGATAATTAATTAGAAAAAATATACCTATTCATTTACTAGGAAAGAATCAATCATTTACATTTAAAAATTATTTAAGATAACAGATGAACGGGAGCTGATAAATTGACTTTGTAATGCGTTGGTTAGAGTAGCGTTTTATGGTAAATAATTTATAATTATGCATATTTAAATCTAAATAAGTATATAAATGACACAGACATCTGAAGTTTAAAATAGCTATGATTAGAATCCATCCTTGATGGTTTAAGCTCTTCCTAAACGAGATAGTTACCACATCCGGCTATACACACAAATTAGATAATCAAAATCAATCATAACTCGTATTAATTACAGTAGTCTCTCACGTGCGACACTATATGTAACTTGTCTGGCACAGCAGTGTCGCACATACGGACAGTCCAACCTATTTGCTATCATATTCAGAACGACATTGGAGCTGGCCCGCACTCCCGCGGCTATCCATAAGAACCCTGCCTCTATTTCAAAACCATAATAATATTTGTGATTATGTAAATAATAAATTTAAAAAAATATATTTCTATTTTCTAATTTCGATAGATTTTGCCTAACAGTTAACGTGCTAGGTAGGTAACCTCGCGGAAAAGATATGGGGTAGGTATTTTTCATCCGGGAATACTTCAACTTATACTTAATGTTAGCGGAGCCACGGATTTTGCTAGTATTTTCTTTAACGGCGGAATTAATCCGGATAAAATTATACTATACATCCGTTCTAAACTTAGGACATCGGTATCTCCAAGTAATTGCTTTGAAGAGGTCGAAGAATAGTCGTTGCGTGGGAAAAACACATCTTCTGAGACCAGAAGTTCCTTTAAGTAATTTAATTGGAAAAGCTTAAAATTATTTGTGACCATTGTATTTAAATTATTATACAGCAATGTCTCTTACTGTTTCCGCTTTCATGTTAAGTGTGCGTTAAGCATGCAAAGAAGCGTTTATGATATACTTTTATTATTTATTATTATTATTTTGACGCAATCCTCCATCCAAATCTTATTACAAAAAACCGGCCAAGTGCATGTCGGATCACGCACAATGAAGGGTTCCGTAGTTGGGATGAATTTATCCCAAAAACAAACTTAACATTGTAGTTGAAAAACATGCTCTCCCATACATCGATATACGTTACGGTCAATTCTCCAACTGCAAATTTAAGTTGGTCGACTATTACTCGTTAACTTGTGAAGCCTACTTAGCTGTGATAGTTTTCCTTTTAATTTCGTTATATATACTATTGCCATGAATTTTTTCACATATCCAAAACCAACCATTAAGCTGGCAGGGGGGGGGGGGACACTTGACTCTAACAAAAAATAGAACTTTAAAGCTTAATATTACGCAAACGGATCCCTTAATTGAAAAATGGTTTTGCCAAACCCACAATATTTTTGAACGGCCTACCCAACGATACCCCACACCATGGAATAGACGAGAAAAAAAAATATCATCCCCATTTCACGTGTAAGGGAGGTACCCTAAAAAAAAATGTTTTTCATTATTTTATTTTACCATTTTTTCGGCATGATTAATATGTATACCCATGCCAAATTACAGCTTTCTAGGACTAAGCGTCTCTGAGCTAAGCTGGGGACAGACGGACGGACGGACAGACAGACAGACAGACGGACATGGCGAAACTATAAGGGTTCCTTGTTTACTACGGAACCCTAAAAATTTTTATTTTCAGACCTAGATTTAAACCATGGAGCCATTATTGAATTTCGAACTTTATTCCGTCTAAGGTAAAGTTCCTAATAAAAAAAACTTTTTTACAAAAAAAACAACCGACTTCCAACAAAAACACTAAAAAGTGAAAAATAACTTTAATTTCGGAAGCATATAACATAACATCACGCCTTGTTTCCTCGAAGGGTTGGGCAGAGGTGTACCTGTAGTACACCCACATTTAATATTATATTTAATTTCATTTAGGAAGTCGGTGTCTTTGGTTTTGTAATTTCGTTTATGGCCAGAAGGAACAACAGGGTTTTTGTTACATATTGTATAATACTAGCTTTTGCCCGCGGCTTCAGCCGCGTGGATGCCAGAAAAAATCTCAGGGGAACCGGGATTAAAAGTACCTACCCTACATAAAAGGAACCCTAGTGCAAAATTTCACGTCACTTCCAGTAGTTTGGGTTGTGCGATGATACGTCAGTCAAACAGTCGGTCAGTTTCTCCATTTATTTATATAAATAGATTCGTTATTTAGATCAATACAAAATAATAATAAATTAAGACTTATTAGTTTCTTTTTGTTGTTCAGGTAATCAATTTCAAAATTGTTGACCTTTACGTGATCAACGTCCTGACAAACCTTGAAAATGACACCATATTGATTTGTAGACTATTTACCTCTTTACACCCCCAGAAGGGACTGTTTAAAAAAAAACATGAACACGTTTTACCTATTTATTTGTTGACAGGAGTAACCCTGCGAATTGTCTAATTGATACATTTCATATGATTTCTTCTTACAAGTTGTGAAACCCCGTTACACCCCTTTAGGGGTTGAACTTTCAAAAATCTGTTTTTAGCGGTTACCTACGTCATAATAACTATCTGTGTGCCAAATTTTAGCCCAATCCATTCAGTGATTTGAGCTTTGTGTCGATAGATCAGTCAGTAAGTCACTGTTTCCTTTTGTATGTATTAAATCTATAGTGAAATTCGACATGTTACGATGACCCCAAATAAATTGGGTTTAGGGCTCCTGCCCTAAACCCAATTTATTATTATTTTTTTATTTTGAAACAGCCTGAATACTTCATCATCAGTCTCCTGACTGATGATGAAGTATTCAGTCTGTTTCAAGTTAATAGATCAACGAAAGAAGATTTTTTTCATACAAACTGTATCCATCCCCCCTTACCCCCAAAGAGGTTAATTTTTTTAGTGGTTTGCAACTTTTCCATTATTTGACTTATAGGTTATACCAATTTTCGAGTTAATCAAGCCACGTAGTGAAATCCTCTCTTGTAAAATTGACTACCCCTTTTCACCCCGTTATGGGTAGATTTTCAAAAAACCCTGATACAAGTTAGTCTTCATTTTTGGTTTTAAGTATAAATACTGAGTTTCGAGTTGATCGGACCGTGCGTTAAAATTCTTCTATACAAGCTTTGACATCCCATGCATTGAAGTTAAGATAACAAAAAAATATAAACTTTATCATTTACTTACGTAAGTATTCGTCCAAGTTTAACTCAAGGAATAAGATTTTTCATGCAAACAAACCCCCCCCCCCCCCCCTTAAAGGTCAAATTTCCAAAAACCCCTTCTTAGCGATCCGCCTACGTGCCAAATTTCAGCCCAATCTGTTCAGTGGTTTAAGCTGTGTTGATGGACCAATTAGTCACGGTTTCCTTTTATATGTATATATGGCTAGATATACATATATTGAGAACCTCTTCCTTTTTTGAAGTCGGTTAAAAATCATTTATAGCCAGGGTGCATCTCATGTCAATTCCAATAAGACCAAACACGGGTAGGATACATTGTTTTATTACGGAGTTCCAGTGCCTACCTTCCGGCTTCATCATCAGATCAGTTTGATGGTACCATTTTGATCAGAATTATTTATTTAAATTTGCTTCGCTTAACTATCTTAATCCAGATATCTCATCGCCACCCGTGAAATACGTATCATTGAGAAGTTCCGGTGGCCATCTGTGGCCTTCTTCATCAGTTCCACTTCATCAAATTATACTTTCTGAATGCAAATGATTGACTTGTTGATGAAAATATAAAAATCGCTATATCTATGCCTATAATATTTGAGGAGTTCCCTCAATTACTCATGGATCCCAACATCAGAACTAGATTTTGATAAAAATGGGACCAATCTGGAAGTATATCCTTTCAAATAAAAAAAGAATTTTCCAAATCGGTTCGTAAACGACGGAGATCAGAGGTAACAAACATTAAAAAAAAAAAAAAAAAAATACAGACGACTTGAGAACCTCCTCCTTTTTGTGAAGTCGGTTAACAAAACTGACAACTTAGTACCGAACTAAGTTTTCAGTTTTGTAAAAAGATCGGTATTTCAATTACAGTTGCGTTCCTATTACAAAAACAGGCTCCGTGGTTTAAGCCATGTCAAAATATAAATCTTGTTTTGTAATAATACGGGGTAAGTATTTAACGTTGTTATTGAATATGAATTACTAGAGAATGGGCAGCAGCGTTCTTTATGCATTTTAACACCATACTGCGATCGCCAACCCGTTTGCCAAGCGTGGCGATTATGGGAACCCCCCACCTCCTTTTGGGGCAGGCGTATGTCTAACAGTGGACGTCTTTCGGCTGAAATGATGATTCAATATGAGTTAAAAAGAACAACGAAATGTTGTCCTTACATAACGATGAAATGTATGACCCGTGTGAATGACTGAATGACCCGAATGAATGACCACTTTTTGTGCTCAGTTTATATCAAGTCATGTTAGTCGGACAAACTCTCCAACGAATTACAGATTTCACTCGATCTTAATACATGGTTATCAAGAATGCAATTTTAAACGTGATCAATATGTATGCACATCTGAATTTTATTATGAAAGTTAAATTGTGGGCTTTGCGTGTTTTATAACGCTTGTGCAATGTTATTCAGTCCACATTTCAGTACCTAATATGCATGTCGAATAACAATCACGACGCTTTACAAATGTTAGTCGCTAAATATGTGAATGTTATGAAATGTAGCTCAAAATATAGCTTAAGATAAGATGTTTGCGCAATTGTTACATATTTGTGTAGTTTTATCAGCATCAGTGTGGCTGTTGCGGCACTAACGGTGTCGTTCATCGCTGAGATCTGTCGATGCGCGGATAATGACGTACGGCTGAGACGGCTCGCCTCCTCCGCTCAGCGACGTGATGATGGCCGGTCATATTGCAACAAATTATCTATACTCATTTGTACAAATGAGCTAGGCATGTCGGCCGCAGGCGATTCCCACAGACACCGACACCTCGTCAACTGCTGCTTAACAAACAAACCACTCAAATTAAAGAAGCGTCTTGAAAATCTTTGTCTAGTCTAGGTAATAAAGCGAAAATATCGTTTTGATGTATAACATAGTTCCTCTCGGTTTTTATGGGAGCGATTTCGAGAAAAGGGACGGAAGTGTGTAACAGGAAATAACAGTTTGAGCATGGAATAAGTAAGTACTTTTTAATAGCATGGAATTAGTAACTACTTTATAATAGCATGGAATTAGTGTACTCATGGAATTAGTAAGTACTATATAATTGTAAGTAGAGGAGGTCGAATTTCAACCAGTGAGCGACCACTAGTAATGAATATTTATTTGAATAAATATTTCAGTATTTAGCTTATATACATTTTTCGGTTTATTCCAAAAATCCCCACCCACAAATCCCCACTGGTGGGGATTGTTACTTTTTTTTCCAAAAATCCCCACTTGTTAAATAAACTCAGCCTAGTGGGGATTTTTGGAAAAATAAGTAACTATCCCCACCAGGTGTTGTTGTTTCTAAATAATTAAAACAAAAAATGCGTTAATCAATACCTACGATAAGTAACTAATTATGTCAATATTATAATAACCAACTTCCATTATAAATTGTTTGCATTGAAACGAAACTCAATTGACTAGATTCAAACAAAAATTATTTAAACATTATAGGATCACGTAAATCGTGGTTGAGAATTTATCTCATTCTTTCTAAAAAAAAATGGCACTGTAATGCTGCCACGCATTAACTCTAGTTGAGCATCTAAGATGAACTGGTCTTTTTCTTTGCTTCTTTGTGATCGCGGTTTCCGACGGTGACTTTCGTTAGCACTTCTTTCATAAAACAAAGCGTCTTCATGCAAAAAATGTAGGAGTTTCAGTAAACTTGGTCTTTTTTTCGATATAGCTGCATTACGTTTATTATGCCACCCTTCCAAAATGTTTGTCGTTCTGTGCCTCTCTCCGTAAACACATAATACTTTTATGAAATCTTCTTTTATCCATTGGCTTAACATATACTGGCGAAAACTGTCACTGTTTTGATTGTCTGGGCTTTGGCTGGCAACATAGAACCAGCCTTCAATTCGACAGCATGTAATTCGGCAGCAGCATCGTACAATGATTCAGGTTTTCAGTTGAGTGAGTCACAATTTCCTCTTTTTTTGTTTATCCACCGAAATAAAACGGCACCAGTTAAAAAAAATTTAAGTCAGGAACCTCGCAGAAGTTACAGTTCCTCTAAAATTTAATCATTGCTCATAGCAGATTTTAATGATTATAAAACTCGCATATTATTATTAGCTACCAAAAACGCTCGTAGTCGCATGAAAACGATAAACGTTTTTTTTGGAAATAGGACATTCAAAAGGAATTGAATTAAAATCGACATTCAAATCCATTTTATCAACTTTATACAGTACATGGTAATCTCGGTAGCAGTTTACTGAAACTCCTACATTTTTTGCATGAAGACGCTTTGTTTTATGAAAGAAGTGCTAACGAAAGTCACCGTCGGAACCCGCGATCACAAAGAAGCAAAGAAAAAGATCAGTTCATCTTAGATGCTCAACTAGAGTTAATGCGTGGCAGCATTACAGTGCCATTTTTTTTGGAAAGAATGAGATAAATTCTCATTCTCATTTTTTTTTTTTTTTTTTAAACTTTGCCCCACACTAGGAGTTTCTCCTGTATTGTGGGTGCGTTTACAAACATTTAAACTCACATACACAAACAGCCAGACCCAGAACAACTACTTGTAGGTCATACAAATATTTGTTCCGTGCGGGAATCGAACCCGCGACACGCAGCGCAGCAGCCAATTGCTTAACCACTGCGCCAACCGTGTCGTTCTCTATAATGTTTAAATATTTTTTGTTTGAATCTAGTCAATTGAGTTTCGTTTCAATGCAAACAATTTATAATGGAAGTTGGTTATTATAATATTGACATAATTAGTTACTTATCGTAGGTATTGATTAACGCATTTTTTGTTTTAATTATTTACATACAACAACACCTGGTGGGGATAGTTACTCATTTTTCCAAAAATCCCCACTAGGCTGAGTTTATTTAACCAGTGGGGATTTTTGGAAAAAAAAGTAACAATCCCCACCAGTGGGGATTTGTAGGTGGGGATTTCTGGAATAAATCCATTTTTCGGTTAATTTCTGTCACTGCTCATGTACTTATTACCAAGGTGAGATGTCAGATGTTACACATCATATGCGACTACTGTGTAACGCTCGTTCGTAATTTTTTTATTGACAAAAGCTGCCTCACCCACATTATTTGTGTACGTATGGATTGAGGAGCCATATCCCCCTATTTAAACGAGGGTACTACCAATATTTAGTAGTAAATTATCCGATTTTGTAGGGCCGATCTTGGAATTTGTAGTAAAACCCTTAAAAAGATATAGGACTTTTAAGGTGGCTCCTCGATCCAGACGTCTGAATTGAGGAGCCACCTTAGAACTCTTAAACGGATATTTTTGAACATTTGGTAGGATTAGTAGTGTTAATTCGTAATCTGTACAAAAAAAAAGGGTTTTGTACGGCTGACGTTGTTATTTCCTAAGCTATTTTGACTGTTATATACCAGTCAAAATAGCTTAGGAAATAACAATGCACCTTATCCATTAAAATATGTTATTTAATTTAGATTAAAAGATGCCCTGACTGACAATCGCGGACTTTTCTTTTGATATTTTCAAGGTGTACAATCTGATTAACATTAGTTTTGTATATCTCTTAGATTACGGTTTAATTTATTGTATATAAAAACCTTTCGGAGTAAATTATATAAATGATGGTGAGAACCACATCAAAATCCATTGCATAATTTAAAAGAACAACACGGTCACTCTGGCAGACACAAAAAAGCGACTTTGTTTTATAGTTATATTTAGAGATAGAGATTAAAGAAGAGAAGAGATTAGAGATATATATAGAGATAAGAGAATATAGAGATAAAGATAATGTTTAGAGATTACAGATTTAAATAAAGCTATTTGGTATAATCCTCTTTTAATTTATTTTCCTTTTTTTATTCTTTGTGTTTGATATATTGTGTTAATTATTTAAGTACTGGTTGGTGAAGAACGATTCACGCGTAAATAAAACTCTGTTAATCATCATCACAAAATTGTAAAGGAATGTTTAAATTATTAATATCTTTTGAAATACTGAATGTGTATGATTACACCAATATGTAGTAGAAATTTCTACTAAATATTGGTGCTATTGTTATCAAATTTGATCAACAGCTTTATTAGCTACGTACACACGGCTACACATCAAGCTATACATTTCCAGTATAAGCTGATCTCGCATTGTATAAGATTTCAGTACAGTGCGAGATCAGCGTAAACTGGAAATGCATAGCTTGATGTGTAGCCGTCTGTACCTACATATATTTCCTATAGACAGTCAGAATTGAAGACCCACATAAAATGTGTTGTATTACCGTAATTATACAATTTTTACATTTTATTTTTATACTACAAATTAGAACACATTTACTACTAAATTATACTAAAAATATGTTTTAATCGGTTGATGACTTTCCGAGAAATAGCGCGGTGAATTTTATGGATTTCTATTAAAAATCGAAGCATTGCTGCATTGTAGTTATCTCAAATTCCGCCGTACAAACCCGATTTTGTACAGATTACGCATAAATACTACTAAATTCTACCAAATTTTCACAAATATCCGCTGGCTAGTTTTCGAGTTCTAAAGGAGCCACCTTAAACGTCCTACAACTTTTTAAGGGTTTTACTACAAATTCCAAGATCGGGCCTACAAAATCTACTTAATATTGGTACTACCTTCGTTTAAATATGAGATATGGCTCCTCAATCTATACGAACACAATTATTTGGAGTAATCATATTGACTTTGAATACCCCTTCAGTTGGTGGAAAATTAAAAATGTGCATAATTTGTGTTCTAGCTAGGTTTGTCTTTTTGTAAAGTTTCAATACGCTATAAAACGTGTTAACCTGATATGGTAAAAAGTGGTTCTTGATGATGCATAGTATTAATTGTATTTGCATTTAAGATACCGCCGAGTTAATGGGCTGACTGTTGAGATAGAGTTTATCCAAAGTAATATACAATTACAATTTAATACGTTGATAAGCTCTCAATAAAAGACCGAAATAAGTAAACCGCTAAATAATGTCATCTTACGATATTCAGCCTATATTGGGCAATCGGTGAAATATTTAACGTTTCATAACCTACGTTGCTTCGAGAGATTGGTATTTCAAAACTATCGCAACAACATCCGTAACTATCTAGAGCTGAATCTAATTCCGAGAAGCATTCAATGTCGCCGGAACGATGGTACCTATGTTTAAATCGAATTACAATAGAGAACGGCCCACGCGAGTGCTTCACTGCCTCACTGCGCACTTAACCGCACGGGTTGGCCGACCATCAATTGTCAAAATAGTTCCGACATGAAACAATGGTCGATAAGCTCGCTAGCCGGGAGAGAGTGATTTTCCGTAATTTTAATATAAATAATTGCGGACCGCTAGAGTGGAAGGCCTTCGGCCGGTCACGAACGTGCGTCCTCTTGTCTTGCACTCCTTATTATTCGATACGCAGAATTGTCTCTTCGTATTACATCAACTTGTTTTGAATTTATACTTATTGCGGTTTGCGTTAAGCGTTATATTCTTACTTGGCTTGTTATTGTTGAGATTATATTCCACTGTCGCTTTGTTACATTCGAAACTAGTTCCTATTTGGCACAAAAACAATCTACAAGACCTTTTATTAAGTTGTTATGTATTTAGTGTCAAAAAATATGCAGGATCATATACAAATTATTATATTAGACTAATAAATCTGCAGATTAGTGTCAACAGTCTGCATACATGGTCGTAGTTTCATACATTAAGAGCAGCGCCCCGCCCGACAAAGAAGTGTCTCATGATTTCCAGGAAATAATCTTATTATACGACGCTTTAAACCGTCTTAAAAGCAAAAGCCTCGCATTTTAAAATTGTGATGCAATTATTTTAAACGCTGACATTGAAAAAGACAAGTTAAAATAATCCGAGAATTCCGAGTGCCCTTCACTTGCGCAGGCGCTGATGCATTGTGATGGCCGCTGTATTCAGACCGTATGAATTCAAGTCGGCTGCTTGAGCACGCTCAAATAGGATCACTTGAGAAGTAGTCAAACTAATGCAGACAGCTGAGCTGAATACTCAATTCGATACTAAATAGTTGGGAGTTTAACAATTGATTTTCATTGCAAACAAACATTCAAGTGTTTGATAACGTAGCGAGCATTTAAATAACATAAAGTTTTTATATAATTTCAACAGCAGCATGAAAAACAACTATATTTAAATTCAAGATTGGTTTTCTCTCTTGTCCAAGACAATTAATTTAAAAGGAGAATAAATAAGAATAAATACTCGTATCATTCATAAGGTTGATGTATCTGGAACGCAGTCGTTATGAAAAGATTTTTCATTGGGTGTCGCAACATGAACTCTGACGAAATGATACTTAGGAGATATAAATTACCAGACACCAATCGAAGCCTGTGTAAATCATTCAAAGGCGTGTGATGAAATTGCAACAAAAATAATAAATATACAAGTTTTATTATATTCACAAATATGTTGTCTGTTAATCGTGCGTCCGCGGTGTGAATTCAAGCGCTAGATTTTGTTACGACACTAGCTAGCTTATGTTTAAAAGCCATTTAAAAATATAATCAAATGCAAAACGGGCTAATGCAGTCGCCAAACTTGCATCGCTGATGTGTAAATATCAGCGCTAAAGCTAATGCACGAAATGTGGACAGACACGTTGACATTACACTAGCGAACTAGATCACGTTGCATTAATGACAATTAGTCGTGAAAGTGTTCAGAGTCTGCACGTCTCAGCTGAACAGGATGCAACGCAGCAGCCGCAGCCGCGTCAAGCAAAAAGCGTTATTGAATTAGGATTAGACTAATAAAACCTTTCAATCTAGATGTTACTGCTTGACTGATCAGCCTAGATAGCCAACTAAATTAAATGCCAGTTTCCCAGGGACCGCGTCCGATAAATTTATAATAATAAATGGATTAAAGGAACTTATCATTCACTGTTGCCTCGAATTTGAGACATCAATACCACTTTTGTAATTATCTAAAACAATTTTCTTATGAAATTCAATTCGTTAAGCGGTTATGGAGGAATATATTAAGAGCGTTTACACCTTACGGCATTTCATACAAACTTTCAAGCCCTTGTTTTTCGAAATGACAAAACCGATTTTAATGAAACTTCATACACATAAGCAGGATATAAAGGTATAAAAAGTTAGTAAAGAACATTTTCGAAAAATTGAGTTACAGCCAAATTAGACCGATTTTAAATTTTCAATAGAAACAGAGATTTCCAGTTATCAGTTTTTAAATAAGACATTTCGAAAATGTTCTCTACTAACTTTTTAGACCTTTGTATCCTGCTTATGCGTATGAAGTTTCAATAAAAATCGGTTATGCCATTTCGAAAAACAAGGGTTTGAAAGTTTGTATGAAATGCCGTAAGGTGTAAACGCTCTTAACGAACATAATGGCTCGTTTATTAAATTGCTTCTCTATGAAGTTAGTAAAGATAAAAATATATAACTACTGATATTTCATCGATAAAAATAATGAAGAAATGCACATGAGCAGGCTCGCACGGCGCTGTCACTCGTAACTCCTCATAAGGAGGGATAAGGTCGAATGGGTCATCGACATTCAGTTTAGTGGGTAAGGTTCGTGTAATAGATGAGTGGTGCGATTGCGGGCGATAAAGCATCAAGGCGGGTGAAGTGCGCGGAGGTGGCGTCCCGAGGTGAGAAGCGTGGCAACAGGGCGTGAGATAGCGCGCCCGATACCGTCCGCGCGGGCCAGCACCCCGCCAACCTACTAACGAATGTAATCCAACTGTACTCCTTATGGAGGAAATAGCGAAAACTTTTTCAAAGTCAGCTTTTGGTTGATCTATTTACCCACAGCAGGTTTAGCACTAGAACCGCAGAAAAGGGTTTTGTCGACGGAAGAGTAGACAAAAATTACGTTTCCGTGTAGACGGTTATCTACCGAGAAATGTAGACAAGCGATTTTATTCTACAGTACAGTAATAGTAATAAATCTTTCTTTATTCATCAATATGAGACTATCATACAAAGTAACTTAATAATTAACAATACAACTTAGGCAGAACAGTTGGAGAATGTAAAATGGTGGAATAAAATAATGGATTGGTTGGAGAATTGAAATAGAATGCGTCATGCTAAGCTTGCAGAACCATGCATGTAAACTTCGAAGCATTAGGGAAAAGTACTACTGTACCTCCGATGATCCAAAGCTTACCGATACAAGTGACCTTATTATCATTTACCGGGCACATGCCTCTAGCTAGATTATAACTGAAATTAGTCTAATTAATCAAAAATCGTTTTTATTCTACACTGGAATCTAACCCAGACTCGTAAATCAGAATTCGGCTTATATTTTACGGCTTTGCTTAATCTGTTTACAAAACCCTACCGTGATATCTTATTAAAATTTTTCTCCTCATCGACAATGTTGAAATGTTGTCAGTCTGTTGTAATTATATTTAGTCATAAAGTTATATCAAGCATACGGATTAGTAAAATGATCATTCATTATAATAAAAAACACTTTGGAATGTTAAACATAATTATGCGTGTGGTTATAAATCAAAATTATAATTATTGTTTTAAGTTATCTAATAATACTTAATTAGCTATTTGTGTTTCGGCTGTGAGGTTGTGACAATATAACCCATCATTTCCACGCCATCTAGGAAGTATTTATGTAAGAATCAACCTGGTGTTTAATAATACTGAACTCTACGATTACTTAATTGACACGGAACGGGTACCCACTACAATTTATGAGGGTTACGGACAAAAGCCTTTACTCAGCAAATTGGTATAATGACTATGATCTGTTCCAATTTCAAAGTTGTTTTCTGAACACCGTTTTTCGAATCGACACCTCCTGTAATTAATGCACGTCACGCGATCTTTGTACCTACAGAACACGGGTGTAATCGATTTGTACAAGTACGGGTTTGCACAACGGACTGAGCCGTCATTTCTCCGCGCCCTCGACGACACGGCATCAACCTTCGCGTTGACGTTCCATTTCGCTCGATGTGTTCTCACTGCCAGATTTTTTATTCGCGTTGCACTTAAGGTTTATCGTATCCTTGCTTTAATTTTTCGGTGACGTGGAATAATTACTGACGGCATCTTGAAACTGTTCACGCGGCAACTCGCCGATGACAGCTGCGCCGCCGCATATCTGATACTCAGCGGCGGGATAAAAAATCTGTACCGACTGCGAGCTCCTGCTAGCATTCTTTATTTTTGTTCCATGTTAATATAATTTGATAGATATATCTTTCGAATGAACCGTTACCTACCTAGCCAAAGATATTTTACTGTGGACTCTTTTCAAGCTGCTTGTAAATGTGTTTATTCACTTTTTTATTCTCTGGTATTTTTTTGCTTATATTAATGTTACAAGAACCTATTTCAGGCTTCATAAGCCTTGTTAAGCCACCTGCCGCCGCGTACTTACATTACAGAGATCGAATCAAGAGACTCGTTAAAATTGTCCAGGGTCTACTTTCATATCACGCACATAGTAATAATCAATCAATCCTTTAATCTTAAAGAACGTGTGCTACTTTGTGAAAACTTTTACACCAACGCAAGTGAGTAATTGCAGGCTTCAGTTCACGTAATGATACGCTTAGCGGGCGGCGAGGTGAGACGTGTGAGGATTTTGATAACCCCCAAAAATTTAATTCCCAAAACGTCTCAGAAGTGCGATGTGGAGTAAAATCACGCACAGTGATTACAAGAGGCGTGTTCTGTCATTACGCTGTCGGTGTTGAGCGGTTGGCTAACGAGCCTCCACTCGCCTGAACGAATTCCTCGACGCACAGTCTAACATTCAATTTCATGAAGGGGCCGTAGAGCCACTTACTATCAAGAAGATAACCGGCGACATTTCTGAAATTAATTGTACTCGTAATAATGTTATCGATTTGGAACCAATCTTTAAACATATGACTTTAATTAGCATACCTCCGAATTGTGCAATTACTTATTTCTCTGCAGAAGTGTTTCTGCACATGTTAGTACTTAATGAGACATGTCTCTAATGGGTAAATATTAACTCTTCACCTTAAAACGATATACCTACAACACAACCGAGAGTCTTATGAATGTAAATGAGATAGAACTATTATAACTATGTGATAGACAGGTACTCTTGCAATTACTCGAATGGCTACTAATTAATATTTAATATGATTCTGTATCTTTGTACAGCTACTGTCACATATTTAAATATCAGTTTACGTTGTTTACACCAAATTATATAGCAGTGTCCAAGTAATTACGGACAACACCTTGGAGCAAGAGGTCAAAAAGAAATTCACTTAAAACTGTAACACGCCCTTCACAAGAACCGAACCGCAGCAAATTTATAAAGTCGGGTCATTTTCGAAAACCAGTGTCCGAAAGTGAAACTACCCGCGCATTTATTACCGAGTAAAATATGTAGATTGCCGGTAAGATAATAATGATATGTGCTCGTGGTAATGAAATTTCCCGCCGTCAAACGGTGCCAAAGTAATTTGCGTTGCTTGTCTCTGGCAACGAGTGCCCCAAGGGCCGCTTTCGAGCTTGCGCAAGGCGTTAATGAGACGCACTCAACTTTTTATTGGGAGTAACGCACGCGGCTAGGGTGGCCCCTGACCATTGTGGCGAACTCCTACCAGACTCCCGGGCCTATCAAACGGCACTCCGCGCAATACTCTATTATACCGCTACCTGCGTATCTTATATTAAAATGATTGCACACGGACATTGTCTAGCTTGTGACCCAACAGTTGATTGATTCGACACGAACTTACATTTTTATTTATCGTAAAATACGAATGTGTAAAACGAATGTTGGCTATAATAAAATATTTATTTATGTTGTTACAGGTGGTTTTATGACTTTTTATTTGTTTTCCTTCATACTACACTTTCAAAGCGTTGGAGTCATTAACCCTGATTGTATTTACTTGCGAACTTAATAAACGCGTTGCCGTAAACAGAATAGCGTCATAAAAGCTGTTTGCAAATAAAGAGGTTCTTATGTTTAATTAAGTGACTTGAACAGCTCAATTCGGTTGGTAATTAAAGAAATTGGTGCAGCTTTCGTGGGTAAGCTAAATTGTTGTTAAGGGCCATAACATTACAGTTTCACGGAAGAGCCACGCGGCCACCCTGTGCGCGCGCACAGGCGATCCACTCATATTTGTTAAATCATCGGAACCCTGTAATTTTGATCGATATCTTTATTGACGGCACAAATTTATTGATCATTTCTTTGCAAACGTTCCCTGTGAATACAATATGGCGGCCTGTCGGCTGTCGCGAGTGCCGCAACACTCGACCTTCTTGCGCTGGCGCTGCTCAGATTATTGCTATGGTTTCGTTTTTCAATAGCCATTTTATATCAGATTGACCTACTTCATTTTGTTTGTGGAAACTGAATTTCGCTTCATGCATAATATCTGTTAACCGATCGTTAACGAGAAGTGCTTAATTATTTTTACCTACTCGTGAGCATATTCCAAGTAATCAACTGAAAAATTGTACTCCACAATGTCAACGGTTAATTCTGTTACGTATTCATTTAAATAATGTCGCATGTAATTTAAAAGACCCACTATTAAGGTTGGTACCGATCCCTTGGAAAGCACGTTAAGCTGTTGGTCCCGGCTGTCATTTGTGGATCTATAATAGTTGTTACGGCTCGTAAGAAGCCCGAAAGTCTGACAACCAGTCTTACCAAGGGGTATAGTGTTACCCAGTAACTGGGTTCTGGAGGTCAGATAGGCAGTGGCTCCATGTAAAATACTGGTATTCAGCTGTATCCGGTTAGGATGGTAGCCGACCCCAACATAGTTGGGAAAAGGCTGGCAGATGATAATGATTCAAAATGCTGTGGATGGAAACTTGAGCTACGAAATCTGAAAGCTTTCAGTAGTGTGTGGTATGAAACATTTAATAAATTTATTCAAAAATCAAATACAATGCTAACATTAACATATAGTATCTGTATGTACACTTGACTTATGCTAGTTATAGTTAACAAAACAGGTAGGTGTTGCAACCAGCACCCTTACTAAGTTATGAAATAACTTTTATTAAGGTCGATTTAAAAGCTTAAAAAGCTTAAAGCTAGAAATATAAATGTAAGTATAAATTAGCTATTTTTAGCCCAAAGAATCAGCATTGCCATCCAACGTGGCAATGCTGCCAGCCTTTTGGGCACTTTTCCCATTAGTCATAGTCATAGTCAGTTATTCATGAACAATTATTTGTATCTGAATTTACACATTTTAAATAATAATAATAATCATAAGTACAGATGCAAAATAAAAATAAATTATAATTATAAATTCATTAATAATAAAATAGATTCAAAATAATTAATTACACGTCATAGAATTTAAAATAATTAAAACACATAAAATGACAATAAATACAATTTACATTTAAGATATCATGAAATAATAAATTAATAACAAAATAATAAATTACACGTCATAGAATTAAAAATAAATAACACAAAATACATGTCTTTTTACTTATAAAAATTACCATTACGATGTCAAAGATCTATAATAAAAAAAAATGAAAAAAAAAACTAATAACAATAAAATACAATACAATCAGCATGTCAAAAAATAAAAACGGCAATCAATACAGACATGTCAATATTATAAATCTTCTACGGCATATAGACACTTACTCAATAGGAATTTTTTTAATTTTAATTTGAAAGAGCCATTATAAACTAAACTTTTTATATATAAAGGCAACTTATTAAATAATTTAACAGATTGGTAACGTGGACTATGCTGAACAATTTTGAGGTTATGATTGGTCATATTATTTTTTAAAGCCAGTCTACGGGTGGCTTCCCTTATCAGCCGCTCTTCTCCTGTTTCGTATTCATGCATGTTTTTAGCCATATTAACTAGAAGTACATGCACATATATACCAGGTACTGTAAGTATGCCTAAGTTTACAAAATGTTGACGGCAACTTTCTCTTTGAGAGATGCGGATCATGGTACGAATAGCGCGTTTTTGTAGTATGAAAGCCCTTTTGCAGTTATAATCATAGCTGTTTCCCCAAAGAAGTATACTATATCTAATTCTGGACTCCACTAATGCAAAATTGCATTGCATTGACAGCGATGCGGACGAATTTTTTGATGCCCAATGAGCTTCCCCCCCCCTCCTTTATTTTTATTTTGTTTTATTTTAAACTTGTACATACTATATATATTTTAGTGTTACCATGTATATTTTAATTAAGGTTTCAATGATAATGTTCATATGGTAAATAATGAAAGTATAAATATACTCCGTTGGTTTAGGTAGTTAAATAAAGGTAAACAAAAAAGACCACGTGACGAAAGAGCTGTCAACTAACCAACTAAACGTAATACCTGTCACTTCAGTTGTCATGTTACGTCACAGTTGTTTACGCAGTTGTTGCAACGTTTTATTTCGTTGACGTTTAGAGAACCTGTCTTTTTGGACTCTTTACAGTAGACAGATTACAAAATATTATAGTATTGTTATAAACCTAACAAAAAAATTTTGCTCAAGTAAATTCATCTACTAAGGATAGAAAGAAGAATATATTATAAAGTTTAACATACAGTAATAAAAGAGGAAACTATCGTAAGTATCAAAAATAAATTAAATAATTACAACATATTTTTAAACAAAAAAGTGTTATTTATAAAAACCTTTTTATGATTTGTTTACCTTTATTTAACTACCTAAACTAATGGAGTACAGTTATAAAATTATGTGTATCTAAACTTTAGTATTGAGCTATAACGCAAATTCAGACGTGTTTTATTTGTTTTATTGACATTTGACCAAGTGGACGCAACGCCGAGGTGTTCGGCGCTCCCATAGACTGGATATAAACCATTCACGTTTGACAGATAATAGCCCGACAGCCAAAGTTATTACGTTTTAATTTGTTAATCACGAACTATCCGTAAATTATGAGATCCGTCCGTAAATCTTCATGTGCAAAACCTGGAGCTTTTACAGTAAAGCACATATATAAAGGTGTGTCGGTGACTAGGCTAACGGTCCTTCATACCTATACATCCGACATGACGACCCGTGATTTTATTTAAGACTAATTTCCGAATTTCCTTAAGAAACGACCACCGTCAGACCGAAAACCCGAATAAGAGCCTTTGGGAAAACTACGTCAGAATACCTAACTAAAAATATAACACAGAAAAACCAAACAACAAAATCAAAATCATCTTCTCTGAACACGGCAATTAACATCGAATCAACTGGTAATGTTTGCAGCGAATGAACAATCGTTTCGAAGTGAGATACCGCCGTAATCGGTGCGCTTGGCAATTGTGATGGTGATTGGAATATGACGTTGATGCTAAGTTTATTTTACGAAACTAGTCTTTAAAATATACCTAGATGAATAAAAGAGCCCACGTTGAATGTCAGGCCTCACCTCTCATGAAAGAGGTTCTAGATTTAAATGGGCAAGTACTTACCAATGCGAGTTTTCCAATTTATATGATGATGATTCATTTGATATTCGCAGATGCGCATGTCGTCATCATCATTTCATCCGAAAGACGTCCACTGCTGGACATAGGCCTCCTCCAAAAAGGAGGGGTTTGCCATACTCGCCACGCTTGGCAGGCGGGTTTTGGATCGCAGTATGGTTTTAAAAATGCATAGAGAACGCTGCTGCCCATTCTCTAGTAAATCCCTTAGTCGCCTTTTACGACACCCACGGGAAGAAATGGGATGGTGCTATTCTTTACGTCCAGCACCAAACGGAACATGATTGCTTTTATGCAACAATGCGTAAAAGGTGCGCTTCCCTGGTGCGCAGGGTGTGGGGTGCCTCCAACAGTGTCTTAAGTATGGTTGCGAGTCGCCTGGACTGCGTATACGTGGGTCATTGTTGTGCCATCTCTCATGGGATGTCACAACGGTGACCCACCGTTATTTCTTGTATTGTTTTGGTTTAGTATCTGTGCTTACTAACATAGTCGTAAGTTTTACTAACAATCTTGTTGAATTAACCAAGGGGATAAAGCAGTGTCTTCTGTCGCGGATGACGATTTGAATCGCGAGCGTAACGAAGGACTCGAGGTTTACTCCCGAGCGTAGCGAGGGTGTTAAAAACTTAAATTACGAGCGAAGCGAGGGATTTAAGACGAGTCCTGAGTGTAGCGAGGGATTTAAGTTCACCCAAGACTAAGACAGCTTTATCACCGAGGAAAATACTCTACTTTTCGTACCATTTGCGAAAAAATTAACACAATAATAATATGAGATAAGCATTTTAGAACATTAACTTATTTATAAAAATAAATTAAAATAAACTTACCGTTTATGTATTTGAAGAAAACAAAAACGCGGCAAATTCCTAGACTAATATTTTTTTGTCGGAAAAGTAAAGGCCTCGTCGGTTTTCGTAATTTTATTTAATAATCATAACTGCATAATAAATGCGTATTCCTGTTTCAAAAAGATGTATAATGCTTTATATACAAACTCAATGGTGTAAACACAGATGTACTCGTATTTCAATATAAATTTCGGTAAATATTCCAAATTTAGATCACATTCTCCCTAGAGTTTGAATGAAATTCAGTACAATTTTCTTTCCCTGTTTTTAACAGATTAAAAATGACTATTGTTATGTTCGCTTTTTGTGGCATAGAATGTCACTTTTTTGAGCAAGTGGTACGAAAAATTCTATTCTATTCTATATGTACTTAATTTCTGAGTTTTTCTTGGGCAGTACACACATCGGTGAAAGGAAAACTTCGTCAGGAAACCTGAACTTATAGTTCATATAAGTCTGGTCATTAATGCTCGTGCCTTCTCTATATGAGAAGTGGCTCTGCAGAAGAACAATAATAGGCTGGTATTATTATTTAGATTTTTATTTTCGGTGACTAAGGGAGTTACTAGACAATGGGCAGCAGCGTTCTCTATGCATTTTAACACCATACTGCGATCACCAACCCGCCTGCCAAGCGTGGCCATTATGGCAAACCCCCTCCTTTGGGGGAGCCTATGTCCAGCAGTGGACGTCTTTCGGCTAAAATGGTGATGATGATTATTTAAAAGAGTCCACGAGAAACGGACAGCCCGGCTATGTTTTTAGAACAGTAAGCTTGATTCTTCTATGGTCCTGAAGACGTACTCCGTTGAACATGGGGCTCATCTTGCTCTTCTTTATCGCGCCGATAGTTCAATATGGGATGGGCCTCTCAATGACCGCCTCAATGAGAGGTGCAGTTATTATATAGCCGTCCGGAGAATTTATGATGCTGCCCATGCCATGAACACCTTTTTCCACATTCACCGGTGGGAATGAAGTGGCCGATATATCTCTGGACCTATTTATAGTAATAATCTTAGTGTGTATCTAGGCCCACCCTGTTAAAGATTATTTATTGTCAATTGCAAAGATTTGGCACTCACACATTTACAACTTTAACGACACAATGGAGAGTGATGGGTAAATTTACCAACTGAAAGTTACATTAATTAGCACTCCTATCGATTTAAAATATTTCCCAACAAACTACTAAATTTTCATAAGTTTACGGTGCGGCTATTAAACGTCTAAGGGTTCCAAATTGATCGTAATTTAAACTTGGTTATACTACCGATTTTATTGATACTAAAACTGCAATAGAAAACTAATTAAAACATGAAATAACTATTTCGTTGTGGCGTTATTTAGGCTAGGTTTTCACGGCAGCGGTCGTAAAGCGATGTATAGAAAATATGTGAGGACTTACATACAAATCCCCGACCGCATAAAGGCAGGGTTATATAGTATCATAACATATCATGGAGGTGATTGTAAGCGCAGCAGGCTGGCTCCGTCACAACGTACGACGCTGCCACCATGTCACATGTTGTTGGCTCATGTTCGCACAATCGACGCTATTTCATCGATGGTCTTATCTCAGCCTTGTCGCTGTACCTTGCGATGATTTATTCCTTCATACTCCTCCTACTTTCTCCTTTCGAAGAAGCATTGTCGTTAGTATTTGTGACCACTATAATAGTAATTATGAGCTCGCCGCCGTACATGCCGCAGTAATGGCGGGTAAACAAACATTTTTCATAAAAAGACAGAAACATTTTGATGGGGTGGATATTCGCGAGTTAAAAGGTGCGTTAAATTTTATTGGAATACTTTGGTCATTCGCACGTTGTCGAAATACTTTACTTGCTTGTATAATATAATACATGTATCTTAAAGTTGTGAGCTTTTACTCTGTTTTAAGATACTGTTTGAATATTTGTACCAGTTTTAGGCGTTAGTGGTAACTGAGCTTTTTAACATTTAATTGGAACTAATTGTTTTACTTCGACTTCTATGATATTATTATAAATAAAACATGGATGTACTTAAAATATCTAAATTTTTTATTAAATATGTTCGTGGTTGACCCAACTTCACTCTGAGTTTTCACACCAGTGTTATGGTAGGGACATTTCTAATAAGCAAAAGTCAATGTGAGAAGTGGCAAAGGGACAGATGTCAAAGTGACAGGTGTCAAACTATGAAATGTCGATTAGGAGTGTAACACAGGTAAAAAAAAAACTTCCCGTGGTACTACTGGATCACTTGGTAGTTCTACGGGATTTTTTTTTACCCTTGGTACTACTGGTAGTACCACAGCCAACAAACGATTTATTCTACTTTAGGATCAGAACTGATAGATTATGTAATACCTACTGCAGCGTGACCTCTGCGGTTTCAACTTATTAATTAACTTTTTCTTGTTCGCATAAACTGGTCATTAATTTTTTATTCTTAATTTTTTGAAAAATTGGATTTGAATCCAGTCGATTATTATAAATTTTCGACTTTTAATTATAAAACTGAGCCAAGTTTTTTTATTGATTATACTTTACCTTAATTCCAAATCAAGTTTCTTATGATCTGTTATCTGCAGTCCACCAAGTTATATTGTTGAGATCTGCACAAATGGTGTAAGATATTCTTCAAATTAGGTATATACTTTCCCTTATTTGCTATCTCAGCGGAAGTTTTAGCCTTTTCCCTGGTGTAATACCTTATTTTATTGGTCTTAGGGGTAGAACCAGTTAAAAAGGGCTGCATCTGGTCTTTTTCCGGGTACCGGTCTATTCACCAGGCTTGCGTGCTTTATAGTTAAGTATTAGTACTTTCAGGGGTAACATTTTAATACTAGTTGATCTTTAACCAGGACTTTTTCTACCGGGATAAGTTAGGTTCATCTTTTTAAGATAATATTCATTTGAAAGTTTACGTAATTCAAAAACTCACATATCTAAAACCGATTGCAATCGATTCCCTAGTTCGGAAATCAAATACGTAACAAAGATTTACCATTCGTTGTACATTAATATTTCTCGTAATCTGTTTTAATTTAGGTTAAATTACCTGTTCCGCAACTATCTTAATGATATTTAATTTTAGCTTTTTATATTTTCTTATGCGATTCTATTTTAAATATTTAATAAATTATTGTGTGTAAATCATTGATGTATTAAATAGGAAGATATGGTACGCGCTCCTCGACGTGGACCGCATAAATTAGGGGAAAGAACACAATTGACCTACATTACGCTCGGTTTGCGGTGAATACACGAATCGTAGTTGGTTTCCGAGTTGGTATGGGTACGTAACAGTGACAATTATTGCTATCTCGTTCCCGCTATAGCCCGCGTAATATGTCTCTCTATTTCAGTTGTCGAGCACATGACGCACGACATCGGGTCCATTTAATATTTACGTGATGTTAGAGAGTGGCCTATCTTCCTATTTAATACATCAATGGTGTAAAGTGGTGAATTTTCATATTTATTTCGTTACACTACCTATAAAATATTTAGTTCTGTTTCACTTAGCACATTACTTACACTTGTGACTGGTAAGTACTCATCGATAGCCATCTAATCGGCTTATTAAACTATTTATTTGAACGATAACCTAGTTGACAACTTTAGGAACTGCACATGACATATTATTATTATCTAACATTGTTATAGGAATTATGTCGCCGTCATAATCAAGTAATAATGAATTATCATAGGAAGGTGGCAGTTATAAATGTCAGTTTAGTTATAAATTTCCCCATTAATATGACTGTATAAATAATATAAAAAGACGTGGTCTTTATTTATAATAAATATCGTGTAGGTGCGGTGAGACAAATAAAGAAACTAAAAGTGATTTCGTGCGAGGTCGGCTTTGTACTGACGTTCAGGTCGGCCATGTTACTGACGAGATGGAAGCGACACCTCAGATCCAAAACTATTCGCTGCAAGCTGTGGGGAATTCTCAGATTATAATAACCTTGGAGCATATGCAGAAAGCTCTAGGAAGTATTAAACGATTTCTACGAAATTACGTGCATTGATTCTATGACGAAACTGCCGTTAAGGGGACGATAACCGAATAATAATTTTAATAATCGATCATGATTCAATATTTTGTCGATAATGATTTTATACTGAAGATCACGTCTAAACGAGTAGTGTTAATGATTTAAAAAAATATATGACAAATTAGAGCGTTTTCTCAACAATTTAATATGTGAATATTTTAGATTATGTTTATATTACAGAGTGAAATTAATTTGTAAAATTATGTCTAACGCGGATAAAAAACTGAGAATGGCGCAAAATCTACTAAGCGTATTTTTCTGAAACCTTCACGAATTTAAAGATAATTTAATTATTGATCTTTTCGTATACGCGTTTTATTAAAATACCTTTTTTTGTGTATAGTAAATTAATAATGCGTCAAATTGGGGACAGCGCTCCTTGATGGGCGAGTCCTATTACTGGCTGAACGTACGACGCGTTGCGTGAGCCCAGTACAGAACACGCAAGCTAACACTCAAGGTCACTGGCATATATCTGCGTCTTAACTGAAAATCTCATGCGGTTGTTCTACGTACATACCTACATATATTTGCAACAATAGGTTGCAAACCCTTTACGGACAGATTGTTTTAAGATTTCTTAACACACAAACAAACGTTAGCTTAGAGTGTCTGTATTCATCAACAAGCTACGAGTATTTCCACAGACACTAAATACCCAACATATTTAGTTACCTTTTGTTCTCTCTCAGTTATAATTAACGACGAGATTCAACAAAGTAAATAAAACTCCAAGCTGAAATCTTAATGGTCGTTGTTAAGGAATTACATTAAGGACAGGTCCGCTGACTAATAAATCACCACGTCACGGAAATCACCACAGAACGCCGTAAGCGTAGAAATTGATCACTGAAAATAAAATACAAAGTCGTGGTCCAGTTACTTGCCTGCAATTATTCTTTAGTGAAATGAAAACACAATAGCCGCTTTATATAAACGTACATTTAAATCACTCAGACTTTCAATGATTTAAAATAAATGGCGTAATAAATTATACTAATAAATATGTATAAGTCAAGACATTGATGTCATTACAGAAAAATGCAAATCAAAGTAGTCGGATAGGTACCAAAAATAAAATTTTGCAATAGTAGAAACACTCAGAACTAAGTGATTCTATGAATCAATTAGGTACGTATGAGATTATAATTTAAATGTACCCAGAATACATTATTTATTGTTAATATATTGGGTCATTACAGTACACAGTGCGGCCCGTATTTTGTAACGCGAGGTAAAAAATACGGGTTCCTCAACGACGATTAAAACTCTTAATAAATGCGCCTGTAGTCATTTTTTTCCAGCGATGCAATTGAATGGAACAAAATGTCAGTTGAATTATGAAAGCGATCGATAATGAAAATGTTGGTACGCATGCAGGCCAGTAGAAAGTGTCTCGACCTGCGTGAGCTTTCGTTAATTTGGCAACTCGGCGGGTCACTTGAGCCGCGGGTCACATAAACATGTCGGCGCCCCGCCCCCGGCACTACTTTGTTTGTTAATATACTGCCAATTATAATCAAAGTACGTGCACTTGCCAGTCGCTACGATATCGATTTCTGTATCTTTTTAAATCAACCAGATTTCCTCGTTTCCGTATATCTGCAGAGATCATTTACTCGAACCTTGGAGGTGTTTTGTATTTTTGTGATTTGTTTGCTATTTGTAAGATTCGTCTTAAGTACATAAATATCAGATTTTATTACAAAAGTACCTCCAAATATGGTGCATAAAGATATTCATTCCGATTGAATAATTTTCCATCTCAACAATGATTGTGTAAAAAATTATTGATGTTTACAATAAGAAAGTATCTGTGTAGAGTACAGCGAGTGATTGCAAAACGTAGAGATCGTAGAGCCGAAATATAGTTCCCACGGTGCGCGGCCGTGGCGGGGCGCTGTCGTCCATCAACATCATTATCTATTAAAAATATCACGTCATATTGTTCGCTATTTTGTATAAAGTTACTTTCCGAGTCAGCTTCGTCTCGTTATCGGGGAATATCTCGAAACACCTATAAATCACAACAATAGTAATTATGAAACTCTCGACTATCACGTGTTCGGCTCACTTGCGAAATGATTCGAACACTATAACGGTGCTCTTTTGCATAAATAAATGCTTGTCTTTTTATGTTAATTAGCTGCTTATTTTACTAGATTAGAACAAAATGTTTGTAAAGCTGCTCTGTACTTCACGCTACGCTATTCTACGCCACGCTATGCTATTCTACGCCACGCTACGCTTTGCTACGAGGTAGCTCTAATCTTCTGGCAAGATATTCAAATGGAATTGGTGCTTTGATTTATATTGTATACAAATGATTTATGGTACCATAAACATAGTTATCGAAATAAAATTAGTTAACAGTTAATTTGTCAGTTCCTAAACGAACGATGTTTCCGTTACATGAAACGAAATCCAGTTTAAGCTTGTTTTGTTTGCAAATGTTGTTTCAAAGAACATAAATTATAAGAACTACCCTTTATACATACAAAAGAATATTTATTATTGATGTTGCCTTCAGTAAACATGATAAGAAACGTTATTCCTTCCTTAACAATGTGCTGGAAGTTAATAAGCCGTCATATATAGGAGAACAATTGGACCGGTCTCATGACACTTATGTATTACATTACCTGTATACCCGTACACAGCTTATTATAGTTTTTGCGCATATCTGCCTACTTGTTACGTGAGGCAAGTAATTTAGGTGGACGTAGGAAGGTATAAGGAAACTTTTTATGGAGTGCACGAGGCTATGCGTCAGACTATGAGGGAGCGCGCTGGTAATTGCGCCCGCGCCGCCACGCCACGCTCCTGCTCACCAGCCTCGTCCTAGAAAGCTCACCGCACTGCTTCGTTACGGCCCTTAAGACTGATTTATGTCTGTAATAAATATTTTTTGAAAGTTCCAGTGCGATAATAACTCCATTAATTTTGATTAATGACAATTTCTTAAAAGTGAATTTTTGACTTGCTATCTCCGAGCGCGACCTGTCTTGGCGTCGATGGCCGAACCTTCGACATTTTAATTAACTCGGTGCTCTCTGACCGATTGTTCTTGTTTCGATTGCGATTTAAATATAAACCAGTTGTTGTTAACTGCTAACGTATATCATATTTCATTAACTTTTCCATTTGCAACTTTTATTACTCACAGCTTCTAGTATACTGGTTCTATAATTCTGTTGTGCATGCACACAAAAAGGAATTAAAATTGCAGAGCTCCCAGCACTGTATTTCTTAGAAATATAGACTGTGCGTTGTGAAGTATTTGTCCCGAAACATGGTTATTTTCCGAGAGAAATACATTCCGAACGGTGCTTATCGCGAGCGGCCGCTTCGGGTGGCGACACATTCAGCGCATTTGCAATGCGAGATATCCCGCATTACCATAAACAGTACAAGGCGGAGGGCACGCCGTCTATCGCGCTACGACATATAAATTATTCAAAATAAAGTATCGCTTAACCTCTGACCCGCCGCCGCACCACGCCCGGGAGCGCAGCGCCCGCGCTGCCCCACGCTACCCCGCAGTGCCCCGTGCTGCCCCGCACTGCCACGTTCTGCGCGAGAGGTGCTGTCGCGCTGACACTCGTCGCTCAACTTCCTGCAGCGAACGTGACGAATTCCCTCACTATAACACCGCCAGCCATACCGTAATATTTGTTCGAATGATCCTTTTTACTTCCTTTCTGAATCGTGATAAAAAGAAAAGCATGAATTTAATAACAGTAAAATATGATGCACTGCTATTAGTTATAAGCATATATTTTGAATCGCCTGTAATAAAAATTGCAATAGGTATTTTTTAACGGAACAAAAAACTAGAATAACACGAAAGCCTACGTGGGCTAGTTAACTATAAATGAGCCGCTTAACGTATGGAATTCTTATTATGAAGCATTTGCGATTAATGTGGAGCGGAGGGCCGCGCATGTGGCGTGCGGCGGGCGCGCGCACCCGGCAGGAACCGCAGGACGCTGCTTATTTACTTAACAGCTTTCGCAAAACGGCCCATTACGGATAACTGTACTAAATAATTACTGCAATGTGCCTTTCTATTTCTATGCGCGCGCGTGCGCCTCCACCTGCCGCTGATCACTGTAATTATTTACTATGCATGAATGCGGCGCGCGGCGGCTGTCTAGGACGACTCGGACAAAGAACGGTCGCTCCTGCAACGGACTGCTCGCGGACAGGTTCCGATATCAACATGGGTGTGCTGCATAGCAATTTTAAAACAAGCTCATTAATTCACATTCGCACGAAATGACTCCTAGACAAGGGCATGACTCAACGAAACTTAATTTAATTTTATCGATTTCAATGAAAACTTAACGTTTTATTATACTCATTTATATAAGACAGCTAAGTGGCAAAATTTTAGTTTTAAACTTTTATTTCATTGTTCAGTACAAAAGACATCAACGCACTTACAGTTTCCTGTTCTGTGGAATAAACGCTTTCGGCCTTATTACAAAATAAGGTTTATCTTTAGACCCAGGTTTAAACCAACATGTTATTTTTGAATTTCGAATCTGATTCCGTATGAGATAAAGTTCTTATTACATAAAACTGATTTTAAAACCGAGTCTAAGTTGTCAACTTTGTATTAAGAACTATAGCACCATCCCATTTCTACCCGTGGGTGTCGTAAAAGGCGACTAAGGGACTTACTAGAGAATGGGCAGCAGCGTTCTCTATGTATTTTTAAAACCATACTGCGATCGCCAACCCGCCTGCCAAACCTCAGACGAAATAACGTTCGGAGTTAAAAAATTACACGGTGGTTTAAACCTGGGTCTAAAGATAAACTTAGTTTTGTAATAAGGCCGTATCTGTTTATTTATGCACCAACAAAATAGCTTTTTAATGTTCTTTGTTGAAAACCGAAAGGATGTGTACCTTAGACGTACAATATAATTTCCTTGGTCTAATAAGCTGACAGGCAGATATCATTCGTATATAAATAAATGTAGATATTAAATTGAGCGCATCCTTGAATCAAGTACCTCGTCTTCCGGTTAAGCTTCGTTGTATTTCCCCGAGTACGGCGGACAATACAACCCAGTCGTAGTGAGTACGTCACTTCATAATAAGTACCTTCCACTTCTTAACCTGTAACTGCGTGCTTTATTTGAAACAGTAATTGTTTGATTTTTGTTATAAGTATTTATATGGCGGCCTCGTGTTTCCTGGCCTTGTCAATACAGACATCATTTCGAGTGGCTTCTCTGATACAACCTTGAATTATCGATGACTATCAGGATGTTAGTATTTGCATTGTTTTTTGGTTTAGGAATCAAGTCGGCGCAATACTAAATCATTGAAACGAAACAGGAAATTTAAATAGTTTTGATACCAGATAAGAAACCAGAAACGACGATTTTCTACTTCATTTTTAAGTCACTTGTTTTGAGCGTTTATTTATGACATTAATGTATAGCATAATAAAAAAACAAAATCAAAAGTCATTTATTTATGACATTAATGTATAGCATAATCAAAAATCAAAATCAAAAGTCATTTATTCAAACTAGGCTGAGAATCAGCACTTTTCGAACGTCCAAAATTACATGAGACAGTCCCCCAAAAACGCCCACCCTTCACCACTTCCTAGTGCTTTAGCTGGGAAGAAGAAGTGGCGCAACAAACTCCCTAGCAGCACAGCTGTCTGTTCAGTTAGAAAACGTGATTCTATACAATAGTATGTAAAATAATTTGCATTACGCAACACAAAACATTAAATTAAATTATTTCACATAAGTTAGCTAGCACACGCCAATATACCAAAAAAAAAAGGCCAAGTGCGTGTCGGACCACGCACAATGAAGGGTTCCGTAGTTAGGATGAATTTATCCTAAAAACAAACGTAACATTGTAGTTGAAAAACATGTTCTCCCATACATCGAAATACGTCACAGTCAATTCTCCAACTGCAAATATAAGTTTGTAATCGCAAAAAACATTTTTTTTATGTGATAAAACTACAAATTTACTATTTTAGGACTTTTTCCTATACTTGTGCTGTGATACCTTGCTTCTTGCCAAATTTCATGATTCCAGGTCAACGGTAGGTACCCTGTAGGTTTTGATTTATTTGCGAGTATCGAAATATGTCGCAATAATGTCGCTTAAGTATTTTTTTATTGCGTTAACTTAGAAGCTTGATTGTTTTAAACTCCAAGGGATGGTCCCTTGGAGTTTAAAAAAAATCAAGCTTACTGGACTTACGTATTTGATATTAATTGCAACTTGATACCTACACGCGATCCTGAGAAAAAGGGTCTTGACAGACTGACAGACAGACAAGTAAAACTTACAAATATTAATACTAATTATACTTCCATAACGCTCTCGTCACTTCCGTAACGCTCTCGTCATGCATTTACCAGCTTACTCCCCAAGTTAGGCGAACCTAAAGAAGTTTTATTTCCAAAAAATAAAACATAATCAATCAATCTTTCTCCATTAAGATTAATTTGTCGACATATAGACTACCGATCATTTGCCTCTTTCTGTCCTTAACTTCCGCGATGTGTGACACATGATTTCGCTAAGGCAATTATGTATAACTACTCCGTATGTAAGTATAAGTTTTGTTAAAAGGAGAACTGCAACATTATAATTGTTAAATTATACAAGGAGTACATCTATAACAACCCTACATACGTATCCTCAAAGTTATTTGTCGTAAACACGATAGGTATGGTATAACGGACTATAAATCTATGAACATTCTTATCAGCAAACGGAACGGAAACCGCTGACCATTTTCTGTACATTTATCTTTAAAACCAACCGTTACAACTTACAACTGCCTCAAAACTCTTCCTGGAGATATCGTAAAACCCAAACATGTAAGAACCTGAAAAAGAAAATGACTATTAAGGATGCTTGACCACGAGCGATTTTTTCGGCGATTTTTGAGAATATATTTCTTTCTGACAAAAATCGTCACGAAAATCGCTGAAACAATCGCTCGTGGGCGAGCACCCTAATAGAAAAATACGTTTTGTCTCTACGGAACCTTGTAGCTACAGTATCTTTACACAGCATTACATTATAGGCGTTTCGAATTATCGGCACAATGAGATAGGCATGTGCCGGTGACGCGCGCGGGCGGGGCCAGACAATTGAATTGATAAGCGACTTTCTAGCCGAGCCATTGTGCAGTATCGAACCGTTTGAATACGAACTACGGGATAGCACCGACTAATGTACTCTATGAATTAAATTACAGTCTGGCTGAAAAATGTAATAATGTACCTATTCAATTGTTAATAATGGAATAATATGAATAGCATCTGCTTTTCACGCAAAAACCCGTAAATTTTTTTTTTATACGTTGCCTCACACTACGAATTTCTCCTGTATTGTGGGTGTTTTTACAAACATTTATATATACTCACATACACAGTCAGACCCGGAACAACTACTTGTAGGTCATACAAATATTTTTTTCGTGCGGGAATCGAACCCGCGACACGCAGCGCAGCTGTCAATCGCTTAACCACTGCGCCAACCGTGCCTACTTCTTTTTTTTTTTTTTACAAAAGTTTAATTTATTTACGTTTATTCATCATCATTATTTCATCCGAAAGACGTCCACTGCTGGACATCCCCCAACATTTGGGGGGGTTGCCATAATCGCCACACTTGGCAGGCGGGTTGGCGACCGCAGTATGGTGTTAAAATGCATAGAGAACGCTGCTGCCCATTCTCTAGTACCTAAGTCCCTTAGTCGCCTTTTTCGACACCCATGGGAAGAAATAGGGTGGTGCTATTCTTTTATGTCCGGCACCACACGGAAAACATATATTTATTTCCTTGTATTTATTTAAATTTGTTTTTAATAAAGTTCTTTTCATAATTTCGCACTATTAAAGATGTATTAGAAAAAAGTTAAAAAACGACGTTTGACATATCAGCCGTGAGCCGTGATACTGATCCACTAAGGGGCAAAGGCTGCTTCTCATACAGAGAAGGAAAGAGCATAAATAAACTCGCTTGCTCGCTTGCTCTTGTTCGCGATCCCAAACCATTAAATCCAGGTTTACTCACGATGTTTTTCTTTATGTTCAGGAGCCCGCTTTCTGCCTCTGAAATATGGCTTCGTTAGTAAGTGCCCAGTGGTGACCAAGATAATCCTGTGATGTGCTTTTAGAATTGACCTGAAACATAACACGTATTAATATCACGTCTGAATTACCCGACAGGGAAGGCAGAGATGTGTCTACGAGTATACAGCTCTACCTGCTCATTTGAGGAATACTGGTGAAATGTGGGTGTACGTAATAATAGTAATAATAGTTATCAAATCAGCACAAATTTAATTAGTTATTTTAGTTTAGGTATGTTGTGGAATTCACTTCCGTTTGAAATTAGGGACTACCAAACTGTTCCAGTATTTAAAAGAAAAGTAAAAGAACATTATCTTTCAATTTCGTCATAGTTGTTAGTTATTTTAGTGACATTTATTTTTGAAGTACATATGTATGTATACAATATATGTTTTATTTAATAAGTAAATTGTTAATTATAATTTTATTTTCTCTTTTACTCATTAACACTGTGCCTACACCTCTTTTTATCCTCTTTCTGATATGCTAGAAGAGATTTCTTTCGAAATAAGCATCACCTTTATTTATTTTATTATTTATGCACACAGAAAAATACAAAGAGATATGACATAATAATAATTTAGTACAAAGGTACTGCTTATTTCTTAAGAAATTTCTTCCAGCAGACCTGCGAAAGGAGAAATTAAAAAGAAATGTAGACAATAGTGTGTGAGAACAAGAAGAGAAACATGAATATGCGAAGTCTTAAACTAAAATGTTAAATATACCTAAACTATACCATAACTTTAAATATAAAAATTACACACGTATACGTACACACGTGCGAAAGTGCGACCTTTGTACGTATTGTTCTGTTCTTTTCTTCTTGTCTGTTTATTTGTGTGTACATAAATGTCTGACGGTCACTGAGAATATCCCGATGAAAATGTACCCATTTAAAATGGAATAAGTACTCTATTTAAATAAAACTGCACTAGTTTTAGATCAGAAATGTTAGTCACTAAGGGCTAATTTCACCAATGAAATTGAACGCATCAGCACATCTAAACCGAGTTCAAGAGCTGTCAGTATCAATATTCCAACGAAAATAATGACACTGGCAGCTCTTAAACGTGGTTTATGTGCTGGGGGTCTAAAATGGACGCTTTGGCAGAATCATAATGTGATCTGCGTACAATCCGTATCCCTCAATTCATCCGTTTCACAGTTTTGTATGGAGTTTCGTAAAATGGTCCACAAATTATGAATTGCTGTAGTGAAGTCTAATGTCAAATAGCAGCTGCCAAACAGATGAATTGCGGGATGTATGAATTGTACGCAGATCATATTATGATTCTGCCAAAGCGTCCATTTTAGGCCCCCAGATCGCATTCAATTTCATTGGTGAAATTGGCATTAAGGGATAATCATTATCTGCTTAAACAATAAACCTTCTTCTAAGTCGCCATAAGTCGCCGTCGTATTAAGCCATATAAAGCTTAGCCAATTTTCTTCTTTTTGATTAAACCCTCTGTTTTCTAAACGTAGTCGTTTTCGCTTAGTTCTGTTATCCGGTTTACGAGTTCATGAGTTACCAGGTTAAACAGATACCCTTGTTATTGTTAAACAGCTTGTGAAATTGCCCCTGTTGAAATTACAGAAGTAATTGTGAGTGGGAAGGTATGGCTGAGTGGGCGTTTACATCTCTTTAGCAACGCCAAAATGAGGCTACCATAACTGTAAATGAGTGAAAATACTATTAATCTGTTTTGCAAATAAACCTATTAATATAATAATATAATCTTTATTTATCCAAAAACATACAGTTTGAAATACAGTTTGATATTTGGTTAAGAAATACATTTATAGGTAGTTTATGTTACAAAATCTGTACAAGAATAATACTCTACCTCTTAAGCTAGGGTATACCTGTATTTTAAGAGGTAAATTAATTAATTTTAAGTTATTGTTCATTTATTTAAACTTTCGCACACAATAAGGTACAAAGGCGGACTTAATGCTAAGGCATTCTCTACCAGTCAACCAAGGGTGGTGAAGAGATAAGATGGCGGGTGCTCTGATTGAGAGAAAATAATAATATAAAAAAAATTTACATAATTAATTATAATTAAAATAGGTGTACCTGTACAAGTACTTAAATAGGTTATAAATTTATAATACACATACATACATATATTTAAAAAATCAATCTGCCTAGACTTTTTCCATCTATGTTGGGGTCGGCTTCCAGGCTAACCAGATGCAGTTGAATACCAGTATTTTACATGGAGCGACTGCCTATCCGACCTCCACAACCCAGTAACTGGGTAATACGATACCCCTTGGTTGTCAGACTATCGGGCTTCTGATGACCCGGAACGACTGTCAAAGATCTACGAATGACAGTCAGGATCAACGACTTAACTTGCGTTCCGAGGCACGGAGGAGTCTCGGTATGTAAATATGGTCGTAAAACTGGTGGATGCCAATCTTTACAGCCTGGCCCATCGCCGCAAGATTGCCTGCTTGTCGGTCTTCTACAGATTGTACTTCGGTGAGTGTGCCCAAGAACTCTACGACCTCATTCCACCGGCCCCCTTCTATTATCGAACATCTAGACGCACTGCAGGTTACCATCCCTTCCTTGTTGCTATTCCACCAATTCGCACTAAGCGTTTCTAAATGACTTATATAATGCGCACAGCAAAAGAGTGGAACTCTCTACCTGGGTCTGTGTTTCCGAACGCACACAACCCTAATCTCTTCAAAGTTAGAGTAAACAGGCATCTTCTGGGTAAGCTCACTCCATCGTCGACTTTGTCTCTGTCACCTCTGCCCTAGACTAAGGTCAAGAGCAAACCCATCCTAAATAAAAAATAAATGGTCACCCATCCACGGACCGATCCCGGCAAGCGTAGCTTAACCTGATGGATTGACTCATGCGGCTGTTATTACTTAGCCACGAGCTCCTCCTATTGGTTTATAATTAACACAATTTCTTAACAAAATAGGTAAATACTTAATATATTAAAAAAAAAATAACCGACTTCCAAAAGTAACACTACAGAGTGAAAAATAACTTTAATTTCGGATGTTGGTGTCTTTGGATCTGTATTTGTGTATTTTGCCACCGACTTCCGAAATTAAAGTTACTTTTCACTTTGTAGTGTTATTTTTGGAAACCGGTTATTTTTTTTTTTTTGTAAATATTTAAAAGTTTTTTATTTTTCACTTTTTAGTGGGTCAGTTTTTAATTTATCTAAGTTACAATAGCCTAATGTTAACTGCTCATCACCTTTTACAAAATATTGCTTTTCCCGATACTGGGACTTTGATTGTTGAGTTCTCCTGGTAAGAACCAGGAGAACTGCCACTCACCATGTGCATAGTGACGAGCATAAATTGATTACATTAAAGTACCTAATCGAATCGCAACCCGTTAAATACTTATTATTATATTGTTCCGGCGGCCATCTGTGGTCTCCATCATCAGTTCCACTTCACCAAACGGTGCTTTTCGAGAGCACAGGCACGAGTTACTATAAAAAAACCCAAATCGCTATAGGTTTGGCTATAACATTTGAGGGTTTCTCTCGATTCCATGGGATCCCCTCATCAGATTCTGATTTGGTGGCAATGGAACTACCTCGGGAGTATAATCTTTCAAACAAAAAAAGAATTTTCAAAATCGGTCCATAATTGACGGACAAATCGGAGAACAAACATAAAAAAAAACATACAGCCGAACATTATAACCTCATCCTTTTTGGAAATCGTTTAAAAATACAAAAGTACGAGCTCTCTTTGTTAATCAATACACGTTTAATATACTTATCACGCGTTACTATTAGCTAATTAACAAGATAAAATCATAACAAACTCGATAATGGCTACATTGTCCATTTCACGCTATACAGTGCCCGCGCATACAAAACTGCAGATCATTGACAATAGCCGAAATAAACAGCTTATTTATCGATCATTCATACACTTTCAGGAAATGAGGAGAAAGCCTCAATGACACTCCGTTTTCGTTCACTTCATATTATGATTATATCGGAAGGTAATTGGTATTAAAATTATAAGTCCGAAATCTGAGAATACGGTTCGCAAGATAATTTTAAGCCTTGTAATTGTGCGAGATAATTAAATGAAATTACAGAGCTTGTAAACGATGGACTAGCTACTTTTAATTAATTAATTTACTTATATAACACATGTACAGTTTTAATACAATATGTGCTTTTATTATTTTCTTTGGTCGTGAAAGATCACGACAAAAGAAATTTCTTTCTTTCGTGGTCTGATTTTAATAGTAGGTAGTCAATGTTTTAAGTTTGCTTTTCCTCGAGGAAAAGTTTTGAAGCTTATATACCTATGAGTACCTAGGCACGTAGGCGATTGCAGCATACCAAAGTAAATTCAATTCTTTGTAAATCTTATAACTATAAATGATCAGCCATTAAACATTTTCTTGGAACAACATGCCTTACGGAGTTAACGGTTTACGATCGACACGGTACGACAATTGGACGTTGACACCTTGCAAATATTTTAATCAGTTAAAGACACTACCGACGGAAAATTATTTATATTGTTTCATAAAAAAGAAAGTTTAACATATTTGTTGTTTGTTTAACTATAGATGATTGACTGACGGTAATCATCAAAAATTATAAACGCTACCAGCTTTCTTGTTCTACTGATGTAACACGCTTTCGGTTCACACAGATGATGCTGTTATTAAATACTACCTGTACTTATCTTTATTCTATTATTTGTGTCTTGTTTCATTTTATTTTGATGTCAGCATAAACATTAGAATTCTATTTGGATAGACGAATCCATTTTAAACAGGAAGCTTATTTGTACATGCTACTTTGTTTTCTATTAATACTACATTTACGTCACCCAGTGCAAAAAATGTTTAAGACACTGATTTCAAGGATTTATCTTTCATCTTGCACCTAATTTGTATTGAGCTTACATAAATATGTACTCTATTTGGAGAAACTGCTGCCGGACATTGGCATTACAATTTTGGCTCAATGAAATAAGTAGGTATATTCACATGGTTCTGCGTCATGAGAGCAAGGCGATCATGTCCATCCAAACCTGAGTAAGTTATCGTGATGTTCTCCGCACACTGATTCCCACTGACAGACACTTGATGAACAAAATAATAATGTCGAAACATCCAATATCGAATGGCGTTATTAACCACAGCTCTCTCATAAATATTCAATAGGTGTGTTATTGAATAAAAGTAAAAGTAAATCCTCAAAGTCTTAAAGAAGACTTTTGATTGATAGATGAGCTACCTACCACATATGTCTAGGAAGTGCACGTTTAATTAATTATGTTTTTTTTAGGACGCGTCCAGACCCCAAGTGAAGTATAAAGCCGGAGCTCACAAAAAGTGGTCTCTGATTGTCCGTACGAATTTTAAGCATCCACAAAAAGTAGTTTTCGAACACAATCGCCCAATAACTGCAAAACAAATGCAAGCGTTGTCCATCCGAGTGCACGGTGCGGCGGCGCATTCACAATCTCGCTCCGGAGATCATCGTTTTAATAGCTACGATTTATCACACTCTTCGTTTTTTAGTAACTGTGTATCACAATCAGTAAGCCACTCAGCTGCAAGGTCGCCGGGTACACAAAAAAACTTGCGACTTGTGTTTTTGCTCTATTTTTAAAAAGAATATCAGAACACCTATTTGGAAGTGGCGAGCTCACCGAGACTGGTCGGTACAGGAAGTTAAACCAACAACAATAAGATTTATGTGTTTTTCGAATACTTTTTTAAAGTTTCATATCAGTCATTAAATTTTTTGTGAGAGGTAGATATTGCGGCTTCATAACTTAATGATTAGTTTCTATGTAATAAATAAGTTAAATATTTACATAATAATTTCGATAATGTATTTCTTTAGTAATAAATACCCACAATATTCAATGTTGGTACATTAACCTACAGCAATTGCATATATCGTAGTAGGCAATTAATATCTGCAATTAATCAGTTAGTTTTGCACACGTTAAGATATTAATGTTAAAATATTAATTTGCGGGTATTACTATCATTTCGGAATGGACATAAGTGAGTAATTGCGGTAGCTGGGATGTGTGCGAGTGGAGCGTCCCTTGAGTGAACTTGGTCCATCGCAGGCGCACATTAGTTTTGCGCCGCGGGCTATTGTGCTACAACTTATAAGCGTTATGCAAAATACGAAGCGCCTTTCGATTCTGCGATATCTATAAATCGAGACGAGCGATCGTGGGATAGCGCAGGTGAACGGCTATTTTGATGAGTTACTCTAGCTTAACGGCCAGCTTTATTATAAAACTATCACTTTTAATTCTATTAGGTGTTTTATTTTTATATCCGAATTTATATTTCTATTTTCACAACTATTATAGCTACTTTAAAACGCTCGTTGTTGTTGTTGTTTTAAATTAGTCGTTAAACCTGAATACTTATTTATATCTTTAAAACGGTCATTTAATTAATGATTATTGTGAATTTTTATCTTGTTAATGCTTAGATAAAAGATGCCGTGAATTTAAAGGTAGATAATTTAGATAACAACGCTTACAATGTAAGCAATCGTGTTTCGATCGTTAAGGCGCTGACAAGAGGCAAATGATAAAAGTAGGCTTGTCTTAAACAGAAAAAATGCCATATCTACATAGGTTGTGGTAGCGGAAAAAATATATGTTATTCTTGAACATATTTCTCAGAACATGGTTGTTTCCAAAACACGTTTAAAAAAAAAATCTCGATACAAATTAACGTAAACGGTTAGTTTACACTAACCCTTTACTTTGAGTTTTAATCCAAAATATCTGTAATTAAACAGGGTGGAAGGGACATCGATGCGATTCATACATCATTAGTGACCCCCCTGCGCTAAAATTATGCGTCAATTATTTAAAAAAAAATCGTTTTACCATACATTTTAACCGAGTAGGTATTGCACTTATGTAGGAAACAGCTGTACTTTTTTTTTTATTACCGACGAAAATTTTTAACGCAGGGGGGTCAAGAATGATGTACATGGTAAACGGGTTCGCGTCGATGTCCCTGCCACCCATATCAACATACGGTTGGTATTTATTTAATAAAAAGAACGTCTTATTTGTATGCAGAACTTGGTTGTTTTTTATTTTCGATTACTCAACTCATTTTTGAGTAAATAGATAATTGCTTCATATTTGGCGTTGTGTCATCGCGCTTCTCTTTCTTTTGTATGCAGTCTGACAGTGATCGCGGTTTAGCTATTGTCAGCGTCTTAAACAGAAAATAAGGCGGACATAACACACAGACTGTTAAACAAAATTATATGAAAATTATCAGTAGGCGTTATCTTCCAAAAAGAGTTGGCGAGAGACCCTATATTTCCTATTGTGCCAGTTGATTAATGGTACAGTTTAGTTTAGCTTTTTAATACAGATATTACTTTCAAAAATCCATTTGCAATGCTATAAAAATAATAGATAACAATCGTCGGAACGCATTAAAAACGTTTATGAGTTGCTTTATGATATGATGGTGCCATATCTTTATGTTGTATCTCTCACTTCGTCCCGTTAATCCTAGTCTGACCTGTTTGGCTATACAATTGTATTTCTATGCCTAGGTATAGTCATTTTTAAGCAACAATTTTATTTGAGAGACAAAGCTTAAACAAGAAAGAAGAAATTTCGAGACAACACTGGCGATTTGCGGTTCGTTAAGAGCCTATCCTAATAAGTTTCGTAATAAAGGATAATGAGAGTTTATTGCTGTTATAATGCTTTCGCGACATAAAGGGCTATGAGCGAAAGATGGCAATTAAAATAATGATTTATAATATCTTAGTTGCTATGCCAGTAACTAAGTCGTTATCAACTTACCTATTCCAAGTAACCACACGAAAATTAGTAGGTATGCTAACAAGTCTATTTAGAGTCAATTTTCCTATTTCCCCGCGGCACAATGTTGCTCGATACCGGTATCTCGTTGACACACATACACACATCAAAGAGGATGTTTTGTTGGTTGCCTCATAGTCGCAATTTGTTGGTTGCAATTTGCTTGCAGGAAAACAATAAAGCGCAAATTTAGCGTCGATAGCCATTTGCGTCAAATCACGTTGTTGTTAAATGGTAATTGCTCGGATAGATAACCTGTTTAACACTTTCAAGTGTAAACCAGTCTTTATTTTTATAACTTTATCAGGTAGGTTACTCTGTTTATTGTGCAACTAATTACTAAGATAAATATCTTATTTTGTGTACAGCTTGGGCCCATAGAACTGTTTATTTCTAGTGTTTTTTGAGTATTTAACATCAACAATAACCAGCTAATAATTATGCGCATCACCCACACTTTTGTTTGTGAAAATAATGGGTCATCCAAATGCAAATACTTGTGGATCGTTTTAGATCACTTAAGAGCGTTTACGACGTACGGCATTTCATACAAACTTTCAAGCCCTTGTTTTTCGAAATGATTGAACCGATTTTGATGAAACTTCATACGCATAAGCAGGATACAAAGGTCTAAAAAGTTAGTTAAGCACATTTTCGAAATGTCTTATTTAAAAACAGATAAGTAACTGGACTAGCTTTTTAGACCTATCCTGCTTATGCGTATGAAGTTTCATTAAAATCGGTTCAATCATTTCGAAAAACAAGGGCTTGAAAGTTTGTATGAAATGCCGTAAGTCGTAAACGCTCTTATGAACTCGGACTATTATCAAAAATCAACTACAGTATCCAATTTTCAGCCAATGTAAATAATATTTTGATGAGGTTTTTGTTTTTTATCGTTTTTACCTTTTTTATTGCTAATATGAAATACCAAGATACACTAGACTACTGACAGGGACCGATGTCTCGCATGTTTTTCTAACAAATATGCTCACGTTTAAATCAGCATTTTACTTCAGGCAAACTTAAACCTCGGTCTAGTCTTAGATATAATACTAATTTCAGCACTAATATAACTCACATAATTCCGATGGGCTGTATTCATGCGCGATGATGCATAATCCTATTATAATACCTATTTTGACATGTTCATAAACCTGTACCTACAGGCGTCAATTTTCAAGTTGTCACGCGGCGTCTAGTCTATGTAGATTTGCTTAGGTATTTATGAATATACAGGGTCAAATTAAATTAGCTAGCGAAACTCCGCAGACGTGATGGGTATCGTTATCTAAACACGACAAAATATATTTCTTTTCGGTCAACGGACCGCTTTGTTTTGTTACTTTAAGTATGAGTTGAGAAAATCTGTTTTCTTTCGTTTTATCATGTTTAGATATCGGTACCCATCACGCCTGTGAAGTATACAAAAAAAAAAACCAGATTTTTCAAGTTACTACACTAACCGCGGCTGAAGGACCCAAAAAAAAACTTTAATTGATTTATTTTTTGTTTGTTCATGTCTAGATATCGATAATATAATTTGACCCTGTATATATCCTGATAAGTTCGTATTTAAGCGTTCAATGATTTGTTTATCTAAAACACACGTTACATGTTACATAGAATGCGACAGAAATTAACATAATTGTTGCGAAGAATTTAATTTAAATCGCATCTAAAGTAAAATTGATATATTGCTTAAAATTATAATATTCAAAGGTAAAACAAAGTCGAGCCAGTTTATTAAATTATTTTATTTAACGAGCTTGTTGGATAATCGCCTCTTATTTGGGCATAACACGTTATTTAATGGATTTTAAACACACATTATTCAAATATATGCAAGGTTTTATTTCATATCAGTATATAACAATTCGCTGCAGTGAATATGAATTGATTTTAAAATTCACAACGCGTTTATAACAGAGACAATATTGTTCGCGCGGCGCAGCAGGGGTCCAGATGACATCTCGCAGCGTGCAGTCTCACTCTATGCGCTCCATTCTAATCGCACACGCCGACTGCCCTTCGGCCTTCCACGCAGAGTTCACTTTGCATTGTCTGCATACTCGTGCTGTACATCCTACAGTACTTTAGACTTTATTTCTATTACAGTTATTGAAAATAAAAGCGTAGATAAAAAATACAGATAGAGGTACCTCGTTACGAAATTAAGCAACCAAATGGCTTTCGATATGTGTGTTCATTGTTTGATTCACGTTGTTTTCATGTGCGCGAGCGCGTTTCGGCGAGGCGAGCGGTGTGGCGCAGGCGCAGGGTTACCGCGGTTCGGGCGCCCGTCACGGTTCCCACGCCGAATGGTATTTTAAATACCTATTTATCTAGGTACGGCGACAGGACCGAGGTGCATTCTGTTTGAGTAGCCTCTTCTGGATGGGTCAAGGATTCACAGGTGAGTGCAGATCCGTGCTCGTTACACGATGCGACGCCGACCTGGCCTTGTAACATGTTGTCTGCCATGTTCTATTATACAATTCGATTGTACGACATGACTTAAATTTAATTGTTGTCTGTTATTCTTGGACGAGTGTGTTTGAGTGAATAAAATACAACAAAGCTTTTATCAGAGCTTATTTCCTTAGACATCGTACGTAGTAAGTACATTCATCAACAAACTTGTTTTGAAAACGTAGGTATAATTTGGTTTATTTTATTCCGTTGAATTGTTATGAAACGTTCAGAAAAATATGGTTTTCTGAATACTACTGCTGAGTAATCATTATTTACATAACACACATTCATAATCAGCCTATAATGTGAGAGAGAGGCTCTGTGAGAGGGAGTGGCCCGTAATCCACCAAGTGGGCCCAGTGTGGGTTGGTAGATGTCACATGTCTTAGATTTTTTTTGGTTAACGTTTGCATTCCTTCCATGTTTTTATCAGCAAACATGGAAGGAATACAAACGTTAACCAAAAAAAAACTATCGGTTCTAGGACATGGCCATCATTATTTAACATATAGAAAAGCATAGCAAATTCTGGAAAAGTCTGAAGATCTTCGCGTGGTCACGAGTTAAACTCCATGCACTACACAACGTATTCGTCTTTAGTTTTGCTACAGTGACATTTTTACTCCATAATTACATTTCGAAAGTTAAAAAATACTGAAAAGCATTACAGAAAACTGAATAAACAAAGCACATAATCAACAAGCTCCAATCGCAGTCTGTGTTAGCAAAAAAATGATGGTAGCTCAGGCTGACCACAAATCAAACTGTGTGAGTTTTTCAGCCAAATTGTTTGGACTCCTGAAAAAATAAGGGTGTCCTATTGTACTGCAAAACTTTGTTCGTTCGAATTTCATTACTTCGACCCATTGACTTACATTGCCCCGATACTACCTTACTGCGATGCCTTGTTACGTCGAATACACTAGCTCGATGTAACGTTATTTTGATAAACTCCTAAACTTGTCAAAAAATAAAAGGCCCGTTTTGACATTTAACTTGAATCGATTTATCGTGAGTATCGAGTACCGAGTCGGATGGTTACTTCACAAGTTACGTCGCGATTGACCATTGCGACGTATTATTTTTTGACAACATTAGTAATGAAATTCGAATATAACGCCCGAGCCTTTTCCGGGTGTACTACATGAGGGAAGAATTAAACATGAGTTTTTCCAATTTTGAGCTCTATCAGCTAACAGCATTTTGCTTTACATCAGATAAACGGTACCTAGTGATCCTGCTCGGTACATATAGTTGATAAACACAAAAACCGCTGTTATTGCTTCTGTATTATATTCTCAACTTTATCCGAATATAAACATATAGCCTCGTTACAGTTTTATTGTGTACATAAGCGTCTGTACGACAAAGTATACTTCTGCAAATAAAAATTCCTCTTTATTGCATTTAAGTAGATACGCGTGTATGAGTGTATACGGAAGACGGGCGTATTAAGTTACCCGACGATTAAGTGGGTTGTCGACAGTGAGCATGATTCACATTTTACCCCGACTCCATTACTTTTTCGGTGAAAAGAATGTGCAGCGGGGCAGCTGAAAAATGTACAGCAGTCGAAATATTGCGACGCATATCTACAGAGCGTACATGTGTTCCCGCTGAGAACGGTAATGTATGGACTTTATGGTGGAGCCTTAATAATACGTACGATAAAAGTTATTAAAATCAGTCATATGCTCTTCATATATCAGTATAACTTATGTGCAACATGAAATTTTTTGGAATATATTAATTCATGCACTTAAGTACTTTTCACACGCCAAAACAGTTGGAGCGTCAAAAATATCGAGGTAAATAGGAAGTACCGAATCTATAAATTATAAACGATGACTGAGAAGTTTTAGTAAGTATTATGTATTTGATAGCCGCGGGCGCACAAAGGTATCGGTGATTCCACTGTTGGAGATTTATTGTAACTGTAATTATGAAACCTATTCGAAGATAACCATACGTGTGTGATTTTGGCCAACAAACGATTTAATGAATAGGTAGCTCAACTGCTAATTGAGATCTATTACTCGTATCTATATTATTAAATCAAGGTCTACCACATGTTGCAATGCATATCAGTATGCAGTTAGGTGGTAAAAGAGATTTGAAACTTGCAAAATAACACGAAGACGCAATTAAAACAAGATTGCATCAAAATAATTTATATTAAGTATTGGATTTTTGTAAAATAAAACTATGAATCTAGACATTATAATATTCTCAACTCGATCAAATCTTAACTGGTTAATTTTCGACACATTCCATCTCAATTTATTCTATTAAATATCTGCTTGTGTCGCAATACAGCGGGAACATTATGCAAACACACACGAGAACGTGTATGCTAACTTAATAGATATTATGTTACTGAACCCTAAAGGACCAAATTTCAATAAAACCGAATAGCACACAGCATTAGTCTTTCTATCAGTTGTAACACATAATGTTTTCGAGATACGGTCTCATTGAATGGTACATTTAATTTTCTATTCAATTTCTTATCTGTAAATGTATGGCACAGTTATATTGGTAACGTGGGAATCGTCATTGATTCACTCCGGCTTACTTCGATGACTATCGGTAAGAAAAATAAATTAATAATAACTTCGATATTGGGCGATGTAATCTCTATGAGCTTCCGAAATGAGATTGCTGACGCGATAATATAAAGTGATGGTACAGCTTCTGGGGGTAATAGATCTTATGACGTGTAGCTGTGTGTGTGGAGGTGTCATTGACACTGTTTTTGAACACTTTAATTATTGAATTACCTTCTACATTTATGTTTGTTTCTCTACAACAAACTTAGCGCTAAAATTAGTGCCAAGGCATTTGTAAAGATCTCAGCGAGATTTAATAAGTTCAGTTAAAAGGTGATAAACTGCACAATGTAGCTTGTCAGTTTATAGAGTAATCTACACTACAAGTAAAACAGTAATTATTTTCTTTAGTTGATAACTGCGTTTGTGGCATGATTAGCAGCTGCTCTACATTCTACTTTATATACTTCCAGATTAGTAGGTAAGACATAATACCTACGTTTTTAGTTAATTTAATTAATGTTTTAACCACAATTATCTCTCAATAAAATCTCATTACCTGAATGTAGTCCAAAGCAGGCTGCGATGGTGAAAACATGGACGCGTATCCTATTTCAAGTATAATAATATGCTTCTCACATTCTCACCTTGCTAGTCTGCGTTATCCTTCCTTTCCCTTTCCCTATCGTCATAACACAACAATAAAATCAGCTTTTTATTATCTTACATTACAAGTGTTCGAACACAAAAATCACTTCTTACGAGGAGCACGGCGCTGAGGCGGGGTGCGCAAGCGCTGCCTGTCCTACACTAAAACATTACACTTTATGATCACTTGTCTAATAAAACAATCAAAGAATTCGGTTATTGGGCCTCTTAAACATGTTACATGAGGTCTTTTGTCTGCTAAAAGTTAAAAATGGGATAATAATACCACAATAACCATTCACATATTATGTATTGACCGCGAGATTGCGCTTAACGCTTTTATCTTAAGACTGATTAAACTATACTTTGCGGAAAAATATAACACGGAAAAGCTTTTATTTTTCTTTTAAGTTCATTGTCGTTGATATTTCAACGAAGTACGAGTATAACAAGCGATAATGCTCGTGCGCAAGATAGAGTGCGTCCGCGCGGCCTCGCCGTGGAATAAATGCCGTAATTAAGTGAAATTATTATAATTCTGTTTCAGAATTAAATGGATGTCACAATATCACGCCCTTAAGTAACCGTAAATTCATTAAATATTTGGTAGGTATCTTGATTGTCTACATAAATGGTGTCGCGTATTTTTATGCATAATTTGTTGCGTATTAATCGTTTTGCAAAGTTTTGTCCTTTTTGTAGCCAAGAAAATCATGTATGACAGAAACAAAACGCCCTTTCTGTAAAAGTACTGATTTTAATTACACTCCATTAACCGAGGACACCGCTCTGATAAAATGTGTTTAAATAATTAAAGTAATTAATTTTCAAATTTGTATAAATTGTTTTAGCGAAAAAGGCGTCATTTATTCACAGTACGTAATACGTTACTTGAATGATTTCGTTTTTTTTTTTTACATATTTGGGTCCGATGTGATTTCGGGTGTGAGCGTAGATATCAAAAGCGGCAATCCTATCTGTTATCAGTCCATTATGGTCGCAAACAAATGACGCAGCTTAAAGTCTTAAAGCTTTTTAAAGGGGTGAGAGTCGTGAGTCGTCGCCGGAGTAATTAGCCGTGGAGTTGTTTGTGCAGCCGGCCGCGCCGCGCCACAGAACATGTGATGTAAGACGTACCGGGACAATGAGCCAGCCAGCCAGCACTCGTACTGTCTGTAGGTGCCGTTTTTAATTAAGTCGACGAGATTTACAGCTCGTTGTAACGTTGGGTGTTCTTAGTTTAATCCTATTTCGAGTTAGTGCTGTAGACTAAGCTCTATTACTTGTCCATCGATGATTAGGCTATATATTTTATGCTTCCTCAAGTCTCTTCTCATGACGAATGGAATTTATTATTCTTGTTAAAATATACTATAATCATGTGTGATTTTTAATAGATCGCACAACCTCCTTATTAGACTTTGTTACTTCATTGCCGAGCCATGTAAATAGTGCAAGCGCGGTGTCGCGTGTAGTCGGGTGACCGTGTAAACATAGGCAGCCTTCCGTACAGGTTTTAGACCATAGGCCAATACGAGTATATCATTATGTTGTTTTGTGAATTAGCAAGCTAACAAGCAGTAGACTGCAATATACCTACAGTTAGTTCTTACAACGCCTCTGGCTGCATCAGCTCATACCTAGATATAGGTCCTGTGACATTTGTATCAATTTTCTATTTAAAAACCCATTAAAACACTAGGTAAGTAGGTATATACAACGTGTACCGTTAAATGCGCAAAACCTCTAAAGGGGTCATTGTACTCATTATTATGAACAACTTTTAATACGGGACCAATCCTAAAATCGCGATAAAAAGATCATCTGTTCCCTACATTTTGACGACTTATGAGAAATGTATGGAACATTTTTTTTCGCATTTAACGTTACACGTTGTATATACCTAGTGTTTTAATTGGGTTTTTAAATGGAAAATTGATACAAATGTCACCTATATCTAGGTAGGTATGAGCTGATGCAGCCCGAGGCGTTGTTTCGTTAAGATAACACCATAACGATAAAATTTGTATGCACCGCGTTGTAATTATGAAAATGGACAAATAAACGGACTGTACCCACTCATGATTGTAGCCTTATTCTTTGGCGACATTTAGCCGAAAACGTTGTCAGTATTGTGACAAATTGTGAGATAAGGACCTGTCAGATAAATATATCGGTCACGAGCAAACCAGACGCAGTGCTGCTGCATGCGATTGTCGCTCAGTGGCGTCTATCGCACCACTGTCTTGACGTCATCTCGAACCACTACTGGCTCATTTACAGATACCAAATATTCAGCTCAAAGTTCTAAGATCCGGTAGGACTATATTTACATAAGTAATATAAAAAAAATAAAACAAAACTAGTGCACGATTTAACAGGACTTAGGTACGGCAGTAAAAACAAGACGCGCGCAAGGCCATCCAATATCTGCAACTTGCAATTTTTGTAAGTTAACAAGCTGGCTCCGATATGTAATTCGTTAATACTAAACAAAAAGTTTTGACCAAAGGTACCTACCTACCTACCAAATGATTGAAACCTTCAGACTTGAATACCTGACTGAACTTGATGATTAGCGATCGACATTCGATCTACTACGCTAGTTACCTACAAGTTTTTATAATTATATATGTTTTTGTTTTATGGCGAGTATTTTAATAGAATTATATGTTTTGTATTATAACGTTATAAAAAATTTAACGCGAAACAAAAAATGTAACGACTTACTAACTGCAACACGTTAATTAAACCGTTGATCAGGTTAGTAACAAATTCATTTAGTAATTAGCTGTACATTTTTTACTTTACACAATACAGCGTGCCGCCACAGTGGCGACATTAATTTGACACACTGGTCAGGGGGCTAGTGGCCAGTACACATTTTTATTTTTTTATTTTATGTTTTTTTAATATATTTTATATTAAGATAAATAATTATAAATTGTAAAATAAAAAAATCAAACAAACCAAATAATAAAGCTCTCTCTTTCCTTCAATTCGCCTACTCCTTGCACGTTATTTATTTTAATTTCATTGATTCGATGTTATGATCCATGACCCCGGCTAATTCTCCTCTGTGCTACAGTTCTTTAAATACAGGTTTCTCCGATGCTATTTTAGAAAATTGTAAATAGTCAATCAATAATAATGTTTAACGAAATTAAAATATTTTCATAAAACGTAAAGGCGAAACTGTATACGTGTGTTAAATTAATGTCGCCACTGTAGCGGCACGCTGTATAATTTTAACCAGATGAATGCACATGGCTTACAGGATACTTAAGACAAGTTACATTACTATTACTATTTCAATGCGAAAGAGTTAAGAAACTTTCAATATTGCATTTCACAATGTTAATTTGATTATAATATAATCAACTGTTGAAATAAATGATAAATTGGTAATATAGTCAGCGACAAGTAGTAATGGATAAATAAATAAAATTTTGCTACAAGCTGTTTCAACTCAGCATCATATAGAAATGCATTCATTTAAATAATTCTTTGCAAGGTGTTCGATTATATTCTTTTATACTTAACATTGTGAAAAATTTCCGAGTTGTTATACTTGTCTATTATTCTTTCTCTTAATGACATTCCACAAGATTATTAAAATTATTTTTGTTATGGAGTAACGTGATCAGTTTTTATTTAATAATACTTCGTTATAAAGACAATAAAATGCATTAAGAAAAGCGCTATTATTTAGGTATTTTTAGCATTTTCAGCGATATACACACCAGATTATTCACCCGTAAGGTTAAAAAGAATTACAAGAAATAATTTTCAATGTAAATAATATTACCTACCCTCTATTTTCTAATTGTCTCTAATATAGAGAGGTTATGATGACAACATCAACAGAACTAACATTGCAATTGGTACAAAAAACAGTCCTTAAATATTTTGCGGCTTTTCGTAGTAGTTGTCTTCAGTGGTAATTATTGATGAAGTAGAAATAATAATTAAAAAACTATGGAGCAGCCGTACGATGAGGGCGATAGCATCGCATTCAGACGGAGTACCTGCGCAGACGCAGAGGCTTAATACACCACAGATAGTCCTTTGTTCTCTTTTTTGTAATTTCCAAGTTAATTAGGCAGTTTTTACCGTTAATAGTATCTACAAAACAGAACGTATTTATTTAATACAAACCACATTAATAATTGTAACTAAAACACTTAGTTTGGAACTGACAAAGTTAAACGGTGTAATAACGACACATATACTTGTGCTTACAATTTTTATGGCTAGAATTAACGTAATAGGTGGACAATTTTTCATGTGTGTGTATGTTTCTACAAGTTACATAGGAAAGTCGTTAAACGGTAAAGTTATTGGAGATTTTCAGTCTTTTTGAACGACTTCTTAAAAAAGGAGGAGGTTCTCATATCTTTCATGATTTAAAAAAAAAAAATATATCGTTGTTGCACAATTGTTTTATGTTCAAACGAGATATTTACAGCCGCTTAAAGAAAATGTACCAATGTACCACCAACAATGTACCAACCAAATGTAAGACTTTTTCTTCAGAAATTTGCTTTTAATGACGTAGGTTATCAGTTCACATTCTATTGGTCGCTAATCAATAGGTATATAGTTTTATCATGAAGTCAGTATCCGTTTTTACAATCTACTATAAATTAATGTTATTTACAAACGAATGCCATTAGCGTGTTTCTACCGGTAGGTACCTGTGTCATAGGTACCGACATATCAATTATGTAATTTGTAGAATGATTTCTGCGTGCACAACTGCATCAGTGCGTTAGAAACTGCACTTACAAAGCTTCTACCGATGTCTATAATCAACATTACGGACTGATGCAAGCACTCTGAATAAGCATTAGCCACAGTTTTCCGGAGTCGGCTGCATACAAAATGGGTCTATTCTAACATCTAGCTGTGTCATACTTCCCTGTAAGTGCATAACGTGGGTGCACATTCCACTAAACAGCACGTTTGTCGATCTGTTTAATTTCGCAATAATTTCTTTTATCTTCGGTCTGTGGTTAGATTTCCGTGTGCGCGGGCGCAGTGCACGAGTCAAGCGACGTGGTGCGATGAACGTGTGCGATTCCATTCATTAGGCGGTGCGGGCGCAGGGCGCTCACGCGTCAAATTAGCCCAAGCCGCGCTTAATTAGACAGAGCAACGTCGTCGCCTGCCCCCGAGCACCCCACGCTGCTCCATACAGACGCCCGCCGTGCACTCGCCTGAACATGATTATCTTAATGCCCACGTACTATCTGAAACCGACTAGTTTAATCCATGCAAAATGAGAAATATTAAAGCGATTTAGTCCACCCAATAAATAAACATAAATGTCATAATTTTTCTTGCTACTACAAACATTTTTATTATATTTTTTCAGTAAATATACGCCATCCTTATAAATATCTAAAAATATTTGCAAAACTGCGCTATTGAGTTTAATTAAAGGACAATAGCGAGGATCAGCTGCTGGGACCGTTACACGGCGGCACGCGATGAAACGCGCTTGCGCGGCGGGCGGCGCGGCTTGCGCAGGCGCAGGGACGCAGCGCACCCGCCCGCCTTGTGACTTAGGTCAAGATCGCTCCACGATCATGCCAATTACCAACTGGACAGACAATAATTGTAACGCCTCGTCTGTCGTCAATTAGTTACAACTAACTGACAGCATCTTGCCGGTATTAAGAAACCAGTTAGACCACTGGGCACGCGATAACGATGCTATTTAAAGATGAAGATCGTAATTACAATCGAAGTTATTATATTGTTTAAGTTATTTAAATTTTTGTGAATAGGTTACTATCTCATAATTATGCGGATACGATTATACAGTGCGTCACCAGATACCTACCTACAGATAGTATTAATGTCTGTTAGACGATAATTATATCTAGGATACCTGCATACGTATGCCGCGTTACAATTTCCAGTTAGCGCGGTACAAAACTTTTATACAATGCAACAAAGTGGTTAAAGCTACAAAAAATTGTTTACTATTCGACCGAACTTGTTCGAAAAAATGTTTTTACGCGTAATTAATTGTTCAACTATTGCTAAATAAAAACGCAGGCGACGTTAAGTCGGTTCCTAGCCTAATATTTATATATATATAACATATATAGTGGAACAATTAGCGTAATTACGAGAACGGTTTCTATGGGCAGGTGTAAAACATCGACCACTCATAATTCCTAGTAACGGCATTGGCTTAAGGCGATACTAGGGAAACGTGCTACTACGCAGCAAAATTACTGGTTCACCATAATAGATCCTTGGGTAATTCTAAGCACCTTTGGCCGGCTATTTTACTAGCAAAAATTATACATTGTGCATTAGGAAAATCATTTTCAGATCTTACGACGTATAGTTACAGGTGGATTTAACTGCTTAACTAGAAACTGTTTATATTCTCGTCATCGTTTAGATTTTAAATGTTCTTTAGTAAATAATTTGCTTGATTCCAGGTGTTTTTGATTCCGACAAAGCAAATGAGCAATACTTAAGAACCTACCTACCGATCACATGGTTATTGGATTCAATTTAATAATCAAGACCACAAAGTGGAACTTAAGCATATTACCCAACTCGTTTTTCTGTAGAAGAAGACACTTGCTATTCCAAAAGTAACTAACTACTTTGGTAAGCGCACAAGAAGGTACGTAGTACCAACGTTAGCGAATGAGCTACTCCCAAAACTAATATTGCGTGTCAAGTCTAGGATCAACTTAAAAGAGTTCTACAAAAACATTACTTATCTCGCATTGTGTCCATAGCTATGTCTATATCAAACCTCACGTTTGCGAAAATGCTTTTTTGTAAAATGTGAGATTTTTTATCTGAACTGTAGGTATATATATTATTTTATAGTTTACTTAGCATAATTAATTAACAGCACATTCATTTTCAAAATTTGTAATCCATTGCTAGACGAGAACTACTGCCGAAAAACTGGTATGCAGTTTAGCAGACTTTATGTATGTTATTGTTAATGTTAATACAGATTTTGAATAAATAAATAATTCCTTGGTAGACTTTAGCAAGGAAACGTCACCGTTACTTACACTTCCTTGCGGTCTCAATATTCTGATTTTACGGTACATGATGCAAAATTTGCTCTTACTATAAACCAATAAAAATTACGTCCGTCGGTATTCCCATCAAGTCGTAATAATTATTTCCTAGGTACCTACGTGGTGGATCTATGTTAGTTGCAGTTGTAGTCCGTAGGCGATAAATCTTCTGTAACGAGCTTTTTCATTTCCGAAACACAGAAATATTTTGAAACAGAACAGTTAATTCTGCTAGTTTACTTTATAGTTCTGTTAATTCTAATCGTAGCTTGTGTAACAAGTTCAATCATAATCTTACATTAGCATTCCTGCTGCGAGCCTAACAGCGTCTGACTGATTGTAACTTTATTACAAATACGATAGGTACGAATAAGTAATTAATAGTAGGAGCGCAGCGCAAAGGCAGCTAAGACAGCTAAGATCGTCCGTCGCGCATCGTGTTGTTAACGCGTTATTAACAAGGCGAGACACTCCGACCCAGGGCAGATTGTAGTAATGCTTTGTTCTCGTGATCCGTTGCGAGCTCACTGTTGGCAAAATCTCGCGGCACATAAATTTGCCAGGTTCCGTTGTGAAAGCCAATATTCTTTGTGGCGCTGGCGAGGTCTATTTCTAACATTAAATAAATTACACCGATATTACAAGAACGAATCGGTGGAACTTGTTTTAGTCGGACGTGTCTGGTCTACACGCTGCATCGCAAACATCAATTTCGTGTTGCCTACTTTTTTTAGAGTTATTAAACGTAAATCCGTTTTGTTTTTTTTTTTGTACGGTTCTGTAGAGGTTCTATGATGATGCATCATCCTGACCGCTAGTTAGCACTGGCAGCTTAGTAAAAATAAATATAAAAATTGGAACGAAGAATTAAAGGGATGATTTGTCAACGAATGTGTATGAAATTATATAAAGATATAAATATAAATCTATTGATTATAATTTTAATATTGTAGCATGTCCCGCACACCAAAGTATTTACCTTTGCTGAAACTAGTGATTTATCGGATCGTGTCGATGTGTCGAGTCTGTTTTTGTTTAGGTGTTTGTATTGTTTATGTGGTTGGTTTCACTTAAAACTAGCTTAACTTAACATGTTGCCGTTTAATCACTGTCTAAAATTATCAATATTTTGTCATTTAAATTATACAGGATCTTGAGCGTAGTTTCCAATTTTTATAGACGGTATTTATGTAATTATGAATCACCATGAATAAATCAAGGTCATTAAGTCCAAGCTACTATTGTTCTACCATCTTACATAATTATTATAAAACAAAGTCCCCTCGCCGTGTCTGTCTGTCTGTATGAACGCGATAAACTCTGAACTACTGAACGTATTTTCAAACGGGTTTCACCAGTGGACGGAGTGATTCACGAGAAAGGTTTAAATGTATAATTCATTACAGTTTTATGTAAATTGGCTGAAGTATGACGATTATTGTTGAACATGTCGGGAAAAATCATGCCGACTGCGAGCTTTACTGGCGTGCGCCGCATAAATACTGTACGTAATACATAAAATGTATGCTCTACAGGATTGTACATCTTAAGAGGGCGTACAACGGTCCACTAGCGCCACTCCTTTAAAAAAATATTATCTCGTGACTGAGAAGGAATTATAAGAAACGGCTAGTAGCCCATTGTGTCACCCTATGTAAAATTTAAACATTTATATCTGTAACTTTTATGGTGTACATAATAAAGAGTATTCTATTCTATTCTAGTAGGGACAAAATACGATCTAAAGATAAGCGGCCACATTCCTCTAGATCGTATTTTGTTGCTTCATGTCTCAATATGAAACTTAATAAAAGGTATTAGAAAATTCTAGACACACTTACCGAGGGTCCCTACTAGCCGTTATTCATAATTCCTCTTCAGACAACGAGATTATATTTTTTTTAAGAAGTGGCGCTAGTGGACTGTTGTTCACCCTCTTAACAAGTTCAACAGAGCTATCTTCTAAGGATGACCATAACCATTTTTATCATTCAGAATTTGATAAAAATGTCATTGTTATTTCCGCAGCTATTTTAACCGGCTATTTTAATACCTAGTATCCATAGCCAATAAAATATATGTAAATAAAATTAGGCATTTAATTTAGATTAAAATATGCCTTTACATCAAAAAAATAATTATGGTCGACGGCGGCTTATTCGGTATACGGTCATCGCTTCGCTTCCTTTTAATTCCGTTAGTACGTTCCCATGGGATATTTTTGATATCCACGCGGGTGAAACGGGTGTATTCAAGAAATGACAGCAGAAGCATAAGTAAGCCGATTTACCAGACACAAAGTTGTTGAAAACTTATTTAAAATAGTTATTAGCGCCTTGGTACGCCAATATAAATGTATTAAACAAAATAATCACCAAGGCTGGCCGAAATGTAACTGTTATCAATAAAACATTATTTCTGGTTTTAACGGAAATTGGTTTTTATAAACGGTATTCCGCATCCTGTTACTAAGATGCATTTAAGATGGTCAGTAAGTAAAACATATTAAGATAATACGCAGTAAATTAAATTAATTATAAAAAATAATATTTGAAAGATCAATTAATAAAATTGAGTACCTAGGTCAGTCTGCATCAAGGTCAAACATAACTTTGGCTAATTTATATACCTACATAGATAATTATTTCTTTTTTTTTTGGGTGGGTAATTGTCAAATTACTTCTCCCGCTCTGGGAAGAGCGGGAGGGCGTGGCAGACTATTACTGACTAAAACCCACCCGTGTTCCTTCAGTTGCCTGTGTGCCAGGGCCACGATATCCCTTTCGGACAAACTCGCAACCCTGGCAGGCATTGGTCCTAACGGACCCCGTCAGTTGGTGCTGACATCTCTTTGAGGCACGCGTGGAACACAACGGGCCGTCGACCCGAGCCTGGTCCTTGTCGGACAGCGAGCTACCCATCGCTCACCGTCCGCATGCCCGCGCCTACAGTGGCCGGAAATCGGCTTGCGACTCCCGACGCCCGGGGCGTCTCCTGTGGCGACTAGAAGCGCGAGGGCGCGAACCTTGCCTCTCCCTCACGCGTTCCGCCTCCTCCTTCGCGAGCATTACTGCTTCGCATTCGCATTACTCTTTGACGGATTGGCGAAATTTCAATCTCATAAATAATTACTGAGATTGAAATTTCGCCATTCCGTCAATGAAGAGTGGTATTATGACAGCTTATTCCTTGTAGCAGTCATTAGTAGGCTTGGAGTGTTGTCACACCGCGACTGGTCATGTCTACAGACACAGACACAAACGTGGACAATTTCGAAATTCTAAAAATGAAATACACTGAATATATTGTGCTATTTTGATTCTTACTCATTTTCGTCACAATTGTACTACACGACGACGCGCGACGGTACGAGACGTAGCACCTAATCTACGCGGCGTCAACAACACCCAATGTGAGGCTATTCAATGGATCTGGTGCTAATTATCTGTGCGGAACCATCAAACAACAATCATCGAAGATAGGATTAAATTAAATAAAGTAGGTATGCCATTTGACACTGAAAGACTTTTCCGCCCTTTATTTAATTGAGAAAATTAAAGTGTTTTCTTCTCCTTTCTCACTCTTTTGAAATCGCGTACGTAGGTAGATATTATAACGAAACTCGAAATTTCCCTTTTTTATTAAGTGTTTAGATGTTCGCCGGAAAAACTCAAGTACCTAAGCCAAGCTTGTTAGTTATGGTGGACAACTTGGCACGTCCGATGTTTATTACAAAATAAAATAATACCTAATAATAAATAACCCCACCACCGCGCACCGTATCTCTAAGTTAACGTCGTGGTGGGGCTTGCGCGCACCGAAATCTAGGTCTGTTCCGGTAGAGTTTACTTTGTCGGAACGGGTCTGGGGCAAGGAGCCCGACCAAGAGAGATACAGAAACCCACAGGGTAGCATGTGGCGAGCTGTTGCGCAGTAGCGACCCCATGGACTATATCTCCCGAGAGAAGTCTTGTTCCTCATCCCTGGCTTGCCTTTATTGACCGGCTGGAGTGAACACTGACGAGGAACAGAGCTCCCAACTCGTTCTTGCCTTTATTGACCGGCTTGAGTGGAGATTCGCAAGAGCAAATGTGCTCGGAGGAAGGAAGTATTCCAGTAAGTGTTGGTAGGGATTTTGACTACGTTCCGGGCTCTGCGATTGTTCTGATAGTCGTGGAATATCTCTCCACTCCTCAAGCCCCTTAGGATATGTTGCCTCCTTGTTGTTACGTCACTAAGGGCTAGTGAAAGTTTCCGGGGCTCATTATTAAGTTTACAAGTCACCCCTGCCTTTTTTTCCGTGTATCTAATAAAACGAAGTATTCCCGTTTGAGCACCTATGCATTGAGCACCAATCAATATAATAGCTTGGTGCTCTATGAGGAATAATAAAAAATATTCAACTTTTTTCCCTTTTGAGCACCTATGGTGCCGTAGCGTCTAGTGATGGGGTGTATAATAAAACATATCGATAAAAATTGGCAGTACTTTTATTATCATATTAATTTAAGGAAACTAAGTCATAATTAAAAATTAATATACAATCAGCCTTATGTTATTTTTTAGGTTCACCTACTTACACTAAACAAATAAAAGAAATCACATTCCTCGTAACAACAGTAGTCTTTACGCTTATTCTTTTTAGTTAAATGATATATCTTAATGATACTTACTTACAAATATTATACAAGTAAAGTTTTTAGTTGTTTTAGAAACACGACACGTTGAACGAAAAATATGAACCCTATATCAGAAGAAACTTTTAGTAGTAGTAATATATTAAAAACTAAAAATATTTTTTTCTAAAATTTAAATTATCATAACATAACTCGAAAATTGATTAATAACGCTATGCTTATAAATCTTATAGCCACATGAAACTAGTTAATACAGTATTTTTTACAAGCCTTCTAAGCAGAATCATTCTGTTTTAAATTTTTTGGAGTAAATAACTTTAATTGCTTTATTTGCTTTAATTGTACTTGCACGTTTTCTGTGACAAATAAAATTATTTTTCTTTCTTTCTTACTTTCTTTCTTTATAATTTACAAGAAAAAAAAATACTACTACCAATCGTTTATTGAAATAGAGTTAATATTTTTCGTTTCTAGAACGACTGATAACTGAACTTGTATGGTTTCTTCAAATTCTTAGTATGATAATCAGTCAATCAATCAGTCTTTTTTTAATATCAAAATCAGTTCTAAATAGAGTTCTATTTAGAACTGACTTTAGTTACTATTTGAATCACCAATTTACTATTATAAAATCGTAGTTTTTCTAAGCAGTGACCAAATTGTAATAAAAGTCCACTCTTATACTCTTCAACTATTGACATTACCAATTGATTCCTCTTCTTTTGATTTTCCCATTTTTTGGCGAATTTTACTGTAATTTAAGGTAGTTTATTTATATATAATTTATAATTTTACTGTAATTTTTACAACAGTTTTATTGTAAAACACCTAAAATCTTTGCTAGATTTTTCGCACTGTTTTTATTAATGATCTTGTTAAAAGTCGAGTAGTGGCTCTCAATAAAATTATTAGTTTTATGGGTTAGGCCATAACATGACAAAACAACTCCCACGCTACAAAAATTCTGCATCAAATTGTTTATTTTTATCGGTATGATTTAATATACACTCCATCACTAGAAACTACCGTACCATAGATGCTCAAAGGGGAATAAAGTCGAATTTAATTTTTTGGTCCCCTTTGAGCACCATGTTGAATTATTGATTGGTGCTCAAATTGGAATTCCTTTTGTGCTCAATGCATAGGTGCTCAAAAAATAGGTTCTCAGTTGGAAATATTTTAACAAAACATTGGTCAGGCAGGGGCCATACATAGTGTTTCCATAGTCCTAGCCACTCCTAGCTAAGCAGTTCACTTTAGCCACCCAAACCCATAGCCCAATATCTTTGTTTCCCTATCCTGCAATAGCCCTACACCAACCGGGGGTTGTCCTTGGTAACAAATTATTTTAACCTTTGGTAGAACACTGTAAACAAAAATAAAGGAAGATAAAGATACGAAATTAAAAGTTATTTATTATTGAAGATTGTTGGTGAAGCGTGGTGTGGTGAGGTGAAGTGTGGTGTGGTGTGGTGTAGTGTGGAGTGGTGTGGTGTAGTGTACTGTGGTATGGTGTAGTGTAGTGTAGTGCAGTGTGGTGTGGATGGTGTGATGTGATATGTGATGGGATGTGATGTGGTGTGGTGTGATGGGCAAATTAATCAATTATTTAAACTTATAGAATTATGTTTTGAATTTATTATCAACAAGGTTTACATTTCTAACATTGTTACAAACAAGAAACTACTAACGTTAGAATTTCTCAAAACCATTCAAAGTATTAGATATTGCGTTGGCGGACGACACGGCTATTGGCATGCTTCTATTTGATTATTTACAACATTTATCGCTATACTAAACGCCTGCATCGAATGAGACAATATTCTGCAACATCTTGACTAACACAAATATGTAATTTTACGTACATACCATATACATTAATATCTATTAGTTAATTTTGGAATTCGATTCTGCCCACGTTCGAAACAAACGTTTTCGAATTACGAGTATGCTGTATCTGAAACTAATTTATGGCTCAATTCAGAAAGAGGTATTGTGTGTTTAGATAGTACATTAGTACAAACAGTGCGCTTCCAATTATTTACGACAGGCCTGCAGCGCCCTCGGGCTCAGTTTCACAACACTTTATGAACGAGCGTCATTACCGAGCCGTTGCTCAACTTTGACACCTTTGATTATTCGATAATAACGCACACATAATTATAATGCCTATTTATTACTTGCAGATTAAAAAACAATTTTACTCTCACGATGTAATGTGATATTAATTCCGATAATAGATGGACAATAGTAAAGTAATACGACTTTGGACCTAAGGCTATTTGGGATTTATGTGAATGATGAAAAGGCAATAAATTCGCAAAATTTGTAGTATTTTGGGTAATTTGTACGGCCTGGATAAAAATACCTTGACAAAAAAAAAGTTTCAATATTAACCCAACAATTTGAATGACATAAAGTGTTTCTAATACCTATTTAACATGTACCTAAGTCAAAAATACACTGTGAGCCTTCATGATGTGCACATATAAAAATGAGGGAAACTAAGCTTAATATTGTCGACGGATTTAAAAAAAAAAAAAAAAAATGTTACTTTTTGTTAAATTGTTGTTCACTGCTGTTCCCCCTTGTGTAAACAAATCGATTTAACTTTTAAACTAACCGATCTATCACGATGAAACAATAATATTGTATTTTAGCTAAGCCTTGCCGCACCCGAACCCACGTGCATTTACAATAATTCGCAATAAAAGGGCCTCACCTGCTAAAGTAAGGTATGTACGTAGCCAGGAAACGTGATTGAGCTATAAACATGATATTGTTACTATTAGAAAGCTGATGGAGAGTAAATAATAAAGTCATAAAAAAGGGTAGGCAATCGGGGCTCCTATTGAGCAATTTTACAATTATTGTAAAAAATTATGGAAAAATATCAGATTTTTGTTAAAAAAACACTTCATTCTCAATTGAGGCCGAGTTTTTTTCTTTAGTTTTTATTTTACAAAGACCTATTATTTCCAGTCATTACTGAGTTTATTTCATTGTGATATATCGATTAGTTTAAAAGTTATACCAATTTGTTTACACAGGGGTCACAGCAGTGAACATGAATTTTAAAAATGCTATAAAAAATTTAATTGTTTTTTTTAATTTAGCTTTTTCAATATTTTTCCGATGGTAAATTTAATCTTAGTTTCCTTCATTTCGATATGTGCACATTATGAAGACTCACACTGTATATAAAATAATAATGTTATGTGGCTTCATGAGAAGCATTCACATGCTCTTTAATTAAATTAAAATAGCACACAATAAAGGTACGTAATATTAAGAGCACCACAAACCGCTCGATCATGCCGAGGCTGCGCGTGCGCCCCCGCCTTCGCAATGATCCATATTCCATCTATCACCACGCTATTATTTATAGCGCCAATTATAATGGAGTCAGTATCTAATGGTTCACTTCTTTATTTATCGCCTATCCAAATCACAAGTACATGTATTGTTTATAATAGTTATAAAACGGCGAAGTTAATTTATGACACGGTTTGTCAATAAAACCTTTTTTCTATGAGAGCTAATATCTAACAAGACAGCAGTGTTTGTTTTTTCAAAAAAATCTGCCTATAATAGTCTACCTCTTTGTCTCTTCTGTGAAATTGAACGGCGCGTAGTGAACACCTTGAGATACCTACTATAAATTATTCCTGCAAGTGCATTAAAGAGATATGATCAATACACTAATCAGTTTCGCTTGATGTTCTATCTGCCCGTGTTAAACAACATCCATCGAATAAATACTATTTTCTTTAATCGCATGCGCATTGCGCTCTGCAACGTACATGTAGCTAATAAACGTACCATTTTACTTAATTAAGGCTCTATGTCGTTCTGCCGTCGGTGCAGACAAAGTTTACACAACATTAAAACGTGATAAAGCTCCACAAAGCCTCCATTATTGTAGCAAATGACAGGCGTTTAATTAACATAGATACTGTGGCCGTGTTAGCGGCGGCGGTGCGCCGGCGCATCGTTCGCGACTCGCGCGCTGCCAGTGCAGCCACTCGCATCGCACGGGTTATTTGTGTCGATAACGCTATTCGTGCCAATGCTAATGAACACGCCAATCTCGGATCTCGTATACTCGTCAATTTCAAACTATAGGGTATAATATTTATAACGACAGGATTTTACATTATATTTATAACCAAAGGTGTTAAATGTAACACTTAGGTTTTTTTTTTAATTAATATGCATGCAGCTATAGGTACACAGTAAAGTTTATTTTGTATTTTATAAAAAAATGCGAGATCGTATTTTTCATGCAAAATATTAATCGACCACAGCATACGTAAAGCAATGTGAATAAACTTTTATGATATATTCATGGTCTGAATTGACCGTTTCGAAAGTTTTATTCAAAAAGATTTGCTTGAAAATAATAACATTACTATAAACTAGTAGCACAAAGAAATATAGAACTTACCTATCTAAAGAAAAACATTGTATCTAGTAGACATTTTTATTGTATTAGTAGGTTATTATTTAACCTCAAGTGCAGTCTCTCCTCTAGCACCGATTAGCACAAGTCTGAGATGGAATAAAGCACTAATTTTGCATGTGCAGCATTTTAGTAATAATTTATTTTATAGGCGGTAGATGGCACTACGTTGGTGTTTTCCTAAACTTTTCTCAATTCGATTTAAGCAGTAGACCATTTCGTTAACTAGGTAGTACATACATCCAACGAGAACAAATCCTTTATTGAATTTAAAAGAGACCAAAATATTTATTAAAATAAAATACAAAATACTCTATAACTACAGTACTGTCGAGTTATTAATTAATTAACTAATACAAGCTCATTTATCCATCGCGATTATTTTTTTTCAATCGACGTCTTGTCAGTTCCTCGGCTGCATCCACATCAGTCTTGTCTAGGTAGGGCTGCTCCATCGTGAAAGCCGAATAACTTTGCTATTGGTTTTAATTTATGCCTTGTGCCGCGGGATGCACATGCTAGTAGCACAGGTTATTGAGATGGATGATGATTCTTGATTTTAGCCAACCCATCACTATGCTAAAGGGCCTGTTCCAGCGGTCAGCGATTGCAGCTCCAAGATGTTTTATGAAAGTAGACATTTGTGGAGCGAATACTTCGTCAACGGATGCTTGTGAATGTCGCATGTCGCATTCCACAAGTGTTTGAAAATTTCCTTATTTTTTCTTCTTCGGTGGATTTTAGGACAGAGGCGACACGGCGTGAAATATTATATATGAAGGAGCGTCAGTGGCTACGACACGGATATCAAATAATGCCTGCTTCTGAGAATCCCAAACACCCCGGCAAGAAAAGTTTCCACGTAGTCCGAAGTCTCCTTCGGAGGTGATGGGTTCTTTGTCTATGTTTCTCCATGCATGTTGGCATAAGTCACATAATAAATCTCTAATTTAATTATGACGACGTGTTATTCGACCACCCTTTTTACAACATAGAGTATGATCAACATTGAATTCATCGCTGCCACAACCATCACATGATTTTGGCATAAAGACTGGTAATCTGTACTGGTAGGAAATGCCTCAGGCATTAAGTCCGCCTTTGTACAGTGTATTTTTTACTTGTGCATAAAGTTTTAATAAATAAATAAATGTGTGGCAACGTAATGCAAGTGCGTCTGTGAACTCTAATGGGGATAGATCGAAATAGTATTTCTCGGTATGATAGAAATCCAGTTGGAGGATATTGTTTTCATTTTTGTCGAAATTGATCGTTCTATCGCTCTTCTGTTGATAGTACACACAGATACTCTCTTCTGGGAAGAGTTTGAACAAGACGGTATCTTTTGACGCTGTTTGTACATAGTACATATGCATCGGACGAGTTGGGAATGAGTCGAAATACAGCATGAAACTAGTTAAGAAAACTGACCAGTTGCAGTTTTTTTTTTTTTGGATGGGAAATGGTCAAATAACTTCTCCCGCTCTGGGTGGAGCAGGAGGGCGTGTCAGACTTTTACCGACTAAAACCCACCCGTGTTCCTTCCGTTGTCGGTGTGCCAGGGCCACGATAACCCTTTCGGACAAACTCGCAACCCTGGCCGGCATTGGTCCTAACGGATCCCGTCAGTTGGTGCTGACATCTCTTTGAGACGCGCGTGGAAAACAACGCGCCGTCGACCCGGGCCTGGTCCATATCGGACGGCGAGCTACCCATCACTCACTGTCCGCTAGCCCGAGCCTACGGTGTGATCAGATGCACAAGGTGACGTTTTAGTGAAAGTGACCTATTAGGAATAGCGACGAAATAGCGAATGTGATGAGCATCATATCCATCGAGAGTGTCTTTCTCTTAACGGCTTTCTTTCTGTGCATCTTTAAGGGATTTATGATGTGGAAATAGGTCCTTATGTGCATTTTCTATCAAAGCATTTGAGAGGACTGCACAACCTTTTTGTGAATATACATAGTTACATAGGTACATGTACGCACACAATTTACCTACATTGTCTTCTTTATTTTCAATTTAAAAATCCAGATATAATTTCTAGGTTAATAAATAAATATAACATTTTATTGTAACTAAAAACAACTGATCTGAACTTTTAGTATATTAATATAATGTATGTGTTACTAGCTAGTTTTTAAATACTTTCCATTGTAATCTGTGGAGAACGTAGTGGGTAGCATAATTGCTTAACATGTAATATTAAGATAGATATAATTACAATATCGTATTGTGCTACTGTTTGTTTTTCCTTAAATAAATAAATAAAATAAAATAAATAGTTTATATTAATCGTCATTTTTGATAGACCGGAGATTGCTAGACCACCTTTGTGAACGGGTTGAGAGAATAAGTCAGCTTCCGAGGGTGAGAAGGGAGAGGAGGGAGAAGGCGATATATCAGATATCACCTCCTCTCTGAGCCAAGTGAAAAACATTTTGCCAAGTGCATCCGAAGGTTCTGAAGCTTTGCACTCGTTGGATAGCGCATGATTTAACGGAAGATCAGAAACGACTGCGTGTCGAGTGGTGCCATAAAATGATAAAAAAGTTTAATGGAGGACAGTCATTGGCTGTCTATAATATCGTGATAGGTGACGAAACCTGGGTGTACTGCTTTGAACCGGAAAGAAAAAGCCAGTTGGCAGAATAGGTCTTTCCTTTTGAGGATTAGCCTACGAAAGTTAAGAAAAGTCGAAGCATCGGTAAGGAAATGGGTGATTCTTTTTTCGGTAAATCGTGACATTACACAACAGTGTCGCTTGAAGACCAAAGGACAGTGACCATAGATTGGTATGTCAACACTTGCTTCCCCGGAGTCTTAGAAAAAGTTCGCGAAAAGCGTCCTCGAAGCAATGTCCTCCTTCAGCACGATAACGCGTCCTCACATTCCGCTAAGGAAACAAAAGTGTATTTGAGGCTTCAAATGTAGAACTGATGACCTATCTGCCATACAGCCCAGTCCTCGCACCTTACAAATTATTTTTGTTTCATAAAATTAAAGACAAACTTAGAGGCACACGTTTTACGAGCACTAAATCGGCGGTGAATGCGTTTCACGAAGCCATTGAAGTAGTCCTTATGGAAGACTGGCCCAACTGCTTTTTACATTGTTCCAGCGAATCCAAAAATCTATAAATTGTGAGGGCCTATACTTTGAAAAACAATATTAATGTATCATAAGTCTAATATCTGGTCTTATATCAGAATCCAGAAACTTTCAGTATGACCTAAGTACTAGTTTTTTACGTTTTTCATAGTTTTAAATTGTAAGTTGGTAAGTAAGTTAATTTTACGACCGCGCTATTGCGTTAGGTGTACACCAGTAATGATAGTTGTAAGGGAAATTTTAATTAATAATAAGATATAATACAGAAATAATATGAAACAAAGTAGGTAATAAATATTATTTAGAAAATTGACAGGTATTTTTTTGTTCATGATGTCTTGAGCTAGGCAACATATACATAAGTAACATCATCATCAGTCATTCATTCATCATGCATACTGAACACGACGTTCAATATTTCCCTGTAACAAACAATATCTTAATGCCTAAACTGTGATAGCTAATCAGTAATCACACTATACAAAAAATAGTTAATAACGCCTATTTTCAATAGTCCCTATAAAATCAAAAAATCATGGGAACTTATTAAGTGGTATGTGCCCAAAGCCTGCACCTGCCAACTTTTCACAATGCGGTATAGACAAACCGCAGAATCAATGGCGATAATTGTACTCGGAACGAAAACCAACCGAAACTCACGCTCCACTTCAACACACGTGCTTAATAAGCATTAAAATAATTGTGAGGCGGTTTTATATACAGTTAATTATTATAATAAGACCAAAATATGGGGCCCTTTGTGGCCACGTGCTACGCTCCACCGCTTTCCACTAATTTGTGATGTCCTGTTAAATGCTTCGCGGTACATTCCGCCCTTTAATTTGGTAGTAAAGTTACACCAAAATGGTACGCGAACAATAAATTGAAAGTATATAATTTTGCTTGTAAATTGAATATCACTTAAGTCGCATATGTTTGTAACGTGCATATGAGATTACGATAGTCGGCCTCACTCGAGGAGATGCAGGCAAGTGAACATACGCAATAGTCGTTTAATCATCATTTCGGTAATTTATCAGTCAGTCGCGACGTGTTTTATCCGATGCCGCAGATGATTTTAATTTGGTTTTAACGGCGTCAGTATTCAAATTTATATAATCAATCACCGGATTGTTATGAAAGTGTGCGATACGAGACGATTTCTCGGCCAAATTTGCATCATCGCTGCAACGAGGTTAACATTGTAGTAACGGTGTATGTACCTATGTACCCCACACGGGCTTTGCGAGCTTAAACATAAAACGGACATCGAACTACTATCAGCTGAGGTTTATACCACTTCAGAGTCGTAAAATGTTTCAACTTGATACTATTTTTATCCCCGTTATTGGTATCATTTTACATGAAAAATATTTCCGACAAATGTTCTAGAAACTGCCTTCCTTATTGTATCCACTTTCAATTAAGTGTGAATTTTATTATTGGTTGTTTATCGCCTTTGTGTCGGCTGCTGATAGTGTCAACAAAAACAGGATGTGATTTAATATCTGAGCACTTATAAACTTCTGAATGCACATTAACCATTAAAACATTAGTTTTAAAGTTGCAATTAAGTAATCTAATGTTTAACATTTGAATACTATAAAATTTTGCAAAAATCATACTAGTTACATGAGCTAAGATGTTAATAACTACGAAACCCCTCACTTGACAGACCTTAAGTAATATCTACGCTTCTCGCTAACGACCGAAAACTAGAAAGGTGCCGGTCGTATCCATTTCGGATGCAACATTTCACTTGGTTCGTTATGAGATCAGTCACAACGTGTCCTTAATTATACATTTATGCAAATAGCACAAAATATATATCACAAAACTTATTCATATCTGCGAAATTTATTCCCATCTGCGAAATAATGTGATGTAATCGACGTGCATTTGTGATATAAAAATGCCGCTCACGAACTCCACATAAACATGTGCCTACGCATTTAGAATTAATATAATTTTTCATTTTATTATGTAATTTCAGAAAGTGTTACCATTCTCAGATCAACCCAGTAGAAATCATAAAATATTAAGATAATGATATTTGATAAATGGAAAAGATTTAGATGCTAATCGTATTAGGGTCAATATGTGTAACATTTAGCCATTTGTGGTTTATCTGTTGTAATGAAGAACAATGAAAACAGTGCAGATATTTTATTAACACGTTCACGAGTTTTTGAACCATTAGGTACCACATGTGTAGTAAATTACCTGACTTCTATGATGTCACGTGAAACGCCGACAACGCTTAATCAGGCGATAGTTCCAAATAAGCTGAGCAAAGTACTCACACCATGTTAGATTGGTAAGCGGCCGCTCAAATCTCACGGAGCTACCCCACGCCTATATAGACCTGCAGGCACCGATCGCTGAATTAACTCACTCTGTTACTATTGTTGTAATACCCACTCCTGTATCTATATTAAAGGTACTTAGTTAGTCCTGTGATCGCAAGATGAGGTCAGTTCCAAAAGTAACTGATGACGGTGTGAACAACCCCTTTCAGGTTAAATTCTTACGCAATCTCTCATCATTGGCAGCTTTGTTTCGCCTACTGCTAAAAATAGGCCACTCACAAAAAAAACTAGTAACCCATTCATCTGTATTTCATTATCATCATCATTTCAGCTGAAAGACATCCACTGCTGGACCATTTATCTGCCATTATCGCCACGCTTGGCAGGCGGGTTGGCGATTCCAGTATGGTGTTAAAATGCATAGAGAACGCTGCTGCCTATTCTCTAGCAAGCCCCTTAGTCGCCTTTTACGACACCCACGGGAAGAAATAGGATAGGAATTAGTATTTAGAAGGTTTCAACTTTAATTTGTAAATGTGAGAACGTTGAAGGCGTAGTAGACTGTAATTTCTCCATTTTCTATTTTGTTAAGTACTTGGAACGTGATAACACGGGCCTACACTGTCTTCCCATACCTGCTGACACTGGAATTTGAAAAAATTGTAAAAGTCAATTAACAGAGTAACCGTGGAGTTTCTTGCCGACTTTTCTCCATAGGAAACGACCAATTGGAACCGTGCACCTAGCTTCTGACGTTTCATAAGTCCCATGTAGGTTTATATGAAATAAAATATTTTGATTTGATTTGATTTATATCCCACCACTTTTTCTAACAATTATTGTTTGAATAACATTATTAAATTATAATTGAAAAACATCGACGAAAGTAAGTAAACCTCATTATAAATTAACCTCTATTGTCAAATAAAAATACACACTAATGTTGATTTAACATTAGAATTTCAGATTTAAATATTCAAAAACTCTAATCAAAGCACTCAACTTGTAAGTGGAACTACAAATTGGCATCTACCGGTACGTTTTCTGATCCATTTGTTTAAAAATCATCAGATATTTTTGAAACAGTTCGATCTTCCATAGACATATAACATACTTTTATGTCAATAAAATATAATTTATTTATTATCTCCGGGGCCAGTGTCGACTCCTTCTAATCCCCCTTTATCCTAAACCGTGCACATGGCACCTATAATATATCTGATTCCTTAAGGCTTAATCAAAGTGTCAGCTTTGTAAGTACCTATGTGTTCAGAATATAATGTAAGCGGTTTTTGCTCATATGGTTTTCAGCATACCTTGATTAAAAATATGTAATTACATAACTAAGGTATGCGGTTTCCTAAGATACTACTTCAAACCTAATTAACTTTGCGTTTCTAATCACTAATTAAAGGCCTTATTTAGGCTTTATCTGTAAAGCGGTGTTACAACATGTGGTAATGAACATATAATGCTTAAGCATGTCCATGTTGATGAAATACTGCTGCATCTTGAAGGCCTGCATACTTCATAATTAGTAGTTTTTTAATTACATTGTGCAATTACTTAGTCCAGCGGAGTGTCCCACGACACCTCTCGACGTTTTATTGTTTTATCATTAAGATTATCATTACATCATTAGATGTCGATCCGATAGGTACCCATCATTTATGTGAAGTTTCGCTTACTCATTTTACTTGACCCTGAATAGGTACTTAATAAATTATTCAATTAATATGTATGGTCGCTTTTTAAGATAGTAATCATAAGTAAGTTTTAAATAGCTATCTCGGGTGACCACTGAAAATCAACGCTGTGCCGTCAGCGCGGCTTGCACTCAGCATGATGCTATGCTATGACCCACAGGTCATAGCATAGCATCATGCTGAGTGCAAGCCTTCTTGTCACAGTCATGACGTGCAGCTTCCGACTATTTGTTTGTTTGTGATAGTAGTTAGATCTGTTTTGTGTAACCCTCGAGTTTATTACTATGTTTTCGTACGCACGTGTTTTACTGCGACAAAAAAAATATATTTTTCTCTCTTTCTTATCTTTCATAGTATTTACTTAGGACCTTACACAGGCTCGTGGCTATATTATTATTACTTACAATTCTATAAGCACGTTACATGGTTTAAAATTAATTTCTATGTAAATAGATACAAAATCATAATGATATCCTGTTTAAATTATTTTTATTTTTATGCTAATAGGAAGATACGGTAGAATAAAATACCTGTGCGAATTAGGCATTTTGTTACATAAATAATCTAGACACATAAATTATATCAGATTTTTTTCGTTTTCTAGGCGTGTTTCGTAAAACACGTGATTTCTATATGATGAACTTAATGTTCCGGTTCTTTTAACGTGCGGATTCTCATATTTACAAAGTACCTACAGTCATCACAGCCCCCAGTGCTGTAATAGTTAATTAACCTATACGAAATGACCGTAATTGAAATAACACATTTATAATTAAATCAAAATTGCAATCAATTTATAAGTATTCATTATATTCCGCATTTCACAACATGACTGCAGTTTGAGTGACAGACTTAGGTGCGCAGATTGTTTTATTTCTGTTTGTTCTGAGATAATGCTACTTTCAAACATCATTATTGCATTAATATTTTCTCAGGAAGACTAAAACACAAGTCATTTCTCCGAAACGAAATGGAGTTAACATTGACACTTATCTCTATAAATGAGCTATTATTCGAGGCGAGTAGTTTCATTCTAAACTGCAGCTGATCTATTACATATTGTCCTACGCATCAGTCATTCGCAATCTTATCTGTGTATCGTGGGAGCCGACAATCCCGATACAGAGCGCGCTCGCTGCGTTAGTGTGCGGCCCAAACAGAGACTGCGGCGCGACGAAGGTGACGCCATCCTTATACTATTGCCATATGTTATACCTTGTTTGATTACTACGTTAGCAGACAAGATTTTAGTAATACGCGATGAGTAATTTTCGTAATGAGCGCATGTGAACGCGAAGCACGGATTTGTGTACCTAAACACTGCGCCGCAGCTGCAAATCTTTTTATGGAAGGTGTTGAATATTTATTTGACTTATATTCGTGTAGTTGTTCATGTTAATGGGCCGTATTGTGTATTTATTTCTCGCCGATGTGACAGCCCCTCAGGCGAAGATATAAAAGATGGTGGTTATACATTACATAAAGTGATTAACTGCTAGACCGATAGCTACGATATGTACAATAATCGATGATTACTTGCAACTAATGTTTATTGAGAAACTGCTGTAAAGCTTCTGTGTTATCGGGGCTGCCAATACATTTTAAGTAGCTATCGGTAACTGAAATCGTAAGCCGAAGTAATCCAGAGAAAAATAACTGTACTTACTTCAAAAAGAACTTCTCCTTTCGCAGGTCTGATGGAAGAAATTTCTGAAAAACTAGCATATACGTAAATTATAATTTGTACTTAAATTATAATTATGTCATAATCGCTCTATATTTTACTGTGTGTACATAAATAATAAAATCACATCACATCACACTAATATTATAAAGGCGAAAGTTTGTGAGTGCGTGAGTGCGTGTGTGTGTTTGTTACTTGTTCACGTTCAAACGGCTGGACCAATTTTGATAACATTAAACCCCCCCCCCCATCCCTTTATAAATAAATAAACATTTTGTATGGAGGTAGCTGACACCCTGGATTAACTTAAAGGCTACTTTTGATCCCGATATTCCCCCACGGGATCGAGACCTACGTGGGAACAACCGTGGGGTGCAGCTAGTAAATAAATAAAAATAAAGAACGTGTATTTTTTTACCGTTTATTCTTTATGACTAACAGATTTTACGATATCAAAAGACACACATGTGTGAAGCGTGACGCGTGTACATTGAAAGTAGCCGCGGCAGAGAAGCTCCGCCGGTAGCGCTGCGCCCGCGCCGCGCCGTGAGAACTCAATAATTGATTTTACTAATCTCATCTATCGACCGCCGCACTAATACGTGTCTAGACTGCGCATTAGGTACCTGGCCCAGTTGTTCTATAGACTGAATAGGATCTATGAATAATATTGTATGCTGTTAGTTTAGGTAAATGTAGATTTATAGTTTTGCTTTGCTTTCGCTGCTAGCGAGATTTACAACAAATCTGAAACGGATAGTGAGATTCCAGACGAAGACATTGGAATCAGCATAGCAGTGACACAGATAGAGCTAAGAGGACCTGAGCCAATCTGGCTGCGATGCTATTAAAAGATGCCCCTCCCATAGATAAATATCACCCGTCTCTCCACTATTCCAATGCTTGCTCAAGGATGTATATCCGGTAGGCTCTAATAATCCTTTCATATCCCAAGAGCACGTCTTTCCTACCATTATCCCGCCCCCCGGTCTACTCTTTGATATACAATGGTCTCTGTAGTCTCATGAAACATGAGACTTCAGGAGCTAGTGTGAATCTCTGGGTTCATTCGAGCAATCGAGTCTGGTACAACCACGCTGGGATCGGTGCATTTCATTCATTCATTCCTTGTTTCCGAAAATATTAATAAAAAGCGCCAACATATTTGTAAACAGAAGGTGGGACCACAATGTTGACATAAACAACACATTAATGACGGTAACTAAGTATTTAGTTAACGTCATTATTGTTATAATTAAGTACGTCCTAAAACAGCGAGCAAATTACAATTTAACAACTTACCTATAAATAAACATGATGAACATTCTTATCATAAATAAATTTATAAGTTTTCTTCAATTTAAGGATTGTATTCGACTTTCGAGGCTAAACTAATTAAAGCCATGCACATTTTATTACGGGCTATAAACAGAAGATGTCCACACTCTATTTTACTATCGTTTTTAAATGTCATAGTTGAAAAAAAAAACTTTTTTCATTAAATATGCATTGCATAATGGACAACTGTGTATTTATCATGGTCATTTTGAATCACAGAAATAATTAGTTACTAAACAGAATATAATTATAATTATCTAAAGGGTGAGCTTGAATCATGGAAATCGCTGCATGCCTGTTGACAAAGTTTCCAACATTGTTGAAGGTCAGGATCATTTTATATTAAACTAAATTATGGACGCGACTTTGTCCGCGTGTTTAACATAAAACATATCCTATGGCACTCGACAAAAGTGTAGCTTTCTACAACTGAAAGATTGTTTACAATCGGATGAGTAGTTTCGAACATTACGTCCTACATACAAACTAACAAACTTTACCTCTTTATATTATTAGTACAGACTGAGGAAACTTCAGAAAAAGTATAATCGTAACAGGTATATAAAAGAGAAATGCTGCACACGCCTATTACATAAAAATCTGAAACAAGTTCGTGGCCCTAAATTATCTCTACCTTATTAGTATAATGCCTAAAACGTTCGGTGCGTACTACGCTGCTACGCTGCTACGCCGTAGCGTTACGTAGCAATCAATACGCGACACTCATTAAAAATAGGTTCTTTTATTCTAAGTTTTTGTGATTATGATTTTATATTGATTGTGGAATTACTTGCTATAAATTTATGAGATTACCGAAGGTTAAAAATATTTTTAATAATTGGAATTAAAAAAAATGTAATTTGGGTTATATCTGAAATAAATTAATTTTATTATTTATTTGTAGCTATTACAAAAGCTCAAAAAAATAAAAAGACAAATAAATAATAAAATTAATTTATTTCAGATATAACCCAAATTACAAAATTAACAGAAAAAAAACAAAATACATTATTATTATTACTATTTAGAAACAAGTGGGTTTTTAATTTAAAACGGGACTGTCTGATAAAATAACACCTTTTTACAGACTAAAAATAACTGACCATGTAGAAACCTCAACCCTGTTCAAAATTGCACAAGGTAACGATAGGCAGTTGCTGCCTGTCAGATAAGTATTCGGATCACTACGCTCGTCTGGCTAAACAGTCACTCATAACTGCGCTGTTAGTCACCTCCGAGTGTTCATTGAAGGATTATGACTGCGCGTTCAGCCGCTCAGTGGTGCTCACTTGATTGGCTTTTTCTCACACAGCTAATAGATAAATGCTTCAGATAACTCGGCGACGATGACTAACAAGATACAATTGTTACAACATGAATCGTAATGTGTACTTAATTAAAGTCTATCTGTTGTATTATTTAATATTCTAACTACATCATTATTAATATTCTTATTATTATGACGTAAAAACTATGCGTGGTGCATTGTTGTTAAATTGTATGCGGAAATGATCAACCGCAATGCTCATGGACTTCTAAAAAGTCGGGCTGACCGCAGGGACAGTACACAGCGGCCGCTGCGACCTGACCTTGTTGCGTTGCACCCTAATTTCACTACAAGCCCGCCGTGAGTGCACACCAAAAAACTGGCACGTCATTCTGTTTGCACGACTTGCCGATAAATTAATACTGTCCGAGTGCTCCCGCGAGTAAGACACGCACGATCCTCGCGCAAGTCATCCTGTCGCGCGCATGTCGTCGACTGCCGACTGCCGAGCGACAGATGCAAAGCGGCAATCTTTCATGCTCTCGACAAAAACATACTACCAGGAATTCACTTAACTCAGGTCACGTTATCTTCGATTAAATCAAAATGACGAACGGAACGAATCTCTCATATTTTCGTGAAAGTCGACAGTTTGGTGGTTGCAAAGACAGATTTGACCCGATTTATCTTCACTATAGTGATGTTCTACGTATTGCGGATGGGGAGCTGATTAGAAAACGATCGGATCTCGGGCCGAAGGGCAGATCCCCGATAAGCCGCCGACGTTGGCAGCGCATGCGTAATTAGAGATAAACAGAAAATAATTGGCCGCAATCACGCGCTATAAGCGAACGTGCCGGGGCGGGCACCACTCTAGCAGCTCGGCGGAAGCTGTGCCGGGACTCTGGAGCACCTGGCGTTTGAATAATGATTTTCTCTAACCAAGCATTCAACTTATAATTGTATTGATAAACATGGAAATAGAAAGATAAATTACTTACCTTATTAAAGTTATAAAAATATTTTCAAAACTCTAACTTAATTCATGCTTGTTATTACTATGGGCCTTCGATGGTATTGTGTATATGGTTTCATAAAGGGCTTTAATGTTTTTTTTTGTTTTCATACTTGCCAATTTAATTAGCATTATGTTACACATGTGTCCTGTCCATCTCCGGAGATGGACAGGACACATGCTAAGGGAAGGGAAAGAGAAGTGGACGAGACTAGTAACGGAATGATACCCGCGTGATAGTAAAAGGAACAAAGGTAGACAAACTAAACGCTGGGAAGACGACATGAAAAAGATAGCTGGTCCAGAATGGGCCCGCACTGCAAAGGACAGGACAAAATGGAATGCTTTAAAGGAGGCCTTTGTCGAAGGACTAGCTGTAAAAGGAAAACCGGCTGCCTAGTGATACAATTAGCTTATACCTAAATAGTTAAATTAAGTAAAATGTTATATTGTGCATGTTATTAAGTTACAGCAATAAAGGCTTATTTTATTTTATTTCTTTTGTTAAACAGGAAAAACTACTGATTTAATACAAAAATAATAGTTAGTAAGTACTTAGGCATTTTATTAATGATCACCCCTGTAGCAATAGCGCAGCAGCCAAACAAAATTTAAGTTTTCCACTTACATTATTAATGAATAATTGAATAATAATTGCAAATACTAATATGATAATTCTTTGCTATCAAATGTCTAGATTTCATTATCTGATAAGTAAACCTAGATGATTATAGGTACTAAAGATTTTATGGTAAACTGTGGCAGATTTTAATATTCACTCAAACGAAAGATTATTGCAGTCATAGGTACCTAACAAATTGTAAATATGTGAAAATTACGCAGTTTTAAATATATAAATAAACAAAAAATTTATCCGTATATTTGTGTCCAACATTTCAGTTGGCGGAAATATACAATTATTTTTATAGAGCAATGGTGACAGCTTTTTATCGCCGGCTAATTAAAATTTGGACATTTTGATTTAAGATTAATTAAAATATTGGCACGGAAGTATATCACAGCAAATATACGTGAATGATAGACATCTTAATTTGTTGTATGCATAAGTAAGACATAAAAATAAAACTGCACACATCAGTGTGTACACTTTAATTCGACGTGAGATCTATACTTTAACGACATAATGGTGAACAATTAGGGCAGGAGGCAACAAGCACCAGTCCGTGTTTATATCTTTGCAGATTAGGGTGTATCATTATGATTACATGTCGTTATCTTGAGTGCGGTACGTGAGGTGAGCCTCAGAGTCGGCTCTCACCTCGCCGGGGACGCAGACTCACATTAACGACTCAAAATCGATGTTTGTACACGTCCGACCTCTTCCAATAATAGGAGCTGATCGATCTGCGGAGCGGTAAATTGCCAACTGCAGACACACTTGGGAAATAACGAAGCAGCTGTATATCATTGTACCTATACTCACTACTAACACGCGTACTTGTACAAGAAACACTGTAATTGTCAGTTTGTCAATGCAAATTACCACTCCGCGCTGTCTGTTTTTATTCCATGTACCTACTTGTCGCCAGTTATGTACTTCGGTTATTTATTAACACATTTGCAATCAAACGACTCTCAAAGTCGATGAATCTTCATTAGAAAATGAACAAGCAGCACGATATCTATGGATGCTCAATGTTTGGCGAGCAGTAAATTTTGTTCAATAGGCGTAGTAATGAATCAATCTGGCTGACGAAGGTTTTCCACAAACATGTCCAAGCACTCAATCGGCGCCTCGAGGCGGTGAGCTCCTTAATTGACATGTGTCAGAATGTGTACGGCTGACCCGCAGGTCATGCGTGAACATAGTTTGTAGCATTCCGCCGTTACTTTCGCCAACACTGCGCCTCTTAGAAGACGATCTCGTTTTGTGTACTGTGCCGACCCACTAACCCGACAACGAGTCCCTTATTTATTGTCAATTACGTCAAAACAGAGAGCCAGACACTCATTTTGTTCATTACATCTATTTCAAAATGTTCCGCAGTCGTTTATAAAACGGTTTCTCCAACTGATGAATAAGATGCTAACGCTATATGCTTGAATGGATTCAGCAGGTGTTCGAGCTTTTTACGACGTTTTTAAGTGTAGATTACTTAGAAAATACGTACATAAAGGAGTATAGGTATTTACCAAAGCACCGTTATTTAAGTATTAGCGTAATGTAGGGTATTCTTAAAGTTCGTGTGAAGAACTATAATACAGGTGTATCTTACAAGAAGCTAAGCTTACAAAGTTGCTTAATTCTGTACCTAATACTAGGTGCTTGATATTGTCTGATACAGGTATAGGTATTTTAGAAATGTCGATATAAATAGTGCCTAATCGTGATTTTGTAGAGAGGTTAGTACCGTAGCACCTTCGCAAGCGTTCGCCCCGCTCCTCCGCGCCCCCACATTCCTCTCGAGTCCTGAACCGCGCTGAACTTTGCTCTTATTGTCAATTCGTGCTCACCGGTGCGTCGCGCTCCTAAACATTATACCCATTTAAGAAGTCTCCGAGAGATAAACGTCTTTGTTCGAAGGGTGATTGTCGCCGGGACGATGCCTCCGAGAAATACGAGACACGGGAACAATGCTATCCGGCTTGTTGGATCATATTGTTTTGTCTAGTCTCTTGTGAATCGATAGATTCTTGGGTCGCGTAAAACACAAACAAATAAATATATTAATTCCGAATTATAATTATGTAATAAATAATGTTAACTGTCACTTAAGATTTCAGATAATGTGTTCCCCTTGCTTGTTGCAGATTTTTTTTGGGCCTGTAATAAGTGATTTTAGTAAAAGTGCGGCGCCAATCATCATGGATCAATGGTTGCAGTGCGAACCGATTACGGGGCGGCGTTTCTTGGAATTTTTATATCATCATGCGCTCGTATGTTACCGACACGTAGTACATACTACATTACTTTAATTTCGGCCTACAGATTGATGTAAATTAACTTTGCCGGATCTTATTACGTGTACCTACCAATATCACATAATATGACGATTTTAATTTAATTTGCTTGTATCCGTGCCTTCACTTGCGGTTTGCCCTTTGGGGTTAAATTAAAATGTTCTTCGCTATCTATAATATGATGCACTACATACATATCCAATCCGGTTACCGAGGTCTTAAGGATTGTATTAGTGAAAGGCTCATTAAATTCTGTAACCAACAATGAGCTCTATGTTTTGATTTTAACGATTTACAGTTGAACTGTGTTATGGGGCCTCAGGTCAACAATCTGTCTATTATTTTTAGAATTCGCTTTCCCAAGATGCGTGACGACAATTATTTTTTTTCAGAACATGTGACATTCTAGGTATTAGGTAGCTTGAAGATTTACAAAAAGCAAACATAATGTCTCTGTAAGATTTGAGTCCGTAATTACGGTCCGTGTGGTGCCAGACGTAAAGAATAGCATCTCCCTATTTCATCCCGTGGGTGTCGTAAAAGGAGACTAAGGGACTTACTAGAGAATGGGCAGCAGCGTTATCTATGCATTTTAACACCATACTGCGATCGCCAACCTGCCTGCCAAGCGTAGCGATTATGGCAAACCCCCCCTTTGGGGGAGGCCTGTTTCCAGCAGTCGACGTCTTTCGGCTGGAATGATAATGATGAAGATTTCAAATCCAATGTTTCCAAAGAAAGTAACATTGTTTTTTCTCTCGGTAGTTTATCATTTGGCAAGAATTCACAAAATGTACTTGGAAATTGCACGTTATTAATGTAATTATAATATTAACCGATTGCAAGAGTCATTTCGTCTACCTACAGAGCAGATACTAAAATAATAAGTACAGTAACTTGCGAAACGTAATAGCTGATTTGACGCCTTATGTGTTCAGGTTTAATTTCAGAAATACTATGAAAACATAACGTTATTAAAATTTATCACTGTAAATAACCGTAAGAACCTACTATATTTATAACTAAGACACCAGGATTCAGCATCTACATGGTACTTAGATGTCTATAAAGTTTTTACTGTTAGTGAGCTTTGTCTTTACTGAAAGTGTTATGACAAAGAATTATTCAGCGCCTTAAGGCATTTATGACTGAGAGTAAACACATATAGAAATTATGTTAATGTGCCTTTAGATATCACTAAACTAAGCTTTAGTTCATATTCATCATCATCATCATTTCAGCCGAAAAGACGTCCACTGCTGGACATAGGCCTCCCCTAAACCCCGGCTTTGCCATAATCACCACGCTTAGCGCGCGGGTTGGCGATCGCAGTATGGTGTTAAAATGCATAGAGAACGCTGCTGCCAACTCTCTAGTAAGTCCCTTAGTCGCCTTTTACGACACCCACGAGAAGAAATGGGATGATGCTATTTTTTACGTCCGGCACCAAACGGACAACATCAGTTTGTATTAGTTTTACAAAACTAAAATGACACCTTGAATGTAATGGTGAATATTATGACTCTGCAACATATATCTGGCAACAATATAATACGGTACAAATTCAATTCATCGTAGCTCGAGGCAGACGATACGTTGACGCAACTCAAAACAATGGGGTTTCGGTTCACCGACCTTTTGGGATCTGTGACATCGCCGCGAAAATATGGGCACAGCACAGCACAGCTTGCACATTGCGTTCTCGGCACAACGCGGAGCGGCGGGCGCGCAGCTGACGACGCGACCGGCGCGCCGCTCGTGCCACGCTACGCCCCTTCAGATTAATGGGCAATAGTGTTGAATTTCTAATGAGAGTAACAACTTGTGAAATTGAAATGACGTTATATATTAGTCATCGACAATAACTAAGCTTACAACTTACAAATATTATCGTAGAACATTCCTACTACTTGTTAGGTACTCTTACCACATCTAAAAGCTTAAATAACTGAGTGATTTTAATTATAGGTATCGTAAAGACGTAAGTAACTTATACAATATTAGTTTTAGTATATGCGAAACCCGAAACACGTGTCTAGTATTTTTATTTAAAGAATCTATGTTCAAAATTACAAAACTGTAACATGAAAAATCACAAAGTTAATAGGTTGTTAAGTTACCGGGTTGTCCGTACAAAAACATGCTAACGGCGGTGGCGCCCCCGCGCTTCCAGGGTCGTCTTGCGCTCATTGATAATAATTTGGCAGTAGGTACCTAACCGTACGGCGATTGTATTGTAAGTAAATATTATAAATGGTGATAACATTTTCCATCACACTTAAATGTATTTGGGACAAAATATAACATGGTGTAAAAATTATTGAAATCAATTGAGTTCCTTATTCTGAACAAACTATATTCAGGTTTCGCATATATTAAAAAGAATGTTGTATAAATCCTAAGGTATTTAATAGGGTTTATATTCACAACATTTGTCTAAATACATTTAAATGTACATAAGTACGGTGAGGTCTCACCTTTGTACCTACGTTTTCAGAGTTCATCTTTGCATTCTACTAACGCGTAGCAATTTATCATATCATTTTACATCAATAGTTCATTACAGATTTTGTGTTGTGCATGTACACAAGCACAGGCATATAGATAGCATTGCATAGACTGCAGAGTTAAGTGGGTTTTAGTTTTACGAGTTGTGCGTCGTGCGGACACCGCAGCCCGGCGCGCGGCCCCCTCGGCGAGCAGATAATGCAGGCTTCAGGCCTCAATAAGAGTAATGCGGCCTCTTTACCACTCCGTACAGAGACGTCTTATTTAGAACCAAACGCGGCTCAAATTGAAGCCTTTCAGCGCAATTACCTCCGCGAGCAACGGCGCGTTTAGCAGCCGACTATCAAATCAAGTATGGACTTCCTTTTGCACAAACCTGCAAGTTACTCACATTAACATAGCACCTACAAGCTGCTTGATGGCCGTCGAATGTACCGTTTATACAAATCACAGTCTCATTATGTACGAATTTAGTCGATTATTGTTTTATCTCTTCCGTAGTACCGTGATAGTATGAAAAGAATTCTCGTTCATTTTTCAAGAATCGATCTATCATATAAGTCCATTGGACATTAGGATTTTTGATTGGAAGATGATTTTAGCTAATATTAGCTGGTCATTTTCCAAAAACATCTGCCGTTAAAATTTTACATTTTCGCTCTACTGTTGCTTGTAATATTTATTTTGGACCAAATTTTTTTTCGGTTTTGTTGATCCACATGAACGATATTTGCTTAAAAGACAATAATTATTTAATAGACACGGTATCTTATTGTCAACCCGATGAGCTATTTGCGGAAGTTATTTATGATAATGAAGTAACGATTCATGTTCTTGAAAAAGAGGCAACTTTCGTGTCACATTTTTCTTAAACAAATTAAATGTTTCAGTAAAGCTACGGTTTCCTAGAAGAGGAATGAAGAGATGGTTCCATCAAAAAATAATTTAATTTAATTTATTTATTTATGTCGTACACAAGTGATCCATATTTTTGTTAGTATACTTAAAAATTATGTTAGTAATAATGCTGTCATGAAAATCTGTAATATTCACCAATATTTGACATAAAGGTGTCAAAAATAGCTCTTTATTTGGACAGCCGTTTGTGTGATCGTTCACTGCTTTCTTATATGGAAACCAAAGCTTAACTTAATTTAATTGGCTCGCCTACTCATCCGATAGGAAAATTGCTACCAAAGCACACTTGTGACTGAGCTTGTCGGCAATAAGTAGCAGCACATGTTATCAGGATGACGTACATATAAACAATAGTAGGTCTTTTAAATACTTCAATTGTGACATCCATTCTCCGTCAGTTGTATTGCCCCAATTTAGAAGCAATGGATAGGATCTCGATCCACCTCAATTTCCAATACTTCCGCAAATTATGTTACAAGCACATACCGACACTAAAATGGGTTTTCCTAATCTCTACTCAGAATTGAATTAACAGTCTAAATTACGTGCCGCGGGGATGTTATCTAAACGTTTCACAATAGTATTGTTCGCAGAGGTTGGCAGTGTTGGCACACAATGGAACACCAAGAGCGAACCTGTCGGGAGAAGTAGGCCGCCGAGCGTCGCCGCGGCGGTGTAGCGGTGGTGAAATGTGCGGTGGGCGGCGCCCGGCACGCCGCTCCGCCCAGCCCTTTCACCGCCGCCCGCCCGCGGCGCCCCGCCTCGCCAACCTTCCGTCCTACCCTCGGATGAGGGTACCACACCGCTCAATATTTCACAACCACATCACGCTGTTCCCAGAATAGAGCCTCGCCTCGAGCATTGCCCCATCGTGCTCATAATGAAAACGGCGCTTACAAAACAACTGATCGCTAACTCCATACCTTTCAATTTCAACCCTAACTAAACTTTATACTGCATTAGCGACTAAGGTTTCATGATTACCTGCAAATCGATGTGATTAAATTGAATGGCGTCTTATTTGTCTGTAATTATATAGTAAGATTGTGAATTTATAAATAATCAGCTAGGACTCGCTTGATGGCATAACTAGGTAAGTGATGCCATCAATAATAATTAGAAGTATTCAAAACTATGAGAAGAAAATGAGCGTTTAATTAAATATTATATGGATCGTAAAATAACTAATTTACCAAAGTATTACAAATACCCATTCATTTTAAAATATCAATTTATTTTTCAGACCATTCCAAGGCCGTCTCCAAAACTATTAGTTATTACCTAGATCTAAATATCTAACTGCCAAAACATTTAAATATTAATACAATTTAAATAATGTATTTATTATGTATTAGATAAACTATTATAAATTATCTGTGATATGTATTTTTATATAATTTTGTTACTGTTTTAACTTTAAAGCATTATTTACATTAGTTACCTTGGTAATAGACGCACGGGTTGATCCATCAGGTTAAGCTACGCTTGCCGGGGTTGGTCTGTGGATGGGTGACCATCATTACATACCGAGACTCCTCCGTGCCTCGGAAAGCACGTTAAGTCGTTGGTCCCGGCTGTTATTGGTAGATCTTTGACAGTTGTTACGGGTCGTCAGAAGCCCGAAAGTCTGACAACCAGTATTAACAAGGGGTATCGTATTACCCAGTAAATGTTGGGAAAGTTAAGAAGCTCATTAGCGACGTAAAACTGTTGGATGCCAATCTTCACAGCTTGGCCCATCGCCGCAAGGTTGCCTGCTTGTCGGTCTTCTACAGATTGTACTTCGGTGAGTGTGCCCAAGAACTCTACGACCTCATTCCACCGGCCCCCTTCTATTATCGGACATCTAGACGCACTGCAGGTTACCATCCCTTCCCGCTTGCTATTCCACCAATTCGCACTAAGCGTTTCCAAATATCTTTTATAATGCGCACAGCAAAAGAGTGGAATAGCACTATGTACCTGCGTCTGTGTTTCCGAACGCATACAACCCTAATCTCTTCAAAGTTAGAGTGAACAGGCTTCTTCTGGGTAAGCTCACTCCATCGTCGACTTTGTCTCTGTCACCTCTGCCCTAGACTAAGGTCAAGAGCAAACCAAACCTAAATAAAAAATGGGTTTTGGAGGTTCAATGGGTCAGATAGGCAGTCGCTCCATGTAAAATACTGGTATTCAGCTGCATCCAATGTTAGCTTGGAAGCCGACTACTACATAGTTGGGAAAAGGCTGGGCAGATTGACCTAGGTAGCAGCGGTGAGGTGTCAATTTTTGTATGAGAGAAGCCGCAGCGAAGCCGGTTTTAACTTACTTAACAATAAAGTAAAAATTAATTAATTTACTTAAAAGTAAGACTTTCCTTTACTGAACTTAACACCATCTATCGTCAAGTAGCAGAACCAAAAAGACGCATCACTACACAGACAAAACTTTCGTGTTTGTTATTTCAATTCAAAGCTAATAAAATAGGCGTTTTTGCTGTTTGAATATGGTGAATTAAATACCCGTAGTGTAACTATGTTTTTTGGCAATAGTAGACACTATTGACTGTGCCATTTTTCAATAGCAGTAGAATTGTTGATGTGAACTTCCGAAGGGAAGCCCGTAGGAATCGTGTTATATGGTGCTTTCGCCACTGCTAGGTAGTACGATACTAGCGGTGAACCACTTTTCAACCTTATTACTTTAATAAGAGCATAAGGTTAAAAGGTGGTTCACCCACCAGTGTCCGCGATGGTACCTACTTACCTGAAAAACTTATAAACTTATAAAAACTTAAAAACACGCATCTTGACTCCATACTAGCCTAACAAGATCTTGACTTCTGATGCTAGGAGAACTTCGTTAAATTATCATAGTTCAGTTTAAGAATGATATAATGATAACAAGTTGCTTGTTACCATCAATTTAAATTATTATTTGATATACAAAAGTGAAGAAGTAAAATTAAACAGCATGTATGATGTAACAAAGACCGGTGATTATTCTGTACATGTCACATTGTCGATATAAATAAAATTAATTAGTTCTGGCAAATATGCTATCTTGTTTATAGTAAATAAATAACACAACACACACACACCCACACACACACACACGCACACGCACATTTTAATGCCAACTAAGAGAAAATGTATGCTCGCATTTTTTTCACTGTTTGCATAACTGTAACTAAATTTTGGTTACTGCTTCCACAAAAATTGTGACTTGCGAACTAGGTGTTATCTGTTACACAACCACTTTATTTATTTATAACTAAAGTTCTTAGTTCGGCTAATTATTTATTTCAGTGTAGCTTTCATAAATGACTTGTGCTGTCTGTGCTACGCCTACTCTATTTCATTTATTGTGATAACCACGGGTTTGATTCACATTTCTTTGAACCTTAATTTGCATTAATTATCCTCGCGAACATCAACAATGTGTCCACCGCTTCGTTTGTTCCCAGTGTTCACTGTTCCACGCTTATGGCGGACAATAACAACATTAAGTATCTGCATCGTGTTTATTGTCCCTCAATGCTTAAACCCAACAACAGATGAAAGGTTAAAAAGCTCAAATAAGCGTGCATTAGGAAAGAGGTGGCCTGCCGGGTCGCGGTTAGAATGCAAACTGCCGCCCATACATTAAATCTGCTACATTGGAATTGCAAAGTCGTGATTTGTCAAAGCATAATCTAAGGAACCGCAATATTCGCACATCGTAATTATTATCAGTGGTAAAATGGCAGCCGAATCTAGTGTTGTATCTTATGTTTATCAGACGTACTAAACTAACAAACTAAAAAGCCTAGTATAATAAATAACGGACTAGTATAGGCGCCGGTACGTAACTTGGCAAGGTTTTGGCGTAGTGGCAGTATGTTCACGCATGTAACTTCATCATTCATCATCATTTCAATCGAAAGACGTCCACTGCTGGTCATAGGCCTCCCCCAAAGCCGGTTGCCATAATCGCCACGCTTGGCAGGCGGGTTGGCGATCGCAGTATGGTGTTAAAATGCATAGAGAACGCTGCTGCCCATTCTCCAGTAAGTCCCTTAGTTGCCTTTTACGAAACTCACGGGAAGAAATAGGATGGTGCTATTCTTTACGTTCGGCACCAAACGGAACTTACCATGCAACAATTTTTTATTTTCACCTTATTGCTTATTCTACGGTTATTGCCAGAATTTATTTTTAAACATATCTGTTTAGAAGAAAGTTAAAGAAAAGAGAGAAACATCTAACGATTCTTGCCAAGTTACGTGCTGGCGACTGTACTGCTAGTAGATTAGTGTAGCGACACTTCATTAACGCACGTCGGATGGCCGCGCGTGTTCTGGCAGACACCCCTATCGATATCATTAAATTATATTCCCGGAGCGTGTGCGATGTAACCGTTACGACGACCAGCTCCGATAAAGCTTTGATTTATAACGTCGAATATTTAATGACAACAGACAATTGAAATTTATTTATAAGGCGCACCGTTTAACTCCGCATGTTACAAATAAATTGTACAGTTAGCATCACGTTTACCATATTGTTGGCTGTTTACAATAAGACTGTCGTCTAGGGCTCTTTTGTATTCCACGAGAGGATCTTTATTGGGGAATAAGGTGTAAGATGCTCGGCATAAGCAAAATAGTGTGCCCATATATGACCTTATACGCTTGCAGAGCGAATAATTCAACGAGAAAATTCATGCAATTGTACTTGTTAACCGAGTTCAAGAATGGAGGCAATGGAGGTGGTTCTCAAGATGACACCTGCATACTAACAGTTTATTGTTATAGGTTCGTGCATAATGTCGATAAGAATGCATCGATTTGTACTATCTTGGGGCCAAAATGGGAAGATAGGAATGTTTATAGAGAGTATACGCCTCTTTGGCCCTTTATAACAAAACATATATTTTATACATTTGTATAAACATAATCGTTTAGTTTATTCTGATTACAATAACGAAGGTAAGTACTTATCTTTCTTTAGATCCTAGCATAGCCAGGGTCACATCTTATAAAAATACTTAAGTGGTCGTTTATCACCTATCAGGTTTTTTATTCAAACACGTGGAGTTTCTGGTTCTACGCACTGCGTCTACTGCGACGCCATCGGATCTCTTCGACCTTGATGATTTTCATTGTTGAGTAGGCCCGGACTACTTATTCTAGTTGCTGCTGATACGAAGTTAGTCAATTGATTTTCACCCCAACAACAATTACCTGACCGTTAATATTGTTTGAAAAGAACCCCTTTAAATGTTACCCTAGTCGTTATTTTTAAACCTGTTATAGACATACAGGTTTTTTGCTTTTATAAATTGCAGACAGACGGGGGCAACATCACAATGTTATATTATGATGTTGCCCCCGTCTGTATACGACGGAAATTGGTGTCTACGTAAAATTTTAACAATTACAAGCATTTTATTTACAAAAAATACATTCATAAGAATGATCCACTTAATAACTAAAATCTGTATGATGCATGAAAAATAGACTGGCTTGTTGAGCCAGTCTATTTTTCGAGGTTTTTATGTAAACCCACCCAGTTCTTGAATAGAGACAGTGCATCGGGTAAAATGTAGTCTCTTGGGGCAACTACACAGTTGGTACCTATTAACGTTTTTTGTTAGTTTACTTTTCTGCAACAGAATTCAGGCAAGTGTACAAAATAAGCCATCATACAAATAAAACATTGACATGGTTAAAAATTAACAGTTCTTTACAAACTAGTTTTGTTGTACTCATTTCATAGATATAAATGTTTGCACGTAGGATATCTAATCATAGATTCATTAAAATATTAATAGGTTAATAGTTTCGTATTAAACTTACACGTAATTACATGTTTAGTTAACTGTATTAGACGGCTAAACTAATTCAACAACACGTCGCATAAAACGATTACACTAGTCATTGGAAGCGTGAGAGCGAACTACCCTCGACGGACCATTCTAATCGAAATTACAACGAGCACGAAGCACGACCGCGGCAGTATCGCACCGGAGCACCGCGCTGCGCCCGCGCCGCCCGAACCGCAACGATGCCGAAGCTCGCGATTTATTGACCGGTACAACCGACGCGCTCCTTCAATTATTAAGCATTTAATTATAGTCAGTACCACCAAGATAAATCGCGAGCAATTATTTGTAACTCCTAACGACGCAGCGGGTTGCCCAATGGCCGATATTTCGCGCTCGCGGCTTCTACGAGCTAATAATTGAATTTCCCCCCTAGAACAATTGCTCGATTACAGCACAGCCCGACACGGATCGACGCCTAATGAATCTCCCCGGTGTCTAGTTATTTACCGAGATAAACTCTGTGTTTACTGGGTACATGCGCATGATTGCACGAGCTGCCAATAAATTAGATTTATCAGCTACCTACGAAGATAGTTACTTATTTTCTTTGAAATAGATTTTAAGATATTTATGTCAAAGCAGACAGATTATTTTGTTACAGGACGTTATGGTAAATTAAGTAGTTAATTAAGTTTTTTTAGCCAAATAAACATAATAAACAGTTTGTGAACCGGTATTTGCAGTTGCATCATGACCTGGCTATTATTTCATCACTAATCTATCTAAACACAAAGTATAGTGGCTGGTACACATTTGCGATTTTCGTAGCAAACCATAATTTCAGTGCTTGCTAACCTGACTCCTCACAATAGCACCACGTACAACCATTAAACATAATAATCTGTTTCGAAACACGGAGCAAATCAATATCGGGTATTGACCGACGCACGCGCCGCCCGCCGCACCGCTTCCAATCAATGGGATGCAAGCCCCATTTCACGATTTCAATATATTTTAATGAAATGTCAGCACTTAGTGAAATCTGTATTGTGTAAGGTGAGCCGAGTTCTCCTCCTGCCCTCCAAAATTAATCTGTTTACGAAATAAACAAAACAATGGGACTGGTTGCTCATAGCACTTGCGATTGTATTTGGCAATACATACATCGCCGGTTGATACGAATTAGAGAAGAGTAAATGTGACCAAACATACGTGTATTACGCGATGATCTCTGGGAGTACAACAAATTGAGCTAATGCTGTTAGGTTTGCCCATCGCCGGGAATCTTAATTGAAATGAAACTCCTTTTAAGGGCGTGGAGCCATTAAATAAAAGTAAAATGAAACCGTCATCGTTCGAGTCGGTGGCTACGAACGCGGCGGGTCTAGTGGCTGGATGTTCAATATCTATTAGCGGTAATATCTCAGCGGAGAGATGGCTCTGGCCCAGATCTGGAGCCGGTTGGACCAGTTCTCCGAGCATCCTTGCGTAACACCGCAGAGCGTGGGCCACCGCTGCTTGCAAAAATGCATTACAAAGCTCCCAAATAACACACGCCCCTTAAAAGCTTTTCAAGATTCGCGCGTAGCAATAACAGATTACGCGCGTGACGGTGCTACGAGCCGCGCGACACATTAAATTCGTGATCGTTGCGCAATATGCACCGATTTTCAACAAGGAAAGCGCATAAACTGGAGTTTATTGCAGCAATGTCAAATAATAAATCACCAAATTATAATTACGCATGTACCTACCACGCCCTAGAATGACATACAATTTTGTTTCGGAAATTATACGGCAACATATTATTTATTGCGCTTCTTTCAATATTTTTGCATAACTACATCGTTTCGGTAGAAGTCGACCTCCAAAATTGAATTTTAAAGAGATGTGCAGTAGATGAGTTCGTGTTAGATATAGTTTATATTACATTTTGAACAGATTCATTTTCTAAAATGTTTAGGAACATAATACGACACGAATTCATATGCATACACACCGCTTTAATGGCTATTAATTATTACTTATAAAAGCCATTAAGATTACTAGAGCAAAGCATAACGTCCGTGTCATTATATAAAATCGTAGGAGAGCTATATCAGTTATTAGGCAGATAAATAATGATACTGGTATTCAGATTTGATCTCTATATGTATCTTAATAAGATTCACAATGGCGGCCATAGTCAGCAGAAGCCTTATTTATCGGGCGCTAAGTTCCCATGCTACTTACACGCCGGCACAAGACTACAACACTGGAACATGATCTTCGTGATAATTTATTATAGAGACTAAAGACTAACTATAGAAAGCGTGCGCGCAGCCTGCCCCTATTAAGTGATCCATACATCAAGAACGCCTCTGTTGCATCCGATTACTCGCTGAGATTAACGGTAGTATGCCCTAATGTCTAACCGCAGCACCGCACTGAACTACCTGAAATAAACGATATGCTTGTACAGTAGAGCTTCGCTTATCTAAAGAAACACGACTTCAAGTAAAACATGTAAGTTCAGAGTAAAACAAATTATCAAAATCAAGATAATGCTCCTTCTATCAGATATTTTGAATAACATTTTTGGTACTTCAGTAATTTAAACACATTACAGGTATACAATTTACTTGCTGGCTGATTGCTGATTGTATAGCCTCGCAGCGCGGGCGCAGGCATGGCTGCCCCCACTAAAATGTTAATAAAATTACCGTCGAATGCAACGGACATTATACTTAATGCGCCCAGTTAGAGCTGGTGAAGCCAGAGTTTCGTCTAATACATTCGTGTTTCGTTTAATTTATAACTAACTGATATTAAGACATCCGAGTCTTCATTACCTTTGGCGACACCTGTTTATAAACGGCCTAGTGATACCTATGCAGGGCTGTCACTGATAGAACTAAGTAAATGCTTTCATGAAAAACCGTCAGAGTGAATTAAAGTTTTATTGTCGTATGAACAGCATAAAACAGTGGCTAAACGGACTTTTATACATATACGAATCAGCCATTTATGTAAATAAAGTATGTTTTGGCTCAATAGGAGAGGCAGGCTGTAGGGTCAGCAGAGCGACTCGTGACCAAGGCCCGCGCGCCGCCGACGTACCGTCACGACCGCCCTCGCCTCGTCGCCTCCAAATAACATGATATTACTCACTAACTGGCCATTTCACGCCACGTTTGCTGCAACTATCGCTATGAAAATATTGTTTGTATCTAATATGTCCTTACAAATCCTATATTTCAAGCGCATTGCACTTACCATTAATAAAAGATAAGCATCTACAAACAGTTTCTACAAATCGCATCCTAAGTTCTTGAAATAGTTTAGTCAGGTAGAGCAATTCAATACTTGGAAATTGAGAATCTTAGTTGTGAATTCTATTACCTACTCAATTAACCACACAGGCACACATTAAGTAGGTATGCGTCATGTCATCGCAAAGAAGACGATGAGAAGGGGCAAAAGACGACCTGACTGTCCACACAAGTCATTTACTCATGCGATGAGTTGGGATGATATGTGAAAAACACAGTAAAAAATAGTCTAGACAAAATGGAGTTTATAAAGCTGGAAACTTTACGTGAGAATGTGTGAAATATTGATTTTGCTAGGACACAATCGGTTCAACAAAACATTGACCATTCACAAGCTTTTAACTCTGTGAGCTACTAAGTAATGGACTCTGTAGCGTGGTTTACTTATATTCAACTGAGTAGAGTCAGCAAATCTGCAGAACACCCAGGCTTATGCCGTCAGGTTCAATTTAGGTTTACATATATTTTATTTATGAATATACTTCCAAGTTGTTACAACAACTTTACACTTAAATTACGGATTAAAATATTTCACCACAAGTACTTACGTACCGATGTGCGAAAGTGCGCATGAGCGTCGATCGATCATGCTTTGAATCGGCCGATGTCATACACACGCAATAAGTTTTATATGTTCGAGGCATTGAAGCTTTGAGAAGCGTACTGGGAAATGGCCGCTGCCCTGTTCTTTCCTTAGACTGAACCGTATTTTTTTCGTGGCGCCATGCTTCATAGCCAGCATGCAATGTCTGCACCTACTCACCTGCACTGAAAAAAATGCAGACTAAATAAGATACATTTTCTCTTAGTTGGCATTAAAATGTTGCAAACAAGATGTTGCATATTTGCCAGAACAAATTATTTTATTTATATCGACAAATGTACATGTACAGAATAATCACCGGTCTTTGTTACGTCGTACATGCTTTGATTGATTTTACTTCTTCAGTTTTGTATATCAATTAATAATTTAAGTTTATGGTAACAAGCAACTTGTATCATTCTTTCATTCTTAAACAGGCCAACATTAAATAACTACCCGTAATTAAACTAATTCTATACTTAGTAGCTTAGGAACTATGACAATTTAAGAAAGTTTTCCTAGCTTCAGAAGTCAAGATCTTGTTAGGCTCATAAGGAGTCAAGATGCGTGTTTTTGATAAAGCCGGCATTTTTTTTTCAGTGTGTCTTAAATTGTAGTTAGATCTATTACACTGCTGCTCTCAGTCAGGGCATCCTCTCCAGTCTTGTGGCGACTTCGTCCAATGCTTGATGTTCTTTGTCCATCAGGTTGATGGTTCGTTCATTGTTCTTGCGTTCGTCTCGGCTATACTCTCAAACAAGTAGAAGTAGCTACACACTACTGGAAGCTTCAAGGCAAGGCAGATGATAATTTCCTCGGGTTTTTTTTTAATATCTTGAACCTAGCCATGTTACTTTTAACTGAAAATAAAGAGACTTAACTTCACTTGATCGGTAAATTAAAATTAATTGCTATAACTTATAGATATAAACACATTGAAATCTATACAAAACTAGCTGACCCGGCGAACTTCGTACCGCCTTATACCGACAGCAGCGCCACCTACCGGGTCCTATTGTGTTTTCAAACCCTTTGAAATATAAATACAAAATTTCAACCAAATAGGTCCAGCCGTTAAGAAGGAGTTAGGTGACAAACACACGTACAGATGAATTATATAAATTATGATTACATTAAAGTATTACATTAAATTCACGCGAATCTATAGGTATAGTTACGAGTTTACGAGTTCAACGATGTAATGAATGTGAAATTCTTAATTCGCATTTTTTCTTCTGTCCCGGAACATTTATCGATAAATTGACCCGAATGCACATAAATAAAGTTAATAAGGCAAAATCATGGCGTACAGCGTATCAACCTACATAGCTAGTTGTTATTTGAGACATCGTATATTTTAATTAAGCAAGAAGTACTTAAATATTACCCCAGATGCATTGGCAGCGCAAAATACCCGAAAATCTTGATATTTTAAATGTTAGTAATGCAAGTATACTACGTCATGCATGAACCTTTTGAGCTATTGCGACACTTGCCTGTACGCATTGCTTCAACAGAATGTTGTAGGTATACTTAATTCTCCGTAGCGTCCATAGCCAAATTCAATGAATCGTCCAAAACGGATACGGTACAAAGACAATACAAAAAAAAACAACAAAAAACGTACCGCGTTTTGCGGATCCAATTAGAATCCATTTTGTTGTGATTTAAGATAGCTCTGTGTCCATTGTTTTGTGACAATGGCCGCGCGGCGTGAAGGAAGCTGCGGCGGCGATCGCTCACCGCCTGTCAGGTGGTAATGGCCGGACCCTTGGCACGTTTACTGAAGCCACTCCATCATCGACACTCATTTCATTAAATGTTCGCCGATAGCCGCGACGGCCACCATTGTGACACTAGTTAACTCTAAAACACGCACTTCTGTATTATCTTTTTCACTGTCACTAACATCGATTGTGTTAAACGAGCTTCGGGTGTGATCAATCAGTTAGTAGTAGAAAAATGATTCTCATAAGCCGCTGGTCGTGCAGCCGAACCGTGTAGGCCATACATCACGCATTGTATTAAGATTGTCGCATTACAGACACCAAGCCTAATAACATTTAACGTGCTTTAGGTTTATAGCCTCATATTCGATTCCAGTATCATAAATTGATAAGTATTATTACACACTCATCGTATTCAACATTCAACATTGGATAAACGTTTAAAATAATTGAAGAAGGAACTCAATCATTTTAGCCAACAGCAAGATTTAGATTGGACTTAGGTACCTATAAACCTAATTATTTTGCACATATCAGGACTAGACTGCTACTCATAAATGAAAAATATATTGTATGGATGTTGGAAAAAAAATATCCCACGGTAACGTACTACCGAGATTGAAAGTACTCTAATCCATGTTATAATCTATTTGTGTGCCAAATTTCATCCAAATCCATTCAGCAGTTTTAGCGCCAATCCGGAACACACATCCAGACAAACAGACAACCCGGAGGACATGGTGGAGTATACGGTGGAGGTCTGCCCGGCTTGAGCACCATCGTGTCCTCACGGAGGCGATCTCTCGCGTCCGGCCCAGGTTCAGTAATGCTCACGAAGGAGGAGGCGGAACGCTTGAGGGAGAGGCAGGGTTCGCGCCCCCACGCCCCTAGTCACCTCAGGAGACGCCCCGGGTTTCGGGAGTCGTAAGCCGATTTCCGGCCACCGTAGGCGTGGGCCTGCGGATGGTGAGCGATGCGTAGCTCACCGTCCGATAAGGACCAGGCCCGGGTCGACGGCGCGTTGTGTTCCACGCGCGCCTCAGAGAGATGTCAGCACGAATTGACGGGGCCCATTAGAGCCAATGCCTGCCAGGGTTGCGACTTTGTCCGAAAGGGATATCGTGGCCCAGGCACACAGGCAAATGAAGGAACATGGGTGGGTTTTAGTCAGTAAAAGTCTGACACGCCCACCCGCTCCGCCCAGAGCGGGAGAAGATAATTGATAATTTCCCACCCAAAAAGGAAAAAAAAACAAACAGACAAACGGACGAGAAATCTTCGTTACTATTTTAGTTCACATTAATATCGTTCAATAGAACCTTATCAAATACACATTATAATGGCTTGAATACCACGATTAGGTAATACCCCCGTTGGGTCTTTTGCTTCTAATCACACTATCACACTAATATTATAAAGGCGAAAGTTTGTGAGTGTGTGTGTGTATGTTTGTTACTTCTTCACGCTCAAACGGCTGGACCAATTTCAATAAAAAAATTGTATGGAGGTAACTGACACCCTGGATTAAGACAGGCTACTTTTTATCCCGATATACCCATGGGATCGATACTTACGCGGGTGAAACCGCGGGATGCAGCTAATAGTTATATATAACACACCTAGTAGGTTTAATACACATTAATAAAGGGACATTAGTATATATTATACAGGATGTTAAAGTAACTGCGTGCCATAGCTTAGGGGTAGGTTCAGTAATGAAGAAACCCAGGAAAATGAAAAAAAAAAGCATAAACAAAAAATTTAATTTAACATAAAAAAAAAGTCTCTTCATACTTTAACGGGCATAAGACAGTCAAATAAAATAATTTTAATTCTAATCGATTGCTATTTTAAGTTAGTAGGTACTAAACTAGGTTGATCTTGCAATATTTTTTTTATGTTTTCATTTTTGTTTTCTGTTTTGTTTTTTTCTGGGTTCCTTTGTAGATACTGATCCTACCCTTAAGCTATGGCACGCAGTTACTTTAACAGCTTGTATATAGATAAATAATATTAACTTATTTTCTAAGAGACAAAGAATAAAAATGTCAGTTAAAATAATAAGCAAGTGGATTTCTCGATGATTGAAGAAGAATAAGTGCTCGCTGGTAATGTTCTAATAAGTCATCCTGCGAGCAGCTGAGGGGAATATAAAAGTGAATTACTATTATGATCCAAGACTATCAATTTTTTTATTCGCACTTTCCAACCAGTTTGACCGAAGATATAATGAATTCATGTCGCTACGTTAATGTTGATATTTCAAGCCTAAAACACAAGCCTTGTTCATGTAGCTAACTAGGCCTTCAATATCATTAAACTTAATAAGCTTTTTAATATCCAGTTATTTATGTTAAGGGCTTATAACACGCCTAACTAATAAATGTTCAACTTAAAGCAAATAGGTTAATAAATCAATATACATACCAGTGGCGAAGGATGATTTTATAAGAGAATACGCAGCGCCGGAGCAAAAAAAAATTATTTCTTTATAAAATAAACTCGTCATGACATACACGTTATAAAGACAAAAAATGTAATGTAGGCGTTTTGTAATGTTTTAATTTCATGGTGTATTAAATACCTACAGTGTGATTATATTATTTGGCATGATTAAACACTACTGACTGTGCCATTTTTCAATGACGATAGAGTTGTTGTGTTCCGAATTTCCGAAGGAAAGCCGTTAGGAATCGTGTTATATGGTGATTTCGCCACTGATACACACGATGTTCAAAAAGGTATAGTTCATTGTTGTTGAGAAATATCTTATAAAGATTAGATTTGTGTCATTATTAATTGGTAATTGGATACCTATTCAATTATAAACTATCTTTTGCAAACTGCAATCGGATATTTGAGTATATCTACATTAGGTACCTAATAGCAAGGTAGGTAGGTACTCGTGTATAAAGCTGCAATGAACATAAATAGATAAGCATGACAGCTGCAGACAATTCATTCTCATTAGCTTATTCATGACAAAATTATAAAATTATTCCCAAATTAGTGTTACAAAATTCAAACAGCGAGCAAACGGGTATTTTACAATGTAAGCTAAACTACTTTCGGTAAACGAGATGTCGCAGGCCTTGAATCTACAAGCGTTTACAAAATATACAGCTAAAGCGTGGAGCTCTCCTTCGCCAAGCACTATCACATTTGAATTTTGTATTCATAACATGTGAATAAAAACATGCAAAAATAGCTGTTGCACTGCCACCCACTATTCTACTACCGAATAACACTAATATTATAAATGGGAAAGTTTGTGAGTGTGTGTGTGTTTGTTACTTCTGCACGCTCAAACTGCTGGACCAATTATGATAAAATTTTGTATGGAGGGTGACATCCTGGATTAACATATAGGCTACTTTTTATCCCGATATTCCTACGGGATCGGGACTTACGCTTGTGAAACCGCGGGGCGCAGCTAGAAAATATAAAAAACGAGCGAGCCTTACAGTAGTCGCTTAGGATATGTAACACCTGACATCTCACCTTGGTAATAAGCAACTGCGCAGCGACAGACATTAACCTCAAAATTAAAAAAGTTAAATACTGAAATAATTATTCATTACTAGTGGTCGCCCACTGGTGGAAATTCGAAACCTCCTCTACTTACAATATATATAGTACTTACTTCCATGCTATTATTAAGTACTTACCAATTCCATGCTATTAAAAAGTAACTACTTATTCCATGCTCAAACTGTCATTTCCTGTTACACACTTCCGTCCCTTTTCACGAAATCACTCACCAGAAAGCGAGAGGAAATATTAAATATTAATATAATTACAGATGTTGAACCTGTTATTCAATGTTGCACATCTATGCATATTTTTGATCACACAGTTACACTATGACATGCATTTTACGAATAGTTGATTATACAATCTGAGCTGATGTTTGAATAGTCGCTGTTAGCCCAGTTATAAAATTATGCAACGTTTTCGTTGGTGCATTACAAAAACAAGAGATTACAAGCAAAAATTAATAATGTCTACCTACATCAGAGTCATCAGGGTAAGTAAAGAGAAAACAAGTGCACTTACATGATTAAGTGGAAATGTTCTGATTAATGGTTTCTCTTGCTGACCCGTCTGGAAAACGCAGTAAGCGGTGATTAAGTTTTTATAAATATTCATTATCAATTTTATATACTGTTCGTAATATACATCGGAACTGGTCCGTTTTCTCTTTCGACGAAATCGTGCAAGTGCAGGACAATAAATCAGAAGTGTAAAGTTGCCTCAATTTAAGCTCATTATTTCAGTCTTTAGGTGCAATTTGCCGTGGGCTAATTGTATTAATTAATGTCCATTAAGTTTGGATGCGTTAAAGCTGTTGTCATTTTGTTTCTTTTCTTAATTTTGACCTCGTGCCGTTTGCATTCAGACAGATATAGGTACTCGTATGTGAAAAACACCCATTAATCAAGTAGATACCTACCTATTTGTTTTATAGCTTATTAATTAGCCATAAGCATTGATTGGCCCTAAACTTAGTGTTATCACAGCAAGTTAACTAATCGTAGTTACTTTTATTGAGTTCAATAAAAGTAACTACGATTAGTTAACTCCAACAGGGACAGCGGCAGCGGCGGGCAGGGGGGGCGGGTGGTATAGTTATACAACATTAATTTTTGTTTATACTAAACCCGAAAGGGGGTCATTGTACTCATTATTTTGAAAAAAAATTTCTATGGGACCAACCTTGAAATCGCGAAATAAAAATCAGCTGTTCCATACATTTTTTCGATTTAAGTGAACACAAATGTAGGGAATAGCTGCAATTTTTTTTTCGCGATTTCAAGGTTGGTCCCATAGAAACAAAAATCAAAATGATGAGTACAATGACCCCTTTTCAGGTTTAGTATAAACAAAAACTAATGTTGTATACAGGAAAAGTTTTTATCCACTGCGCAAATTTTGACAAATTAAACTTAAACGAGTTTTATTAAACATATATTTTTTATTTTGATACGTCTTAGTACAAAAAACAAAAAATATCGTTAACGAAAGATGTTTACTTCAAAAGTGGTTGTATGGCTACCCGGCGGCGCGCGGCGAAGTGGAACGCGCGAAAGTACCTACCTATCAGCTGTGCGCTAGCTCGATTCGCCAGCGTAGGTATTTACGTGGGTTACAATGTACTGATCGCTAATTTAATCAGGTTCGAATAGACTTTTTTATGTTTAGGCCGTGACCTGAAGTTATTTGAAGAGTAATTCCAATTTTTCCTTCATACTTTAATGGGCTCAGGATGGGTTCTTCGATTTCGATCGCCAGTTGGGGTCTGTCAGACCCTCGTGCATGATTCGGGGTTCTGAACTGTCCGTGATCAAGCAGCCTTTGAGTGGCCGCTAAAATGGTCCTTTCATTAGGGACCGCGAGGTTAAGGATTCCATGGGCTCGCATTCGAGGTATGCTCTCCGTCGCATACATTCTGCGAGCTGCTCGCAAACTTTCATCACTCAGTACATACACTCGCACCATCTCGTAAAACTCGCGGTTACTGAAGTCCGACATCGTGACCGGTAGCACGGCACACGTGCGGCGCGGCGCTTGCGCGGGGAATCGATTAGACGCGACGTCACACGACAGCGCGTGCGATGAGCAAACTGTCGGCCACAGCGCCCGGCGCGCCCTGCCGCCCCCTGCCGCCCGGGAGCCGTGCAACACCGCCGCTTGCGCCGGCCGCCGCGCGCGCCCATTGATATTATTACGAATAGATTGTGTCCATATTTTGCTGATTTAAAGTAGGATAAAAAAAAAAAAAAGTATTGAATAAATAATGGAAATGTGTTCTGTTACTGATATTGAACTACCAAAAAAAAATTGCGCACTGGTTAAAAACTTTTCCTGTATAGCCAAGTTAATCTGTAGAACTTAATTTGCCGTCAAGTTAATCTTTAACAACGACTTTATTATCAAAATATTACCTTGCTCATGAGCTTCTAATGTCAGGTACGATGTAGATACTGTAATTTGTGATGTTCTGAAAGTTACAATAGTTTAATATCAGTCGGTTACATAGCAATCCAATAAAGTAATTATCATTTGGCAAGTACCTAAGAGAGAGAGCAGTGGTGGCCCAGTGGTAACAGCCTCAACTTACTACTAGGTCGTGGGTTCGACCACAGGCGCTTTACTTTGTGTAAATTATTTCATCACCACTGTGAAGGAAAACATCGTGAGTAACCCAGCATATCCTAGAACTAAAAATTTGAAGACTTGTGCCATCCACCAACCCACACGTGTGAGAGGGAGTAGGCTGTAATCCACTACACAGAAAGAGGAGGCCTGTGTCCCAGCAGTGGGAACATTATAGGCTGATTATGTACGTGTAAGTTCCTAAGTATATGAGCCTCTATACTTAATATTTGACCACGTTATTCAATTGTTTTCCTTCGGGACTCGGGTTACAGTTCCACTTTCTGTTATATGTACTCCGAATGTCCTAGACGGTACCTACCTATCTACAAAAGAAATGTCCTCAGAATGTTTCTACTTAAAGACAATAAACCTGTCAACTTTGAAAAACTTTTAAGAAAGCAAAGATTTTTTTTTTGGTACCTACCTACAATGGACTTCCTTATGGTTGTTCTCAGCCTTGGGGCGGACGGAGGGGTCTGTCAGACTTCTACTGACTAAAACCACCTCGTGTTCGATCGCACACTTGCATCAAAGGCTACGGGGGCTTTAAGCACTCTTCAACGCAGCCCCCGACTGGCCGGCCCGACTCTGCGGGCCCCGGCTAGTTAAGCAGGAGCAGTAAGATGTTTGACTCCCCCGCGACATCTAAGAGGGACGCGCGTGGAACATTCCGCGCCACCACCTCGGGTCTTACATGATAGGGGGCGGCGGACTTCCTTGAGTCCGCCGTCTCTGGACCCATTTAGGGGGGCCGGAAGAGGGCATTATCTGCCCTTTCCCGACGCCCGGTGCGCCTGCTGCGGGCTGGGAGAGCACTCGACATCTCCCTATCCCTTTCCGCTGCCACCTTTTGCGACATGACATTTTCGCAGAAGGAGCTATCACCGCGCATACGGCTCTGTGCCACCGACCATAGAACGAATCACATGCAGCCAGCAGCGACAGGTCGCTTCACTTCCGAAGCGAGAGCACGACGCAGCTCTTCCCAAGCTGCACACGCCGCCGTGTCCTCCCGATAGTGTACGCAGTGATGACGCCGAGCGTCTGGTTCCCTGCCTATGCGACACAGGTACTTCCCGAGGCAGCCGTGCCCCGAGAGCACCTGCTCGCCTTAAATGACAGGGAGCCGTGCTTCCTCCCGAGCAAGACAGAAGAACCTAATGTAACTCATCGTTGGAACTTTTGTGTTTGTTTAATTTAATAAGGGGATACGTACTAAAAATACGAGTGTGCTTTAGACCACACGACTGAAGTATAACTTACAAATAGTAATACTAATTATACTTCCGTAACTCTCTCGTCACTTCCGTAACGCTCTCGCCATGCATTAACCATGAGCTTACTCCCCAAGGCAAGCGTGCCTAAAGGAGTTTTACTTCAATAAGTATTAGTAAGTGAATGGATGTGTAGTATGTGTGTGTGTAGGTATGTGTGTAATAACTAGAATTCGACAATGTTAATTAAATATGTTTGTACGCCTCTGGGCAGAATATAGAGGACCTACCAATCTGTAACATCAGGCACACTATTGTTTTGACCTATGTTTACCAATAAAGCATTCTGATTCTGAACTCTCATTAGATAATTAAACGGGATTTACATTTATTCTTACATATACTGCTTCATAAGGCGGACTCTTTCTGTCAGCGTAAACATCCAATTCCAGCTGGTTCATTTTAGCTGTTACTATAGGGCAATTCCAGTGGCAACCCTGCAAACGTAGATAACCCAGACTGATAATAATCTTACCCATATAGGTAAAGTTGAAAACAACAATGTTGTATGTATAGGTGATTAGGTAATCAATTCTAGAAATACCGGTTACCGCTGTTATCGATATAAAATTTATGTTAATCAATTTATTGACAAAGATGCAAGAATCTTAGATATAATTTTAAGTGAAAATTGTAAAGCAATGTAAACACGTGTATGCTCGCCAGCGTGAAGGCACTGGTCTTGAATGTAATTAGCGATTTGGCACAGCGCTGTCGGCGCGGGCGCAGCGGCGGCGATGGGCCCGACCCCGCGCCCGGGTCACGCGGGCCGCGGGCCCAGCCGGCCGGGTTGCACCACTTGCAGTTGCAGCGTTACTGGAGTGAAATCTTACATAATTATTATTAATATCTACGAGGTAAGTAGCTATACAGGATGTAAAGAGACCCATCCATTGCCGTTACTTATCTAAGTTACATTGAGTAAAAATTATTGCTGGGTAACGAATTATTATTTTTGGTGTGAAAAATCACTGTTTACGGCAGCGAGCAATGGAACTCACGCAAAAAAAAATCAATGACGTGGAGTATAAAGCCCCGCATTCATGGCAATCATTTTCTTTTAAACAAAGTTTAATCAACATTTTGCTGAGTTGCTTACAATATGTTGCTGGCAACACTGCGTGTTGTTACGAGTGAGTTATCACGGCATGTTGCCAAGTTCTTGCTCGACGAGCGACAACATCTGTTTATCAACAATTGTTGACGTGTGTGGACGTGTTTGCAACAAGTTTATAAACATGGCAGTAGTGTGGAGTAATGATTAATTAAATTAATAGAGCCCTTTCCAGCAAAAGCATTATTATGGGATACAACAACAACACTACTTCCTCGGGAAACATTTGGACGCAGACTGGCGTGGGGACAAGACATATTGATATAAGCTTTGTTTCCAGCAACTTTGTCGTTGCTCATCAATAATGTTGATCAGCTCAACAAAAGTTTACCATGAACACGAGGCTTTAGTGACACTCGGCTTCATAAATCTTGAGTTGCACGAAACCAACATTAGTTTAACGGAGACTTTAAATTCATGCCATCCCTTACATTTTGTATCAAAAAGAAAGTGCCAGCATTAATTTAAAGTCTCCGTTAAACTAATGTTGGTTTCATGCAACTCACCGTAAGCATCTTTTTTCACCCGTTATCTATACCTACTCTATAGGAGTACACAAAGTAATGCGCCTGTCAGGGTTCGTAGGCTTGAACCCTGAAAGGCGCTTTACTTTGTGTAAATAATTTCATCATCACTGCTCTCAAAACATGTCTTAGAACCATTCGAAGACATGTGACATATACCAACCCGCACTGATGGGCCCGTGTGGTGGATTACGGCCCACTCCCTCTCACCGAGAGGCCTGTGTCCCAGCAACATTATAGGCTTATTATTATTATCCTCTAGAAGAACCTACATATACTAAGGGGTCCAAAAACACCTGTATTAGAAAATAAAATTGATCAAGAAATTAAACGCGATCAAAAGAATTCATCAGCATTAACGACGCAATAAACGTTGTAATGTCTTGTCATAAAAGCGTTTATCATAAGTTTTCTTATATGCTAATTCCGAACCGCAGGGAGCATGTCAGGGTTGGAACATTTACTTTCAGTACTTACTTGCATTCACAATAATTATTAAGCTGTTATCTGGATACATTTAGTCAGGGACAAATCTAGGCAATTTTTGTCAGCAAATCTGCCCAGAGAATTCAACGATATTTAGAATTATATATGCATTTAATTTTCGAGACAACCCTAGGTTGGTATACTAAACGTGGGAGAGGGCACTACCAATCGACCTAGTGCATAAATATAAAACAACTTCATTGCACACACATAACACCAATATTTATGGTCAGGACTGTAGTCAGGTCACCGGAGAGCAGAGAAGCATCGACTTCAAACATATTTTCGTACTTTCACGGCAGATTTGAATTTTAATGAAATTAGATATCCGACGACTCGCAGTAGGTAGTAGTTACGCGCCATTTCAGGTGGATGTCTAGCATCGTGGGACAAAGGCATTGTTGTGGGCATCTGGGCCGCGGCCGCTGCACACGCCTCTGTTCCGAGGCGGGGCGGTGAGCATACCCATTGGTTACCGTCGCCAGAGCGTGACAAGTTTCATTGGACAATCCAACCAACAGTGAAAGTGACGAAACGCTCCTTGCACGAAGCACCTTGGACAAAATTAACTACGACAATTAAGCATAATTTACTTTAATTAAAATACATTAATCTACGTTTTAAATAAAGCTTTAAACATTGTAAAGGAAAATCTCCGATAATTCTCGTACATGATTACCTACAAATGGAAATTTAAGTTCTATCTTCTTCTCATCGTGTTGAAGCCAAATATTTATTGAAAATACGTTCAAAATCAAAATCAAAATCAAATCAAAAACAAAAATATTTTTATTTCACATAAGCCTACATGGGCACTTATGAAACGTCAGAAGCTAGGTGCACGGTTCCAATTGGTCGTTTCCTATGGAGAAGAGCCGGCAAGAAACTCCACGATTACTCTTTAAAAAAAAAAAAAATAGGCTTTTACAATATTTTCAAAGTACGAGAGGACAGCGTAGGCCCGTCAAAAGTACCAGGTACTTAACAAAATAGAAAATGGTCTACAGATCTACAGTATATTAAGCCTACAACGTCCTCACATTAACAAAAAAAACTATGTAAAATATGATTAACATAATAAAAGTTAGAGCCTTGTTGAAATCAAAAAACATCGATTATGTCAAGGAAGTATGTAAAAAATAAATAACATAAACATCGCAACTTGGAAGCAGTTAATAGACATTTACATATGTTTGCCGTTAATGAGGTACCAGGGAAGCCACATGTGCAGAAGGAATTAATGCCAAACTTCCTTGTCTTCAACGTAGTCTTTAATCTTATAATATGCTTTTTTGATAAGGACACGTTAAAGGACGTTAAAGTTCTACCTACCTATTAGACTTGCTTAGTGGTTCATCGAAAAAAAATTTCAATTAAAAGAACATATTCTACTTTAAACTCAAAGAATGATTAAAAACTGAAACCTGAAATAGATTTTATAGATTTCAGAACTGAAACTAAACTCGTAGGTAGGTACCTTATACTTACCTAGGTACTTCCGTCATCTCCTTGACAGCCTTATAGCCTAGTGGTCACAGGTGCACCTGCTGAGCTTGGGGTCGCCCCAGGACAGACGGTTTTGAACTTAACCATCAACATTTTAAGGTTTAACATCATTTGGAGAAAATTGACAGTTTGGTATAACCATTTGCTGGCTGGCGACTGCACCCATGGGCCTTCTCAGTACCCCGAGTGTAAGTTTGCAAGTGAGTAAACGTAACTAGCGCGTTTGCGTTAAGATTTTTATTCTCACTCTTATAGGTACTCTTATTATGATCTATCGGTCAAATTTTAACGCAAATGAAATAGTTACGTTTACTCTCTTGCAACTTACACTTGGGGTACTGAACGCTACTTAATACTTAGTAGTGAAAGACTGTACAGTCGGTTGGTATTAAACTCTTCTTCAAAACGGCAATTTCTCTAAGATTTTACAACTTACAACTTTGTACTTTAATGAACAAATCAATAAATTGTATAACTTTAACGTCTATAGTTACAAGTCAAGTACCCATATAAGCCGACCCCAACTCAGTGGTCCTGGTTTTATTTACATAATCTCAAACCCAAACTACGATAAGGCAACTTGATAGTTACAATTTGCATCCACCTTACAAATGTCAATGAACGACGGCACCTACTTTTGAAGTACAAACCTAATTTCCTTGAGGTATGATTATAAACAAATAAGACCGACTTTGTACAACAAAAAGCATTAAGATGCAAATTGATACAAGCATAACGAGAAAATTAGCATTATGAGCGACAATATTGAAGAGTGAGTCAGCGCGTCAGCCCATCAGCTCCGGTTGTGCTCACCGAGCTATTGTGATGCAATGTAATAGCAAGGCGAGTAGACAAGTCGACTGGCAAGCCCGCCCAAGCCCTCGATCAATAGCCGTGAAATTCGATTATAAAAAACGAGGCCATGAAGCTTATTAAATTAAGGTGACACTAAGAAAATTCAACTACCCACGCTGATGGCAAGTACGAATTACTTATGAAATCATAAGTAATTCGAGAGATAAGTAGGTACCTAATACGAAAGATAATATTTATATATGCGGTACCTACCTAAAAATGTCGTAACGAAGCAAAATAAGTATTACTTACGGCTCAATTGCAATCAAGATGCAATTGATCTAAATAGGCTTAAACAAAAAAATTGCCAAATCTTTAGTTTGGGGTAACGGAAAAAATATATATAAAATACTTATATATATAAAAAATGCATTTACGAAACCTGTATAAGTACGTTGTTCGAAAGTTAAAAATTACGCACCATACAACGGAATGTGCGGTAAAATAGGTACTCACACTTGTACGTTGTATGTTTTACCGCATACTCTGTTGTATTATTGTATATCGTCATGCGTATCATTTATGTTTTTTTTTAAATTTCCTTATAAAAATATTTAAAAATTCCACCAAGGAGTTTCACATAATAAACGAGAATAAATAAATTGAATTATCGAACCTCCTTGGAAGCGCTTTTGCTCAATACGTTTATCTCACTTTATTATTAAAGAGAAAATGAGACGAAATAAGTACTTAGTATCTACTCATTTTCACCACGCGCACGTGTCACCATTTGCAAATTCCCGCCATTTCCATAGAAACGTCAAAGATTGTTGCGACTTTGCGACAGATATTTATAAACAAAATAATAATAAGAGTTCAAGCGAGGAATCGGATATTAATATGGAATCTACTCCACCTGATATAATGAGGCAAATTGCAGAAAATGGTCTCTTGTCGCTAAATTCACGAGATCGATATTTAATGATTTACAATAATTTTATGTCATGGAAGACTCGAAGAAAAATACTCAATCATTCTCGGAAAATGTTTTGATGGCTTGTTTCATTACCTATTGAACTGTTTTCTCGCAAATGTGTTGAAAAACGTTGTACCTATGACACGTGCAGAAATTGGTATTTACAAACTCGTGACTATGGTAAAGTACCCTCGACTTTGTCTCGGACTTACATTCGTCTACTCATTTGTAAAAAACAACTTACCGCACTAGTATCATAAATAACTATATTAGTCACGCGTTAGTTAACTGAAACAAGTAACCCAATTGGACTTCGGAAAAGAAAAATAATTAGAAATAAAAACATACACAAGAAAATAATATAACCTCCTCCTTTTTGTAAGTCGGTTAAATATAAGATTTTATTTATTTATTTTGCTTCTGTCTTCCATCAAAATGTCATGGACATCTGTAAGCTATTTCTAAAATAATATGAGATAATATTTTCGTGGTTCTCAGACATGTTTATTTTGATTGGATTAGGTCAGTGGTTTCAATTTTTCTTTGAAGGCTTCGATTAATATTAGTTTGAAGGTTTCTTTGCAAATCGTACCTTGAGAACAGAACAACATTCGTAAGACCTATCAATATGAAATAGATATAAGTATAACAGAAACGGATAACTTATCACACCTATAAGGCGCGATTCCATTAGGCAAGTTACTTGTATGCAAGTCGCAAATTGCATACCTACAACTTGAACAAACCTGCATGCAAGCTACAACTTGTACATGAGATAGTTTGAACTGAGGTTTGAACTTGTACATTTTTATAGTCAAGTGACGTTAGTTGCACATTTCGAATTGCGAAAGAGTCACGTGTACGCGCATGGTACCTCTTGCTGTATGGTGTCCTACTCAATTGTTGAACATCTCCTCTTGTATGCAAGAAAACCTGCATACAATTTGCACACTCTCAAAAACATGTTTCCAATGCAAATAAATGGATTTGATTTGAATTGAAGACTTACCTATTGGAATCGCGGCTTTATAGACAAACCGTTACTAAATGAAAAAACTAAATTCTATTGCGACAAAGCCGTGCTTTTTAGGGTTCCGTACCCAAAGGCTAAAACGGGAACCCTATTACTAAGGCCCCGCCCACCGTCTGTCTGTCCGTCTGTCACCAGGCTGTATCTCATGAACGCTAGACAGTTGAAATTTTCACAGATGATGTATTTCTGTTGCCGCTATAACAACAAATAGAATAGAATAAATATTTAAGGGGGCTCCCATACAACAAACGTGATTTTTTTGCTCGTTTTTGCTCTATATTGATAACGGCAACAGGTAGACGCTTGAAATATTCGCAGAATATGTAGATATATTTGGACTTTAAAAATAAATAATTAAATTAAAATAAAACAAATATTTAAGGGGGGCTCCCATACAACAAAAATGTTTTTTTTGCCGTTTTTATAGATAGTGGTACGGAACCCTTCATGCGCGAGTCCGACTCGCACTTGGCCGGTTTTTTTTATATAAGCTCTTGTGTAAAGTTTTTGTATTTTCATTTAGTAACGGTTTATCTTTAAAGGTGCGTTGATCTAGTTAATTTCTAACTTTTACAGAACTAGGAAATTTTGAAAAAAATATCTATTAAGTACCTGATGTACTATTTAATGACTCCAAAAAGGGAAGAATTCCACTGTCAAAACACTCTCCAAGTAATCTCAGGGGATCACCCCTAATATTATTTGTATTAAAAATTTAAAGGTAATTATCTACCTATTGGTTTGTAATTTGTTATTTGTTTTGTCGTGTTTTATTATTCTTTAGATTTATGAACACACGGCTACACATCAAACTACACATTTCCAGTATAAGCTGGTCTCGCATTGTATAGGATTTCCGTACAGTGCGAGATCAGCGTAAACTGGAAATGAATAGCTTGATGTGTAGCCGTGTGTACCTATCGTCTCTGAGACTATAGTCTAAGTACAACTTAGGACTTCTTGGCGGGAAAGTGAAGCGTCATGTTCAGCAGTTTGTTTAATTTTCCAAAATTTGTGTTTAGCCGAATATTAATGTGTAATAATGGTGGATTATTAACCATTAAGTGTTTGTGAACGTGCATTAGTGTTGGCAAATAAAACAAAACAGTGCAACTTCGCTTCAAGTTCTCTCAAGAAGTCCGCGTGAGGTCTCAGTAAAGTGCCACATCTTTACTGAAACTCAAGGGGAGTGGGCGGGGATATCATCATCATGCATTTATAATTCATTTCATCAATATTAGACAAGAACTAAAACTTGACATTGGCTAAATGCACAAACCGTGCGAAGCCAGAAGGAAAAAAAAAAAAAAAAAAAGTACAACTTAGGTCAGTTGTGGCTGAAAACCAGCGCAGCGGGTCTGGCTCTCAGTCGGAACCTTACCCTATATACCTACATCCCGAAATTAACGCACACCACCAATTAGAATATTATGTTATAATCATAATAGATACACTGAATTTTTACTATTATATTAAATTAGTTATACCCTTGGCATATTTAATCAATGTTTAGACAGCGGTACGTTTCCTGATTTAATGAAACATAGTAAAATAGTATCAATTTTCAAATCGGGTAGTAAGAGTGATAACTCTAATTATAGGCCTATAACTGTGCTACCAGCATTGAGCAAAATATACGAAAAAATAATGCTAGACCAAATGTTGTCACATTTTAATTCAAATGGGATTTTACATAGTCGCCAGTTTGGTTTCACGAATGGTAGGTCGACGACTGACGCAGGAGTGAAACTCATCAGTCACATTTTGGAATCCTGGGAGAAATCCCAGGATGCCATTGGCATTTTCTGTGACCTCTCAAAAGCGTTTGACTGCGTTGACCACAATACACTGATCTGTAAATTACACGACTACGGAGTTCGTGGACTAGCTGCTGATCTTGTTCTTTCCTATCTATCAAACAGGCAGCAAAAAGTAACGGGGTGACGTCCTCGGGATCTCTAGTAAAGATGGGCGTGCCTCAAGGTTCAATTCTTGGCCCTTTCCTATTTCTAGTTTATATAAATGATCTTCCTTACATGATGGCTAACTTATTGGATATAATTATATTCGCTGATGACACTTCTCTTATTTTTAAAATAGATAGAAAAGATTCGGATGTCTTACACGTCAACGATAGTCTAGCTGTTCTTTCGAAATGGTTTGCAGCTAATAATCTTTTACATAATGCGAACAATACAAAATGTCTTAAGTTCTCATTACCAAATGTACCCCAAGTGGGTCTAAATTTAAAACTAGATGGCAAGAAACTAGATGCTATTACGGAAACTGTACTTCTAGGAATAACTCTAGATTCCAAATTGCAATGGGGTGCCCACATTAGAGCTCTTTCAGGTAGATTAAGTTCATCTGCATATGCAGTAAGAAAATTAAGGCAGTTGACAGATATAGTCACAGCTAGGTTAGTATACTTTGCTTATTTCCACAGTATCATGTCTTATGGCGTTTTGCTGTGGGGATCGGCAGCCGACGTAGATTCAATTTTTATTTTACAAAAGAGGGCAATCCGCGCGGTCTATTGAATGGGTGCTCGTGAGTCCCTTAGAAACAAATTCAAAGAAATTGATGTACTAACTCTGCCTGCTCTTTATATCTTAGAAAGTATTTTATATGTTCGCAAAAACTTAGGCCTTTTTAAAATAAGAAGCGATTTCCATAATATAAATACACATAGCAGGTAAACATGAAATTGTGATACCCAAATTTAGATTATTAACTAAAACAAGCAAGTCATTTCTTATAAACAGTATCCGCTTTTATAACAAGTTGCCAAAGTCTGTTACAGAACTTAGCGATGGAAAATTCAAAACCCACATCAAACAGGTCCTTATCAAAAAAGCATATTATAAGATTAAAGACTACGTTGAAGACAAGGAAGTTTGGCATCAATTCCTTCTGCACATGTGGCTTCCCTGGTACCTCATTAACGGCAAAAATATTTAAATGTCTATTAACTGCTCCCAAGTTGCGATGTTCATGTTATTTACTTTTTACATACTTCCTTGACATATTTTTTTTTTTTACAATTTTAATTTCAACAAGGTTCTAACTTTTATTATTTTAATCATATTGTATTGTTCTTTGTTAATGTGAGGACGTTGTAGGCTTAATGGACTGTAGATCTGTAGACCGTTTTCTATTTTGTTAAGTACTTACCTGGTACTTTTGACGGGGCCTACGCTGTCCTCTCAAACTTATTAACACTGTAATTTGAAAACATTGTAAAAGCCATTTTTTTTAAAAGAGTAACCGTGGAGTTTCTGGCCGGTTCTTCTCCATAGGAAACGACCAATTGGAACCGTGCACCTAGCTTCTGACGTTTCATAAGTGCCCATGTAGGCTTAAGTGAAATAAAAATATTTTTGATTTGATTTTGATTGAATTGATACCTACTGATTGTGGGAGAAAATTGTGGTCACATTACAAGTCTACGCACGCACGGTCTCACACGTTTATGGGGTCTAGCGTAGTAGGTACTTCGTCCATTTTGGTTTGTTTTATTGTAGGTACAGTGGAAGTGTGGTTGTAATTTACATAGAATCTATATATTAAAAACAAGAGCGAGTCGGACTCGCGCACCGAGGGTTTCGTACGTATACATGATGTTGATGATTTCTGAAAAACTGCTATTCAGAGACATCGTTTTATTTTTCCTGTAATCTGTATATAAACTTCTATCACAGAATAATTTCAGATTTTTATCTATGCAAACTTCGGAGATAAGGGGGGGGGAACGGTATTTTTTTTTCATTTTGCATCAAAGCTCGGAAACTATATCGCCTAAAAAAAATGATTGAGAATGTGATAACAGCGTTCTTTCATATATGATACCCTACTTGACCTAGTAGGTAGCCCCACTTCAAATTTTTAAGACTCCCTTTCAGTCCCTTTTGCAAAAAATATGTATTTTTTTAAATTTCATTCTTGTTTGCAAAATAATCGCAAACGTCATCTAAAACTATTCTAAATTTCAAGTTGATAGCATTAGTAGTTCTTGAGATATCCAGGTGTGACAGGCAGACAGACAGACAGACTTAGTCTCACCATAAGGGTTCCTTTTTACCATTTTGGTACGGAACCCTAATGACAGAAATAGATTCAATAAACGATTCTGAACAAACGATATACATTCATAATGTGCATCAATTCAGTTATAGGTACATTGTACCTACATATCTACCTACCTATAGATAAGTAGGTCCTACCGTCCTATCATCTTAACTACACTGTATATTTGGGTAAGTAGGTAGATAAGCTGGGATTGGGACTAAGTCTACTTACCTCTACAAAGAAATAAAGGTCACGAACATAATGACTGTTATAAAGTTTGAGTTAGGTAGATATTAATTACGATATAGGTAGATACTTACCTAACTACAATTTCTGAATGGTTTCAATTAGAAAACCTTTAATTCTTCGTTGACTTTATTGTCTTGGGAGCTTACAATACAGCTATTCAAATTCAAAGGTGTCCTTCTTGTTTACACCTTACAGCATTTCGTACAAACTTTCAAGCCATTAGCATTTATGACAACATTGTTAACACCAGGCTTTGTTTCAATTTCAAGCTCTAACTTAGTCATAAAATAAATATAGCAGTAGAAAATGCCATACAAAATTAAATGATACTATCAAGCTTATCTTGGACTTGGTCTCTATTTATTCCGAAGAAGACGAGGTAATTAGGCTCTTGGTTTAATGATCTAAGCATTATATCACCCTATCCAATATCTAGGTAAATAGGTAACTGCAAACCGAAAACTTGTAATGTAGTAACTACTCTAGGATAGGTAGGTAGGTACACGACTAATGAAAAATGTGACGAAATCAAATTGTTGTTGCACTATGTACTCTACTAAACTCCATTTGAAATAAGATTAGACATTTAAATAAACTTGTTTACAGTCCGTCCAACCAATTTTGAGTTCTATACCTTAGGCATGAGGATGGCATTAAAAGCAAAAACGTAGTTACAATACCAACTGTTTATTACAGCTGCCATTTGTCATGCCACCAACGCAATAGAAGTCAAAATCGGTTGAACGGACTGTAAAAAAGGTTTATTTAAATGTCTAATCTTATTTCAAACCGAGTATAGAGTTTTAGCAGTTAGGATGGCGGCAACGAAGATAACATGAACTAGGTATTGCTGAACTTACTTTAAATACTGTGAAGTAAGCAAAATAAGCCAAAAGATAAAGTTATACCTACCTAAAATGTAAGTACCTAGCACGTACTTTAAAATAAAGTAGCCACCTACCTAATTAAAGTTGGCCTACTTACTAATTTATTCCAAACTAGCGTTGCCAGATCAGTTTTTGCAATTATCGGGACTTACCTAACTGAAAAGAAAGCGGTAACCGCTTTCTTTTGATAAATTCCAAAAATATGGTTACAATCCTTTCATTCAAAAGCAGACTTCAATGAGATCAAAAAAGATCCGCCCGCACACCTTCTGTGCTTCTACTTTTTCTGACTGATTACTCGTATTAGTGGTCCGACGACTGCTTTGCAAACCTGTGGTACGAGTACGACTTCCACGCTAACAAAACAAAGTCGCGGGCAGAAGCTAGTAAACAATAAAGGTAAGATATATTTAAAATTAATATTAACGCGCCATTTCATCCAAACATCGTAAGATTACTTCCACTAACTTGTTTTGCCTTTTCTCTAATGAAATCAATCAGGCGTTAAATCCTTAACTGAATAAGATTTTTTTATAAATATTTTGTAGCACTCGACAAAAAACCACTGAGATGAGAATTGCCGCCGTGCCGCGTTCCCGCCGTTTTTATGTTTCCTTTTCAGACTTTCAGTGGCATTCTACCAGCCAGTAGGTACTTTTTATCATTGATGATGGTAAATATTTAGCTAATAGTTTAGTGAACAGTACATTCATTATAAAATGTTATTTATAAAGTCATGTTACAAAATAATTGTTGATAATAATTATTTTAATAAATTACCTATTTCTGACGTAAAAGGCGGTGTCGTAAAAGGCGACTAAGGGACTTACTACAATGGGCAGCAGCGTTCTCTATGCATTTTAACACAATCGATCGCAATTATGGCAAATGATGATCAATATTTTTAGGTACAATTTTATGCCGCAATTTAACAAAGTGGCTGGTTATAACATTGGGCTTAGCTTGCCGTACGCCCATGAGAACCAACCGTAAAATGAATGTTGGCAGGACGATCTGGCTGGGAGCCTAGGGTGTTCTGTGATCTGGCTACGCTGCCATGGCATCCCGGTCATGTGGATCGTCCGGAATAACGTGGAATAAATGCAATACACAGTGATGTTATTAGTAGCTAGATAAGTAATCTCGCAATAGAAACTGTTTGACATTCATAAATATATGTAGGATCAGGAGTGCCGAGCGGTATATCGTCAGGATTTGGAGTTCCCATTGTATAGGGATAAACAAGACTATAAACTATTAAAGGGTTTTTATTACAGTAGGTAATTACACTTTTAAAAATAACACAACAATAAACAATAATAATTAATAACAAAATAGTTAGTTAAAAATATGCAGTCAGACGAACAAACCCTATAAGGTTACAGTTCGTATAGTGACCTAAGCCACCCAAATACCAAGTATAGTTAGACGAACAAACCCTTTCAGGTTACAGTTCGTATAGCGGCGTAAGCCACCCAAATACAAAGAATATCACTCGCTATCTGCAAGCCAATATACCTTTGTGAATATACAGCAGCGCTGTACCAAGTATACCGACAGTTTTGTCAGGAGCGGGGAGCTCTTTATTGAGTCGAATCCGAAGATCGACTGACTTGAACATTTTTTTTTTTTTTTTGTGTATGGCATCTCGTAGCAGACCTAGAGAGGTCGTTGCTACTTAACCGGATATTCCTGTGGCTGCCCTAAGGTTTTTAATCTTAAAGCCTCCAGCCAGGGCGCAAATTATATATATTAAAAACTAAACGACAGCGCACTAAGGGCACCCCCTGTGGGGTACGGACCTCGGCTCAGGGCGTCGTTGGGGGATCACAAAATTACTAACAATTTGGGGACGGGCTGGATCAACATTTTGATCATGATTATTATCAGGGGATATTATATTTATTGCTACGGCGCTCTCAGCCTCTAACCGGGCGGCTGGCGCATCGACATTCAAGGGACGGGGGGGAGGACTTTTATTACCATTTACTCGGGAAGTTCGCGTGGTACCTCGGCGGCGAGGACGGAAGGTCGGTTTGTGTATTTTGTGTACTGTACTCGTGGCCCTATTGCTTTCCTGAAGGAGAGTGATGGGGTCATCCGGATCTAAGAGAGTGTGCCTCGGTCGGCGAGTCTGACTAATGGCAGAAGGCCTGTAACTAGCGGCCTGCACAACCAAGGGGTTGCGATGACGTTCCGCGGATTCGAAAAAGCGCTTTGCAAGGCGCTTCATAAACTGTTTGATGGTAGGCATCTTAAGGTCTACGTGAAGTTGTTCGTTCCGAACGAACCAAGGAGCTTTCGTAATTCTACGGAGAAATCGGTTTTGAAGCGTCTGCATCTTATGAATATGATAATTATGACTTTGCGTGAGCGAAGACTACGCAGGCGTAAGTCATGATCGGTCGACTGACTTGAACACCGAATGCACGCTCTTATATAGGGCGATGTTCCCACCTTGCTTTCCCGCCATTCGATGACAACTCTGTCCGATGACGTACGGAAGTACGTCATGTGTTTACTTGATACAAAACACTTAAACATGTTAAATCTAATAAGACTGACATTATAAAGTAATCAAATAATACAAGAATAATTATCGTAAATAAACAATAGCGTATACAGAGTACTCAATAAATGATGTTGTGATTTACTAGACAATAATTGATAGAAAACCACGTTCAAATCACGTTAAATTACAATAAGAAAAACAAAACATACACTTTTTGTTGATTACCCACAATTGTAATTGACAACCAACTCCGACACGGCCAGAACTGACGTTCTACACGACCTCGTGTAATCCTGGAACAAAAATCACTTTGTGAATATCGATCGGCCTTTCTGACAAACAAAAGCCTTAATGATCTTGGATGTTGAAAAGAAAAAAAAATACTGAATTAGCCAAATCAAATTATTATCAATAGCAATTGCATCGCAACGATTTAAAATCACCATTTAAAATCACCATACTGATACTGACAATACATAGCTCAATAAAAGTAGAGACATAGTCTCCCAGCCAAAATCACACCATGGGTTTTGACAAGTAATTTGGAGTCGAATAGACAACCCGCATAGGTGTCAACATAGACAACCCGCATAAGCGTCAAGTTCATCGTCCAAATCCAGGAGTCAACATAGACATCCGATTGAGCGTCAAGATAGACATTCCAAACAAGAGTCAACATAGACATCTTGTTAATTCAGCTATAGTATGTTCAGCAGCAGATGAATCATCATCAGTATCTATATTGACATCATCACTAACAGTGACTGGACATTCAGGAATTTTTCATACACTGTATCCAATTATCATATCGGACTTTATCATATTCTGCACTTTTAGTTATACCCAGGGCCGCTTGTTCTCTTACACGGAACGGATGAGGTCTAGCAACTCTTCCAATCAATAATTCTAAAGAACTACATTTAGTAACGCGATTAATTGTGCAATTAAAAGCAATTTGAACGTCTTCAATGGCATCTTGCCAAGATCGCTCAGTGGTTTTAACGGCGGTAAGCATACTTTTTAATATTCTCATTATGCGTCTAACCTGCCCATTATTAGCCTTGGGAATCACAAAATTCTTTAAAGTTTTTGCTAGCAAAACAACGACCTCGGTCAGCTATAACCAGAGAGCGTGCTCCAAATAAAGAGACACTGGACTTAAGAGCTTTAATGCAATTTGATGCGTCAATCTGGGTATTATGGTATAGTAAAACATACTTTGTATAATAATCAATTGCTAAAATCTCAAAATTACGCTGTTGTGCAGCTAAAAGCCAAATATCAGACAGAGTTGTAATATCAACACGGTTTTGTTCTGCTTTGTTGATTGATTGCGGAAGGCGTTTTATTAGAAAGTCACCTCTATACATAATGTCAAAATCATACGCCTGCAGGAAAGCCCACTATCTGTGTACTCGGGGAGTCTTAATCAGCTGTGGTTTATATTCAGATGGAATATCAGTATCAACATCATTTAAATTCAGAGTCTCAGGAATAGAGCATTGATCAATAATATTAACTTTTGTAATGGTAACACTATTATATTGACCACACAAGAAATACGTTTGCCAGACAACAGCAATAAGAGAACATTCAGCCCCAGAGTCTTACGAAAATGCAAGCGACTCACCGGATTGGTCAAGAACACCAGTGATACTCGTAGGTCGTACATCACAAGCTTCAACTCGTTTCACGGATGGTTGGCTGCTCGAAGGCCAACTCCCGGCAGCATCTTAACTTGAACCTCCCGGCCGCTTTCCGGTCGCCTTTGGGCAGCGAGGAGCGACGTGTCCCGACTCCCCACAGCGGTAACAGACGATCTTCTTTGGCGACACCTTATGTGACGAGCTGGCTGGTCCAGGATGTTTGGTTTCCTCGGCCTTCTTGTGACAGTCATTTAGACGTCAGTGATGTGACCTGTCGACTGGCATATGCGGCTAACGATTCTCCTTCTTTTGGTTGACTATTATGAAGGTTAATGATGGTAGCGGAAACAGTTTCTGAAACGTCATAACGAGAGAGGAAGAGACTCTTAAAGTCTGTCCAGGTCATGCCTGTATACGATACTTGGGAAAACCATGCGTTAGTACTACCTTTTAAGGCTTTAGTGAGGGCAATAATAAGATTACCACCTTGAAGAGGCTTTTCCGATAGGCAAATATCAACGGTTGTACTCCAAGATTGAGCATTGGAATCAGGTAGGACTGGGTCAAAATCGGGCAAGCGAATTACCGGAGATGGAGCGGAGTATGTTTTAATTGATTCAATTAACTGAGCCATATTTTGGTTCTGAAGCTCTAACATTACTCGCCATGGATCACCAGCACCTTCCGATTCCCGGGCTAAACCTAATCCCACTTCTGATGTAGGATCAGGAGTGCCGAGCGGTATATCGTCAGGATTTGGAGTTCCCATTGTATAGGGATAAACAAGACTATAAACTATTAAAGGGTTTTTATTACAGTAGGTAATTACACTTTTAAAAATAACACAACAATAAACAATAATAATTAATAACAAAATAGTTAGTTAAAAATATGCAGTCAGACGAACAAACCCTATAAGGTTACAGTTCGTATAGTGACCTAAGCCACCCAAATACCAAGTATAGTTAGACGAACAAACCCTTTCAGGTTACAGTTCGTATAGCGGCGTAAGCCACCCAAATACAAAGAATATCACTCGCTATCTGCAAGCCAATATAACTTTGTGAATATACAGCAGCGCTGTACCAAGTATACCGACAGTTTTGTCAGGAGCGGGGAGCTCTTTATTGAGTCGAATCCGAAGATCGACTGACTTGAACATTTTTTTTTTTTTTTTTGTTCCTGACCTATTGCAGATGGCTCCGGAGTGCCTTTTCTGCTTAACCGAGCTTTGGCGGGGCCAGAAGGGCCTCTCACACCGAATGCACGCTCTTATATAGGGCGATGTTCCCACCTTGCTTTCCCGCCATTCGATGACAACTCTGTCCGATGACGTACGGAAGTACGTCATGTGTTTACTTGATACAAAACACTTAAACATGTTAAATCTAATAAGACTGACATTATAAAGTAATCAAATAATACAAGAATAATTATCGTAAATAAACAATAGTGATTTCACAAAGTAAATCAGTTTGAAATCAAAGTAACATGTCAACAATTGTTTTGAACAAAACTATCGGTTATAATAATTATCGAAATAAGTTGCCAAAATCAATTAGTGCGTATACAGAGTACTCAATAAATGATGTTATGATTTACTAGACAATAATTGATAGAAAACCACGTTCAAATCACGTTAAATTACAATAAGAAAAACAAAACATACACTTTTTGTTGATTACCCACAATTGTAATTGACAACCAACTCCGACATATATATATATAACATAAAATAAATCAAGCATTTTCTTGATTTTTATTTTTTCTGGTAATAATGAAAATGACTTGTCATTGTGTCGCTGTCACTGTCATTGTCAATTTGTCGAATCTGCTTGTTTTGCTGTCAAAGTAAGCTTCGCGAATCGCTGAAATTGTTTACGAGCATTTTTCTTAGTTTGTAAAACTTAGGATTTGCAAAATGATTACTAACTTTGATAAACTATGCGGTGAACTAGAAAAACAAGAACTAGAGGTAACTATTTTAAATAATGTTGTTAAAAAGTTAAATTATAGGTTATAATAAACTAAAAAATTGTTTATTAAAAATGGTGTATTGCAGGCCCCAACCGGTGTAGCATCTCCCTCTACATATGCTCAACTGTTGGTAATATATTTATATCAAAACGATTTGTAAGTATAACTATTATATCTAATTATAACTATTATATATTGTTTCATCAAAAGGGCTTTGATACTTAAAAAAAGGTGCTTTTTTCTTTTTGTATTTTATTTGAGTTGCTTTTGATCAAGTATCAACAGAATGCAGGTCAATAGCCAATAGGTTCCATAATTATGTTATCTCAATGTGAAGAATTTTCTAATTGCTGCCTTTGCTAGTGAATAATTAGACGAGCTGGACAAACCAAGCAACTAGTGGTCCACCTTAGCCCTGGATCGCAAGCAGTGGAAGTCATAGGGAGAGGCCTTTGCCCAGCAGTGGAATGATACAGGCTATCAGTACTTAACAGTAATTGACAATATAACAAATATTAATAATTTAAATCAAATCACTTTAATTTATAGTTATAAATCAGATGCCTTACAACCTCTGTTAACAACAACTACAAAATATTTAATGGCTGAACCATGTATAAGTATTCCAGCAAATCAATTCTCGTGCTATCTTTGTTTTTTTATGGTAAACAAACTCACAAATAATAATCTCAAAATATTTTAATATTCTTCAGGTGTAATGCAAAATTCTTATGGAAGAGAATCCCTCAGAACATAACAAGTAGTAATCCAGAAATAGCTGCAATTTGGGCTGTGGGCCAGAAGTTGTGGAAGAAAGACCTCCCAGGAACTTACCATGCGTTAGCTGCATTCAATTGGACTGAGCCTGTTGCTAATATCATCCGGGCTTTAGAAGGTAATATAAAATATATAAGTTTATTATATTTAATGATTGTTTTACAAACAGATAATTTCTAATTAATTTGATTCATTTCATGATGGTTTGCATGACAGTAGAAGAGATACTCAGAGGAGAGCAAACTATAAGGGTAAACTGGGTCAATTATATGGGTACAACATGTGAAAGCTTTCATTCTTAATACTCATCTTACAAAATTTTTGTTGAGTATAAATTATGTGGAAGAAGGACCATTACTTTTTCAACTTGTTTCTTATTTCTGTGTTAAATATTCTACCTTTGTTATTTTTGCTATGCTATTCCAGATAAAGTAAGGGAGCGCACATTCAACCTGGTGGGTCATTCATATAGCTCAATATCACTGGATACAGTAGTCTCAATGACTGGCTTGAGCAAAGACGCAGTGTTGCATGTCTGCAGAGACCGTAAGTGGGCGCTGAATGAAGATGGTGTCACCGTCAGCCCATCACCACCCACCCAACCTGCACCACTGCACACATCCAGTGAAGATCAACTGTTCAAGCTCACTGAATTTGTTTCTTTCTTAGAAAATTAAGTAAGTCCTATTTATGTCTATACTCGGAATTTTAATTCGATTCCAGATTTGACATTAGCTACTGTCATTTTGTGAAATAATGATACCACATATAATAGTGTAGTGATGAACACAAAAATCGATAAACAATCGAGCTAAACCCTATCGAATTGATATGGGCGCAGGTAAAGGGGCATGTAGCTCAAAATAATAAAACCTTCAAATTGACAGACGTGAGAAATTTATTTCAGGAAGGCATTAAAAAAATTACGGCTACCGAATGGTCTAAATGCGTATCCCATGTTGTCAAAGAAGAGCAAAAAATGAGTAGGCTAGATATGTTAATTGACAATATCACAGACACATTTATAATAAATGTTACAGAAAGTGACAGCGATAGCGATAGCGATGACGGCGACAATTTATAAAATAATTTATTACCATAATACATCTATCTATCTGTTTTATTTGTCATGTTCCTTCATGATCACATTTTTTTATTTATTTCACACACAATTATAAAAGAAAAGTCTCAGATCGTTAATTAATCGTCAAAACTAAATTATTGGTTCAGAAATATTTAATTTTCTGATATACTTAGTTTACGAGCGTAAAATTATAAACGAGAAGAATCGATCTGGAAATATTCCATTTCCATATCGAATAATTTCGCAACGTCACTATTTAGTACTTGTCATAACGTTGCAACACTGAAATTGTCAAATCTGGAATCGAATTAAAATTCCGAGTATATATTGAATACTTCTTGTATAAACTGTTCAGCTACCAATAGATAACTAAATTACGCAATGTTTTTTAAAGCCTTTTGTACCTAATTTGTGAAAAACTGAAACCATGGAAAGAAACTTAAATACACATATTAATTTAATCTCATTTATTACTTACAACACTAATTCAAAGTTTATATTCATAAGAACTAAAATAAAAATCTTTAATACAAAGATATTATTTTAATAGGTATAAAAAGATCAATTAATGTAAAGTTAAGTGGCAGTGTAAATTCGTATGTTTTATCTTACAATAAAGCTGTAAATTGTCCAATGTTGGTATTTAATGACAGCACTTTCTGCTGTCACAACCTTAAAAAAAAGTATATATCACAAGCAATACATTACTCACACAAACATTTGTTGAGTTTTTCATTGTAAAAATACTACAGTCTATATTTCTAATATCTACATTTGTTTAAACCTAGGCACTTTTTTTAGTTTGGCAACTCTCGATTAAAATCTACCCTGGAAGGAAACTTGATTTTGTCTAGGCTGTAATCTGATTGAGTTGTTGTCGTCTTCGTCGCCCAGCGTGGTCTCGTAGCCTCGATTAACTTGACCTCCGTTCGGTTCGCCGAAGACATCTTTCACTGATATGTTGGCAGTCGATGTTCTGTGCCGAGGCACAACACCTAGGTTATTATTGAGCTGTAATAGAATAGCAAATATTAGGTCTAATTAAAATTGAAAGCTTCCAGGTTTCATACAATTAAAAGCTCCAAGCAAACACGCTCTGTCCGATATCCGAACGGCACCTGCGTTTAAGCAGTACAGTGCACTTCATTATAGGAAGATTTTTGTAACATTACCATTCCAGTCACTCCATATTCGTTATGGGCACCAAGTGTCTGCATCTGTGATTTCCTTCTTTCCGCCATTACTGAGTTTCTTCTCGTCTCCAAGGCCTTTAAAGTTTCTCGTCGCAAAGTCATCTTGCGATTAAGTACTGGTGTACCTATAAAACAATTTTTTATTTTTTATACGTTCTCACGTTGCAGATTTTTAATGGTGAAGACGAATTCTTAGTTCATAATATACCTGGTCCATCATTCGCGTTCATGTTGAAGAATCTCTTCTTGAAGGCCACATCTAACGTGCCTATATTCCTCTTCTTCTGTCTCGCTTTCTCCAAATTGTGAATGGTCTTTCTTCTGCCGACGTTATGCGGACCCGAGCCCGAATCATTGTCATAATCGTCGTCCAAACCATTCAACTTCTGCAAGTCTTTCACTATTGCTATTGCATTCTTATCTAGCAGCGCGTCTTGAGATAAGTCATCGGACTAGAAACAAATAAAATCGAGATTTATAAACGTCCTATAAAAAAAATGACGGCTGATTTGTTTCTCCGAGCTAGATATTTACCTTCTTGGAACGGAACCAATTCAGTTCTGTTGACGCTAATATGTGCGCGAGGGTTCCAAATCGATGGAACAACATAGCAGAGAATTGTATCACCAAAATCAAGGCGAAGAAGAATACGAACACAAGACCAATAGGTTCCAGTTGTAGATATTCTTTTGAAATTAAAACCTGAAAATGTTAAGTTTGCTTTAAATTTGCCCTCTTGATGTAATAAGATCAAATTCAAAAGTAATTAATTAGTTATAATAATAAAATTAAATTATATTAAGTCAAACATGTGCTTTCAGGCTGTTTCCAAATTGATTGAGATTATTTAGCTTCTAAAACGATTTAACAGAAATTTAAGGCCTTAAAGCACACCTCTGACAACGAATCATTAAAAACAAAAGTATTTGTGACAATTAATTATGAAGAATTTTCGTTTTGTTATATACAAGTGCATTATTTTGAAGTGTTGACATTAAGTAAAACATTTAAATGTATTTTTGGGATGCTTCCGATCCACATGAACACTGAAATAGTGAAACACAGGGTTTACACAAAAATCACACAAACATTTCGATGCAAAATTTTGTCTCGTAGTAGGTGTATTTCCCGTATTATCCTGAGAACTACAAAACGTGTTAAGACGCTGACAACGGCTAAAGCGCGGTCACTGTCAGACTGCATCCGAAAGAAAGAAAAGCGCGATGACACAACGCTTGTAATTTATTGCAAAATATGAAAGATTATCTATTTACTCAAAATTGAGTTGAGCAATCGAAAATAAAAAACAACCAAGTTCTGTATTCAAATAAGACGTTCTTGTTATGAATTAAATACCAACCGTACGTTAATTTTTAATACAGATATTTTGGATAGGAACTCAAAGTAAAAGGTTAGTTTACCGTTTATTTGTATCAAGATTTTTTTTTTCTTCTAAACATGTTGTAAAAACCAAGTTCTGAGAAATATGTCCAAGGATAACATTTTTTTTCCGCTATCACAAACTGTATTTGGCAAAACTTTTTGTTTAAGACAAGCCTACTTAGATCATTTGCCTCTTGTCAGCGCCTTAAGCAAATCACCACACCCTTTAAGGTGTACAATTACGTATGTACAAAGGAAACCAGAGTCCCTGTTACTAGTGTTTATTAAAAGAAAATCCGCCACCTTAATAGACAGAACAGAAACATTAAGTTATTCCTCGGTGAATTGGATTGGAAAGTGTGCACATATTGGGGAAGTGAATGGTCATCACATCTAAAGATTCCATGGTTTGGGTTCGGATTCGACTACGGCGAATGAAAACGAAATGCTTTTATCGATATTTTTAAGTTATGTTTCATATTTTCGGAACTGGATTGGATAATAGGAGGTTGCTGGATTGGTATTTCTGTCCAGTTTAAAGGCTATTCGGGAATGGATATCCTGTACTGGATTTAGGAATTCAACACCAAAGTTTGTAGGTATTCAGCTCTATTGGCGTAACACCGTAGTCGAATTTTCGTGTGTTATTGTGGATAAAACACGGGGTTTCCATAAAACCAAAATATAAGGACACCGGGTTTGGATATTGATTAGACGTGTCACCATCAGAGTTGTTAAGTCTTCAGTGTCACCGGGACGCCATGCTGGTGTGCCCTCCCAGACAGACCGGTTAGAAGAAGGTCGTTAGGATTGTGTAGTGACACACTTGAGTGGTAATATTTGGCTATACCTCGCCTGTATCCTCGATGTACGTAATATTTGTCTTAACTCCCAAAGGCCAAATCACGTGGAGTTGATCTTTGTTCAGTTGTAATAAAAATACTATCAATATGAATAAAGCATTGAACATAACAAATGCGAAAACCGACTTATTGCGAAGTTCAATCAAGTCTGCTGCAATGCGAGCCTGTAAAATTTCATAAAACAAATATATTTAAATAATTCGAATCAACTTTCAAGGTTGACTGGGGTCATGGCCATAGTTAGGTACTTTCAAGTCTGGGTTGTAGCCCGCAGTCCCAAGTCATCGTTGAATGCTGATCGCCATGTAGTGGACTCTCACGTTACCTCTTGAGTAACCTCATCGTATGTTATGTTAGTTTTAACTCCGAAGGGCCACTTAAAGTGAAGGTTGTCCTTGTTCAGTTGTAGCAAGAATACAATCAATACAAAGAGGGCATTGACCATAAAGAAAGAAAAAACAGACGAATCTCTCAATTCTTTCAGATCCTTCGAGATACGGGCCTAAAATTAGGGGAAGATTATCATCAAGAATATTTAGTATGACATTATGACAGGTATGATTGTGAGATCAAATTAAATATCTGAAATAAAAGCTTATTAAAATGCACATAGTTTAAAATAGGACTGTAACATCCAGTAATTGCATGTCATCCATGCCATTGCTTGCAGTGTGGTATGAATAGCTAAAATCATCATCATATTTTCATAGAAAACACACACAAACACAAGGTTTTTTCATATTATGAAAGTCTCTCAATTTTACGTTATTTATAAAAACAACGCGGCATACTACAAAAAAAAATAGGGTATTAGCCATACTAAAAAAAAAACAAAAACAGATGAGAGCCATGATTTTATAACTTGGTAAGTGATAGTCCGGTGTCAGGAATATACAGAATTATTACTATTTTCCTGACACCGTATCTTCATTTGTTTTTACCTCCTCCTCCTTGTTAGCATCAATAGGGTACAAATATTTGTCAATGAGATCTTTCCAGAACGATAACTCGGTGGGAGTCAAAAAGTCTACTTCACCCTTTTTCAATTCGGGGTCCTCCATCCAATACGGATTAATTAGATCATCTCTCTTTTCCTGAAATAAAAAATAAGATTTATAGTGTTTTTTACTAGCTTTTGCGGGGGCTTCGCCTGCGTTGGTGTCGAAAATTATCCCACAGGCACGTACTTCCGGGATAACAAGACAGATTATGTCCTAACCCAGCACCCTAATTGCGTAACACACTATCAATTACAATTTGAATTATTTTGAAGTATATTGCTAATCCATTGCTTCATCGACGGTTGGCATCGTCTGCTCAACAACGTAAATAACGCCATGAATGTTTTTGACCTGTCAAAATAAAACCCTACTATATAGTAGATAGTGTGTTACAATAACCCCGCTGGTCTTTGTCTATCCGTTTCGAAATTGCATCCAAATCGGTTAAGGCGTGAAAATACAACCAGAGTTACTATCGCTTTTATAATATTTAGTTGGAATAACGACCAGAGGGACTAGACAAACTAACATTCGATTAGCGATAACGCTAGTAGAAAAGCCACAAAATGTATGGGGTTGACATAAGCTATCGAAATGTCAGGTCAACGAATAGAAATTAGCTAGACAATGTTATCATCATTCGATTCCAAGAAACGAATCAATAGCTCGAATAATGACTTCCATAGAGATATATGCGTAGCCACTTTTTGACTAGCGTTATCGCTAGTTTTCGATTCGTATGAAGGAATTTGAATAGAAAACTAGCGATAGGGCTGGTCAAAAAGTGAAATAACGATAGCTATTGTAGAAATAGAATCGCTCAGAAACGAATGCCATTTGTCTAGGCCTTCAGTTATACGTCTGTTCTTAATTCGAACAAAATGTTATCTTGGTATCTTACCCTGGGTGAAGTAGAAAGGGTATCGGTTTCGGAATCGGAGTCGTGGTCTTCCTCTGGTCCTTCGGCTAAAGCGTCCAATCCATGGTCTCCGCTGGTACTACCTCTCGGTCCCACCGATAGTTTACGTCCTCTACTTATGCCATGTGGATCCACAGCTCTAAAACATTCAATTGAGATTGAGACATGTTCAGTTCGTTATATCTATTCTATAAATATTATAAATTAAATATTTGTGTCGGTTTGTGTGGCCGCGTTGTTCTTCTTAACTGAGCAACACATTCTGTTGCAGTTTTCACCATCATTAAGAGAATTGATTGCGGAAACTTTATCTCCCTTATTACAAAACAAGGTTTATCTTCAGACCCAGGTTTAAAACATGGAGCCATTATTGAATTTCGAACTTTATTCCGACTATGGTAAAGTTCCTAAACACAAAACTGACAACTTAGTACCGAACTAAGTTTTCAGTTTTGTAGAAAGAACGGTATTTCAATCACTGTTACGTTCTTATTACAAAAACTGGTTCCATGGTTTAAGCCATGTCAAAATATAAATCTTGTTTTGTAATAAGGCGGTTTGTGTTTATTACATTCGTCTTAAACTTAAATATAATAAAGTCATTTTGAGGTTTAAACTGTTTGAAACATGGGCGGAAAAAAAAGAGTTGCCAAGGAAAATTACTAACCTCTCAACAGTTTCTAACTTCTTTTCCAATTTCTCAAGAGTAGACGCAATGTGCATGAGTTGCACTTTCTCTTCATTCCCTTTGGGATGCGTACATAACAGACATTTAAATAAGCCAGCGAACGAAAATTCGATAGAGCCTTCGTCTTCATTGCTATTCACTCCTTGAAGGAAGCCTAGCAGCGACTTCTGTTTTGCTGATTTCTTCGCTTCTTGTGCTTCTTTCTTTTCTGCTTCGATTTCCTAAAACGGTAAAAAGAGTGTTAGTAATTTGCTATTGACGAAATAATGGTAAATTAACCAGTTGTATGCAAACCTTCTTCGTTTTCTTGACCGCCACTTCTCGAGTTCCCCAAGATACTACGTTCAGATTTATAATAGAATACAAAATCAAAAGCAAGTACATAGAGGGAATAGATAAAAGGTAAATGATGCCGGGTACGATACACCAAAACTCCTGTGGATGCAAGCAAGCGGCTATAAAGAACGAGCTTGAGAGTGATATCAAGAAGATAGCCGATGGAGATCCTATGCCGTCCTCGCCTAACTGGAGCGCAGTACCGACGATCACAGCCATCATTATCATGGCGTATGCCGTCGATAATATCTGAGCCACCAGTAACTGTAACGAGATAGTGCAAGTTTTAGAAATGTTTATAACAGGGTCATCATTGTTGCGTTGCGAAAAAGGGATGACGCTAACCAATCCATATTTCTCTATCAACACACACACACTTTAACAATGATATATTCAATACATGCCATGTCAATACGGGCCCGATTAAAAGAGATACTACTCACTTGAAATTCGGATTTCATCGTGAAGCAGACAATCATGAAGACCATGATAGGATACAAGTTATACTCGAAGGAAGTCCAGTTGTCGATTCGGAAAGCGGCCACGAAGGCACCCACCAACATAAGGAATATAGTTCCGGGACCCAAGATCGTACCACCAATCAACATCATCTGTTAAAAAGAAAAAAACTATATATTTATGTACCTATACAGAAAACACTTAAAAGTACAAAATATAGGATTTATAGACAGTAAGTACATAAAAAAACTGCGTCTGTGAACTAATTATCTGTGCATCGAAAATTGATGCAAAAAAAATCCTTTTAAAAGTAAAGTACCATCGTTAAAAAATCTTACCTGGTAAGCGATGTAAGGACTCGAAATGTTATCGTTAATCTTGATAGTATGTTTATAATCGGCGAGCAAGTCCATAATATTGGCGATGGTGGAAGGCACCCAGCGACGACGTTGATTGTAGAACTCGTTGAAACCTTCGGGACAGTGCGTGTAGGCGTCGGAGGCAGCTGAGTACTCTACTCGATAGCCACGTTGAAGTAACAGCGTGCATAACCAACGATCCTCCCCTGTAACAAGAATAATCCAATAAGATTTGATTCTATTACAAAATTTTCCCCTATGTTCTTCCTAGTTAGATGTTTTCTCACCTTGATCGTACTGCACGTAATGCCGAGCTTCATCAGATCGCAAGGTGTATTTCTTCATGACGTTATCGTCCATCAAAGCCTTTCCTCTGAAGAGAGAGAAGCATCCGGGACTACAGAGTACGCAGCCAATCATATGTTCAGTCGCCTTTTGCAGCCAATGACCGATAGCGTACTCGAACATTTGATACCACACCATGGGTCCTGGAATTATGTGCAAATTGTATTTTAGACCATTTTAATAGCCATTGCTTTTAACTCGAAAAATAAATAGCAGTATTCGTATCAATCTTATCTCTTACCAGATCCTACAGGATGAATACGGCCACAGGCAGCTCCTAGATTCTTGTTCTTCTTCATCAAATCGATAAGCAATCGTACAGCATGAGGTTGGAAATCAATGTCGCCATCCAAGGTCAGCAGGTAGGTATTCTCGGCCATAACTTCTTTACGATCCACGGATATAGGCAGCTCCATTAGACGGTGACCGAGAAGGTAGTACATGTACATCACCTGGGGAATAATCAAGACATAAGTTGTGATGTTATGATCCTGGAACATTTTACCTTATGTGTTTTACATAAAATATGTTTACTTTGTAGATAATATTTCTACCTGAGACCAACGTTTCCTGTGACGGATCTTCGCCTTGTCTTTCAAGTGACAGATCATCTTCGTCTTTCCTGGCAGCACCCAAGTCAGACGTCCGCCATAAGGTGCTGGCAACCTCTTCGGTGGCCGAACGCGGATGATCGTCTGATGTACTTCGGAAGCCGCTTCGTCGATAGTGTCCACCAGGAGTTTCACGAATCGATTCACTTGGGAATCATCGTCACTGTGATCTGATATTTCGAAGGCGTCGTCTAAGAAAATGTGCGCTGGAATAGAAACAAAATTAAGTATCGTTTATTGCATACATGTATTAAGTAAGTATAATTCTAATATGTTAAGTCTCGAGTTGCGTCTTTAAAATAGCTTTGAAATCTCACTTTCGAATTCGTAGTAATCAGGGTCAACCACTCGTAAATACTTCTGAGCGACTCGCCGAGCGCACTGATCCTCATCCAACCGTAGGATAGACTTCAAGAACTCCATCATCTCGTCTTTAGTTTCGTGCCACATAGTACAGCATGCGTATATCCTGGTGATCTGATCTGATGATTTGATAGCCTTTGGAGAAGAACCGGTGTTATCCGTATGAACTGATATGGTTTCGTAGTACTCGTCGCCTTTTTCTTTTTCTAATTCTGCAAGGTCCTGAAATTCATAAATGAAAGAATTTCTTATTTAGTCGGTTACATGATAAATGATTTTTATTCCTGTAAGAAGGTTTGTACAAACACTTTTACACGTCAATCATATTTTAAAAACTAGATGAGGTCGGCGTTTCCTATCTGACTAGTTTGAAAATAAAGGCCGAAACAAACTCAGAGGTCACAGTCTCTTTTAAAGTCCAGACATAATCTTGGCCAGATCATGTGAAGGCCATGTAGATTGGTGTCTGAATTGGTCTTTTGAGGAAAGAACCACACAGATTGAGTCGACCCGACCAGTCAGTGCACGCATTTGTCAGTAATCGTGCAGCTCTAGGAGCTCAATGCTGCGACGATCAATACCAAAGAAAAGACATTTGGGTAGGCCGCATAAATGACTCAAACTGCCAGTAATAAGTGCATGCATTAGTAAGTTAGCTTTGTGTGGTCACGTAACACGTTATGCGATCTTTTTTGTAGCTTACCTCAGTTTTTACATCTCTCTGGTCGTTCCTCTTTCTATTGAGAGCCATACTTTGGTCTATTAGTAAACCATTGTACATCGGCATTATGAATAACTTCTCCGTAGACGCCAAACGTTCTGCTTTAGGTGTCCAGATGTGTATGGTGATCCATGTTTGTGACAGCAACCAGAGTAACCATATCCATGCCATTTGGCGTGATATGAAATCGCTAAGTGTGAACGCTGAAAACAAAATAATACAAGGTTATTAATATTATAGACTTATCAATCGTTAAATGTCGCATGAAATAAAAATTTCCGAATCGTTACCCGCTGGACCCTCGAAGTAAAGATAATCTGGCACCGTTCCATGGAAGTAACAATTATCACCATTTCTAATACCACACGCAGCTATCAATAAATTGACCACCAACGGAATGACGAGGTTGATAGGAAACGCATAACTGAAGCCTTGGATGAGGATCTTGCACGCGAACTTTCCGAATATGTAGCAGATGTACGCCGCAAATATTTGGATAAGCATCACGTAAAATGCGGATTTGTAAGCAGCTGCCACTTCTACTGAATCTCCAGTTAGAGTAACGTTAGCTAAGTCAGGAATTACGGTTCCACCTAGTTGGATTTGTACCTGAAATAAGAAATAATAATTTAACCGAGAACAATATAATGGGATACATCTAAATTCCAATCTGAATTTGAATCAATTTATTTAACAAACCTCTTCAACGACGATACTGTGTGGCCCAAAACCGGTATTGAACAGTTGGAAGAACATGGCAGGCTCATCACCATCAACCCATATGCTGAAGAGGATGCACATGAGGAACAACAGGATTTTCCATACAGATATGAAACGGTATGTGTAGTAGCGCGTGACAATCAGCTCGTCTTTTAATCTGGCCAGACTTTTGATTATACCTGGATAGAAAAAAGAACAGTGAACAAAATTTCAAAGGCATAATAGTATTGTATTACCCGTTCATGTTTGATATTTCTCATTCTTACCCATTGGGCTCTGTCGTGTGACGTAGTTCTCCCACCACCCCAGAGATATGCATAACGATGAAACTGGTATCAACCACAGGACAGGCTTGTTCTCCAACAGTGGCCACACTATGAAGCCAGTGACTTGTGCTACTATCGCCGCAATGTCCACGATTACTTTCACGAATCGCTTCGAGTCTCGAGAGTTTCGCGAGAGAAAGCTGAGTATCGCTGGAATAATGCACAGGCAGTTCGTGATCATAGCTCCTTTGACCACATCTAGTTCTGGTAGAATCATAAAGAAGAGCAGGCCCATCCCTATCGTGTGTAACGATTCTGCTATGAATACCTAAAGCATAATAATAGAAAATGTTATTACGATTATTTCTATAAGCCAATATCAACGATTTTTATTAAACAGTGCGCGTGTTCGCACGCACATTCAATATTTATGCGTAAAAGTCGTAAGTTAAGTTTTCATACAAATTATAAATCACATGCCAGTCGCCAGTAAGTCGTTACTATGTAGGGTTTCAATGAAATGACTTACCACAGCAAATTGTGTGCTAGTTGGTCTCTTAGAAGTTTTGAAGAAACAAATCCTCACTGAACGTATGAGTGTTCCTATTTCTGGGATGGCAAACGCTGCTAGGAGAGCCCACATCCACGCCACTCGCTCTTCGTCTGGAAGACTTACTATAAATTGTTTATCCCTACCTGGAAATATGAAAGAAGTTTATATTAGTCAAATTATTGGTCCATACATCAGAATGATTTCGAAAGATTAATAACGGACGTGAAAGTTTGGCCTCGGATAACTTAATAAATGGTCGAATTTAGTGTTAAAACATGACTTCAATTGCGTTTTATCAATACATTCTCGCAATACATATTTGTAGGTTGGAATGAAATAATCCAATATTATTATTGGCAAACAAGCCAAGTCTGTAAAGCAACTAGATTGTTAAGTCCAAAATGAATTTGGAGTGCCCGCGGCTGCGCCACACCGGATCCTGTTTAATGTGCGGACCTCCTTAAATGTTAGGCTTCTCATGTTTGGCTTTAATCTGGAAATACGTACTAAAGCTAAGTTCAACGTACCTAAATTCCTATTACAATACGCAATCCGCCTGTCCTTCTTTAGCTGTGAAGTCATGAAGAGCGTGGTGCCCTTAGCGACGACCCCGGAGCCGAGGACCGCGATGAAGACTAGTAGATACGCCACCAACTTGAATAACCGTACCGTGAAGTCCAAACATTTTTGAGTCTCCATAGACCCACTGTCTTGCTTCGGCGGGAACTCCCGAAACACGTCCCATCCTTTCGTTTCTTGTACTGTCCTTTGGCTGAAATAGATGAAATAAGTAATAAGTATCTATTACATTCCTAGGTTTTATCACTGCATTCTCATTGGCATCTACCATCCCGCACTGTGCCCGCGTGGTGGATTACGGCCCACTCCATCTCACAGAGAGGAGGCCTGTATTCCAGCAATGGGAACATTATAGGCTGATTATGTTACGTCATCATTGGCTATGACGATCTTAACATCAAATAGGCAAAAATTATCTTTTTCAGTGGGTAAAACAAACAAAAATATATTTGGCATCTCCTAATTTATATTATACGTGATGTTTTTAGCTTGTGCAGAGTGGCACACGCACAATCCTACACCTGCTCAATAACGCAAACTAGAGTCAACATTGCAGCGAGAAAAACCACTTTCACACGCTATTCAGTAGAGAGAGAAATCTCGAGCAATGTTGCGTTCCGACCGGCGCAGACGCAGCTTCCTTCCGATCGGCAATATTTCGCGAAGATGACCTTCGCGTGTGCAGCATATTAACGCGGATAGAAAACCGTTACATTACAACGTTTATTATTGCAACACTTATGCACATAGTACTTGTACCGGTTGTGACAGTGGGATTTACGTAAGGTAGCCAACGAAGGTGGTAGGTGACCCAATTAACTGTTGCGGCTGTCTAGCTTGGCGAGTTGGCAAAACTTCGCGCTGTTACCCGACCAATGTACTGTAGCAAATCAGAAAAAGATAAGCGTTATTGAAATTCACGAATAAGTTTTTATATAAAAAGTTTGAAGAGCGCTGATATTTCCTTACTTTTCCCTTGAAATATTAAGTAACAATCAATGAACATTTTCTTAATTTTTCAAATATGATAAACGAAACAAATTGTTAATTCATCGGTAAACTTGCTTTCGATGACAATAAATGATTGAGCGAATCTGTGATCCATATAAGGCATTAGAAAGTTGTTGATTGAACAGTGTTTAATTATGCGTAACGCCGCCATTACGCACACAATCTAAGGAACACATAAGAAGTAGATTTATGAGAGAGCTGCATTTGTATAATTTGAATCGTTATAACGAAACCTGTAGGTACAGTAGGTACCTAAGCACACAAAAATGGTATATCAATCATTTTTTAAACGCATTAATCGACTTTTGCTCCTAAACAGCAATTTGGCAAGAAGTATGCGATAACTTTTACCTATGGAGATCATAAATAAAGTAGGTACATGCATGGGATCTTCCGCAATAGTGGCAATACGAGCAGTTTCCATTTACCTCGGACCTCTGCAACCTGCATAAAACACAGGTTCGAGATCACTACGATGATTTCAGCGTATATGGGTACCAACATACAATGCTGTATGCATCTGTTTCTTAACTACTTGATGTAATCCCATAGACTAGTCCTCTCTTGTGCTATCACCCGGTTCTTTCCGATGGTGTCGCAAGAAACGACCCGAAGAGATTCAAACGTTAAGTTCAAACTACACAGTTCCACAGACTAAAAATATAGTTTTACTTCAACATTTACCTGTATATGCTACAATAATGCAAAGTCCCATTGCTATAAATCGAGTTATTGTTATTCGCGGCGTAAAGCGGTTCCTCTGCATCGTCCCTTTCATAATGACTTTTTCGATCGTGGTCACTCATATTTACACATCACTGGGTTAACATTTTTAGAAAAATCACATCACCATAGAAAGTTAATGAAAATTATTTTGGGAATTTAGAAAAAAAAATATCAACGGAATGTCCAGTCAGTGCGAATAGTATAGTAGAACTCATCGATTGTTATGAGGACAGCGAACGGTGCGATCGCAATAACGACTGCTTGAGCATCGCGTCGCCCAGTGATACGCTATTGTCTCGTACTGGACAAAGTATGAATATTAATTTCCTCAGTAGGGATAGGTATGTTATTTGCACAAAATTGCCGGTTTGTGGTTTCGTTTGCAAATTAGTAGCCAGTATGAGAATTTTAGTCAAAGATACTTTAGTCGTAGTAGGTAATAGGTAAGGTAGGTATGTGACGTAATTATGTGTTCGTGATCAGCAAACTTGAGATCCGAGGGATCTTAAATTATTGAAATAATTTTGAACTATGTACCGTGTTTAACGATAGTTCGTTAGTAAGATCAAATTATCGACACTAAAACTCAACTCTGAACAAGATGTGAAGTTTGTACCTACTAACACTTAGAAAGCCTCACGATTGATCTCTCCCAAAATCCTATAACACTCAAATGCTTTATGTTTGCCATGATACAGCACAAACGTGTACAAACCACTATAAATAACAATAAGATATACGAGTGTATGTGATAGAAAGCGGAATAAAATTAGAAAAACTATTCAAAGTGAACGAGTGAATGCATTAACTTTCAGTGGTAAAAGGGCTTGAATAATATTTATTTAAAGTTCGGGGTAAGGTCAAAATAGGTAACTAATGCGCCATCCGTTTGGTGCCGGACGTAAAGAATAGCACCATCCCGTTTCTTCCCGTGGTTGTCGTAAAAGGTGTCTAAGGGACTTATCAGAGAATGGGCAGCAGCGTTCTCTATGCATTTTAACACCATACTGCGATCGCCAACCCGCCTGACAAGCCAAGCTCTTTGGGGGAGGCCTATGTCCAGCAGTGAAAAAATTTCCTCTTTCGGCTGAAATGGTGATGATGAATGCGCCATCGGGTAATTTATGTATTTTTCTAAGATATGATTTTGATCTTAGATAAGAGTTTCAGGCCTGTACTCTAGAACCATGCATGCATTAATTTTGTATGTTATATGGACATTATATAATTGCATGATCCATATTTAATTGCACCAAAAAATTTCCACATCACCAAAAGGTGCTATCCAACAGGACCTTTTGGTGATGTGGAAATTTTTTGGCTTCCTATCTTATCCGAGATCGCTATAAATGAAATGACAACCATTGTGTCGTTATGATGATTTATTCAAAAATCCTTAAAAAAAATTGTCTAGTTTGCTCCAAGTTTTACCCACTGTGCGGAGAGTTCTTCGTTCAGCAGTAGTGAGCACGCGAAATTATATCGTCCGCTCACTAATTGATATGATCGCATCGGCACCGCACCGCAAATGAGTGACGCCTCCTTGTTTCAACACTTTCCAATCAGTTAACTTTAACAGATAATTTGTTTCTAAATCTATTACCTACACATATTATATTATGGTTGGATAGGATTATTCCACTTCGTCCTACCAGTGGTACAAAGTGGAATGTTCACAACTTTGGCGTCCACTGTGTTCCACAAATTGATTTTGGTGGGGCAGATTACACTCGCAATAACTATGAGTTGACTTTTTCTCCGGCTGTCACTGTTTGAATTTGGTGTTATAAATAAAACATTCCCAAAGAAAAAAAAATATCAAAGGACTTGTCCAGTGGGTCAATGAACGATTGACTAGATAGTCAAAAATGAATGTTCAGTAAAGATTGTTATATTTTTATAACCGCTATATTTTCTAGTTTGTCAATTAATAAGCTTTAGGAGTCAGAAACTTGTCAAAATATGGTTTATACTACTAGGATTGTAGTATGTTTGTTTTAATATAACGCCATCTGTGAGTGAACACAGGTACTAACTAGTGGTACATTTTATTAGCCTGGCCAGATTTTGCAAATTTTGGTTAACATTTTTTATTGTAACACGAATACGCCAATATTAGGTACTAACCCATTTGTGTACACACGGCTACACATCAATCTATACATTTCCAGTATAAGCTGATCTCGCATTGTGTAGGATTTCCGTACAATGAGAGGTCCGCGTACACTGGAAATGTATAGCTTGATGTGTAGCCGTGTGTACTGCTGCCATGAATTTTTTCACATATCCAAAAACAACCAGTTAGCTGGCAGGGGGCGACAATTGACTCTTACAAAAAATAGGAATTTAAATCTTAATAATAATAACGCAATAATATTAATAATAATGTCGACTAGCAAGAGTGGTCCTATGGCGTACGGTGGAACATACACAGCTTTTGCGTCGTTTCTCACTCATGAGCCCTGTGACATAGGTGAGAGATAAAGAAGATATTAATGACTCTGCAACCCAACGTTTGCAGCGTTTACAAAGCGATTAAATTATTCAAGATGCACAGATAGAACTTATCAATGGGGATATAACGGTTAGGCATTTTTAGAAAAACAGGAAAAAATGGAATAATGTTTTGTTTAGGCCATCTTCGATTTACCCATCTGTTATTTCAAGTGATTATTATGTAATCTTGTCAATTATTTTAAATCTATGAACTTATATTACGTGATAGGTAGTATAATATTGTATATAATAGTTAATTGGTAAATCTGTGATTTTGAAGAAAAAACCAAAAGACATATCTGAAATAAGGCTTGAAAGAATAGGTTCGCTCCTTTCACTCTAGTGATTATTTACTAAGTAAATATCTTCAGACTTGCATACACATATAATTTTCAGGGCAGGACGATGTTTATTTTAATATTACTCGTACATGTAGGTTCTAAGTTCGATTGATCGACAACTGACTATAGAAACCTGTCGAATTCTAGCAGATAAACAGGTCCTCATATGCATAAAGTTTTTACATGAGGAAGTGAAAAAGTTTCCATATTTATACGCTTCATTATACATACAAATAACAATATAAAAATATACAAGGTTTAGCTCTATAAAACGAGTTCTTTAGTTTTAATATTTGTGCACCAACTGCGTATTCATAGTTAGGTTACGTACAAAGTGTTTTTTTTTTATATTGAATTTTTTTGCAAATGCTACCGATACCTTTGTGTTAGATAGATAAATGTATTTTAAGAAAACTCGGTAAAAATCTGTAAATGTTTTCGTCGCACCCTGTGCATAGAAGTAGATAGGTATGCTTTGGTTACTATTTCCGAAGCTTATGTCATTTAATTATTATTCGAGTGTAAAATTGCAAAATGCATAATTTGTGTTACGTATATGTAGCCTATCTGCCTTACCTACCTTGTCTGTGTGGTGCCGGACGTAAAGAATAGCAGCGCCCTATTTCTTCCCGTGGGTGTCGTAAAAGGCGACTAAGGGACTTTCTAGAGAATGGGCAGCAGCGTTCTCTATGCACTTTAACACCATACAGCGATTGCTAACCCGCCTGCCAAGCGTGGCGATTATGGCGAACCCCCCTTTTAGGGGAGGCCTATGTCCAGCAGTGGACGTCTTTCAGCTGAAATGATGTAAGATGTAACCTATTGCTTGATAAGTTTTATCTTTACCCTGAGCTAGCACCGTCACTAACATTTGTATGCGAGGTCGGAATTCAAATCAAATCTACGAGTGACCTTCCTCCACACACGATCCAGACTGTCGACAGTCATATTGGCCGCGTCTAGATAGATTAGGTATTTGTCGGCGCAAGCGCAGCCTACGAAGCTTGCCAGTCAGAACAATAGATCGCTCAATGTCGCTACACCTCACGAAAACTTACGAAAGCCTTCGCCCGTCTCGCGTGCACGTGGACTAGTGCCGCGGTGTTGTAACATAACAGTAACCCGTAATATCATAACAATAAAACAACTATTTCTTTGGCCGCAATTATTTTGTTTCACAAAGTAATAGCTGCAAGTTCCAAGTAGTTAGATTAAGTGGATTGTTTAAATTTGTTAAGAAACAGTTTAAGGTGGGCCCGCGGCTGTAGCCCGCGAAATTAAAATTTACTTACGTTTTTTGAGTCAGTGTCAGGTTGTTATCTTGATCAAAATATATAGTTCCATGGCATACTTTTTCATGAAATCATGACATTGGGAACAAATCTAGTTAGCAAGAATAGATAATTAATATTTATTTTATTTTCATTGTTTCAATATAATCGATGACTCAATGTCGCAAGTCAATGAATAAAAAAACTATGTTCCAAGTCTAGCACAATAAAAATGATTCTTGGGCAAAAACCTGATTCTGATTGAAGTGCTCAGGGGGCCTAAAATTGACGCTTTGGCAGAATCATAATATGATCTGCATACAATTATTCATACGAGTACATCCCGCAATTCATCTGTTTGACAGCTACTATTGGACATTAGACTTCATTAGAGCAATTCCAAATTTGTGGACCATTTTACGAAACTCCATACAAAACTGTCAAACAGATAAATTGCGGGATATGAATTTGTACGCAGATCATATTAATATTATGATTGTGCCAAAGCGTCCATTTTAGGCCCCCAGGTAAGTAGTAACAAGTCATACTTTTGCCGATTAAAAAATAAAAATATTTCTTCATCATTCAATGGAAATACGTCAAACTTTCCAATTTACTTGTGACCATCTTAGGGCAATGTTTTGTTTGATATGCGGACCGCTACTCCCGGCCATGCCCAATGTCCACCGCAGTCGGAGGTCATCGACCATGGAGTGGACGGGAGCATTATGTTGTGCACACGTCTGCTAACTTCCATTTTTGTCATAAACCTACCTGAGGTTTGTCGCAGTTACGTCATTACGACTTTATAGTAGACATAACACTCATAACACGTCGTTAAAAATATAATTATGGTCAAAATCTAACTGAATAATTTGTTGACAGAATATGACGATATTTATCTATCTTGTATGCTTAAAGCATATTTTCGTTTCCTGTATTTTCAGTAACGTACTAGTTAACCATATTATCATGTTATGGCCTTAAAATAGTGTCACCATCGCTCTTACAACATGCAAAAAAATTAGTTAACAAAACTTGATTATGATCAAAATTAAGTTTATTTTTTTTTATTATTATTGTTATTAGTAGGAAATTAACAATTATGATCAATTCACTGGTATATGGATTTGTAGAATTCCCTTCGTTGTAGTTCTGAGTTTAAAACAACCGGTAAGTATCATCACATTGGTCAGCCAGTAGGTACCATCCGGTATTCCGATCACGCCCGACCCCGCTCGTCTCAGCTACCTCCTACGAAAGAGTTTACTGCTAGACACCGTTCAATCAAACCGAATAAACAGCCTTATTTACTCGATCCTTAGTATTCAAAGATTCAACCATCAAACTCAGATTTAAGCTTAAAATCAAAGTATCGACAAATTATAAGTAAAGGTGACCTAACAAGCTGGCGAAGTTAAATCTGACTGCATCTAAGCACAATTATTCTTTTGTTGGCGAATGGCGAGCAGATACCTGCTACAAAGAATGTAGAGACTTACCGGAGTTGAAACAGGATATAAGAACTACATCAGTGTCAGGTTAGAACTTAATTTCTCATCTAGACTTGGACAAGCATGGAACAAAAAAAACCATCGCAAGTGCCCATTATAGTCCTTATAATAAGGTGCGTAGAGGCCTCTAAGAGCAAAGTGGGGCGCAAAAATGTGGCGCAGTCGATCGATCGAAAGTTGTGTCGTCAGAGTTGTCAACCTTGGCATTTGAACGGGTTCCGGGCCGCGTTGACCGATCGGTGCGAGCGACTCGACCTCTAGCTAAATAAAACTTTATATTAATGATCTTTTATCTACATTATTACTTCTATTTATCGTCTAGACCGTTTACTACATAAAAGTTCAAAGCTTGCAATTATAACGATCGCTGACAAATACACTGAGTGAATGATATTGGCATTTAAGACTTTCCATAAAAATATTTTCACGAATCTATAATCTTAAACTTCTGACTTGATTTTAAATCATTTCATCCGCGGCATCAATAGTCACAAGTATTTCAGATTGTTGGAACTTGAGCAGAAGAAGCTTTAAATACCTAGAATCTAAAGGTTAAATCTCTTGATGAGAAAATTGCAATATAAGAATTATCATCATAGCTAATCTGACTCATCTGATTTGCTTTTGAATTACTCAACATAGTTATGATGGGAAAATAATGCTTAAAGACCGCTTCGACATGCCTAACCACATAATTATGCGTTGAACACCATATTAATATCGTTGTTACAAGTAATGAGACTTAATGGCATTCTACTCTAATTGATTTTGTATTTCTTTTCTATTTAGGTACTTGCTTAACAGCATTACGAGTACAAGCGATAAAATCAATTCATCAGTAGTCGAATTTTCTGTAATGCCTATTGAATCATTTTATTATAAAATCAGGTTTATTCATTTGCGACTGCTTGTAGTCACATACTAAAACGGTCTAATATTAACATCATGATCACATTTGACCTCACAAATGTGATGTTAAATGTCACTTCGTTAAATAGCCTTCACAAGAAATTGGTGTCATGAATCAAAGATCTTTGTGTGAATCAGTTGACGGCTTAAAACATCATAACAATAATTTTCACGCTTTTATGAAAATAATTAACACATGATGTTACATTAACACTTTTGTAAGATCTTTTAACAATAACTGGGTTAAAGTGCTATATAATTACTGAAAAGTTTAATTCAAAAACAAATCAAAGATTGTTATTTACTCGGATACCTACTTGGCAAAAGGTGAAAGTGTCTGTATGTACTTAGCACATACATGAGAACTACTACTGAATGATTGCTTGTCGATGACGTATCTCTTTGATTGGGACGGGTGATATCATACGTTACGGAGGCTGTTCCGGTTGTAACGTAACTCTCAGGCGAGCTTTTGTATTAGAAATGAAGTTGTTTCTTTAGATAATAATACTGCATTTTAGTTGTATATGTATTTTATAAAATTTGCTTATAATGGTTACAAATTTTTACCTACTTCCAAAAAGGAGAAGGCTATAATAATCTGTTCGTCTGAATGTGTTTTTTTTTAATGTATTTTCACCGTTTTCTCCGTCAATTGTGGACCGATTTTGAATATTCTTTTTTTGTTTAAAAGGGTATGCTCCAGAGGTGATCCCATTGTCACCACGTCAAAATTTGATGAGGGACTCCCATGGAAATAGAGGGAAATCCTAAAATTTTATAGGCACACCCATAGCGATTTGTATATTTTTTATAGCAACTCGTGCATTTGCTCTAGCCACCGGAACTACTTAATAACAAGTATTTCACGGGTTGCGATTCAATTAGGTACAAGATAAATTACAAACTGACCCACTAGAAAGTGAAAAACAAAAATATTTTTGCAATAAAAAGAACCGACTTCAATAAAACACTACAAAGTGAAAAATAACTTTAATTTCGGAAGTCGGAAGCAAAAAAACTAAAATATTGATCCAAAGACACCGACTTCCCAAATTAAAGTTATTTTTCACTTTGTAGCGTTTTTTGGAAGTCGGTTGTTATTTTGTTTAGTCGATTCAAATTCAAAATTCAAATTCATTTATTTGCTAGAATGTAGGTACAAATCAAGAACTTAAGAATATCGTGGCCCAATTACATTCTACCATTACATATGGTGTGCAAATATGTCATATTAACATTTAATTTATTAATAAAAGGTGATTTAAACAATGCGATTAAAATTATGCGATGCTATCAATGAGTGCTGCAAATTTTGTCTTTGGCTTTTAACCCCTTTGTGATGAGCTAATCTAATTAATGTGTGGCTAAAATTCCTAAGAAATTATTCATCTAAATATCTATGACAAATACAGGGATTCGAATCGAAAGCTCTGAATATTCTAGGTAATCCCAGCGTCACATCTTTTACCAAAAAAACAACTTGGTGGTCTGAGTATTGCCTAACTCCTTGTAGCAGTTTAGGCAATACTCATGGCAATCAAGTTCTTCTTGAAGATCTTTTGGCGCTCTAATGACAATGAATGAGAGCGATGTTAATAAACATTTTGTGAAATTGTTTTATGAGATATATTGAAAGAACAAGATGGCGGCGTTTTGGACACGCGCCTAAAGAACCTTGTAGCGTTATATGTACGTATACAACATTAGTTTTTGTTTATGCTAAACCCGAAAAGGGGTCATTGTACTCATCATTTTGAACAATTTTTTCTATGGAACCAACCTTGAAATCGCGAAATAAAAATCAGCTGTTCCGTACATTTTGTCGATTTAAGTGAACACAAATGTAGGGAACAGCTGATTTTTTTTTCGCGATTTCAAGGTTGTTCCCATAGAAAAAAATGTTCTAAATGATGAGTACAATGACCCCTTTTCGGGTTTAGTATAAACAAAAACTAATGTTGTATAATAACATAACATCACGCCTGTAATCCCCGCAGGGTTAGGCAGACGTGTACCTATAGTACACCTACATTTCACCAGTTATATTTATTTCCTTATAATAGGGAGCGAGCCTATTACCATCGACTGGGCACATAATCCAGACTTCGAGCTGCTACTGAGAAATTCTTTATGGAAAATCCCAATAACACTTTGCCCGACCTGCTAATCGAATTCAGGACCTGATGCTCAGCAGTAGCGCTTGCGACCACTAGACCAACGAGCAGTCAATGGTAGTATGTATACAACATGTCCCAGAATTAACGCACAACCTCTTAATGGGTCATTGTACTCATCATTATGAACAACTTTTACTATGGGACCAAACGGGGGGTTACTACCTTACCCTACCTACCTACCCATACCTACCTATACCTACTTATTACCTTTGCATGCCGTAAGGTAGAATGTGGAAGAGCAATTTTTTTAAATGTGAACACCTTATTTTGTACCCACAGTCATTGCAAAATAAATGATTTCTGATTTCTGATTTCTGAAACCTGCAATCGCGAAAAAAAAATCAGCTGTTCCCTACATTTGTTCTCGTCAAAATGTAGGAAACAGCCGATATTTTTTGTGGTTTATTAGAGTGAACATAAATTGATTGAATAAATAGGAAATAGGTATCTTTGGTACGCACCTTCCGCCATAGATCTCGTTAGCGAGCGGTGTAAGCTCATCGTCGGAGTTGTCGCTGGCCTCCTCGCGCCGCGTTTTCCCTCCCGACGTCGCCATACTTTACAATTTTTCTGGAAACAATAGGAAAATAATAAGGAAATTGCTAAGTAATGAAACCTAAGCTAAATCTTTGGAACTCTGCATGGTACCTAATATCCATATTTTTACAGGAAAAAGTTGATGTGCTCGCTGAATTGTGAGTAGATTATTCAATACGATTAAACTACGACCGAGTTTCTATACACAGTCATCATTTTATTGAATAATCAAAATTCATCGTTCGACCAAGAAAACGTAATTAGCAGATGTGCAGTGTCTTCGCGTACTTATTAGAACCGTTAACAGAGAAATTGTCGACATCACGAGTTTACGACTTTCCATTTTGGACGGCTCCAACTGTGTCCACTGTCACGCTTTTACGGACTCGTGGCTTGGACTCGTGAATCTGACTGTACCGTATTGTGAATATCAACAAGCTTGAAGTTTAGTATGAATCAGCTTCAGTTTTTTCAATATTGTGACTGCATTTTGATTGGTTAGGTGAGAAACGAACTTTAGAAAAAAACCGGCCAAGTGCGAGTCGGACTCGCGCACGAAGGGTTCCGTATCCATAAAAAAAAAACTACTTACTAGATCTCGTTCAAACCAATTTTCGGTGGTGTTTCATCATATATTTTTTTTAGTTTTATCATTCTCTTATTTTAGAAGTTCAAGAAGGGGACACATTTTACCACTTTGGAAGTGTCTCTCGCGCAAACTATTCAGTTTAGAAAAAAAATATATTAATAACCTCAATATCATTTTTGAAGACCTATCCATAGATACCCCCATGTATGGGTATGATGAAAAAAAAAAATGAGTTTCAGTTCTAAGTATGGGGAACCCCCAAAATTTATTGTTTTTTTTTTCTATTTTTGTGTGAAAATCTTAATGCGGTTCACAGAATACATCTACTTACCAAATTTCAACAGTTAGTTCTTATAGTTTCGGAAAAAAGTGGCTGTGACAGACGGACGGACAGACAGACATGACGGATCCATAAGGGTCTCTTTTTTGCCATTTGGCTACGGAACCCTAAAAACCACTATTGCCTACAAAAATTACCAAATACTTAATTGAAATATAGTACCTATTCTAAGTGCATCTTCTTTATTATCAGTATCAGGTAGTAATCCGCAAAACTGAATAGTCGCATCATAGCATAAGAATAGCATAATCAGCCTATAATGTTCCCAGTGCTGGGACGCAGGCCTCCTCTCTGTAAGAGGACGTGTGCCATAATCCACCACGCGGGCCCAGTGCATGTTTGATGTCACATGTCTTCGAATTTTTGGTTCTAGGACATGCCCGTTTCCTCACGATAATTTCCTTCACCGTTTTGAGAGCAGTGGTGATGAAATAATTTACACAAAGTAAAGTGCCTGCTTGGGTTCGACTTCGAATCCACGACCTTCAACTCGTAAGTCGCAGCCGTTCCCACTGAGCCACCACTGCTCTCCGTTAAATCAAAATTAGATCAAAATATTTTATTTCATATAAGCCTACATGGGCACTTATGAAACGTCAGAACTCAGAAGCTAGGTGCACGGTTCCAATTGGTCGTTTCCTATGGAGAAGAGCCGGCAAGAAACTCCACGGATACTCTTTTAAAAATAATTGGCTTTTACAATGTTTTCAAACCACAGCGTTAATAGGTATGAGAGGACAGTGTAGGCCCGTCAAAAGTACCAGGTACTTAATAAAATAGAAAATTGTCTACAAATCTACAGTCTAATAACCCTACAACGTTCTCACATTAACAAAACATTTAATAAAAACCGGCCAATTGAGTCGGACTCGCGCATGAAGGATTCCGTACCATTATCTATAAAAATGGTAAAAAAATCATGTTTCTTGTATGGGAGCCCCCTTAAATATTTGTTTTATTTTAATTTAATTATTTATTTTTAAAGTCAATATATAACTTAATATTCTGTGAATATTTCAAGCGTCTACCTGTTGCCGTTATCAATATCGAGCAAAAACGAGCAAAAAATCACGTTTGTTGGAAGGGGGGTTGGGAGCCCCCCTAAATATTTATTTTATTCTGTTTTTTAGTATTTGTTGTTATACAGAAACAGAAATACATAATCTGTGAAAGTTACAACTGTCTAACTATCACGGTTCATGAGATACAGCCTGGTGACAGATGGACATACAGACAGACGGCGGAGCCTTAGTAATAGGGTTCCCGTTTATAAATATGTGAGCACCATGTATCTATCACATAATTAATTTATCTGTCATTGCTTCATTATTAATTCTTTTTACCTATTGTGGTATAGTAATTTTATTCTAGGTGCATCGTCTTCACATATACTCGTAATTATATAATTGATGTACCTATACAAAATATTGTAAAACATTTTAAAAGAGTAATGGTGGAGTTTCTTGCCCATTTTCTCCATACGAAGCTACCTTTTGGAAGGGGCGACTAGAATCAATTCTATTTTATTTGTAAATTTTGACGTTCAAAAGTGCCTATTTGAAATAAATAATATGACTTTGACTTTGTTTTACGCTTTGGGTACGGAACCCTAAAAACGATAAAAAATAGGTACTATTGAAATAATAAAAGTTATAACGCTGTTTAAATTAAAATTGTAGGTATACAACCTGTTTTTTTTTTATATCAGATAACTCTAGGGTTATATTATGTAGGTAAAAATAATACTAAAACTCCTAGAATAGGTGGTCCAAAAATGCATCGTTTCGGAGATATCATCAATCATAATTAAATTAGGTCAAAAATTGTCACCAGTATGACGAATCTTTACTTTTGCGAGGTTGCCAAACTTCGCAGTAGTGTAGTAAAATAAAATATGTTGGTATCGGGGCTTCCCGGCGGCAGCTAGTGAAGGGAAAGCTACCTTGTCGACGTTGTCATATTTCACGTAAGGGTGTTTTACATTAATAATCGTGACTTTGGCGAATTATTTTGTATGAAAAATGAAAAAAAAAAAACGAAGGATTGGAACATAACTCATATGCCAGTTGATTCTTTGATATGGCCTCAATCATACCCTAGAGTTATGGGATATCAAAAAAAACACGTTGTCTAATGTCAAATAAAAAAAAGATTATGTCAAGGAAGTATGTAAAAAAACAAAAAAAAATATCGTAATTTGGGAGCAGTTAATAGACATTTACATATTTTTGCCGTTAATGAGGTACTAGGAAAGCCACATGTGCAGCAGGAATTATTGCCAAACTTCCTTGTCTTCAACGTAGTCCTTAATCTTACAATATCCTTTTTTGATTACTCTTTTGGTGGTATGAGGAACAGGGTGTAAAGTTCACTCATCCACCATAGAAAAGGGAGGATCCTCCGACCAGACGGGTGTCGTGTCTGGTGGGCAACTGCCCGACGGTTGATGTCGGGACGTTGTATATATGCTAGTTGCGTGGTAAACTCTGCTTGCGCGATGCAGGATTTGCGTGACGTCAGTGTGACGCGTAGTTCGCACGTGGCGATGTTGATGCCGCTACACTCTTGTCTTAAACTTCCTTGGCTTCCAGTCGCATCATATCCAATATTAAATATTGTTAAATAAGTATGCAAGAATGTTTCGTAGCACCTTCGTAGCGCAGGTAAACTAGCCTGCTACGAAGGTAGACAATAACAAAAGCACAACACAGATACCTCAAAGGCTAGCCTTTGAAACGATCTATAAACTGATCCTAATTTATGGTGCCCTCTCGAATGAGCGCACGGCTGACCTTTCAAATAAAGGTTAAGTATTTAACCGCAGGGACTATTTATTTCATATAGTATGCTAATATGCGTCTTACCTACAAAGTGTTTATAATTTAAAATTCTTTGTAAATATGTAGAAAATCCTTGTAAAACAATCAACGCTGATAACAATCGAGGCTGTAGCTTTTCACCTTCTTAGTTGTAATAAATTAGCTGTTTAGTGGCCAAGGCTTATGTTTGGTCGTAAACAGTTGCATCAAACAAAAAACCATTCGTTATCAGAATAATCAAAATCACTAGATAATTCTGTTTCAAGTATACGACTGTCTCTTTAACACCCTGAAGGTAAATTATCGGAGCTGTTCGGAGAATAAGAATGTATCCAGTGCGTGAATCACAGCCTGCCCAGCAGAACTCTCGCGCATTCCACGGAGAGCCCTCGACCTTGCCGGTCATTCATCCCTCGCAGAGTTATGGACCTTCGCCAGTGATTTATTGCTCATTCATATGCGCCTAACCACATATTTTGTATATCTACGCAGTGAATTTCTAAAGATTGTTTTCTTTTCTGTCAGTGTCACGACGAAGAAGGTATCTTACGTCAATATTATGGAGTTCAAATTTTCCTGTTAGGTATACTTGCAAACAGTTCACGTTTCCGTAAGGAAGACATGGGCAGGTACAACAACCTCTTCGCAAGGAAACAACATGTTACTAAGGAAAGTGTTACAAAATAAGTATAACGATTACGCCCCTCAGTTTTTGTTACAATTCGTAACTATTGAAGTCTTAGCTAATTGTTCTTCATTTAATATCGCAACACTAAAATATAAGATTATATAACATTACAATAGGCAGAACCTGACACGTATCGCGGATGTAACACTTTCAAGGTACCAACACAAAGAAGTCATAAACATTGTTAGGCTGGGTTATTGCATTGAGCAGGCAATGTCCATCGTATCAGATCATGGCACTGTGGGCAGCAGGCTGCGCCCGCGCCGAGGCCCGCAAGGTCAGCGACTTCGGACTCAGCTGGACAATTGACCCCACCCTTACAAGCACTTTAGAGCAAATAGCTATTCTATGTAGCTCAAGACTTATTGGACTCAATAAAGATAGTGCACGCAACGGCTATACGATCTGTATTAAGAATATCAATTTTGTTATTGTATGTTTTCGTCGCGTAGGAACAGACTACAAAATCTGACTAGGTAGGTATTGGAATGCCATTGAAACTTAAAAAGTCAATTAAACTAAGATAACAATACATACCTACGGAAATCTGATTTTCACTACTTATCATTAACATATTAATGGAATAAAGTGAGTGATTATTTTCTAAATGCAAGCGAAAATACGAGTAATGCTAGTTGTTAAATTGTTTTTCTTTTGTGAAACATAACTCAAATATGTTTTACAAAACTTAAACGAACGGTTGGTATTTCACAAAGAATGCACTTATAACGATGTCTTAACATTCGACGCTTTACTTAATTTAAGTTTTAATAAGTCTGACGTGATTCGTAATAAGCGGAAACGATCAAATATTATGTACGAGCTAATGTAGGTAGTCTTCTACCTGCCAGAATAAGGTTAATAACCAGACTGCGTACACAAAAGGTAATAAATTAATAAAAAGTATGAATTTTTGGGTCAATAATTTAATACCAGTTAGTTGAAACTAACGTGTTTTTTCGAAAGTGTGAGATAGAGCTGTGTATTGATTGGCTGAGAATCGGAATACGAATCTACGATTATCTCCATAAGGAGAAAAACAATCAATAGATTGATTGTTACAATACAATGCACATTCATACATTGTAAATGACATCAAAGCACTAGCAATGCATTAGTAAATTATAATTTAAATCGTATTACAAGTACCACTGTTGTCGGACTGGTAGCGACGGCCGCCGGTTTACTTTCACTGCTAGAGGCCGTCAGCTGGCAGCCCTCACCCCCGCGCCCGCCCCGCACCGCCCCTCCGTCCTCCTCACTGCTGCGCAACACTGCCTTATATTCGTACTTTCATAGCTTTACATAGTGTCGCTATCAAGTATATGCCTTGCACAAGATGATGAGTTAACGATCAGGAATGCTTTGCCTAACGCGAGCCTAATTCACAAGACCAATGGGAGTGTAGGTAATCTTCAGCTTTTAAGGAGTGCCGATTGATGTTAATTACAAGAGTTGGTGAAACCAGTTTCTAAGATGATTGGATGCGAGTGAGCTATGAATTTTAAGATTTTCTTGTTTTTTGGAGTGTTTACGATTAATCAGCTACAAACAAAATTAAACATTCCCCCGAATAAAAGAGATTTGAAATTGGTATAGCTCTAAGCTCATTAATATCTTGTGCTTCAACTCTTAACAATCTTTAATTAGTTCTTCTTTTGTAAAAAGTAATGTAGTCAGTAAATGGACATGTGCTAATTTATGGTCATTATTACATGTTATTAAAGTGTTCTGGCCTTAAAACGAATATTTATTTAATTTGCCTACAAAATGACCAACAATTTGAGTCAACAGGATGTCAGGAACTACAATCAATTTAAAATGTCGGAAAAGCTTTATGACCCAAATTACTTTTAGGAGATAAAATTATCATTTATTCGTTTTTATAGCGAGTCAATAAAGAAGTCATAATGATCTTAATGCAAGTAAGTATCACGCTGGATTACCGAAGCGTGGAGGAGTGGGGCAGAGCGACCTCGAGCCTGCGGCGGAGCCAATCTACACCCAAGTGACTTGTCATCTACTGACACAAGGAGTTATATTCCTAGAAACATTTTTGCAGTTCCAAAAAAACCCGGATGCGATTCAAGAACTGGCTCAGTTGCATAGAACCTGTATCTTTGTCAGATTTATAAAAGAAAAAGGGTCACAGTGACGTCTTCAAGAATCGTTTATTTTCTCGCTGTAAAAATATACTCGAGGAACGAAACTTTTTATAGGTAGCTATATAAAAATAGTCGCAGAACTGTTACATAATCAAACAACAAGCGCTCGATCGTTGCGTTATGGATCTATCTAAACTTATTTCTGCCCTACTTTACCGTAGTTAGCCTCGACGAGAATATATCCTATCTGATGCCTATTAGATTTGTGTTCGTTTGTTACTCAATCACAAATCAATGAAACAATTACCAAAACCAGATTAATTTTTGTACATAGTCATAAATTCCAGGTCAAAGTGAAGGTTACATGCACGAGTTGATCCAAAAAATCATGTCAATTAAATTATATTTAATTACGAAAGAAACTGTGAAACTTTATTTCATGCAACCTTGCAACCTGATGAATGACTAAATGGCTATGTACTATACTGATTAAAAAGGAGTCAACTGACTAACGCCCGGATTCTGGAAAGAAAATTATTGACGCGTCAAAATTAAACGGAAGTCAAGTGATACGATTGGCTGTTGATATTTAATTCAACCAATCACAGCAGGTTACGCGCGGTTGGCAATTTTTTTAGCTAATTTCTGTGTTGATTTTCGTTCTAGAAACCTGGCGTAACTTTCTTAGGCCCGTATTGATAAACGTTACTCAGCCCAAGAGCTCGCACTTGATAACAGTCTTGAGGTCATAACCGTATTAATAAACATAATAATTGATGTACTCAAGTTACGGCTTGGGTTTACGTTATCAGCCGAGTGATGGACTGATTAATAAACGAAAATCGACACTTAAGTATACAATAGGTGTGTGTACTCGAGATGCTTAAATCTGAGTTTAGGCAGTCCGTGACTTGAGGTCGTGATTAGTGGCGCGAAATATGAAGTTTGAAAATATTTTGGGTGAAATTAGATTATTACGATGAAATAGAGTACTATCACAGTATTGTATAGCCTTTGCGATATCGTTTACTTACTAACAATCTCTAAAAGGGATGCCTCGAATCCTTTTGAATTACCAAGGGAAAATTGTAAAAAACAATTCAGATTTGTTCAAGTGTCAGTGTTGTATAACGTAACATTAATAAAAGACTCATTGCTGAAATACAGTAACAGAGGTCTTCCAATTTCCCAAGAAATTGCTGTCCTATTAACTTTAAGGTTTTATGCTACAGCATCATTTCAGGTGAGTAACCTACCTAGGTAGATTTAACAATTTATTCAATTACTACTTTTATGTATAACGTACATATTATGTACTTCTTTAGTTGCATAAAGTTTAATAAATAAACTTTAAAAGTAGGTATCTTATAAATCTAATAAAATTACCTAATCTAATAATAGTGTTCTTCTAGTTTTAACAAAATAAAAGTATTTCAATAAATCTTACGACTTGTCAAGAACGAAATGTGATGAATGTCATTCTAAACTTCGGTCACTGTGGAGTAATCGTTCATCAAGTACAGCTCCTTGAGGAGCTGATCCTGGTAACTGAGATGCTGTTTTCATGTGTTTATTAATTAGTTATGATCTTGAGATGCTGATAACGTAATAATGGCGTATCAAATAAATACGCACTTGAGTACGTAATTGGGGAATGTTTATTAATACGGGCCTTAGACTTAGCTACTTGACTTGACTACTTACCTGGGCTTGTTTTATGCTTTTAGTAACGTAGAGCCGCAGTTGGGTTTTTTAAAGTTACTACTTAGGCGGGATGGGGTAAAAATTTGTAGGCCGGCTAGAAAAAATTGTTATGAAAATGTGGTCTCAGGTGCTCCATCAATACCTACCTAGTAGTTAAAGGGCCGATTCCACTGATAGAAATCTAAAAGTGAGCAATTTACTGTATTTTTAGGAGCTATTCTGCTCATCACGCCGAAAATCTTCATCAGATCTTCACCAAATTTATATGAGACCAACATAAAGTTACTACCTTTCAAATAAAAAAAGAACCATCGAAATCGGATCTCATAAGGCGAAGAAATCCAGTGGCCCCCTTTTTGGAGGAAGTACCCCTCCAATCAAAAATCACCGTCGACAAAAAAATCTATAAAGTCGTTAAACCTGTATACCAACATTCGTTCAGATCGGTTGAAAAATTCGACCTGCAGAGGAGTACCAACAAACTGACAGAGGAAAGCAAATTTTGCCAAACTTGAGGCAGAGACGCTTCGCTCGCTCGGTCAATTAGCAATCTCTACCAGGCTACAACCGATCAGTCAATCAATTACTTACCGAAGCAAATATGACATAGGGATAGGGAGGATATAATATAAGGTATAGAATAGAATATAAATTTATTTATTCTAGTAACCAAGACTCAACAAGATTTATAAGTAAAACTTACGACTATGTTAGTAAGCAGAGATACTAAACAAAAACAATATACGAAATAATGATTGGTCACCGTTGCGACATCCCATGAGAGACGGCACAACAGTGACCCACGTAAGCACAGTCCAGGCGACTCGCAACCATACTTAAGACACTGTTGGTGCTATAAAAGTTTCGAAAATGTATCAAATACGATATATTTCCAACAGCAACACCGTTGGCCCCACTGACTAAAACCGCTAGAATTCAGAGCCGTAAAAATGTAAACTTATTTTTATCAATGTTTTGTTAGTTTAAGATTTTACATCAGAAATGATGATTCTAGTTTGGTATTTCTATGAATAAAAAACAAACAATACAATTTCATAAATATCTAGTCCCATATACTTTTTAGAAACTTTCACCGATATATCGATACTTTTTTTCGATATATCGAAATCGATATCAATATTTTATTTAAATATCGATACGATATATATCGATACTTTTTGGCACTACTTGCATCCCTAGTCCGAGGAAGAGAAAAAATTGAACGGGAAAAAGCACTGCATTCTGTTCACGACATGTGCACAATTTCTGAGCAGTAATCTAACAAAAGTACTAAGGCTTGCATGAATTCACTATAGTATTTCAATAATTGCTACTAATAGGATTTGGATGAAAGGCACAAAGTCCACAGATACTTTTTAACCTGGATTAACACATATGATACTGTTACTCCCAGTCGTAGGATATTTACTGACATCCACGCAGGTGAAGCCGCGGGCACAAGCTATTACTTAATAATTTGTACCTACTTACGAAAAAAATATTAAGTCCATAACTATTTTGTGATATGTAGGTATGCTTAAATTTTAATTCTGTAAATGATATTTCAAAAATAATTTCATGTCTTGATAGAAATACACACCGATTCAGGAAATATTTTTTAAATATTTATGTATGCTCTATACCAATGTAACTACTTATATATCATAAAAGCTTTGCTGACTTTAATAAATACCTTTAAACGCTGTACTATGTTACAATACTGACATTTCATTTATTTACTCCACTCTCACTCAGTTGCAGAAAGCTCACCATTAACCCTTCATTACATAAAGCAGCATTATCGCTAATGAATTCATTACTTTAATGAAGTTGCACAAACAAATTTTAGATGGCATTAGACATTTTTAATGTCACTTTAGTTAAAGAAGACTTTAAACAATATTGCCAGGAACAAATTACCATATTGAACGAAAAGAGTGAACATTTGCGTTCTGATATTATCCGTACGTACAAGTACACCACAATTTTAGCATAAGATATAGTAAATGTAGTTGATTTATGTGTATTCAGTGTACTCTGTGGTTTAGTCTAGTTTAAATAATCTGGTTTAAGGTGTATACGCTAAGGTATCCCGCGAAATTCAAATTTACCAACGTTTTTTGCAAATTTTATACTTCTGATTCATATTCTAATGATTATAATTCTGTAAAGCCATATTGGTTATGGTCGCGAATCATAATTAGATCAACATACAATGTGTTACTGTCCTGCAAATTACAAAAAAGGTAATAAGATTTGAATTTCGTGGGCTACCTTAGCGCATCCCCCTTATTATCACTCAGTTGCAGAAAGCTCACCATTAACCCTTCATTACATAAAGCAGCATTATCGCTAATGAATTCATTACTTTAATGAAGTTGCACAAACAAATTTTAGATGGCATTAGACATTTTTAATGTCACTTTAGTTAAAGAAGACTTTAAACAATATTGCCAGGAACAAATTACCATATTGAACGAAAAGAGTGAACATTTGCGTTCTGATATTATCCGTACGTACAAGTACACCACAATTTTAGCATAAAATATAGTAAATGTAGTTGATTTATGTGTATTCAGTGTACTCTGTGGTTTAGTCTAGTTTAAATAATCTGGTTTAAGGTGTATACGCTAAGGTAGCCCGCGAAATTCAAATTTACCAACGTTTTTTGCAAATTTTATACTTCTGATTCATATTCTAATGATTATAATTCTGTAAAGCCATATTGGTTATGGTCGCGAATCATAATTAGATCAACATACAATGTGTTACTGACCTGCAAATTACAAAAAAGGTAATAAGATTTGAATTTCGTGGGCTACCTTAGCGCATCCCCCTTATTATGTTATATTAATTTTAACATGTATGCAGTCTAGAGCTCCTGCCACACGTAGATATCCATCAATTTCTACGTAGTTCCGTCCGGTCTGGCATTTTAATATAGAGGTGGCTTAATTTTGCTAGTTCACGGGATACTTTTTGGATAAACAAACTGACAAATAACCCGACCCAACCTGTTTCCGACAAACTGTTGATTTATTTATGTTTATTAAATCACCCAATACTTTCTGGAAAGATCCAGTGGCGAAAAATCTCAAAAATATTAAAAGCTGTGTAAGGTCATTAATGGATTTATTTCTTTGCGTCACTGGTTCTAAATCTTAATCAAGTAGGTTACAAACGAAACTCTTCTCCATCATGTTTTAAAAATAAATTCACTCGGTCTGGGATTCGACGGCGAGGTACCTAAATCTATTAAATAAGTATCAGATAATGACGAAAGACTGGTTAAAGACATCTTTCAATTACAGAAATGCATTCAAGTACTGTACAAAACACTAATGTTGCTCTTTAATGGATGCTTTTCGGCCCATTAAAATTAAAAAATCTGAAATGTCAAACTTAAAGTTCACCACCTGCTAATGGGCGCTAATGAAGTTACGTGCAACGTAAAAGTGTTTAAAATGGCCGGTTTCATTAGGTTTGACATTTCATTAGTTAAATTTAATGGAGCATTAAAATAAAATAAAAAATGGTTTTGTGCAATGATTTAATGCTACATTAGTGTTTAATGTAGTCTTTAAAATTTAAAGATCGTTTCTGCAACTGAGTGTCTGCCTGCTATGAGTAGTGACTCGTAGCAGTGGGCGTGCGTTGATGTCTTTTGTAGAGCAACTTTGCAATAATTGCATGCTTTGCAAAATGCTTGTATTATTACTGTGTTAAGGCGCAGATATATGATTTTAGTGACTTAAATCTGTTATTACGCCTTCATATAATACAAGTTAGTTATGCAAAAAATGTATGTTAAACTAGAACGCATACATATCGATTCTATATGTATTGTAGTAAAATACTTTATGAAACAAATTCAGGAAGTAATGTCTACCCAAAACTTAAAAAACGATATTACTTTCAAGCTACTTAACATATTTTCATGCTTTTTTTTTTGTATGAATAGACTGTTTTAATAATTATAATTATATTTGTGATTTTTTTCAAATATTCATATTTTCGTTACTAAAAATAAATATTCCCTATGAAAGTTAATGGTGGCGCGGCGTGAGGGCGACGCGCATTTGTATGGCCAAGGTCAACGGCGATTATCTGACCCTTAACACGTATGTGTTACATGACTGCTTAGTGGTTATGTTGTTTTAATTGACATTAACGTTTTATTAGACCTACATAATATAAATTTAATGTTTGAAAAATAAAGAATAGTGGTCGAAGGAGCTATGAGCTTGATTTCAGATACAATTAAAACTTTATTATTAGTTTTTAAAACGCTATCAGTTTAACTAGAAATCGAAAGCAACTTGTATAATTTGATTGATTAGCTACCAGTGGCGAAGGGTGGTTTTATGAGAAAGGTAAGCTGGAGCAAAACAATATACTGTCTATACAAAATAAACTCGTCATGACGTCGAAGAAATTGAACCCACGGCAAGCCGGACACGAGTACGAGTTATTTTAGAGCAAAATGTTTTGTTGTTGGGATATAAAGACAAAAAATGTAATGTATTCGTTTTGTAATATTTTAATTTTACGGTGTATTACATACCTATAGTGTCATGATATTATTTGGCATTATTAAACCGTCAAAATTTCGACTATGCCATTTTTCAATGACGATAGAGTGGTTGTGTTCCAAATTTCCGAAGGGAAGCCGGTAGGAATCGTGTTATACGGTGCTTTCGCCCCTGTTAGGTACCTAGTTGGTGACTTAAAATCAATATAAGTAACAAAAATATGTATTCTACATTCAAAGTTACTTAATGATAAAAGGTATCTACAATAGATTCACGTACTGATCTACCGTTACATACGTAGATAGGTATAAACCGTTCTGGTACGTAACCGACATGCTAATCGCACCCCACTTTCTTCCGGTCAAAGTAGTCAAGGTCTGGTCACAAACAATTTGCGTTTGACAATTTATTAATGGTTAATGAAAGTAAGCAATTAACCATTATACTAACGACCATGAAATACTTAGGAATGTTTAGAAGTTATATACATAAAAATTAATATAATGGGCATTTATGTAGGTACTGCTAGCTACGATCAAGAAATAATAAGTCGGATATAAATATTAAACGAAATTACGAATACGGAAACCAGCTCAAGGATTGTGCACGAAAGTGGCTCAATTCCGTTGCAGCTTGCATTGCGTTATTTCTACATTTGTGCGTTGTCATCTGTAGCAGCAAGAACGCAATGAACGTTGAAATGTATTGTAGTTTCTTGAGACTTTGCGTCATGCGCGCGTTTTTTTTATTTAGAACTTGGTAAAGGTCTGCGTTATTGAATAAAAGGCATTTGAAAGCGTTGACTGTCATTGTATTATATCGACTAGAAAAACAACACAAAATGTTCGGTGCTTCGACATTTTCCAAGCTTCCTCATACAATGATACGGTGGAAAACTGTCAACCATATGCCAAAAAAAAATCAATTAGCTATTCCCAATTTCTCATGTGCCATGTGGTGCTGGACGTAAAGAATAGGACCCCCCTATCTCTTCCCGTGGATGTCGTAAAAGGCGACTAAGGGACTTACTAGAGAATGGGCAGCAGCGTTCTCCTGCCTGCCAAGCGTGGCGATTATGGCAACCCCCCCCTTTTGGGGGAGGCCTATGTCCAGCAGTGGACGTCTTTCGGCTGAAATGATGATAATGATGAATTTCTCATATAGGTACTTAGTTCGTGGCGAATATGTCGCAATACGAGAGGCCTTTCGATATAGTGCACTTTGTGGGCCCGAGTATGCAGATCTTTATGTGTATCCGTTATCTACCCACACTTTCGCATGCAACTCTTTGACAATTCAACTGACCGACTCTTTGACAATTCAAAAGTGCCTGTAATTGGTTTAATTGAAATAAATGCTTTGAGTTGAGACTCTTACTAATAAAATCCAACAATATCCAGCCGCTTGCCAAACTCCCGTCACACAATTCTCATATGTAAACAAGTAGGAGCAAAAACGAAAATTCCTTGAACAAACCTTTAATTACGCTTTGTATTGCAAGCGCGCCTGCGCAACGCAAAGATTATTATTAATTAGTTAATTGCACTTGGCTAACGTAATAGTGGGCACTATTGCGGAAACCATCAAATTGTTCTTGTTCTAGTGAGAACGACCCTCTAGCAGCGGATGTGAGCGAGGCCTGAACGCTCGGCTTTAGTGTGCATATACTTACTGGTACTGTTCTGAAGCTGTAATTACTAGTGTATGATAATATAAATCAATCAAGTTGTCCTATCGAAGTTTCACTACCGGGCTTATATTACCTATGGATTATAATAGCTTTTTTATGGCGTTGAAATCGGTAGGAGAAAACTTTGACGTGAAATAATCCGTTGCCAGTATTATTTAAAGGTTTGTTTCCTATTTTTTTTGTTTAAGGTTGGATAGTTTTTATAAGTAATCCATCAGGACTTTGTTGTACACTTGTAAATGGGACAAAACAGAATCTGCGCCACATCCAACCAACATAAATAAAAAATCATATTATGCCCTAATTGTTATAACTATTAGTCTACCGATAATAATGAAGTCAGTCAACCAGCAAGATTTTGTATTTGTTACAAAACTGCGAAATTACATTACTTTTATATCAATTTACCGAACAAAGTTACGTGAAGATCTGTAGATATGATGCCTCACCTTATGTAACGTACGTAAAGGTATGAATTACACAATGAATTAAACCTTTTTATGTAATTTAATTATGTATCACTTCAGCATATCTATTACAGTTGGTGTTTAGAGGTCGTTTGTCGACTGGCTAAGGAAATACCGCGGTCTTTGTTTCCCATTCTGTATCCCATGCCGCCTACATTCACTTTTGTTGACGAGACAAGCTTCGTACGGCCACCATACGGTCCACAGCTTCGCCAAATTTTTGAATAAATAACACATTATGAATCATATTAGACACGTTCTTTGAACGATCAGTCTCACTTTACATAAATGATGTTACGAAACTTTCGAAAGAGAAACCAGTGTAGTCTCGCGTATGTTAGGACTTAACAGCAGATATCTACAATATAAGTTTCAGGAATTGGTAGCTATATAAGATGCGGTCATGTGTGGTCAATAAGCAAGGAATCTTACAGTCGGCACACACTTTCGCAGCTGATCGTACTCAACAGCCTCGAGGGCTGAAAGGTCATATCCATGTCAGAATACGGCTTCGTTATAGGAGTTTTGAACTGAACTTACCGTTGAATGTATCCTCAGAAGATAGTCTTGTCGTAATCCGTATGTGTACTGTGTATCACTTCACAATGTTGAGGTAAAGCGTGGAGTGCACTCGCGGGACGGCGTCGCTGCGCATGGTTCGCGCGTGCGTTCGGTTGGCGGGCCGTGCGCTCACTGGCGGACTGGCTGCTAACGACCCCTTACTTCACACCAAAGAAGCGAAGTCTCTACTGACTCACCTGAGACACAGACTTAACTCACATTTTTGAAGGGATTTCCCAAATTATTAACAGAAAAACTTTTTTACAAAAAAAAAAACAACCGACTTCCCAGAAAAACACTATAAAGTGAAAAAAATACTATAATTTCGGAAGTCGATGTTTTTAATCTGTATTTTAGTTTTTTGCCTTTTAAATTATGGTACCTACCCCACACCAATTCGTATACCACTACTTGTTAAGTAAGCAACAGTGACAGGAAGTATTATAACATCATCAATAAACACAAAGTGGAAAAAATACTTATTATCGAAACTAACTCAAAAACTACCCAAGCAAAAATAATAAAAATTATATGGGACCACCGCGTAAGATTCCTCTACCAAAGGAAAAAAGAATTCTCAAAAAAATTGGTCCAGAATTGACGAAAATATCGATGAACATAAAAAATTAAAAAACACAGACGAGCATAATTTATAACCTCCTCCTTTTTCGAAGTTTTTTTTTTTTTTTTTTCTGGGTCATGGTTTATATATATGATAAAGTTTCTGGTGAGAGATAGAATGCAAGTTGCAATCGACAGGGATCATTGGAGCAAAAGAAAACAGGTCTACTTCGGAGCTAATCCGAAGTATCGGCCGAATGTTCGGCCGTTTTATAACTTCAATAGTTTCCTTTTTTGACTTTGAATCTTTACCACCCTCTAAGTCACATTTTTGACTTTGGCTGACGTATTTTTTTGTTTTTGGCGCAGTCAGCCATAGTTAGCCGTAGTCAAGCAACGGCCGACCATTCGGCCGATACTTCGGATTTATGTTCGTAGTAGAACCCCAGCTCTTGTTGTCATGGATATGGTCCACGGTTTTGCACATTGGCTCTTGCTCTTGGAATGGCTTGTAGGGTCGCGGGTTCATCCCAAAAATAATGTTTGTTGTTCACATTGGCTCTTGCTCTTGGAATGGCTTGTAGGGTCGCGGGTTCATCCCAAAAATAATGTTTGTTGTTCACATTTGCATACTATAAAATACGATGTCATTAAAGAGTCGGATATGGCTGTAAAAACACCCGCTATAAAGGGAATCACCTTTTGTATTTGGTGAGGCGAAGTTGAAAAAAAAAGGATTATGAGTAATAAAAAATAAGTTCTTTAAATTCATAATTATAATTTTTATAAATGCAAGAATAAAGTGTTGCACAGCAATCACTAATTACAAGAAGTTCCGTTTAAATGCAAAACCGCAGGAATACATCAGATGATCAATGCAGTGGCGGATTCTACTTTGAGTACACAATTTTATTTTCAAAATTCTTGTTTATAAATTATGTAAGTTTGATTTTTTCTAAAAACCCATTCAGAACACTGCGAGTAGGTTCTGTCTACGGAAAAGGCGCTGCGTTTGATATAATTGCAGTTGTAACATTACCGAACTCAAAGGCACAGTTTCGGGCGACTAGAATCAATTCTATTTTTTTGTAAATATTGACGTTCAAAAGTAACATAAATGTGCCTATTTGAAATAAACAATTTGACTTTGACTTTTCTATGTATGAAGAACATTTTTGGGCTATATTTAAAGTTATTAAAAAAAATAGTTTTAATATATTTTAAGTATGTACTTCCAAAAAGATGAATATATAATAGCACAATATCCAATATCGTTAGAGATAAACTACGATAACATGGCGCGCCCCTCCTAATTACTGTTTCAATGTATTAGTCAAATCCTTACGAAAAAATAAATAATTGGATTTATTTTTATTTTGATGGCTGTTTCGCACACAATGCGTTGTGAGTCTTGGTGGCGCTTTGTAAATACTGTTTTAAATACTTTCAAACGTTTTGAATTTTGGAGGGGCGCGCCATGTTGTCGTAGTTTATCTCTACTCGCGTATTTGTGGATGTTTAATAAAATTTTCCGACACTATAATCATGTGCTGCATCATGCGTAGTGATCGTGGAAGCGCACCGTGGAACGACGCGGCGGCGGCGGCGTGTCCTCTACGTCGCTGTCGAGCGCGGGCTCGTAGCTGCGGTTCACGTACGCACCCACAGCCGATGAACGACCGCCCATGTCATCCAACTATCAAACACATAATAAACCGTTTTGAATTTGAAGATAATGCTGGTTTTCTAAAGTAGAACATTCACGATCAAATTTGAATAACATAAAACCATTAGTAAGTAATTGCAATGTAAGTATACCTTACCTTATTTTTTTTTTTTGGTTGGGAAGTTATCAAATAACTTCTCCCGCTCTGGGCTGAGCTAGGGCGTGTCAGACTTTTACTGACTAAAACTCACCCGTGTTCCTTCCGTTGCCTGTGTGCCGGGGCCACGATATCCCTTTCGGACAAACTCGCAACCCCGGCAGGCATTGGCCCTAACGGACCCCGTCAGTTGGTGCTGACATCTCTTTGAGGCGCGCGTGAAACACAACGCGCCGTCGACCCGGGCCTGGTCCTTATCGGACGGCGAGCTACCCATCGCTCACCGTCCGCAGGCCCGCGCCTACGGTGGCCGGAAATCAGCTTGTGACTCCCGACGCCCGGGGCGTCTCCTGCGGCGGCTAAGGGCGTGAGGGCGCGAACCCTGCCATACCCTGACGCGTTCCGCCTCCTCCTTCGCGAGCATTACTGCTTCGCAGAAGGAGGTGACGGCCTCCCATGCACTCTCGCTCCGAACCATGGCCTGAACCAGGGCCGGACGCGAGAGATCGCTGCCGCCGATCGCCTCCGTGAGGACACGGCGGTGCTCCGCCCAAGCCGGCCAGACCTGCACCGTTTGCTCCACCGTGTCCTCCGGGCGATCCACACAGTGGTGACACCCGGGCGTTTCCTCCCGCTTTATCCTGAACAGGAACCTCCCGAAACAACCGTGTCCGGTGAGGACCTGCGTCAGGCAGAAGGTGAGGACGCCATGGCGCCTCTCTAGCCACTCCTCAAAGAGGGGACTTATCGCCACAATTGTGGTGTGCCCTGCGCTAGGTTGCGACAATCGCACTCTCCATGCCGCCATGAGAAGTATACCTTACCTTACAGAGATAAGAGTTACATTGCAATGACTTAATAATGTTTTACATCGACAGTGAATGTCCTACCTTAGTCTCACTCAACGTAGGCAAACTCATAAACAAGGTGTAATCAAAATAACTGAAACCTTCAGACATTTTCTTAGGTTTTGAGTTATGTCACTAACACCTTTAAGGCTGACCCCACATTAGGCGTGCGCGTTCCTCGGACGTGGAGCGTCGCGTTTTGCTGCCCTGCGGCGTGTGTGGGTAGTGCACGCGGCGCTCGAGTCGCTCACACGCCCGAGGAACGCGCACGCCTAATGTGGGTTACGCCGTAGAAGCATTTATAAAACCAATTTAAAACACAAGATTAGCATAAATATTAGCACGCAGATGACAGCCTGCACCGCAAACTGTACGTCAAATGGAACAACCACACCACACAATTAAATGAGGTAACATACTCTACGCCCAATCACTCTTTCTCTGCGCTGCAGACTTGGTCACGCCGCAGACTCGAACGCATACATTCTGTCATCTACGTTGCCCATGCTTTCATTATATCCCAACTAGAAATTGATTAATGATTTGTGTAGGTATACGTAGGTACTTTGATAGTTATAGGTAGTTGCTTAGACCTGCTGTATTGTACGGATCAGAATAATTGCATGTAGCTGAGATGAGAATGCTAAGCGGAATGTGTGGTGTGACACGAATGGATAGAATAAGAAATTAGTATATAAGTATTTAAGTAATAAGACGAAGTCTGAAAGTGGCAGCGGTGACTGATAAGTTGTGCGGAAATCGGTTGTCATGGTATGGGCATGTGATGCGGAGGAATGAGGAAAATGTCGTGAGGAAAGTTATGAGTCTGAATTTCGATGGCTATAAGAGTAGGGGAAGACCGAAGAAACCATGGATGGACTGTGTGAAAGATGATATGACTAGAAATGGAGATGTCCGTGACTACCCCCCACAACCACAACGCCAATCGCTTCCATATTTGGCAAATTATTAGTGCTCAATTGATGCTAATTAGTGCTCGAACAATAGAATTGGCGCATTAGTAGTTTTCGAGATAATCGACTTTGAAGGTGGTCCTGCGGTAGTCACGCTCCCTTCAGCAGGACCACCATGAGCGCCGAAACCTTGGGGCATGCTGCAGCTATTCTAAGTATACTAATAATTAGTGCCCTTAAATGTGATTCATTTAATAACAAAAAAAGAGCTGAAACATTTGTATTCACCGAGAAATCAACGATGATAACTTTCACGCGCTCGTTCAGCAGGACCACGACTTTGAATGTTGATTCCAAGTTTCAGGAGCTAGTCGCTTTCCTCAAACCTACATAGAAAATTAGTGCTCTGCGAGGTAAAATTGATACCCAAAATTCAAAATTACTACTCCAGTGTAGGCACCAATTCTGTTGTTCGAGCACTAATTAGCACCAATTGAGCACTAATTATTTGCCAAATATGGAAGCGATTGGCGGTGGTGGTCCGGTGGTAGTCACGGACATGAAATGGAGTGACTACCGAGATGACGTCTAGTGGAGAGTATGGAAGACAGGGACATGTTGTAACATTGTGTAGGGGTAGATGAACAAAACTGTAAATAAGTATGATGACAGTAACATAAAGTTCGTTTTTGTGTTAAAATAATAAATAGCTAAACTCCGCAGACGTAATAATTAAGTAACTTTCTCAACTCGTACTTCAACTGCAAAAAAATATATGAAATCATTTTTAGGGTTCCGTAGTCAACAAGGAACCCTTACCGTGTCGCCATGTCCGTCTGTCTGTCCCCGGCTTAGCTCAGAGACTCTTAAATCCATTAATCACGCCGACAAAGTGATAAAAAAACTTGAAAAAAAATTTTTTTAGGGTACCACGTAATGTGGGGATGATATTTTTTTTCTCGTTCATCCCATGGTGTGGGGTATCCTTGGATAGGCCGTTCAAAAATATTGCGAGTCAGTAAGAACCATTTTTCAATCCGTTTGCGTAATATTAAGCTGTAAAGTGCTCTTTTTGGTTAGAGTCAAGTGTGTCCACCCTCTGCTAGGTAAAGGGTTGTTTTTGGATATGTGAAAATATTCATAGCAATAGTAACGAAATTAAAATGAAAACTATCACAGCTAAGTAGGCTTTACAAGTTAACGAGTAATAGTCGTACATTTTCAGTTGCAAATTGACCGTGACGTATATTGATGTATGGGAGAACATATTTTCAACTACAATGTTAAGTTTATTTTTGGGATAAATTCATCCCAACTACGGAACCCTTCATTGTGCGTGGTCCGACACGCAATTGTTTTTTTTTTATGTTTAGATATTGAAACCATCACGTCTGTCGAGTTTCACTAAAAAAATAATTTGACCCGGTAATGTGTAGGTACACACGGCTACACATCAAGCTATAAATTTCCAGAATACGCTGACCTCTCATTGTACGGAAATCCTATACAATGCGAGATCAGCTTATACTGGAAATGTATAGCTTGATGTGTAGCCGTATGTACCTACCTTATGTCTGTGTCAAATTTATATTTTCTTGATAAAGTAATATGGTCTTCTTACTCTTACTGAACCGGGCGTGTTGAACATGAAGTCGTTAGTGGAGTCCCTGGCAGCGTGCAGCTGCGAGCGGCGCCGCTCGGCCAGCACGGAGTCGCGCCGGGTCACCAGCGCGCGCAGCGTGGCGCGCCGCGCCGCCGTGCTGCCGCCCAGGGACGGTAGGCGGGATATCAGGCCTAAGGGTAGTACTCACCGTATTAAGAAAATCTTCAAATATGATCAAACGCATAGAAGTAATACGCTTAGAACCGCAGTACTCATATGCAAAGTGAAGCCATTTCATGTTAGCCTTTAAAGGCTACCTAGGACTTTCGGCACGTCAGTAATCAAGACCAAGTATTACAGTAAAGAGTTCGCGCAATTTTACAAAAAAATGACGTACTGTGTGTAGTGAAAAGGTGTCACAACTCATCACTTAATCTCGAGAAAAATTTAAAGATTCCATTTCACGGGTAAGTACTGCCTAGCATCTTATATTTTTTGTATAAAACATTTATCAAAACAGATTAATAAATCTTAAATTTGATAGATTACCGCCATTACATTGAAAATGTAGCTTTAGCAAAGGAAAATATTTTACACCATTTTTTCTGCCTATAATACCTATTCACATAAAAGTAATTTTTTTGATTTTAATTTGGCAAATATTATAAATAGGGTTCCCACGCACGTGTCATGAAATAAAATGTGTTGATTTTATTTTGTTCTGATGAAGTTAAGGTTTTGGAACAGTTCCATTTTCCCTTTTTCGGGAAAATGACATTTTCTTGCAACATAACAGTTTGCTTGTGTGCGTGCCGGCGAACGTTGTTACTTCAACTTTGAACGGAATTTTGAATGAAACTATCACTCTAAGTCTAATTACTCTAAGCTCAAACGGAAGTGCTCAACGCAACTTTAAACATTTGTTAAAGGTTATTTATTATAACCATAGATGACAGCCCATAATACTATAATTAATTATAAAAATAGACGACATTACGGTTGGCGTAGTGATTAAGGAATTGACTGCGCTGCGTGTCGTGGGTTTAATTCCCGCACGGAACAAATACTTGTATGACCTACAAGTAGTTGTTCCGGGTCTGGCTGTTTGTGTATGTGAGTTTAAATGCTTGTAAACGAACTAAAAACAAAAGAAGAAAATTACAGGGTCAGTACCTAATGCGATAATAGTACGGTCTTATAAAATTAATATAAATAAAATGATTAGGAAATTCCGTCCGTGTGGTGCCGGACATAAAGAATAGCACTACCCTATTTCGTCTCATGGGTGTCGAAAAAAGCGAGTAAGGGACTTACTAGAGAATGGGCAGCAGCGTTCTCTATGCATTTTAACACCATACTGCGATCGCCAACCCGCCTGCCAAGCGTGGCGATTATGGCAAACCCCCCTTTAGGGGAGGCCTATGTCCAGCAGTGGACGTCTTTTGGCTGAAATTATGATATTAGGAAATTCAACCTTTTTATTGTACATTTTTTTATATAGGTAGTGCAAAGGAGCAATCTAGCGGGAGAAATTGGCAGTAAAATTCCCTATTAAAATTATGTAAAAGATCTGCAAGATAATATTAAAGGACCTACCCGAATCTCCATTCTGCAGGATAGTCAACCTCCTCTTAAAGTTAGCATCGAGATTGATAACGCTTTGCTTGGTGTCCTTCCCTTTCTCCAGGTTATGTATGGTCTTCCTCCTGGATACGTGCTGGTTGTTGTCGCGTTTATCCAAGTCGTCAGTGTTCAGACGTTGCAGATCTTTGGCTATTAGTAACGCGTTAGCCTCTATTAGGGCGTTGTCTGACATGTCGTCCGGCTGTTAACAGTACAAATAATGTATTTTGAAATTGGTGGTGGAAATACTATGACAGCTGATAGCTCATTAAAGGGCTTATATGTCATTTCGATCTATCCGGCCGAACAATGTTGTCAAAGACGAGACTTATAATTCCCTTCGTTGATACTTGAGTCTAGAGTAGGTGGGTAAGTAATATATGATATAATTACAAAATAACAAAAAGGTTAGTCGACATCACAGGAGACCGAAGAGCTGGCAGCTACCTCGGACAAAGAATTAGTCTAGCTATTCAAAGGGGGAACGCTTTTTTTTTTTTTTGGTGGGAAATCATCAAATAACTTCTCCCGCTCTGGGCGGAGCGAGAGGGAGTGTCAGACTTTTACTGACTAAAACCCACCGTGTTCCTTCAGATGCCTGTGTGTGCCAGAGCCACGATATCCCTTTCGGACAGGCTCGTAACCCTGGCAGGCATTGGCCCTTTCGGACCCCGTCAATTGGTGCTGACGTCTCTTTGAGGCGCGCGTGGAACACAACGCGCCGTCGACCCGGGCCTGGTCCTTATCGGACGGCGAGCTACCCATCGCTCACCGTCCGCAAGCCCGCGCCTACGGTGGCCGGGAATCGGCCTGCGATTCCCGACGCCCAGGGCGTCTCCTGCGGCGACTTAGGGCGGAAGGGCGGGCACCTTGCCTCACCCTCATGCGCTCCGCCTCCTCCTTCGCGAGCATTACTGTTTCGCAGAAGGAGGTGACGGCCTCCCATGCACTCTCGCTCCGAACCATGGCCTGAACCAGGGCCGGACGCGAGGGATCGTCGCCGCCGATCGCCTCCGTGAGGACACGGCGGTGCTCCGCCCAAGCAGGGCAGACCTCCACCGTATGCTCCACCGTGTCCTCCGGGCGATCCACACAGTGGTGACACCCGGGCGTTTCCTCCCGCTTTATCCTGAACAGGAACCTCCCGAAACAACCGTGTCCGGTGAGGACCTGCGTCAGGCGGAAGGTGAGGACGCCGTGGCGCCTCTCTAGCCACTCCTCAAAGAGGGGACTTACCGCCGCAATTGTGGCGTGCCCAGCCAGTATCTTCGGAACCTTGCCTAAAGGGACTCCTTTTAGTAATATATATTAGTTATTAAAAAAAAAACTATATTTTTTTAGTTATAGAGAATCTATAATTTTAAAGCAACTAATTTTTATAAGCATAACATACATTGAATATAGAGTAGGTACAATTTAACTTACTGCCGGAGTCTTCATTACCTCAGCAGCAGAAATCCAGTTTTATTTTCCTACTAACCTTTTTAGTAAGGTACCAGTTGAGATGCGTGGTAGAAAGTACGTGGGAGAGAGTGCCAAGTCGATGGAACAGCATCGCGGTGAACTGGACGATGATGATGGTCCCGAAGAATATGAGGAACACCGACCCGATCGGCTCCAGCGTCAGGTAGTCTTGATTTATGATGAACTGACGAGGGAAAATAAGGTTAAAATCAGACCTAAATTCCACTGTGTCGGGACGATGGATTGTCGTTCTGCCCAAAGTGACGTAGTTTCGATATTTAAATGGAGCAGATGACGTATATCAAAATATCAATACAATTCAATTTATTTATTTCGGAAAAACATCCTTATGGTATTAGTATTAAAACTTAGAAAAATATGTTAGTAGCATTAAAATCAAAAACAATTATTATTCCAATCAAAACAAAAAAATAAGTTAATATCAATATCAAAATCAAATTCCAAAACAAAATTAAAATTACAATAAAAAGCAAAATCAAAATTACAATAAAAATAAAAATTAAAGTCAATATTACAATAGAATTAAATCAAAAAACTAAATAAATCACAAACAAAACTAAATTAAATCAATATTAAAATAAATTAAAATCAAATTAAATTATATAATTTATACTACCACACGATCAACTGCTCTCCGTGATAAATCTATTGTGCCATTTTTTTATTTTTTGTGCAATGTATCGAAAGTCCTTTTTGTGCTAGTTTTGGAACAAATTATACAGCATACACAGGCTGTTGTAACATTTTCGATAATATTGTAAAGGAAACCCTTGCGTGCCGCCTGTAATAATTAAAAATTTTGTGCTTTCGTAACCGTGAGCAGGTGAATTGATTGGTTTGGAGATTGTTATCTATAACGAGTCTCGCTTTAGCGCGGGTAGCACACGTTTTGTAACATAGAACGCTGAAATTGCAAATTGAACGTATGGTTTGCTCAAAAATGCAACGCGGTGCCATTTGTTCAACAGACAAATTACGTTGCGTGGTCATGGCAAAGGCAATACGCCCAGATCTCTCCCTTGCGTGAAATTAGAAAGACGAAATCTTTTTGAAATAATAAGCGATCACCACAAAATGATGCAGCACCCTATTGCACGTAACAAGTAACTATGTATTCGAAAACGGTAATCACAAAAAAATACTTATGTGTTTACAAATTATTTTTGATTTAAGTGAGAGATTCAGGAAAAGATGCAAGTTTTTAGATCTATATTAAAAATATTTTAAATCTAAAACTAAAAAGGTTCTTTGTTAAAAAATGCTACAGTACTTATCTAATAATTAAAATATATTATTATTAAAGTTTAGAGATTATTCGTTTATTTAAATAATAACAAAGAAATATACCAGATTGAGTTCTTCATCATACTCGATGCTGGATTCCTGTCCCAAAGGCCATTTGAAGTGCAGCTGGTCCTGGCTCAATTGCAGTAAGAAGATGACCAGTACGAACAGCGTGTTCACCATCAAGAAAGCAAACACCATCTTGTCACGTAGATTCTTCAAGTCAGTTTTGATACGATTCTGAGAAAAGAGCGATAGTTAGCTTACTACAGAATTATTAACGGGTGTAAGAAGACCTATCAAACAACCGTATAAGTATCACGTTTTCTTCCCGCCACATCAATGCTAATGTATAATCTTTAATGTAAAAATGATACGCAAAGATCATTCAGGGCCCTGCGCGTCCAATATAACAATGCGTTCAGGGTGTTGTTGGGGCGGCCGCGCTGGTGCAGTGCGTCGGGCAAGTTTGCGGACGCACACGTTGATGGCTTCCACGCCATGCTCCGCAAGCGTTGCGCTGCGGTTCTCGGCGGATTGCGCGCCAGCACCAACAGCATCCTGGCTGTTATTGCGGATAGGCTGGATACGCGTTACGTCCAGCACTGGGTTAATATCCACATTAGGAAATAAGTCATTATAATGTACTAACACTAGTTTCATAAGTTGTACTATACTAACATTCTATGGATTATGTCTGAATTAAAAAGTTTTTATTTTATTTTTAGTTTTTATAAAAAACCGGCCATGTGCATGTCGGATCACGCACAATGAAGAGTTCCATAGTTGGGAAGAATTTATCCCGAAAACAAACTTAACATTGTAGTTGAAAAACATGCTCTCCCATACATCGATATACGTTATGGTCAATTATCCAACTGCAAATTTAAGTTGGTCGACTATTACTCGGTAACTTGTGAAGCCTGCTGCGATAGTTTTCCTTTTAATTTCGTTATTTAGACTATTGCCATAATTTTTTTTAACATATCCAAAACCAACCATTTAGCTGGCAGGGGGAGGGACACTTGACTCTAACAAAAATAGCACTTTAAAGTCTAATATTACGCAAACGGATTCCTTAATTGAAAAATGGTTTTCACAGACCCACAATTTTTTTATAACGGCCTATCCAACGATACCCCACACCATGAAATAGACGAGAAAAAGAAATAACATCCCCATTTTACGTTAAAAAAATAGTTTTTCATGGTTTTATTTAACGACTTTCTCGGCGTGATTAATATGTATACCCATGCCAAATTACAGCTTTCTAGTACTAAGCATCTCTGAGCTAAGCCGGCGACAGACGGACGGACAGACAGACAGACAGACAGACGGACATGGGGAAACTATAAGGGTTCCTTGTTGACTACGGAACCCTAAAAATATAACTGCACGAAGGTAGACTTAATGTTTCAGTTAGGCATTTCCGCCTTAAGGCATTACGCTAAGGCACTACGCCTAACTAGGCGGCACGGCATAGCACGGCAAAGCATTAACATTTGTATCCCTTTTTTTTTTTTTTTTTTTTTTTTTGGGAAATTATCAAATAACTTCTCCCGCTCTGGGCGGAGCGGGAGGGCGTGTCAGACTTTTACTGACTAAAACCCACCCGTATTCCTTCATTTGCCTGTGTGCCAGGGCCACGATATCCCTTTCGGACAAACTCGCAACCCTGGCAGGCATTGGCCCTAACGGACCCCGTCAGTTGCTGCTGACAACTCTTTGAGGCGCGCGTGGAATACAACGCGCCGTCGACCCGGGCCTGGTCCTTATCGGACGGTGAACTACCCATCGCTCACCGTCCGCAAGCCCGCGCCTACGGTGGCCGGAAATCGGCTTGCGACTCCCGACGCCCGGGGCGTCTCCTGCGGCGACTAGGGGCGCGAGGGCGCGAACCTTGCCTCTCCCTCACGCGTTCCGCCTCCTCCTTCGCAAGCATTACTGCTTCGCAGAAGGAGGTGACGGCCTCCCATGCACTCTCGCTCCGAACCATGGCCCGAACCAGGGCCGGACGCGAGAGATCGCCGCCGCCGATCGCCTCCGTGAGGACACGGCGGTGCTCCACCCAAGCCGGGCAGACCTCCACCGTATGCTCCACCGTGTCCTCCGGGCGATCCACACAGTGGTGACACCCGGGCGTTTCCTCCCGCTTTATCCTGAACAGGAACCTCCCGAAACAACCATGTCCGGTGAGGACCTGCGTCAGGCGGAAGGTGAGGACGCCGTGGCGCCTCTCTAGCCACTCCTCAAAGACACTTATCGCCACAATTGTGGCGTGCCCAGCGCTGGGTTGCGACAATCGCACTCTCCATGCCGCCATGAGATCCCGCCGGAGCTCTGTCCGCTGTGCCGTGATTTCTCGCGGCAGCGGAGTTTCACCCCGGCGTTTCGCCTCCTCGCGCCATTCCCAGATGTGCGCGAGGACTTTTGCCTCCAGATCCCATGGCGGTAGTCCGGCAAGGAGGCCCGCCGCCTCACGGGAGACCGTGCGGTAACCCCGTACCAGCCTGATGGCCATGACCCTTTGGGACGCGTTCAATTGGCGGGCTGGTCGCAGCCTTAAGGAACGCGCCCACACCGGTGCCCCGTAAAGGGCCATGGACCGCACGATCCCCGCGTAGAGCCTCCGGCAGGAGGCGTTTGGACCCCCTAGATTGGGTAGGAGCCGCTTTAAGGCAGCCCCGGCCCGTTCCAGTCTGGGAGCCAAACGTCGAAAATGCTCCACGAAATTCCAACGGCTGTCGAGGACGAGTCCCAGGTACTTCATCGTCGACTCGACACCGATGTGAACCCCTCCTGCCGTTATCTGGGAACCCGACAGTGGCGCATTCCGAGGACCATAAAAACACATGGCCTCAGACTTGTGCAAAGCCACCTCGAGTCCCAATTGCCGGATCCTGTTGACGATTGTCGCAACCCCACGTGCCGCCAGTTCGGCTGCCGCCTGATGCGACCTCCCCTGCGCCAGGACCAGCGTGTCGTCAGCGTAGCAGACCACGCTGACGCCGTTAGGGAGGTCAGCACGCAGCACCCAGTCGTAGCCGATGTCCCACAGATGCGGCCCCAGGACCGATACCTGTGGGACACCGCACGACATCTCTCGCCGGTTCCACTCTCCGTGGTGACCGGGGTAGATGACGGCCCTGTCCGTCAAATAGGCCTCGACCACTCGACAGAGGTAGGTCGGCATCCGGTGATACCGGAGTGCCTCCCTAATGCAACTCCAGGGCAGGGTATTGAAAGCATTGGCGATGTCAAGAGACACCGCCAAGACGACCCCACCCCGGGCAATAGCATCCCCCGTCGTGAGGGCTCGAACGCGCATGATGGCATCCACCGTAGAGCGCCCCTTGCGGAAACCAAACTGGCTGTCCGCCAAATCCGGCCCTACCCGCACCAGCCGCCCGACAAGGCGGTCTGCAATAACTCTTTCAAAGAGCTTGCCCACCTCGTCGAGCAGCACGATGGGCCGGTAAGCGGACGGAGAGTCCGCCGGGCGCCCTGGCTTCTTAATGAGGACCAGTTTCCCAGTCTTCCAACGAAGTGGGAACTGGCCCCTCTCCAAGCATGCGCTTAGGAGCCCCTTAGTCGAGGCCCGAGAGCCTCCAAGGCCAGAACCCAGGCTTTTCCAGGTAAGCCGTCGGGTCCTGGGGCGGTATTCTTGGCATTAAGCCTACGTACCGCCACTCTCAAATCTACCTCGGTCACCTCCGGAGTATCGTCGTCGTCGTCATTGGTGTGGTCCGCATCGGGCACCGCAGGAGGCGGAGCCATGGGCGGGGGAGTCTGTTCCCCTCGCGAAGGGAACAAAGCGCTCACCACGTCCTCCACGAGCTGGGGCCGGAGACTCTGCGTCAGCGGGGGAGCCCATGGGCGGAGTTTATCTCTCACCCCTTTGTAGGGGCGTCCCCACGGGTCTCTGTTCAGAGTCTCCAGCGACTCCTCGCGGGACAGTCCTCTGGCCCGCTGGATCTCCGCTCGGAGGGCGGTCTTCGCCGCTCTGTACCCCTCGTACAGCTCCGCCTAAATGGCTTCCGTATCCGGCGGGCGGATACGGAGCCTGCGGTGCCTGGAGTACCGGTGGCGCGCAGCAACGCATGCCTCGCGTAAAGCGGTCAGCTCACGCGACCACCAGCACACCTGGCGCCGAGCACGTCCGGGCTGGACCCGGGGCATTGCCACGTCACATATCTCGGACATGGCCTCCCGGAACCACTCCGCCTCGTCGTTGATGTCGGCAGGCCTGTCCGGTGATGACACCCAGGCCTGCACGATCGAGGCTTCCAGGAGGAGCTCCCGGTCCAGCTGCTTCAGCGCCCACCGCGGACCACTCGGGGCCTGTCGGACCAGCGCACCTGAGGTCTGGGCGGAGACGTCAAACCGGATGTACCGGTGATCGGAATAGGTCTCCACCCCCTCCATGACGCGCCAGTCAATGACACGCGGCGACAGAGCGGGGCTGGCGAACGAGATGTCCACCACTGATTCACCCCGCATCCGCACACACGTGGGGACAGAACCCCGGTTTAGGACGACCAGGCCTGTCTCCAGAGCCCAGTCCTCCACCATCCTGCCTCGTGCGTCCGTATACCGGGAACCCCAAGCCACGTTCTTGGCATTGAAGTCCCCGAGGACGAACACAGGGAGGCGATGGAACCCGACGACGACGACTCTTAACTCCGCAAGGGAGTTGTGGAACTCGGCGAGAGTTCGGTTCGGGGAGAAGTAAACACCTACTACGGCAATATCCCCGAACCGTGCTGCCACACAACCCGATCCCCTCTTGACGGACTCGAGGGACGGAGTACCGGCGGCGGCCGACGAAATTAGGGTCACTGAGCTGCTCAGGTCCTCCACCCAGTCATCCCTGGGCGGGACAAAGTACGGCTCAGCGACCACAGCGATGTTAATCGACCACTGCGCCATGCTCTGGAGCAACAGATCCTGAGCGCAGGCGCAGTGGTTGATGTTCGCCTGGAGGAGGCGTAATGGGGCCATTTATTGGCATTCCATATCAGCCTCCTCCCGGGCCCTCTGGGATGGCCCTGCCACGGTGGTAGCGGCGGCGACGACGTCGGTGGAGGCGGCAGCGGCGGCGGCAATAGTGGCGGCTGCGGTGGTGACGGCGGTGGCGGAGGGCTTGCCTCTGCCCCTGGCTTTGGGGGGGGGAACACAGGCCTTGCCCCCAGCCCGGTGATCGGAAGGCTTGCCAGCCGCCGCACATGCAAAACAGTGCGGCGTGGCATCGCAAGAGACCGCCTTGTGACCGGGCTGACCACAGCGGAAGCAGTGATCGCTGCGGTCCACCTCCGAGGTGCAGCAAGCTCCCACGTGGCTTCCCACGCGGCAGCGGAAGCACCTCAGAGGTCTGGGTTCCAGCAGTTTCACTTGCGCGGATACCCAGCCCACCCGGAGCCTTTGGCCCTCTCCGGATATTTTTTGGGCCGCCGACACGGGGCAGCTCACCGTTATGGTTTGCATCCCCGATTTGTCAGGACGGAGGGTGCCTGCCCTCACCTGCTCGGCAGAGCACTCTCCAGTCCTAGCCACGGCGGCCACAACATCTTCCGCCGTCACGCAGTCGTCCAGGCCCAGGATGCGCATGTCAGCGCACTTGGTGGGCCTGGAGACTCGGGCCTCCTCCGCATTGAGGGACGCCCTGAGCCTTTCGGCCAGGGCGTCAGCGGAACATTTGTATCCCTAAGCCCTGAATGCTCAACTTTCCGTGTGACGATTTCAACGAAATACGAGTGCTTTTTTTTTTTTTTTTTGGGTGGGAAATTATCAAATACTGGAGACTTTTACTGACTAAAACCCACCCGTATTCCTTCATTTGCCTGTGTGCCAGGGCCACGATATCCCTTTCGGACAAACTCGCAACCCTGGCAGGCATTGGCCCTAACGGACCCCGTCAGTTGCTGCTGACAACTCTTTGAGGCGCGCGAGGAATACAACGCGCCGTCGACCCGGGCCTGGTCCTTATCGGACGGTGAACTACCCATCGCTCACCGTCCGCAAGCCCGCGCCTACGGTGGCCGGAAATCGGCTTGCGACTCCCGACGCCCGGGGCGTCTCCTGCGGCGACTAAGGGCGCGAGGGCGCGAACCTTGCCTCTCCCTCACGCGTTCCGCCTCCTCCTTCGCAAGCATTACTGCTTCGCAGAAGGAGGTGACGGCCTCCCATGCACTCTCGCTCCGAACCATGGCCCGAACCAGGGCCGGACGCGAGAGATCGCCGCCGCCGATCGCCTCCGTGAGGACACGGCGGTGCTCCACCCAAGCCGGGCAGACCTCCACCGTATGCTCCACCGTGTCCTCCGGGCGATCCACACAGTGGTGACACCCGGGCGTTTCCTCCCGCTTTATCCTGAACAGGAACCTCCCGAAACAACCATGTCCGGTGAGGACCTGCGTCAGGCGGAAGGTGAGGACGCCGTGGCGCCTCTCTAGCCACTCCTCAAAGACACTTATCGCCACAATTGTGGCGTGCCCAGCGCTGGGTTGCGACAATCGCACTCTCCATGCCGCCATGAGATCCCGCCGGAGCTCTGTCCGCTGTGCCGTGATTTCTCGCGGCAGCGGAGTTTCACCCCGGCGTTTCGCCTCCTCGCGCCACTCCCAGATGTGCGCGAGGACTTTTGCCTCCAGATCCCATGGCGGTAGTCCGGCAAGGAGGCCCGCCGCCTCACGGGAGATCGTGCGGTAACCCCGTACCAGCCTGATGGCCATGACCCTTTGGGACGCGTTCAATTGGCGGGCTGGTCGCAGCCTTAAGGAACGCGCCCACACCGGTGCCCCGTAAAGGGCCATGGACCGCACGATCCCCGCGTAGAGCCTCCGGCAGGAGGCGTTTGGACCCCCTAGAATGGGTAGGAGCCGCTTTAAGGCAGCCCCGGCCCGTTCCAGTCTGGGAGCCAAACGTCGAAAATGCTCCACGAAGTTCCAACGGCTGTCGAGGACGAGTCCCAGGTACTTCATCGTCGACTCGACACCGATGTGAACCCCTCCTGCCGTTATCTGGGAACCCGACAGTGGCGCATTCCGAGGACCATAAAAACACATGGCCTCAGACTTGTGCAAAGCCACCTCGAGTCCCAATTGCCGGATCCTGTTGACGATTGTCGCAACCCCACGTGCCGCCAGTTCGGCTGCCGCCTGATGCGACCTCCCCTGCGCCAGGACCAGCGTGTCGTCAGCGTAGCAGACCACGCTGACGCCGTTAGGGAGGTCAGCACGCAGCACCCAGTCGTAGCCGATGTCCCACAGATGCGGCCCCAGGACCGATCCCTGTGGGACACCGCACGACATCTCTCGCCGGTTCCACTCTCCGTGGTGACCGGGGTAGATGACGGCCCTGTCCGTCAAATAGGCCTCGACCACTCGACAGAGGTAGGTCGGCATCCGGTGATACCGGAGTGCCTCCCTAATGCAACTCCAGGGCAGGGTATTGAAAGCATTGGCGATGTCAAGAGACACCGCCAAGACGACCCCACCCCGGGCAATAGCATCCCCCGTCGTGAGGGCTCGAACGCGCATGATGGCATCCACCGTAGAGCGCCCCTTGCGGAAACCAAACTGGCTGTCCGCCAAATCCGGCCCTACCCGCACCAGCCGCCCGACAAGGCGGTCTGCAATAACTCTTTCAAAGAGCTTGCCCACCTCGTCGAGCAGCACGATGGGCCGGTAAGCGGACGGAGAGTCCGCCGGGCGCCCTGGCTTCTTAATGAGGACCAGTTTCCCAGTCTTCCAACGAAGTGGGAACTGGCCCCTCTCCAAGCATGCGCTTAGGAGCCCCTTAGTCGAGGCCCGAGAGCCTCCAAGGCCAGAACCCAGGCTTTTCCAGGTAAGCCGTCGGGTCCTGGGGCGGTATTCTTGGCATTAAGCCTACGTACCGCCACTCTCAAATCTACCTCGGTCACCTCCGGAGTATCGTCGTCGTCGTCATTGGTGTGGTCCGCATCGGGCACCGCAGGAGGCGGAGCCATGGGCGGGGGAGTCTGTTCCCCTCGCGAAGGGAACAAAGCGCTCACCACGTCCTCCACGAGCTGGGGCCGGAGACTCTGCGTCAGCGGGGGAGCCCATGGGCGGAGTTTATCTCTCACCCCTTTGTAGGGGCGTCCCCACGGGTCTCTGTTCAGAGTCTCCAGCGACTCCTCGCGGGACAGTCCTCTGGCCCGCTGGATCTCCGCTCGGAGGGCGGTCTTCGCCGCTCTGTACCCCTCGTACAGCTCCGCCTGAATGGCTTCCGTATCCGGAGGGCGGATACGGAGCCTGCGGTGCCTGGAGTACCGGTGGCGCGCAGCAACGCATGCCTCGCGTAAAGCGGTCAGCTCACGCGACCACCAGCACACCTGGCGCCGAGCACGTCCGGGCTGGACCCGGGGCATTGCCACGTCACATATCTCGGACATGGCCTCCCGGAACCACTCCGCCTCGTCGTTGATGTCGGCAGGCCTGTCCGGTGATGACACCCAGGCCTGCACGATCGAGGCTTCCAGGAGGAGCTCCCGGTCCAGCTGCTTCAGCGCCCACCGCGGACCACTCGGGGCCTGTCGGACCAGCGCACCTGAGGTGTGGGCGGAGACGTCAAATCGGATGTACCGGTGATCGGAATAGGTCTCCACCCCCTCCATGACGCGCCAGTCAATGACACGCGGCGACAGAGCGGGGCTGGCGAACGAGATGTCCACCACTGATTCACCCCGCATCCGCACACACGTGGGGACAGAACCCCGGTTTAGGACGACCAGGCCTGTCTCCAGAGCCCAGTCCTCCACCATCCTGCCTCGTGCGTCCGTATACCGGGAACCCCAAGCCACGTTCTTGGCATTGAAGTCCCCGAGGACGAACACAGGGAGGCGATGGAACCCGACGACGACGACTCTTAACTCCGCAAGGGAGTTGTGGAACTCGGCGAGAGTTCGGTTCGGGGAGAAGTAAACACCTACTACGGCAATATCCCCGAACCGTGCTGCCACACAACCCGATCCCCTCTTGACGGACTCCAGGGACGGAGTACCGGCGGCGGCCGACGAAATTAGGGTCACTGAGTTGCTCAGGTCCTCCACCCAGTCATCCCTGGGCGGGACAAAGTACGGCTCAGCGACCACAGCGATGTTAATCGACCACTGCGCCATGCTCTGGAGCAACAGATCCTGAGCGCAGGCGCAGTGGTTGATATTCGCCTGGAGGAGGCGTAATGGGGCCATTTATTGGCATTCCATATCAGCCTCCTCCCGGGCCCTCTGGGATGGCCCTGCCACGGTGGTAGCGGCGGCGACGACGACGGTGGAGGCGGCAGCGGCGGCGGCAATAGTGGCGGCTGCGGTGGTGACGGCGGTGGCGGAGGGCTTGCCTCTGCCCCTGGCTTTGGGGGGGGGAACACAGGCCTTGCCCCCAGCCCGGTGATCGGAAGGCTTGCCAGCCGCCGCACATGCAAAACAGTGCGGCGTGACATCGAAAGAGACCGCCTTGTGACCGGGCTGACCACAGCGGAAGCAGTGATCGCTGCGGTCCACCTCCGAGGTGCAGCAAGCTCCCACGTGGCTTCCCACGCGGCAGCGGAAGCACCTCAGAGGTCTGGGTTCCAGCAGTTTCACTTGCGCGGATACCCAGCCCACCCGGAGCCTTTGGCCCTCTCCGGATATTTTTTGGGCCGCCGACACGGGGCAGCTCACCGTTATGGTTTGCATCCCCGATTTGTCAGGACGGAGGGTGCCTGCCCTCACCTGCTCGGCAGAGCACTCTCCAGTCCTAGCCACGGCGGCCACAACATCTTCCGCCGTCACGCAGTCGTCCAGGCCCAGGATGCGCATGTCAGCGCACTTGGTGGGCCTGGAGACTCGGGCCTCCTCCGCATTGAGGGACGCCCTGAGAACGAAATACGAGTGCTAAGGGTATGAAAATAAGATTCAAAATCATTTTCGCTTATAAAATCCTTTGCCATGCCATCCGCGTCGTGCCGCCTGGTGAGCCTTTACAGTTTATAATAATAATAATATCCTCCCGACCAAATTACGATCACGACAGTCAATCTCAACGGAGACCAGACCAGCTAAAAGAAAAAACCAGCGGGAGATATTATAGTGTACAAGTTTGCTCGCAGACACAAGTTCACTCTCTGTTCACTCACATAGTCCAGTGTGACAGCAATCCGAAACACGACCAAGGAGAGTTCAGGCGAAGGGCCGACTAGGCGACTGCTTTGGAGTGCTCGTAGAGACACGGAGGAGTCTCTTTTATAATGAACTAGCTGCGTCTCCGTTCGCGTGGTGTCCTACCCCTACCCTACCCCTAAACCTTCGCAAGCGTCTGCAGAAAAACTCACTAAAGTTTCATCAAAATCGGTCCAACCCTTTTGGAGTACATAGAGAAAAACAAACAAACATTGATTTTTATTTATACAGGTTGCTCGGTAATTCGACCTATTCCTTGAAAGAGGTTATACTAGAGGTAATTTCCAACAAATTAAGCCCGTCAACTAGGGGTCGAAAATTAATAGTTTCCGAGCTACGAAGGTTTTTAGATTATTGTTCAAATTTTCAGACTGGTCACCAAAAACAAATAATTTAAAAATAACTAATTATCCCTCGACACTTATTTTCTTGAGAGTGCTTATTTATAAAAAAAAATACATGCCCTAAATTCGCATAATTTCATAAATAAAAGGTCTTGAGTGCAAAGGACAAACCATCTTAATTTTATAATTTAGACTTGTTGTACTTGAAAAATATGTGTGAGTTGGCGATGCTTAATTTGTTGGAAATTACCTCTAGTATAACCGCTTTCAAGGAATAGGTCGAATTACCGAGCACCCTGTATAGATAGACGGATACATACCAATTCTTCTGGATTCTCATCAATGGGAAACAAGTAGGTGTCAATGAGGTCCTTCCAGAAGTCGGTCTCCGCCGTGGTGAGGAAGTCGACCTCTCCTTTCTGAAGGTTCACGTCTTCTATCCAGTAGGGGTTGATCAAGTCGTCACGCTCTTCCTGTTATGAATATATTTTATTTTAATTGGTGATGTTTTCGTTATAGGACTACTAATACAGGGTGTAAGGGACAGCCCTCCGCAGACTGATGGGGTGAATTCAGTATATCGTACTAAGATGACCGGTACATGAAATTATTTCAGGAACGTTATGGGAATCCCATGAACCTGATTTGTCGCGGTGGGGTGGACGGCCGCGCTCGCTGATTTCAGGCGTCGTTCGTTAGAGAATTTCAACATCCATTGCAGATTTATTTATTTTAGCTGTGTTATTTACATTAATGGAGGACTGCGTACAGAGAATGTGATTTTACATTGAAATAAAGGAATAGTAACTGAAATTACGATTAAAAAAAATACAATTTTCCTGAGAAAATTTTCAGTGGAATATGATTCAAAATAAGGAGCTGAATGCACCCTGTTAATTTGCGGGGGGCTGTCCCTTACACCCTGTATACTCCATTTGAAATAAGATTAGACATTTAAATAAACTTGTTTACAGTCCGTTCAACCGATTTTGACTTCTATTCCGTAGGCATAAGGATGGCATTGAAAGCAAAAACGTGGTTACAATACCAACTGTTTATTACAGCTGTTATTGGTCATGCCACCAACGCAATAGAAGTCAAAATCGATTGAACGAACTGTAAAAAAGGTTCATTTGAATGTCTAATCTTATTTCAAACGGAGTAGTATAGATCATTACAACTTCAACATAAAAAAAAAAATGTATTATTATTGTTCAGGAACGAATTGAAACAAAAAACATATTTATTTATTTGGTAACTTCAGCAGATGTGCGGTAATGATAGGAACCTTGCATGGAAATATTTTTTATTTACCCTGGGTATATCGGTGGAAAGGTCGCTATCTTCGTACTCGGGCAGCCTGGCGAGAGGATCCATGGACTGGCGTCGCAGCGCTGCTGCTGATGAGCGGCGACGATTCAATGGCTCCATTTCTTCAGGTGCACCGCTAAGGGATAGTAGTTAAATCAACATAAAATAAGCATAGGTTCCAACAAGAGCTACTAGCCGACTAAAGATACCTAATTAAATTCTCCTTCAAAGTTCCCGAAAAATCAATTAACCAACTTGGCATACCAATGACTATTTCACTTTTCGTTAAAAAAAAATCATACCTTTATTCAGTATACTTTTTTAGTAGAATTTTTAGTGAATGATTGAAATTTGGCTAGGACGTCTGTTGGGTCAACTAGTATCTACGCAAATAAAAAATAAAAACTTGTCAAGAGCGAGTCGGACTCGCGCACCGAGGGTTCCGTACGTATATGATGTTGATGATTTCTGAAAATCTGTGCTATTTTAGAGACATCGTTTTATGTTTTTGTAATCTTTACATACACTTCTATCACATAGAATAATTCAGATTTGTATCTATGCAAACTTCGGAGATGTGATGATGAAAAATGTAAAAAAAAGCCGGCCAAGTGCGAGTCGGACTCGCGCACGAAGGGTTCCGTACCATTATATATAAAAATGGCAAAAAAAACACGTTTGTTGTATGGGAGCCCCCCTTAAATATTTTCTTTATTTTAATTTAATTATTTATTTTGAAAGTCAATATATCTACATATTCTGTAAATATTTCAAGCGTCTACCTGTTGCCGTTATCAATATAGAGCAAAAACGAGCAAAAAAATTACGTTTGTTGTATGGGAGCCCCCTTAAATATTTATTTTATTCTATTTTGTAGTATTTGTTGTTATAGCGGCAACAGAATTACATTATCTGTGAAAATTTCAACTGTCTAGCTATCACGGTTCATGAGATACAGCCTGGTGACAGACGGACAGACAGACAGACGGCGGAGCCTTAGTAATAGGGTTCCCGTTTTACCCTCTGGGTACGGAACCCTAAATGGTATTTTTTTTTTACATTTTTCTTCAGTCAGAAAATATGCTGCCCAAAACAAAATGTTTGAGAATGTGCAAGCCCCACATTAGTAGCCCCACTTCAAATGTTTAAGACCCCCTTTCAGTCCCTTTTGCAAAAAAGGTGTTTTTTTTTTATTTATTTCTTGTTTGCAAAATATTTGGGAAAACGTCATCTAAAACTATTCTAAATTTCAAGTTGATAGCATTAGTAATTCCTGACTTAGTCTCACCATAAGGGTTCCTTTTTACCATTTTGGTACGGAACCCTAATACCTACAGCGTATCCAATCTCTTCTCAATCTTCTCGATAGCGTTCGCGATCTGTAGCAGATGCAGGTCGTCCTTGTGGTCGTTGGGGTTGGTGCAGCACATGCAGCGGAACAAGCCCGCCACGCTGCACTCCGCCGAGCCACTCGTCTCCTCGCCCTTACCGAACCACTTCTTTATACTCTGGTCGTCCATCTTCTTTTGAGCCTCCTGAGCTTCTTGTTTTTCCATTGCGAGTTCCTATTAATAAATATTAATGAGATTCGTTAAGTTTCTTAAAATTACTATCGCATTTATGACTTTCATTTTCTTATTCTGTTTAGTCCTATTGTAGAATAGCACGAAAGTAAGTGCATAAATACTTAACTACATTCGATATTATTAGCACAAATCGGTATTATACGCATTATTTTTTAATATAATTATATAATATAATATACATATTATTTGTTTTATTTTAATTAGTGTATTGTTTTTGATTTTATGCATTCTATTGTCTCTTCTACTCTTACACACGTTGTCTACATCTCTTTATTGACTTTCCTATCGCAGGTATGCTTTTTTTTTTTTTTTTGGGTGGGAAATTATCAAATAACTTCTCCCGCTCTGGGCGGAGCGGGAGGGCGTGTCAGACTTTTACTGACTAAAACCCACCCGTATTCCTTCATTTGCCTGTGTGCCAGGGCCACGATATCCCTTTCGGACAAACTCGCAACCCTGGCAGGATCGCAGGTATGCTGGAAGAGACTTCTTTAGAAATAAGCATCACCTTTGTACGGATTTTTCTGTTCCTTTCTTCTTGTATGTTTATATACAACATTATTTTTAGTATATGCGAAACCTGAATATAGTTTGTTCAGAATAAGGAACTGAATCGATTTCAATCATTTTTACACCATGCTACATTTTGTCCCAAAAATATTTAAGTGTGATGGAAAATGATATCACCATTTAATTATTTACAATACAATCGCCGTACGGTTAGGTACCTACTGCCAAATTATTATCAATGAGCGCAAGACGACTCTGGAGGCGCGGGGATCTCGTTAGCATGATTTGTACGGACAATGCTGTAACATAACAACCTTATAACTTTGTGATTTTTCATGACAAAGTTTTCAAATTTTGTACATAGATTCTTTACATAAGACACGTGTTTCGGGTTTCGCTTATACTAAAACTAATATTGTATAATTATGTGTGTACACAAATGGTTAAATAAATAAATAAATAATATATTCAAACTGCAGCAAAAATGTTAGTTGTTGTTTTAAAGTATAAAAATAGAAACCGACTTACCGCGCGCGTTTTCTTTTGCGCCACTTCCCTAGTCCCCCACGACACATTGTTCAAGTTACACAGCGAGTATATAATCAGCAACATGTACATACTGGGGATAGTTATGTAGTATACACCTATGTACAGTAAGCATATTATTTCCTGGGGATGTAGCACGGCCGTGACGAAGAACGAGCCAAATATCAGAATCGTGAACATGCTGGATGGAGCCAGCCAGCCGTCTTCTACGATCTGGAGAATGATCCCCACGATCACGAACATCATCACCATGGAGTATAAGCATGTTATCAGGTTGGCGAGTAGTAGCTGAAAATAAAAGTGTTTTTTTTTTTTTGTATTTACATCTTACATTATAATAACTTAACCATTGTTATGTCCTCACTCGGAATTTCTCGGATGCGTTTTTATAAACATACATCTCACACGCACAAATCCATTACAACTATCTGTAGGCCATTTTTTACCGAGGGATACACACCGAAAACTTAAAAAACACATGTGCAATGTAAATATCATAAACACATTACTTCAACTGGAAAATTTCATTTTGCCAGGTATTAGCCTGGCGAAATGTGGTTGTACAGTCAGTGACCAGCATATTCCGACCCCTCTTCCCATCTTCTTCTTCTTTGTAAGAGGGGTCAGATAATGCAGAGCAGTGACCGTACTATAGGTTTGTACACTATCATTTCAGCTGAAAGACGTCCACTACTGGACATAGGCCTCCTCCAAAGGGAAGGGGGGGGGGTTGCCATAATCGCCACGCTTGGCAGGCGTATTGGCGATCGCAGTATGGTGTTAAAATGCATAGAGAATGCTGCTGCCCATTCTCTAGTAAGTCCCTTAGTCGCCTTTTACGACACCCACGGGAAGGAATAGGATGGTGCTATTCTTTACGACCGGCACCACACGGAACGTTAGGTAATGTCATGTTACTTTAATACAATAAGGCACTCTTACCTGAATTTCGGACTTGCAAGTCATACAGACGATTATGAAAATGACAATAGGCACCAAGTTGAGAATCATAGCATGCATGTTGCTGATCTGAGTGATTGCGTTCAACGCGCCGACCATCATCAGGAAGATAGTCCCCGGACCGAGCACCGAACCGAACATCAACAGACCCTGAAAATATCATATGTTCCTAAAGAAATCTCTAAATGATTGTGTGTGTGAAAACTGTATCAAAATCCATCCAACAAAACATAAACAAACGATTTGGTTTTATACTATTTAGAGATAAGTTATTAAACAATCGCTATTTTTTCAACAAAAAAAAAAACACTCTTACCCACCTGATACCAAATATATAGCGTGGAAATATTATCATTAATGCTAACAGTCCTTTTGGAGTCTGCTAGTAAGTCGAAGATATTGGCCATAGTAGAGGGCACCCATCGTCTGCGCTGGTTGAAGAACTCGTCGAAATGTTCGGGACAGTGCGTGTACGCGTCAGAGGCCGCGGAGTACTCTACGCGGTAGCCTCGCTGCAATAGCAGAGTGCATAGCCAACGATCCTCACCTGTGCGTGGGTACATTACTATGTAGGTTTCTATGTTCATTTTCTCAAACATGCTTGGAAATTCGAGCATTATTTTGACAACCTTCTTCGAGATAAATCGAAATTGGTGTACTGGCCAAATACATGCGAGCAGCGGCCACCAAAAGTTGTATGAAAATCCATTTATTATGTGTCGTGGTTTAGCGGCCCAATAAATTACATAGTATAAACTCATATCTATCGTGTAATTTAAAAATGGAACGTTTATTTGTTTTATTTAAATTTCGAACAGGGTTGCATAATAGAAAGCTGTTTATTGAAAAAAAAAACCGGTCAAGGGCAAGTCGGACTCGCGCACCGAGGGTTCCGTACGAATATAATGATGTTGATGATTTCTGAAAAACTGTGATATTTAGAGACATCGTTTTATTTTTCCTGTAATCTTTTCATAAACTTCTATCATATAGAATAATTTCAGATTTTTATCTCTGCAAACTTCGGAGATAAGATGGGGGGAACGGTTTTTTTTTTACATTTTTCATCACAAGTCGGAAACTATGCTGCCTAAAAAAACAAAAATATGTTTGAGAATGTGCAAACAGCGTATAATACCCCACATGCCCTAGTAGCCCCACTTCAAATTTTTAAGACCCCCTTTCAGTCCCTTTTGCAAAAAAGATTTATTTTCTTAAATTTTTTTTTTGCTTGTAATATAGTTGGGCAAACGTCATCTAAAACTTTTCTAAATTTCAAGTTGATAGCATTAGTAGTTCTTGAGATATCCAGGTGTGACAGACAGACAGACAGACTTAGTCTCACCATAAGGGTTCCTTTTTACCATTTTGGTACGGAACCCTAAAAACGAACACATTGGCGCGTGATAAATTATATTGTATGATAGACTCACGTATGTGTGCCTCGGCTACAATCAATGCCTCTTTTGCTGGCCGCTCTAGTAATGTACTATAAATTACGGATATTTTTAACATAACTTGAGGTCCTTATTATTAAAATTGTATTCATCTCAACATGGCGTCTGAGTATCCCAGGAGAAGCTGCGAGAGTGTAAGGAGCAGCAAATTATGTTCAGGATTCATCAGAGTCTCATAAAACCTCTATTTATTGATTAAAATAAGATATATTAATATAAGAAGTCTCAGTACAAAACTAAAACGTGTATCTAAATCTTTAAAACCGATTTCACGTTTTCTATTGGTTTTAATAGATAAAAAATTCAGCGGCCTTCATAAATTCATTGATTTAAATAGATTGAGGGAAAGTAACCAAGGTGAGACTATATCATACCTTGATCATACTGCACATAATGCCGAGCCTCGTGGGACGTCAGTGTGTATTTCTTCATGACGTTGTCGTCCATCAAAGCCTTTCCTCTGAAGAGAGAGAAGCATCCGGGACTACAGAGTACGCAGCCAATCATGTGTTCAGTCGCCTTTTGCAGCCAATGACCGATAGCGTATTCGAACATTTGATACCATGCCATGAAACCTGGAATATTCAGTTTTATAAGAGCAAGCAAGAGAGAAGATCAGGGAGGTCGAACTTTAAAAATAGTTTTTAACTTTTTCAGCGTGTGTAGAATCAAAAACTACGAAAAAATCTCTAGACTTACGAATTAAAGATACGCCCTCAAAAATACTAATCTAACATAACATCACGGCTGTAATAGCCGAAGGGTTAGGCAGACGTGTACCTATAGTACACCCACATTTCGCCAGTTATGTTTAAGTCTCATGTAATAGGGGGCGAGCCTATTGCCACCAACCGGGCACAAATCCAGACTCCGGACTTCTACTGAAAAATTCCTAATGGAAAATCCCAATAACACTTTGCCCGACCTGGGAATCGAACCCAGGACCTCATGCTCAGCAGTTGCGCTTGAGACCACTAGACCAATGAGGCAGTCAAAGATACTAGAAGGTAAAAAAAATAGTTATCACCGGATTTTATGTGGAACAGAATCTCATGAAAATCGATGACGAACTTGCTAATGATTCTTCAGAGTCCTATTACATTTTTTACGCAAATTCATGATGTTTGACGCTGTAATTTTCAGCAGCAGTAAGATATTTTAATTATTTGATTATGAATTACGATAGTGGCATTCTCTTTCTTGTAAGTTGGAGTTGCACATTTTAATTTTTCTTTTCGTGTAATTTACTATACATATTTTACGAACTCAGTTTGCAAGAAAAACCGTCGGCGATGGAAGTTTGACGCTCAAATTCACATTGTTTCAATCCTTATAAAAGCTAAAATTACTAAAAGATAAGTTAAATGTTTTACTTGTTTATTGGAGTTTTAGAATTTCTTTAAATTCCTTGAGCTTTCACGAAAAAAATCGTAAAGAAAGCCAAATTTAAGCAATAAATGTCTTGATTCAGCGTCCATTATATTCCAAATAAACACAATTTTATCAAATAAACTAATATGATATAAAACTTTGATCTACAATGAATACATTTCATTAGTTTTCGTTTGTCTATACTCTATATAATAAGACAAAATTACAATAAATAAAATAAAAGTAGGTACTTTACATTTCACCGTGCCGGCGATGTGCGCTCAATATCGCACGAATGCTTGTCGAGGACGGACTAATGTCAATTGATTTCACGCTCTTTGTCATGTCGATACTACTGTTGTGTAAATATAATATAAATATGGTGTAAATATAAAAAAATTAATAAATACCTAAGTCGAAATGTGAGAGGGCTCTTAAAACTATTTCAAAACATGAATACTAGGAACACCTACCAGAGCCCACAGGATGGATACGTCCGCACGCCGCCCCCAAGTTCTTATCCTTCTTCATCAGATCGATTAATAACGTGACCGCTATCGGCTTGAAGTCGATGTCGCCGTCCAGAGCTAACAAGTATGTGTTCTCGGCGATCACCTCCTTGCGGTCCACAGAAATCGGCAGGTCCATCAGACGGTGACCCAGGAAGTAGTACATGTACATCACCTGTACATGAGCAAGCAATAAGGCTGTGTCCAACTACCCAGAAAGGTGGTTTTCAATCCCACACTTTCGACGTTGCGGTGATGCCTTGATCAACGCCGTTCGAGTAATGTAAGAACTGAGTTTTAGAACATGGATATGGACGGTACAACATATACAGTACAGCCCGCCAAGTGCGTGTCGGAACTAGAGTTGTAAGAAAACGGTTTTTTTTTATGAAAACAAAAACATGAAAACAAACAGTTTTTTTCTAGATTAGGTTTTTTTTTCAAATTTACGAAAATAAAAATATTGTAAGATGGTTATCGTTAAAAATGAGCTGATAGTAGATTTATTTTGGTTAATAAAGAAATAAGGGTAAATTAAGTTATTTACCCACATATAATCGAGTGATAACGGCCTCTTACTCGCCCACTCCAAATGTTCGGGATAGTTTTTTTTATCATTTCTCATTCCAAATTACATTTAAACATATAATTTGTATATATTTTTGTAATCACCTTTTAAAACCCTTCATTTTGATACCCCACTCGATAGGCTTAGGATTTTTTTTAAACCACATTTGGGCGCAAATTATCCGCCATTTTCTTTTTATAATTTTAACATATCCAGAAAGACTCGCGCAAGAAAGACGAATCTAACGACATATCATTTGTCGAAATCGGTTTAGCCGTTTAGTAGTTACGAGGTAACATAAGGACGGATATACATACATACAGGTCAAACACATAACACTCCTTTTTGGCTTCGCCGCAGTAGGGTAAAAATACTTAAACGTTCATCAGTGCTACAATCATCATGAAGTGTCTGTGTCACTGTCTCAAGCTCTCTGTATTCTGCAGTGAATTCAAACAAAACATAAACCAAACGAAGATTGGGGAAATCCCCATCCGTAAATTTAAACTTCAATGAGTATTGCCAATTATTTTGAGACATTTGTGTAATTTTTAACAAAAAATAAATGGTAAGTAGGTATCAAGTTGAAATTTATATCAAACTAGCTAATGCCCAGTTGAAATGCCTTGTTACTTCCTGTTGATCTAGAATCATGAAATTTGGCAAGAAGCAAGCTCACAGCACAAGTAAAGGAAAAAGTTCGAAAATCGTTAATTTATAGTTTTTATCGGAGGCAATAGGTCTTTATTGTTAAATTTAAGAAGCCTCCGACTGCATGAGATTTATAGTATTAAGCTATATAAATCTTGTTTCCGTTTTTTTTAAAGTTCACTTTGGGCGCAGTCGGGTTTTTTGTTTTTTTTTATTAATTTACCTTTTTATTTTACACTTTTTAGTTAGGATTGTAAGACTCCACGCTGAGAAATGGGGTCTTGACAGACTGACAGACAGACGGACCCTATAAGCGTTTCGTTTTTCCTTTTGAGGTACGGAACTCTAAAAACATCTATGTTCTAATTACCCATGTTTGCAAAGTAATGGATGACTGATTTGAGGATTTATGTGCTGTGTAACCTTGTGCTGGTCTATCGATTCCTCGTACTAGCTAGGCAATCAATCAAACCCGAATGTTTACATCCATCAATCGGCAATGATTAGATACGATACCCATCAAGTCAGTAAAAATATCTCATGAAGTTGGTGAAGTTCACAAACTAATTAAAGTGAAGTTGTAATCAATCATAGCCATTGTTAAAAAAAATACCAATACAAAGGTGTGCAAAAGATCTGCAATCATTTCGGTTTTTTGTAGACAAGTTACCTACGTATAATTTTTTTTATTCAATAATTATGAGAAGGTTGATTCAAAAACTAATTCGCTTCCATGAATTTCCAACCCGGTTTATTGGTAATCTTCCCGGATCTAAGATGATCGATAAGTTTATACCTACTCATGCTCAACGGAGGAAATAAATAACAAAAATATATGTAGTTGAAACATTCCATTATCACGATAACTTATCATAAATCCTAATTATTTATGAGTAATATTGAACTTTTCAAGAACAATAAAATGCGAATTTCAGTAACTTACCTGAGACCATCTTTTCCTGTGTCTTATTTTGGACTTGTCTTTGAGGTGGCATATCATTTTGTTTTTTCCTGGTAGTGTCCAAACTAGGCGGCCTCCGTACGGAGCGGGGTATTTTTTGGGCGGTCTTAGGCTTACGTTTGTAAGATGGACCTCTGAGGCAGCCTCGTCGATGGTTTCTACGAGGCACGACACGAAACGATTCACCTGCGAATCTTCTGAGCTGTGGTCCGATACTTCAAACGCGTCATCCATGAAAATGTGCACTGTAACGGTTGGAGTATGATGAGTTAGAGTGTGTGCGTCAATTTATATAGAAATTACTTCGGAAACAAATTAAAAAAAAACCCGCCAAATGCGTGTCGGACCACGTGTAATGAAGGGTTCCGTAGTTGTATTGAATTTATCCCAAAACGAAACTTAACAATGTAGTTGAAAACATGTTCTCCCATACATCAATATACGCCATTGTCAATTTTCCAACTGCGAGTGTAAATTTGAAATCGCAAAAAAAAAAAAAAAAATTGATAAAACTTCAAATTAAGTACCATTTTTCGGACATTTTCCTGTACTTGTGCTGTAAGAACTTGCTTCATGAAAAAAAATATGATTCTAAGTCAACGGAAAGTACCCTATAGGTTTTTATTTATTTGCGACTACCAAAATATATCGTAAAAATCACCGTATTTTTTTATTACGTTGACTTAGAAGCTTGGTTTTTTAGAGCTTCAAGAGACCATACTTACGTATTTAATATTAATTTCAACTTGATAACACCACGCGTTTCTGAGAAAAAGGGTCTTGAAAACTGACAGACAGACAGACGGACAACGAAGTGATACTATAAGGGTTCCGTTTTTTCCTTTTGAGGTACGGAACCCTAAAAAGAGATTTTAAGAAATCAAAACAATGATATTATTTTTGAGTACCTAGGTACATTGATACCGTTGGAACATACCTAATTGTTTACTACGCTACATACCTTCCAGTTCATAGTAGTCAGGATCAACAATCCCCAAATACTTCTGCGCAACGCGACGCGCGCTCTGATCTTCGTCCATACGGAAAATAGATTTCAAGAACTCAAACATTTCTTCTTTTGTTTCATGCCACATTGTTGCACACACGTAGATCCTGGTTACGAAAAAGAAAAAGGTTAGTTGCCATTTTTTTGCAAAGCCGTGATATAATTCTCCGGACCTTCACAAACATAACATTTTTACCTTGTGATGTTGTCAGATGGCTTGATGTCTTGTTTTGACTCTTTATCTCCGCTAAGCATAGACGCGTCATCTTCATCTTTGAGATCCTAAAATACAAGAAGTAATAAACGGCCCGGGGCTTATTAATTCAGTCATGTTCCTGTAACGAGGCTTAAGAGTCTATAATACCTCAGCGCCACCTCACTCTTTATCTCTCGCTCGCACCTACTGCTGGCGGTCACGCGAGCAAGCGAGACACGTGCCAGGGAGAAGACTCCAAGGTTCACCGATAGTTTATTTCTTTTTACGGTGAAATTAATGGTAATTAAAAAAAAAACATTTTATAGTTAGTTCAGTCAATATGCAAAGTTACGTTATCTAATTTGAAGTATTTTTTGAATACCAGCAGTTTATTGTTCGGTTTGGAGGTAACTTTGTTTTTTTTTTCCATAGAGAAAATTTTATGGAATCTTGTTTTCGTCAAACATAGTACTTAACATTAATCCTCAACTTTACCATACTTATATTTATTTCAAAATTAATGCTGCAGTATTTTCGACATAGCGGAGAATCATGCTAAGCCAGTTGAGGTAGTACGTGGGCGACACTGAAAGTTTTTAGAACTGGCCACTTGTAAACGATATAATAAAAAAATAAGTTCAAATTTTGAAAATGGAACTCTTTGCCATTATTATTGTCTATGTATTTAATTAATTTGTAAGTTTTTTACGATTTGGCGACAAATTGAAAGTTGTCTGTGTCACGAAAATTTTCATACAATGATTTTTTATGACTTTCGGTGTCATTTAAGTCAACAAGAAAGTTATGATAGACTTCGATTGGCCTTTCACGATGAAGCCCCATCTCGTGTCACTGTTTACAACTGGTTTAATGAGTTTAAACGTGGTCGCACTAATCTCACCGATGATCTGCGTGAGGGACGGCCTTCTACGGCGACGACTGAAGATAACATCAGTGTTGTACGGCGTATGATAGAGACTGACAAACGAGTGACTTATCAGCAGATTCCGACAAGCTTGGACATCGGTATGACTCAAGTGCACAAAATCCTCCATGAACATTTAGCGGTCAGGAAGCTTTGTGCCCGGTGGATACCTCATAATTTGACAGAGGCCCCAAAACTCCGTCGGGTTGATTGGTGTTGTGAAATGGTTCAAAGATTTAACGGAGGTGACTCAAATGCTGTGTTCAACATACTTACGGATGGCAAAAGCTGGATTTAATGTTATGATCCTGAAACTAAGAGACAGTCTGCTGTCTGGGTGTTTCCTTCCGAGGAGTTGCCAACTAAAGTGAAGAGAGGTCGAAGCGTGGGAAAAAAGATGGTGGCCTCGTTCTTCGGAAGGACAGGGCATTACGCAACAATTGTTTTAGAGGATCGAAAAACAGTTACTGCAGAGTGGTACACTAACAATTGTTTGCCACTTGTCTTGGAAAAAGTTCGGGAGAAACGACCTCGCAGTAGGATCCTCCTTCACCACGACAACGCATCGTCGCACACCGCCAAGCAAACAATCGACTAGTTGGCAACGTCAGATGTGGAATTACTGGATCACCCGCCCTATAACTCCGACCTAGTACCTTGCGATTTTTATTTATTTCTGAAATTATAAGCAAAACTTCGAGGAAAACGTTTTATGGACGCCGAGGAAGCAGTGGCTGCGTTTCAAAATGCCGTCGAAGAGACCCCTAAGGACGAGTGGCCAAAGTACTTTTCTGAGTGGTTCCATCGGATGCAGCGATGTATTGATGTAATTGTACACTATTTTGAAAAGATATAATAAAACTAATAACTTGCTAGTTTGTTCAGTTTTTGATTTTCTAAGAACTTTCAGTGTCACCCTCGTATAGGCTCTTAATTTATCATCATCAAAAGTAAAACCATCACCTCTAGTGATATATCATTTTCATCATCCTTAGTTCTGTTCAGGAGCATGGACTGGTCGATGATGGGGCTACAGTACCACGGCTTGGAGAACAGTTTGTCTGTGGCCGCCAGTCGTTCACAACGCGGGTTCCACGCGTGAGCTGTCACCCACGCTTGGGAGACCAGCCACAGCAACCATATCCACGACATCTGCTCCACTATGAACTCGTTCAAGAAGTAAACTGCGGAAAAAATATAGAATTATGTATCGGTCAACGGGACCACGCCAACTTTATAAAAATACGATGGTTCGTGCACACTCGCCAAGGAGTAAATATACAGGTTGCTAGGTTTAACTCCTGAAAATTAGCGACTATGGGAGTATACCGGAAAATCACTGAAATATGAAAAAAATATCATCAGCTGTTTATTACCTACGCGATTAAAATGTAGGGAACAGCCGATGATTTTTTTCATATTTCAGGGTTGCTCCCGTAGTAAAAGTTGTTCATTTTCATGAACTACACTTCCTTAAAGTATGCTCCTGGTTTTCCTTAACACCCTGTATAGTTTATAAATATTTGTCTTGTCATTTGGTTTAAATAGGTTTTAATTTTTTATTATTTTAGTAATATTTTATAAAGATTCTTTTTTAAATTTGTGAATGTAAGAACGTTGTAGGCTTAATAGATTGTAGCTTTGTAAAACATTCTCTATTTTGTAATACCCATTAAGAGGAAATGCGGGCGGAGAGACTTTTAGAGTAAAAAGTCATAAATCGAGATTCGGCTCTCGCCTATTTCCTCCTCCAGTATTGGACCAATTTAAAAGATATTTCTTATACTGAATAAGAAGGATATATACTGTGTCCCTATGTTTTCCTTTTTGATGATACATTATCTTTATAAGAGCTGGAACCCTCTGAAAATGCTCAAAATTACCTGTTTAGACCGCGGACAACAGAGGGCTTTTGTACAAATTTGCCAACTATTAATAATAAAAGAAAAACATAGGGACACAGTATATATCCTTCTTATTCAGTATAAAAAATATCTTTTAAATTGGTCCAATATTGGAGGAGGAAATAGGCGAGAGCCGAACCTCGATTTATGACTTTTTACTCTAAAAGTCTCTCGCCCGCATTTCCTCTTAACAGTGTAACTTGAAACCTGTATAGTTTATAAATATTTGTCTTGTCATTTGTTTTAAATATTATTTTAGTAATATGTTATAAAGATATTTTTTTAAATTTGTGAATGTAAGAACGTTGTAGGTTTAATAGACTGTAGCTTTGTAAAACATTCTCAATTTTGTAATACCCATTAACACTGTAACTTGAAAACATTGTAAAAGCCCATTATTTTTAAAAGAGTAACCGTGGAGTTTCTTGCCGGCTCTTCTCCATAGGAAACGACCAATTGGAACTGCGCACCTAGCTTCTGACGTTTCATAAGTGCCCATGTACGTTTATGTGAAGTAAAATATTTTGATTTTGATTCAAATTAATTAAGAAATGTGATTGAACTGCTCAACTTACCCGGTGGAATTTCGAAGAACAAATAATCTGGTATAGTTCGATAAAATGCACATGGATCCGCATTCCTCATTCCGCATAAAACAATTAGCAGGTTAACAGTGACTGGTCCAACAAGGCTTAATGCAAATGTAAAACTGAAGTTTTGTATGAGGATCTTGCAGGCGGTTTTACTAGCGGCAAAGCAGACGTATGCGGCCCCGACCTGGATGAGTACCACCCACAGTGGAGTAGCCCATGCCGCTGGTATTTCGTACATTTTTCCCATTACTGTGTAACCCATAAAACCTTGGAATTCATCCTGAATTGCTTGAACCTGTTTGAAGAAAAAAATTACGTACATAGAATAGAGAATTGTAGCAAATTGGTCTCCAACTTTAAGGCAAACCCAAAATAAATTGGGGACTTTTTCGTAACCATTTATTTCACTATTACAGCATAGATGGATTTAATTGTTGGATATATGTTCATTGACTATCTGATTAATACTCTGACTGAAGGAAAACGCAATTGGTTCAATTTCCTCGATAGAATTTAATTCCGACAAGACCTCTTTATATAAGACTTTTTTATATTGTTTTCTGTAATTCCAAAATCCTAAGTAATTTCATTGCAAAAGTGCATTCAAAATGTGCGTAATTGAACTCTGGCTGAACATATTTTTGATACATAGCTTAATTTATTTTTAAACAATTTTCATTTGGTTTGGCGCTCTTACGTTGTTTTACTTTGGTTCCAGCGCTTTGTTGCGCTCTCATTTTTCTCATGTGGAAGTAATTGACTCTGTCACCTTCTTATGCCCGCCCAGTTCGCTATAATTTATTTTTTACGTATCACCTTAAGCATCGTAGGTACCATCAAGCTCCTGATCACTATTACTAAGGGCAAAGTCTTAAAAATTTTATACAAACTGACATAACTCCTTACCTCATTAGCGGTGTAAAGTCGATCACCAAAACCACTGCTTATTTTCGTGAAGAAAGCGAATGGGTCGTCGTCTTGGGTGTACAAAGATATCAATATACAGCACATGAATACAAAGATCTTCCATATTGACACCACTCTCTGCGAGTAATAACGACCCCTCTTGAGACCGTCGCGGAGATCTTGCAAAGGTTGAAGGACTGTAATAAATAAATGTAGGTATTTTATTTAAAATGCAGTTTCAAGAGGACAGGGATCCACTATAATCATTCTAGCAAGTGGTGTTAAGCTGTTTTGAAATAAGTATTGGTTAAGTGTCCGTAAGTGTTGTGTACCTATATGGTTAAGTGTCTGCATCAAATGAGATTAGTTATGAAAGTGTAGGTAATATCTAGGTTCTTAATACCTTTCCCATTAGATTTTCATTGAGAAATATCGTAATTACATACAAGAAAAGATTTAATAATCCGATAAGTGAAAATGACAGTCTCAAATATCCATGTTCAGAATCAGTTTAAATAAAAGACGCATTGTTTACCTGACCATTGTTTTCCTGAGCAGCCGACGAAGTTTTCCCACCAGCCGAGTGAAATCAACACGCATGCTACCGGTATGGTCCACAAAACATCATCGCCTTTTAGGAGAGGCCAAACAACGAATGCAGTAGCTTGAGCAGAAACAGCGAGTACATCTAAGATTATTTTGAAGATGTATCGAGGCTCAGTGCTGTCCCTAGAGAGGGCATTCAGGATCCCTGGCACGAAGCACATCGCGTTCATTAACATTGTTCCTTTCACGACATCTAGTTCCGGTAAAATTATAAGCACGAGTAACGCAAATCCAATTGTGTGCAGTGTTTCGATTATTAAGGACTGAAACAATTTATTGACGATAATAATGTGTCCCATAAAAAGGTTCTAAATCATTATTTTACACAACCCCACCTGTACGGCTATTCACAACCATTCGACAAGTTGTCGTATCGAAAGTTACACATTTTCAATAACTGATTTACCTTGCCCCCGACAGCTAATAGCTGTCGGAAGAAAGGCGATCGTCTATTTGATTTAAACTGACAAAACTTAAGTCTTTTGTATTTGTGAACAGTCGCCGTCAGATATATTGTAGCCGACAAGGTGACCAAATACTTCTGAACAATGTAAAATGTCAATAAGTTCCATACACTACAAGTTACCATTAATATCTGAACATTCATTACTTCATTAACATCTGAGCAGATGCTTGTCAATAATTTCTATACACACAACTAACCAAAAATATCTGAACACTTACAACGTCAAGTGTATCTACGCAGACATACACTGAGCTTACCTAATTCGTTACTGCGTGATATAAAGGACGAACCAAAAACGACTATCGAATTGACAAAAATAAATTAAACTCCAGAACAGTCATTTGGTGTTCAAAAAGGGTGTTCCCTTTTTGAACACCACATACTTACACAAAAATATCACGCAGTAACGAATTAGGTAAGCTCAGTGTTTGTCTGCGTAGAAAAACTTGACGTTGTAAGTGTTCAGATATTTTTGGTTAGTTGTGTGTATAGAAATTATTGACAAGCATCTGCTCAGATATTAATGAAGTAATGAATGTTCAGATATTAATGGTAACTTTTAGTGTATGGAACTTATTGACATTTTAAATTGTTCAGAACTATTTGGTCACCTTGTCTGCTACAATATATCTGACGGCGACTGAACACTCTTTAGAGGACTCCTTTGATAACATTGATTTATGCTCAATTCGGCACGGAAGCGTATCGAACGATTGTGAATAGCTATGCTGGAGTGTAATTTTTTCGTCAGTAGACAGGTATCAGATAAACATCAGACCCCAAGACTTCTTGGCGGGAAAGTGAAGCGTCATGTTCAGCAGTTTGTTTAATTTTCCAAAATTTGTGTTTAGCCGAATATTAATGTGTAATAATGGTGGATTATTAACCATTAAGTGTTTGTGATCGTGCATTAGTGTAGGCAAATGAAACAAAACAGTGCAACTTCGCTTCAAGTTCTCTCAAGAAGTCCGCGTGAGGTCTCAGTAAAGTGCCACATCTTTACTGAAACTCAACGGGAGTGGGCGGGGATATCATCATCATGCATTTATAATTCATTTCATCAATACTATACAAGAAGTAAAACGTGACATTGGCTAAATGCACAAACCGTGCGAAGTCAGAAAGAAAAAAAAAAAAAAAAAATCAGACCTACATACTGATGAGAAATGTGGTTATGTTGGATTAGGCAGACGATTATCCAGCCGGGGATCGTGTAAGTCTCACATGATACCATGAGCCCCAGTGAAAGTGTGACACGGGGTGGTTTTAGTCAGTAAGAGTCTGGCAGACTCCTCCGCCCGCCCCAGGCCGGAGGACATCCATGAGAATATTCCACCCCGCCAACAAAAAAAAAAAAGGGCAGACGATATCCTACATATTTTACAATTTTTTTAAAATGCGAAAAGCAGTATGTGAGCAGTCATCCCAGGAGATTGGTAGAATGAATTTGTCGAAAGAATCCTTAGCTGTCGGTAACCTGGGGATCTACTCCGAAGATCTACTCCGAACATAAGTTCGATGTATCGCCTGAATGTTCGGCCGTTGCTTGACTACGGCTAACTATGGCTGACTACGGCGATAAAAAAAAACGACAGTCAAAGAGATAAGGCAAAGTCAAAAATGTGACTTTAAGTCGGGTAAGGATTCAAAGTCAAATAAGGCAACTATGAAAGTTATAAAACTTCGGATTAACGCTTAAGAGTAGACCCTCTGGTATTCTGGTAAAACCCTAGTACAAACAACGCACGTGGTCAAGGGTAACGAGGAACAAAAGAGATGGTACCTTTTGATAACTAGCTACATGTCATTCACTTTATTGTTTTAGATAACATTGATTCTTTGCGTTTTGAAACGGTTGTTGGCGTAAATTATCTTATCTGTTAATAAACATTTAAAATAAATGTCAATACGATTCTGGTTTATTGACTACATTGATGAAATTCGATTCAAGGGAATAAAAGATTTCTACTAATCGTGTTGATAGATTAGTAGACTTGAGTTCGGGGAATCACCTCTTTCTGTTATCGTTAAATGCACAATGACGCTCATAATATTCCTGTTGAACCTCTCTGTTTTGGTATTTTTATTATAAAAGACTTAAGTACTCTCTCAGCCACATCGTCAATTATAGACGTCATCGTCAGTTTCGAATTCTTGCCTAAATTAATTACTTTATTACATAAATATTATTTAGTATGTACGACTTTGTGCCTTACCAACAAAAACTGTACAAACGTAGGCTTCCCAGCGGTCTTGAAGAAGCATATTCTGAGTGATCTTAAAAATATGCCTATCTCAGGTATGCTGAATGCGATGAAAGCTGCCCACAGCCATGTTACTCGTTCTTCCAATGAGTGGACTGTTATGAACTGCTGATCGAGTGCTAGTGGTACGAAATACAAAAAGAATTAGTTACGTAGACTCCAAAGATAATTCGGGTAAATTTAATAGTTAAAGAAAGGGTAGGTATAACACTCACCTAAAGCTTTGTTACAGTGACTTATTTGTTTGCCCTTTTTCAGTTGTGATGTGATAAAAAGCAGAGTCCCCTTAGATACTACAGCGGATCCAAGCACAACGCCAAATATGAAGATATACGATAGAAATTTAAGGATCTTTACACTGGTGTCTATGCAGGCAGTAGATTCCATAGACCCACTCTCCTTCTTCACGGGTAGCTCCCGGAACAAATTCCATCCTTTCGTCTCTTGAGCTGTTCTTTGTCTGAAGAAATTGTTTACGAGTTACTACTGCTGTTTTTGCATTTGAGGCATAATAGGTATTTAAAAAAGACATTTCTACACCTACAGCTAATTTGGAAATCTGTACCTATGTCTGTGAAGATTCACAGACATGCCTACAGATTTCCAAATTAGTTAAGCAGTTACATTCCGAATGAACAACTGCATATCTACAATAAGAATACTCCTAACCTATAGTGAGACTAAAACTGATCCTTTGTTAAAGGTCCTGTTGATCGATATAACAGCTTCGCACGTTCTTATTACAACTTACACACAAACCCACTTGATTAAATCTTAAACGACTACAATCATGACTTCAATGTTGGTATGGATGTCATCATGATTGCCATTGTTTTATGGTACTTTACCTACATTATGTGGTGCAACTTTGAGGATTGGGTAATCGTGCCTGCGCACATTCCACGCTGAGATTTCGGATTTCGGCTGTTAGCGTATTTTTTGCGTTGACAGCAACGCAAAAAATACGCTAACACACTAAAATACATACCTACACCTCCCATGAAGTTGACTGTACCAATAAACCCGAGTACTCAAACGCCACTTAATTTTAAGACGTTCTTAAAAGTGTTTAAGCCTGTACAAGACACCTTTAAGTGACACAGACAGCGTAGACGGCGACTTATAATTGAGTTGATTTGAGCATTCGACCGGTTGACTTCAAAATGTCTCTAAGCTATCATAGTACCTATAAGGCTATACTCAACTACGCAATAAAAAGAGTATTTACCCTAAATCGTCGATGTCATCATACTGTGGAGTATACTCCGACTCATCTTCACTGTCGTCTCCCAAACCCGTAAATCCAGGTGTCTTGGGCTTCGTCGCCATTCGATATTTATCTGGAACAGTTATTGTTACGGTTCAAAAGTACTGTACGGTACTATGGTAGACGTGTTCTTGAATGGAAACCACGAATCGGCAAAACGCAACGTGGCCTGAGGTAGAGCGACGATCTTCGCAGGGTGATAGATTAACACCCATATTCAAGAACGATACTATGAGGTCTCACAGTGCCCATCAACGCATAGGGCCGGTAAATCCGATTCATAAACAATACTTGAGTGATGTGCAACGCTATGCGTTCACTTAGAAGGACCCTTACGTAAAGTACCTGGGCAGCTATTTTAACCAACGCATAGTGTAGCTTGTTGTAAAAAAAAGGTCTGTGTCAAATGATAATGTGGTTCACAGATGTGGTTGTTTCTGTATGTTTTGTATCCATTTGTGATATTTTATTTTATTATTCATTTTAACTTTTTGAATTCAATATTTTTGGCGTGTGTCTGTTTGTCTTCTATGATAGGCCGCTCCCGTACAAATAGCTATCATTCCCAAACAGAAAACGGTAGCTTCTTAAAACTGAAGCAAAATAAAATTATATTTAATTGTCATTAAATAGATAGAATATTTTATATAATTGTTGCTGATGTCATTAATTTGTTGTAAGATGTATAAGTACAATTATCCAAAAACTAATTATTATTTTATTAATAATTATTATTTAGGTAGTAATAATACTAGAAAATCATTAAAAAAAAAAACAGTAAACAATCCATTAATTGACGGCTTCGTTTGTTTTTGGAGAATTCGAAATCGTATGCACATTTTTTTCCGTTCACTGATGCACATCCATTAATGACTAATCAATTGAAGGTAACTAAATACTTTTTTGTTTGTCGATCCTTGAAAACAGAGTACTTTTTATTATTAAATAAATCACCACACTTGATGGTTCATATTTCACAACTGACAACACGTTTAAAGGTTATATTTAAGTCGTCCACACATCTGCCAAACACTAAAGCGAACTTAGCAACAGAAACGGACCAATCACAGATCTATAATCGACGCTGTGCGTTCGCATAGTAAAGTGTCGCTTGAGTATTGTTTGTGAATTGAATGGCCCGCCATGACGAACGCTGTGAGAAATGCCTTACTTAGCATAGTGTCACTGCCATACTTATGTAAGTATCGTTCTTGAATACGGGGGTAAGAGTTAAACATTTTAGTCCCGAGATACCATCACGTATGGCGCCAAGTGTACCAGCAGCAGCAGCTGTTGTTTACTAGATAATGTGTATTTTCAAAATAAATAACTTAGAAAAATAATCTCACCTCATACAATTATTTTTAGACACACATATTCACTTACACAAATTTTCACTACCAAAACTATATCACAACTAATTCTTTTTCATAAACATTAACAGTATATTTGTATTATCACCGGAAACTTGCCAAAGTAAATGAGGATATGGTAAATACACCGAGTCGTACTGGTCCGTTTAAACATAATCCTCATATCAAACGGCCGTCATTACGATATCGCGGCTGATTAGGTACATTATCGAAAATCGTAGATCAATCGCGCTTTGATTTAAATTATTATCAAATTATACGATCAGCCTTTAAATTACTAACCAATGACTCTTAACTGAAGTCATCGCTATGTTTTTACACAATAATTTTGAGTGCCTGTACAAAATGTACACAGTTATACTTAAAATCTGGTGGCGAAATTACTGAGGTATATCCTTTTCCTGCATGGCATATGTAAATGCGTGGATGATCTATCGATACAGATACTATCCACATCAAGAGCTAACACTTAACATTTACAACAAGTACTCTTGGTGTATTTTAGTTTACAATCGAGCAATATGCACGACTTCAGAAATGATAACGAAATCAATGATTACAGTAATCTATGTAGGTACTTTTACTGGGTCCAAAGGAAACAATATCAGACGCGTCACAATCAAAAGTTTATTACCTAAATATAAAATAAATGTTATGTTAAATAAATATTGTTATTGTAAATAATTGGTACAAAATATTAAAAATAAAGAGAACCTAAATCTATTCATACATTAGCATTTATACTCTTAAATACAGACGACACAAAATTCGAGAATGACAATTAATCACAACACTACTCTTAATTAATCTTAATAAAATTTAATACACTATGTTGCAAAATTTTCGAGCACTTGTGTTTGTGTTTTTGAAAAAACTTGCATGTTTAAAAGGGTTACATCGATTGGAATATGTTGCTGGCTTTTAACACTAGACATGTAATAAAAACCTGCCCGCGCCTTCACTCAAATGATAAGCCTATAAATTTAAAATTCCAGACTGTAGGTCTGAGGAAGGAAACGATTTTTGTATGTAATTACCTATGTTTCACAAATAATTCATATTCATAAGGACAAACTTAACATTGTAGTTGAAAAAAATGTTTTCCCATAAATTCCCTATTGTCTACATTTCTTTTTCATTTCTCCATTCTCTACTGGATGAAATTTCTTAAGAAATAAACAGTATCTTTGTACTCAATACTTATAACGTCGTATCTGTATCTATTTTACTTTGTGTAAATAAATAATAAAAATAATCTATAGGTACACATAATATAATTGGTTGTCCTGACTGACTGATTCATCAAAGCAGAGCCGAAACTACTGGGACTAAGGGACGTGAAATTTTGCACACGGGTTCCTTTTATGATGTAGGGGAGCACTAAAAAGGGGTTTCTGGAAATTCGACCTTTAAGGGAGTGAAAAGGGGGGATTATGTTAGTATGAAAAATCTTATTCCTTGAGTTAATAAACTTGAAACTTGGCACAAATACTTATCTAAGTAAATTATGAAGTTCACTTTTTTGTTCTTCTAAACTACCCCCTAAAGTGGAAATGCGGGGTGTCAAAGTTTGTATAGAAGAATTTTAACGCGCGGTCCGATTAGTCCGATTAACTTGAAATTCAGTAATAATATTTACTTTAAAAAAAAAAAACACGTAGGTTTTGTCGAAAATCTACCAAAAGGGGTAGTCAATTTTACAGGGGAGGACTTTACTGCGTGGCTTGATTAACTCGAAAGCTGGTATAAATAAAATATACGTCAAATAATGGAAACGTCACAAAAGACTATTCATAAATTAGCCCCTTTGGAAAAGAAGGATACAGTTTGTATGATAAAAGTTCTATTATATTTACGAAAAAAAGTAAGGAAATTTGAATTTCACTGCACTGTGGATCCACCTTAAGATAAATATCATTAATTTTCGAAACCTACCTTTTAAAAGAGAGTGGAAGGGGTTAGGATATTTGCCTATGTAGTCCTTTTGTTAATAATCTTGAAACTTGGCAATACTTGCCTCAGTAAATAATATAGTTACTAGTTAGTGACCATTCGTTTTATAAAACTACCCCTCACAAAGGGTTTAGGAGGTGTCAATGTTAGTAAGGAAAATTGTAACGTGCCGTCGGATTAACTCGAAACTCGGTACTAATACATAAAATAAAAAAATTACGTGTTCCAGGGTTTTAAAAAAAATCGGAGATAATGGTCAATTTTCGTCTGTTTTCTTAAATTACTTTAAAACTTTTTTTTTGTAATTGATACCCTCTTAACAAGTTCTTTCTTTTTTTATGTCACACGGTACAGCTCGTAAAACTTTAATTTTTAATTTTCTAATTTGCTCCGCAGAAGTGACCCACATAATCGAAAAACTCAATTATTTACGGAATGTCTGTATGGTCACAGAAATTCATATGTGTACCAAACAACTTAATCGTTCCAGTAGATTCGGAGCAAATTGGCTGTGACAGATGGACAGAAAGACAAACGAGTAATCCTATAAATAAATTTAATGTTTAATGTGTTTAATGTTGTTGGTTAGTTAATGTTTTTTCTTTCTTTTAATCCTATAAATAAAGGTTCCGTTTTTAATTCGGACATACGGAGCCCTAAAAAGTAATTTTCCGTAGATAAAACGTTGAACTTGAAATTCAAAAGCACTCCTTAGAACGGATTCAACCAGGAAATAATAATTGCTTTCCATAATACGCAACAACTTTGTTTGCATGTGCGTACCACTAACGAATATCGAACATCGACCAACATCCATACATTTGAACCAAATGCTCGTGTTGCGTGTGCTAGGCCAACCAATCAATAAAACCTTTTCAAACAAGCAATTTTTTCCAACTAAAAGAAATCCAATGAGGGCTCGAACGTTTTACAACGCAGTTTATATTTAATACCACATTTACTGCTAATAAATTACTGTATACTTAATACAGAACTAGCACAAAGCGACAATCTTACTTCTCTATAGTTACCATCAGACTTTAAAATATTGTAACCAAAAATACTATTTAACAATAAAAGCAACCTACCACGCAAGTACTTCAAGTAAGTCATCATCTTTAAAAATCGCAGGCCTAATTATTATTAAATATTTCAGAAATTAGAAAAAGTAGAAATATTTTATCAGATGCGTTTCCAAATGTCTTTTATAGTGCGTACAGCAAAAGAGTGGAACTCTCTACCTGCGTCTGTGTTTCCGAACGCATACAACCCTAATCTCTTCAAAGTTAGAGTGAACAGGCTTCTTCTGGGTAAGCTCACTCCATCGTCGACTTTGTCTCTGTCACCTCTGCCCTAGAGAAGGTCAAGAGCAAACCCAACCTAAATAAAAAAAAAAGATGCACATGTAATACAGTTGATATTGGTTACTTCGAACTGGTTGTATTAATGCTCGTGCAGACTGGCGTGACAGGCTGCTTGAATGCTCTGAATATCTATGAAGTTTTCATAGACTCTCGTTATCATTACCAGGTAAAGAACCGACTTTGCTAGTAGTGTAATCTGTCTCCTTCACATAGTCCTTAGGTTCGTCATGCTTTGAAAAGTTTCCCATCGCCACTTGTGCTATAGTATCCACGATACTTGATGAACTTATGTACGGATGGCTGGAGGAGGGCACAGACGTTGATAAATCTTCCGCCTTTGTTAACTTTAGAGGTTGATTGTAATCCGATAAATAGTCAGGCATTGTAGTCTTTTTAGTTAACTCTAACATCTGATTCAAAAATGACTCCCCACCGACTCGCGCAGGCATACTAAAGTCAGTCGCTTGCGCATCCATACTATCAGGTTTGGCAGTTTCTATTTTCGAAGAAGTACTTGTTTCATTTAACTTCATACCATCAAGCGAATCCGACTTTCCTTTTCCAATGCTACCAAAATCTGGCGGCAAATAATCTTTGTTGCCTTTTAATAAGTCATGCGGAGATTTCATCAGTATGCTCTGATCTAATCCAGCTTTAGTAGATATTGGACTACTAGTCGAAAGCGGTTTCAATAAGGATTCCTGCATTTTCATTAACGATGGAGATAAGAACATATTATTTGCAGCTAACGTCGACTTAGACATTGGATCTGGTATTCCCAATATGCCTGCACTGGAGTATTTACTAGCTGAGAATAAAGCATTGGCAATGTCTGCAGAACTCATCATGAGGTTGGAGGCGAGACTGGCGGGGATCGTGCCCGTGGCAGTGCTGGTGCTCGTAGCGGTGCTGCTCGGGGTCTTGTCGTAGCTTCCAATACTGCTGGTCAAATTCTGCAGAGAAGCAGCGTAAGATGGTGGATCGGGAAGTTTACCAGCCGATAAACTAGCTGCTAGACTCGAAGTCATGCCCGGAGTGAGCCCAGTCAGCATACTGTTTGCAGCAGCTAAACTTTCCAAACTAGAAGCTCCCATAGGTAGCGGCATGTTGGGAGAACCTAATCCGAGAGCCATGCTCGTCAGCATATCTAAACCTGTAGGATATGACGACGGCAGAGTAGGGGTAGCTGACTTTGATGACGATTTAGAAGACGTTGGTAACACTGGAATGTTCAGTTGAGGTGTTTCGAATTTATGAGGTGAGCCCGCTCCAATGCTTGACGATACATTTATAGGAGGCACGCCTGCCGGCCGGCTTACCATCTGTTGCAACGTACTGACAGAAGGGAAATTGGGGACAGATGTCACCTGACTTGGCTTCGACACAGGTATTGGTTGAGGAACTGCTAATAAAGCATCAAGATCCATTTTATCATCTTGTTCAGAAGAGCAGCCTAACTCGTCCCTTATAAAATGCCACAGCAAGCCATCACTCTGTTCTCTCGGAAATTTAGCAGTCAAGGTGCACTTCAATTTGTCCAAGTATGTGATATCAGGCTTAAAATTGTCTTTAAAATCGACGAATGTGTCATCAGAAAATGAAAAGTAGTACTTGATGCTTTTCCTAATTTGCTCCATGGCGTGTGTTGATAGGTGGCTGTCATGTATCATGTTGTATTGTAGAAGCAAAGGTCGAGGATATTCTGTAGGTCTCTGCTCTGGTGGAGGCATCACCCAGAAGAATGTTAGTGACGATTCCAAAACTGGACTCTCTGGGTTGTAGGGAGCTGAAAATGTTTAAAATCATATTTGTAAAGTTTGGACAAAATTAACAATTAAATCATATTCGATAATGTATAAACTTAAACTGTGTATAAACTTACAGCAAATGACTCCAATACAGGGTATATAAGATATTTCACTGGGTCCACGCATTTTAATTTGATATTCCAGCTGATTGTCACAATCCCTAAGGCTTGGCATGGCAGGATTCGTTGGATGAGAGTGATACCAGCCCAGAAGTGTAAGTCCCAGTTTTTCTATTTCCATTTGAATCTCTAGTTCCACTAGAACTCGCGGTCTCTTGTCATTCTTACTGATTAGGCATGGAAATGTGTGAGTTATCATGACATCTGAAACACACAAGGTATTTAATGAATACAATAAACCTTCCATCATCCATCCCTAAATACATACATTCCACAAAATAATTAATTGTTATCTATACTAATATCATAAAGAAGTAAGTTTGTGAGGTTGTAGGGGGTAATCTTGGAACTACTGATCCGATTTTGAAAATTGGTTCACTAATGGGAAGCATTGCCGAGTGTCATAGGAAAGCGTTTCCATTTGCCGGGTCGCGACCCGGTACCGAGCCATAAAATTAAAATACCGGGTCGCAACATTCCCGCCTTGTTTTAAAAATAATACAGTAGGTATTATTGATCTGAAATTTAGTGACTAAATAGGCGATACCAAAATATGTTGTATTAATAAAACATTTTTACTTTTAAATGTGTATTATTTTACCTAATGGAACCAGCTTGGGTTTAAAAGTATTAAGTGGGTCACGAAGGGGCAGTGTGAAAATTACTCGGCCGTGGCGGAACAATGTTTGGGAAACACTGTCATAGGATATATTTTATGTTAAGAAATTTCACGCGAACGAAGTCGCGGGCAGAAGCTAGTAATGTAATATGAAGGGTAGCTCAGTTTTCACTGCCAATCAATTATCAACATTACAGATTGCCCACTTTGAAATAAACTCTTAAATAAATAAAATTCATCTGTTTGCATTCCGTTTGAATTCTAGCAGGCCTAAGTCCAGCAGTACAAATCTTTGCACAGTTATCTTGATAATGGTAAATATTAATAATATAATGAATAGCTTAAAATAAATCAGCACATACTGTGGCTGTTCAAATCCCAAGTCCCAGCTAAATATCCATAAACCTCTTCCTTTTTCAAATGGCAGTGGATGTCCAGCACAAGACTAGCATTGGAACTGACTGACACCAGGAACGGCTGCACTTTGCCAGCTGATGAAAATGATACAGCTTCTATCAACATGTTGGCATCACTGAAATATGAAAAGAAGTTCCTTTAATTTTTTTATAGAAATTCTTAAAAGGTTATCAAGGTGCATTAGAAACAATAAACAAGGAGCCAGTCTTCTGTTTTAACAACATCACACCTGCATTACCTGAAGCAGAACTCAAAGGTATCCACGTTTCTCCAGTTAAGTCCCATGTTATAGGAGTCTGGTCCTCACTACTACAATGTATTATCACTATAAAAATGTTGAATGGAAACCCCAATAACACTTGCCTGACCCAGGGATTGAACCCAGGACCCCATGCTAAACAGTCATCAATGTAGTCAAGCAATAACTATTATTTTAACAATAATCAATGTCTTTGGTCCAAGTTTATTGAGACTAAACACACAAAATATATGCAATTATTTGTTATAATACTGACTGCTGCATCATTCTGTTTGGCACTGTGTTGTGTTTCATTACAATCCTTTGTGGTGGTGGTTCTGGAGGGTTTTCTACTTCCATTTCTATCTCCTCTTCTGTAATTTTTGTAAAAACATTGCATTACATCTAGAGTGTTCAACACTTTATCAACTACATTTTTTTAGTAGTAATAATTTATTTGTTAGAATATTGTTGTTACAAAGGTGTTACATGTAATATGATGTCCATAATATTCTGCTGTTTCCAGCGTACAAATATTTCAAAGAATTAAAATTAGGAGTATTAGAACAATATGTCGAAATTAAACCATACAATTACAAGGTCAAGGAAAACGTTAACTACTGTCAAATACAAAGTTTTGTTTAAGTTCTTCCATTATTGAAATATCCTTACCGTCAGAATGCATATTTTCTCTTTCTTGCTGCTTTTTTCGAAGATAAGTAGCTTTAATAGTATCTAGTTTCTTCCCCCTATATTTGACAGAGGCCCAGCCACACCCAGATCTCTTGTCTGGATTTATTATGCGCTTGCAGTGTATTGCCCATGCTGATGGGGAGCAAAATATTGTTTCAGTCTCATGAGACTTTATTTTCCCATCTGCTTGCAAATCTCCAACAAACTTTTGTCCCTAGAATAAGCAATACAGATTTAGATAAAATATGACATTTCAATAAAAAGGTATTTGCTAGAGGCCTCATAAAATTCAAAGAAAATAAGGTTTATGAAAGAAACATTTTTTCTTTGAACTACGTAGTAATGTTATCACTACAAAACCGATCACAAAGGATTTATTTTTTGCTTAGAACCAAAACAGTGCAGAAATGTTATATGAAATCTCATGGTTGCACAGTTTTTCATTAAAGCACGGTTTTTTATTTTTTATTTAGTTATAAATTTACCACAACCAAACAAATACTAGATTAAATGTTCCAAGTAAAAGTGCAAATTTCACTTTTAGTAACTGCACATTTAATAATTGTAAGTTTTAAATGTTTGAGGCGAAGAAGAATTAAACTTTGTTTTCATTAACTTGAGTTTTTATTTTGAGTAGATATAATTTTATCATGGTAGGTAGATTGGTATTTGAAAGAAAACTAGATTACACACCTTGCTAAATTGAGTAATTAATGCACTAGTGTTAATTTAGTGCCCTCGCATACATAACATTAAAAGTGCATTAATAACTGACTTTGCGTTCAATGCAACAATCTAATATAAATTATAACAGGCCTAAATCAAATGTTTAAAATAGTATCACAATAATAGTGCCAAAAACAAAGTGTTACTAACTAGATACTCAATTGTCATTGCTGCATTCCCGGGCTCAAGCATTTTTTCTTCTAAAAGCATCTGTAAAGTAACTCCTCTACCTGGCATTGACTTACTGCCTGATTGTGTTTCCATCTCCTGAAAAAGATAGAATGCATCCAGCTCCAGAATTAATAGTAAAGATGTGTTTAGCTATGTAAAAATCTGAACATAATGTCATGACTGCATTTCTAAAAGGACAGCTCTTACCTTACAGAAATAGATAAAAATTTGTTATTAATTACAGAATTGAATAAAAGGCAAGGCTTACATATGTATGTAGCAGTTTAAAAAAATAAAGACATTCCATGGCCTGCAACAAGTCAAAAAGGTCCTTCCTTTCCCATTAATCATATTGGAATTTATCCAATATAATATATTTTATTACTAAGGAGTAATGTAATGGTTCAGAGGGAAAGATATGAGCATGAAGTTCATTGTAAACAGAAAAAAAAACTATAATATTCTTACTTCATCAGTGAACTCCTCTCCACTCGCTATTTCTTCTTTTTCCTCCTCAGGCGGAACTTTTGGCGGTTCGTTAGGTTTCTCAATTTTAACTTCTTCATTTGGAATATTAGGTGGTGCAGTTACCGTGGCTGTGGCCTCAGCAGACGTGCTATTATACATGGGTAATGTTGGGCCGGACATCAACGCTGCTGCCAAATGCGAAGTGTGAAGATCCATGATGGATTAGAAAATGAACACTTCTTATTTTATACTGTGTAAGCTTCACACACATTCAGACAATACGTTCATTATAGTATTCGGGTTTTTATTTTATTGTAATTTGCAAGAGAAAACAACAAATACAACACTAAAAGATACATTTACATGACGTACTGGCAGTGTTGCCATTTTGCCAAAGCCAATAACACATTCACCTCACAGACACAAAAGACAAAGATTATTTAATTTTTTTAAAAGAAAATTCTATTGGCTATCGTTTATTCATTGTTCTGAGGTTTACATTGCCTGTGGCTAACAATAAATGTACCTAAAATACCGGTATTTCGTGATTCTGTTACTAGAATCCAAACCGGAACAGGAACCTAAATTGGAACCTGGGGGATGCGCTAAGATAGCCCGCGAAATTCAAATTTTCTTACGTTTTTTGCAATTTTTCAGGTCAGTATTTATGTTGATCTAAATCAGGGACCGTACAACCCTGTTAAGAGTTAAGCTTTTCGAAGGGGTAACCCATTCAATGGGTTACCTTTATCATAATGTAACCCACTGAATGGGTTTTATACTTGAAAACCCAGTAAAAGGGTTACATGATAACCCATTCAATGGGTTCTATACCTACTTGAAACCCAGTGACATGAAAAAATCATATTATTATGTTATTTCGATATCCGCCCAGCACGCGTAGCATGACCAATTCTATCTCTATTCTACACAGGGACCATTTTGGTAATCATTTTAGAAAAACCCTATTATTGGGTTTTTCTAAGCAGTTAATCAAAAACCCATACGGTCTGGGTAATTTTGAATGACTAAGCCGTTCAAAAGGATTACCCAAGGAATTATAATCATTAGAATCAGCATTACAACTATCTCCCCCTTATTACAAAACAAGGTTAATCTTCAGACCCAGGTTTAAAACATGGAGCCATTATTGAATTTAGAACTTTATTCCGTCTATGGTAAAGTTCCTAAACACAAAACTGACAACTTAGTACCGAACAAAGTTTTCAGTTTTGTATAAAGAACGGTATTTCAATCACAGTTACGTTCTTATTACAAAAACTGGCTCCATGGTTTAAGCCATGTCAAAATATAAATCCTGTTTTGTAATAAGGCGGTAAAAGTTCAAAAAATCCTATTGAATGATTTTTTCTGAAATAATCATTCAGTAGAATTAACGACTGAACGAATAATAATGAATTAGATGGATTGATGGAATTAACTTAATCATATTAAATTAATTAGTCGATGGCTTTGCGGTAATAATTGGGACAAGCAAGCACAACTTATGTATGTATGTACTTGATAAGGTTTAGAGGTGCGTGGTACCCGCTGCAAAAAATAAAATACAACTTACTGTACTAGAATTACGCGAGCGGCTTGGTTAGGTCTTTTGCCAGAATTTTGTATTTTTGATGTGAAACATCTGTATGCGCACGTAAAACCGATTGCTGGCGCCGCGACGCGTGCCGCGTGGCGATTCACCAATCACCACTCACTCCGCGCGCGTGGTCCCCGCGCTACGCGACTCAAATCTTTTTTCGATATTTATTTGTTTGATTTCGATGTTTCACATCTGCCAGGCGTCCCGTGACTGCTCACAATTTTTTTTAATGAACTTTTTCTTAGCTAAAATGCTAAAAACTTTAGGTATTGCTATCACAGAACAAGAACCGCTGCGCTGCTGTCTGGGTTTACATTTTCACGTTACCGGTACATCTCTATTAATGTCAAATCCACCCACACCCAATCAACCAGAAGGAAGGGTGTGTGGGTGTGTGGTACGGTGTGTGGTGTACAGTGCATTTAGTTTATAGATTCAACTTAGATACACATAAAACTGCAGTTGTATGCATCAAATCAATCACCTAAATACCTAATCACCAAACCAAGTTCCATAGATAATACACTAAAGTTCTTTGGTGTGTAGCTGCGTAATAGGAATGCATATTTTTTTTTATTGTATTTCATGTCTAAATGAGATTTCATAATCAATTACCTCTGAACTTGAAGCGATATTGTTATTAAATAATTCTAAAATGGCTATGGTTAAAACCCCAGTGTTGAAAGTGATATTGTGTGGAGAATATGGTGTTGGAAAAAGTTCAATTTTTCGTCGATTTATCAATAATACATTTGTTCCTAATGCAGATAGAAGGTCAACTTTAGGACTGGATCATTTTGAAAAGCCCTATCAACTTACAGACAAAACCGTCAAGGTAATTTGATTACTTAATATGCCAACATCTAAAACAGGATCTGTGTTGTTTAGAGATGTCGCTATTCAGGTTTGGTAATTGTATGCAATGACTTGTAAGGTTAATAAATATATATGGATTTCAGTTACAACTATGGGATACTGGAGGCATGGAACGGATTGCTTCGGTCACCTCAAGCTACTACAAGTTTGCTGAGGCAGCAATCCTTGTGTTTTCACTTGACAATGCATCTTCATTTCATGTTCTGAGCCAGCATTTGTTAGATATTGTAACATATGCAGAGAATGCTAAAATATTTCTATGTGGAAATAAATCTGATTTAGAAGGCTCTTCACCCCAAGTTACTGATGCTGATATTGAAACTTTTTGGTAATTATTTTATTTGATTCTCTTGCTTGCTTTGCTTGTATGCGGTATTGCATAGTTTTAAAACAATGTTTTATTTGTTTCAGTGAACAGTGTCACAATCTTATCAGCACCACTTATAAAACTTCATGTAAAACTGGAAAAGGTATTGAAGAAATGTTTACTGATATTGCAATGCAACTGGTGGAGTCAAACAGATCAAGAATTGAGTTGCAAACTTTAGATCACAACAGTTTCAAGATATCAAATCCTGAACCAGTAGAGGAGCCATCATGTAGTTGTTGATTCAATATAATTATTTGTTGCTTTAATTATCATAATTTGTATATTTTTTAAGCATTGTAAAGCTATATGCATAATAGAATTTGGAAATATGCTTTATAGTATAGATGATTATTATTATGATTACACTTACACGAAAAGAGCACTAGAATTATTTATTCATTCATTTATAAGCCTATCTTTGCTAAGTCACTAAGTTTATGTATTTAAGAATCTCTAAAAAGTATGTTTGTATCAAATCATGAATCCGCCTTGCACCACAGATTACTAGGTCCTATATTACAGAATGTCACTCAATACTCAAGCATTACTTAAAACGAGTTTCAACCAATCAAATGGCTTGAATCTAGTTTTAAGTAATGCTCGAGTATTGAGTGGCATTCTGTAATATGGGTCTACATGTGTTCAGAGTAATACATGAATTTAAAACATTTTTCTTCTTCTGTCCATTGACAAAGACAGAATTATGTTATTAATATGTTTAGCGCTAAATGCATTTAATGATTGGTGGTGCAAGCGAGCCTTAGAATCATCACATTTATGTATTGAAAATCTTTTATTATTATAACTGGATGCACTGACACCTTGTTTAAAATGATTGTTGACTTTTAGTAAAGTTTGTTGAATAACATTTTGCAGTTATTATGTATTTATAGCAAAATGGCCTAACAGTATTAAATAGTTTAAACCTAGGTTTTAGGTTGATCATTCCGAGCCAAGTTTATAATTTTGGATAGGTATTCAATAGATGTATGTATTATGCATTTTATTAGGTGTGTGGTTTGTTTGGCTGCTCTAAAAAGTAGTTATTCTGTATAAGTATTTTTACTATGTTAATTGATCTTGGTCTTTAATGGTCAGTTTTAACATTCATAATGTGGCATAACAATATTGTAGTATATTTTATTAGTGTTATTGGAACAGGTGTCTTATTTAATTACACTCGCTTTGAAAATGATTGAATGTCTTGAAATACATTCTTCTGTCTAAGAAAACCATAAATTTTCAACAAATTGTACTTTATTATCATGGACAAAAAATAATCAAGCAGTTTTCTATTATAATATTACAATAAGTTGATATTAATAAACATTGATTTCTAACATAACAGCTATCAATGCTATGCTTGTCTTTAATACATTAAATATTGATTAAGCATCTGTGTACCAAAATAAATTGATAAAAAACATTTAATTTTATTAATGCAGTAAAATAGCAACCCTAAGAGAACTTTAGAACGCCAGTAGTTATATGATATAAGTGAACTATTTCTTACTGAACTAAATGTGTAATCATTCTACCATTATGCATTTCAGTGGATTGGGCAATAATATACCTGGCTATAAAAGACTGTCAAAATAGAAGCGAGGTTGTAGGCTAGTATTAAACCTGCACAATTATTTCTTTATATTCATATAATTTAATATTTAAAAACAAATGATAACGCAAAGACCGATTTTTTATTGCTCTTAATTGAGGTCAAAGAACAAACAAAACATTTGTTTCTGATATAATTACTCTTTGAATACGCATTAGATACGATGGGCTACGAATTATACAAATAGTAGTCACATTCGTTTGATATAATCCTTACAGACATTCCTTGAAACAATTCTGCATTTCTAAGAGAGCAATTACAAATTTATATGGTCAATCACATGTATATTAACCAACATTTCATTATAATCACCAGATCTTTTCCTTATATCATGTCACAATATATCACCTAAATCTAAAATTGGAATAACTTCACTAAACAAATACAAGCCATTTTAATGTTGCGACCACTGAATCGTTTTGATGTCTACCCCCTCTTGGACCATCTCCCAAAGTGGGCTCATTTCTCTTAGGCGCTCTACGTGTTTGATCGTCTTTTCAGCTGTGTAATCTACTTCTTCAATTGTTGTGAATCTTCCGAATCCAAATCTGTAATGAAACATTTTGATATTCATTAGGACCCTTAATTATTAGAGTAGAATGTAGTCAATAAAAAACTATTATTCACTGTCAAGATTCATGGGAACTGAAATAAACACAGGTCTTTCTAAACATAATGCTTTGAAGTTCAAATAGGGATTAACTGTTTATTTTACCTGATAGAACTGTGTGCCAAATCTTCGTCTGTTCCAATAGCTCTCAATACATAAGATGGTTCTAATGATGCTGAAGTACAAGCAGACCCACTCGATAATGCAATGTCTTTTAGAGCCATCAATAAAGATTCCCCTGAAAGATAAAAAAAGTTATATTTTTATTTTAAATGACCTTTATCAACAATGCATTGTATAAACAGCATTGGTATCAGAATTTATATTTTCATAGAATATACATAATCTTATCTATAATACCTTCAACATATGCAAAAGATAAATTAATACAGCCAGAATATGTTTGTTCTGCATCTCCATTTCTTATGACATGAGTTAATTTTGAATATATTTTGTTCAAGAATCTCTGTGACAATTTTTCCATCCATGCATAGTCATAAGCCATCTCACGTTGTGCTATTTCACATGCTGCACCTGGATACAAACAATAAACATTAATGAGTGGTGCACCTATGAGGTTTGAGATTTACAGCATTTAAAAGTAAATTATGAGTATTACCTAGTCCTACAACTAGTGGGGTTGGAACTGTCCCACTGCGCATGCCTCTCTCCTGTCCACCTCCACTTTGGATGGGCTCCACTCTCACTCTAGGTCTGCGCCTTATGTACAGGGCACCCACACCCTTTGGCCCATATACCTTGTGTCCAGAAATTGACATCAAGTCAATATTCATTTGATTGACATTTAAGGGTACTTTGCCCAATGCTTGGGCTGCGTCAGTGTGAAAGTATACTTTCTTGCTCTTGCACAATGCACCAATTTCAGCTATGGGTTGCATAACACCTGAAATAGTTTTTCGAAAAATCTTATTTTATAACAGTTAGCATAATTAATAACATAAAGCTAAGTAGTAACAAGGCATTCATAATGTAAAAATTAATGATACATTTATCAGAGACTGAATTTACACAAATGGCCTTGGGTTTATTCAAGCACAAAGAGGTTGCTATCAGGCAAGTGTAAGGTGTATTTACCTACCAAATTATATTTTGAATTTTATGAATATTTAAAGTTTTGAGCATAGGCCAAGAGCAATTCTAATTTCAGAGTCAAATATTAGGATCTTGCCAACTACAGTAAAAGTAAAATACTATATTACCTATTTCATTGTTAACAGCCATAATGGAAACTAAGCTAGTTTCTGGTGTGAGTGCCTTTTCCAATTCTTTCATATCTATGATTCCATTTTCTTTTACAGGCAAGTAAGTAATCTTGAATCCTTCTCCTTCCAGTGCTCTGCAAGAGTCCAACACACATTTGTGTTCCTGGAAAATATACAATTCAGATTGTTCACTATTATCGTCTTATTGTTAATTTATCATTTATCATTTATGGTAACTTACAATTTGTGTAGTGACAACATGCTTCTTCCTCGGTGCATAAAACCGTGCCACTCCCTTTACGGATATGTTATTTGACTCTGTTGCTCCAGATGTGAATATTATTTCTTTAGGATCAGCTCCTATCAAATTTGCTACTTGTTCTCTGGCCTTTTCAGCTGCTGCCTCACTCTCCCATCCATAGGCATGAGTACGGGAGTGTGGGTTACCATGGTAACTTACGAAATATGGTAACATAGCATCCAGGACTCTTGGATCCTAGAATATAAAATAACAATGCAAAAAAATAGGTAAAAAACGATGTCCTTTATGAACTTAGGAGAAATTACTTACAACAGGTGTTGTGGCTTGAGCATCAAAATATAATGGTCGGCCAAGGTCTTCCTGTTTTACAGAGAATTTGCCAGAAGCAGCTGAAAAAACGTCAAAACAATTTGAGGTTACAATACTGTAATAAGAATCCTTGAAAGTGCATTAGCAAGTTTAAACTTATCGCAAACAGTATGTTTCTTCTAAAGTTTCTACATAGTTTTATTTTATCGGATAGTGTTAGTAATTTGTATAATAATTCCGACATGCCGACTTATGTTTCATGAAGGTAAATGCATTATTGTTTTGTTGTACTGTATAAAATTAATACTAAGTTGTACAGAATATTACTAAAAAAAAACAAGTAGGGTCACATGAATTAATCTCTATTATGTGCCGTGCCGGATGCAAAATCTAACATCGGTTATCAGAACTTTTTGTTTTGTTTACCTACCAGAATCTGAAAATAATCTTTGTCCATGCAAGAATATCAAAATACTGGGGCTTTGGCTTTCGTTAGTCCTTTTCAACAATGTTTTCGTAAGCGGAGGTATAATATTTTTTGATAAACGAATCATTTTGCAATTTTTTTGATCGACTTTGTAATCACAGATAACTTTTATTTTACAATTTTACAAGAGATTTGTAATTTTCCTTTCCTGTCACTGGCTGGCTCGATCGCTGCCACAGAACACTTATACTCAGGAGATCGCTGCCTACCTAAGATCGCTGCACAGAGTGCACAGGACACAGACACAGACTACAATTGTTTAAAGGGCCACAGATGATTGATGACCACAGAATATAAAGGGTGATTACCCGTTAATTTATAGTACTCTTTGAGGGTGATGCACAGACTAAGTGGTACTGGGTGATGGCACTGATGTCAACAAACAGTGCGTTCCGAGATAGACTGTAATCGATTTGAGCGCGCTAAACAGTGCTGCCAGATACGGCGCGCTCCAAGTCGCCAAATTTTTGTCCCAAGTAGCCTAATTATTTTTCTGTTAAAAATGCAGTATTTTGGCGAAATTAGACAATTTCGCCGAAATATAAGTCTGATGCTGATGCAAATATAATCAAGCCATTTGATTTGTCGAAACTAGTTTTAAGAAATGCTTGAGTATTGAGTGACGTTCTGTAATACGGGCCTAAGTCTGTCTGTCTGTCTGTCACTCCTGGATACCTCAAGAACTACTAATGCTATCAACTTGAAATTTTGAATAGTTTTAGATGACGTTTGCCCAACTATTTTACAAACAAGAAAGAAATTTAAAGAAATATATATTATTGCAAAAGGGACTGAAAGGGGGTCTTAAAAATTTTAAGTGGGGCTACTAGGGCATGTGGGGTATCATAATTATGAAAGAACGCCGTTTGCACTTTCTCCAACATTTTTTTTTATTTAGGCAGCATTGTTTCCGACTTTTGATGAAAAATTGAAAAAAAAAATGTTAAGCTTACAGGAAAAATAAAACTATGTCTCTAAATAACAGTTTTTCAGTAATCATCAACATCATATATACGTACGGAACCCTCGGTGCGCGAGTCCGACTCGCTCTTGACCAGTTTTTTTAATTTATTTTTACAAGCGACTTTTCTCTCAACTCTCTCCCATCGGTGGGATGAAGTGGGCCTTACTGCTCCAAGGGACCTTAGATATGGTCAGTTACGGTCACCCAAACAAAAAAAAATAACATGACATTTTAGTATGACCACAGAGTACATTCTATTTAAAAAGGAGGAGTATGACAATGACAGCTATTTGTCAAACATTGACAATAATGACATAAAAACTACAAAATATAAATATTGTGTTGTTTGCATTGATTGACAAATTCAAAAATAAAATATTTTGGATCGTTACAAAAATGGTTTACCTACATTTTCCATCTAATCTAACTGAAGAAGAGTTAATGTTACAAGCAAAATACCAGAAGTTGAAAAAGAAAAAGAAGGCTTTACAAGCATTGAAGGCTCCCAAACAAGAGCCTGAAAAGCCGATATTACCGAAGCGGCCAACGGAAGCACGCGATGCTCGTGAAATTGCTCGCAAGTTGATAAAGAGCGGAGCTATTCAAGCGATAAAAAGTCCTCCGCCACAGCCTCAAAATGCTACATTTAAGCGACCAAGAGCAGGTATCTGATAAAGTTGCTTCTGGAAACGCAATGTGTTAAATTATTTATGTAGAAGACAGGTTTTATCGCAGATCTTATTTTCATCAATCCAAGTGTGCTGCTGAAAAAAAAACATTGCATTTTAATCATATTTTAATGTTTCAGGTAGGGAGAGGAAACTCAGTGGGTCAGCAAGTGCCACAGGTGGTGTGGCCTCTTATCAACCATTTAGTGCCTCTCAAGAGCCACCACCTCCTGACGAAAAGCAGAGTCCTCGAGTCAAGTATCTCTATGACTCATTTGTCACAGCAAGGGAGAAGTAAGTATTTTTGTTCAAGTGGGGTCGTCTTACTCATTAACCATCTGGTTTACATATGGTAGGATATGAAGAATTCACTGGTGAAGCAATCACCAGTATATATGCTAAAACTCATCAAAATAATTGCTTCCTGAGAGTTTTATTAACACTTGTGACTATGTCAAGAGGACAGAGACCCTTGTATGTCAGTTATTACAAACTGATTACATATCTGCTTTTTGAGCTTAGTATCTATGGAAAAAAAAATGTATACTTATGTCTGGAAAAAAGGCTATAAATAAATCTATGGCATTACCCCTATAGACCATTTACTACCACGGGTTAGCCAGAGATCCAGGTCCAGCAATTGTTTGAAATAGTATAATTTTTCATAAATATGGATTTTAATTGACAATAAGTGGTACTAAAAATTTCAACAATATGATGTAACAATATTTTGATTTAAAATTAGAATTTCGCAAGCTACCACTGCAGATCCACCTCAATACTGTCCATGGACTTTCTTGCCTGTTATTCTCCATAGGAACCTACTAGTCTGGAATAGGCAAATAGCTTCATGTTACTGACTGACCGACTCCTTGATAATTAAAAAATGGTGATACAATATGATGTAACAATATTTTGATTTAAAATTAGAATTTCGCAGGCTACGACTGCAGATCCACCTCAATACTGTCCATGGAGTTTCTTGCCTGTTCTTCTCCATAGGAACCTACTAGTCTGGAATGGGCAAATAGCTTCATGTTACTGACTGACCGACTCCTTGATAATTCAAATTCAAAAATGCCTATAAATGGTATATTTGAAATAAATGCTTTGAGCTTGTATTTTTGTTCTAGTCCAAGAGATGAGAAGTCCCCTCGCACACCCCTCCCTCCTGGCGCAGAAACCCCAGCACCACCAGCAACTGGTGTAAGCAGAAGTTCAGTACTGCTTGTAGTTGGTGCCCGCATCTCAGAGGAAACTATCAGAAGACGGTTGGCGACATATGAACCCTTCTCATTCACACAAGAACCTGATGATGAAAAGTAAGTGGTCATTCTATATAGAAATGGCTTTTTAGGGTTCTGTAGTCAACAAGGAACCCAAACCGCCTTATTACAAAACAAGATTTATATTTTGACATGGCTTAAACCATGGAGCCAATTTTTTTATTAAGAACGTAACAGTGATGGAAATACCGTTCTTTATTCAAAACTGAAAACTTAGTTCGGTACTAAGTTGTCATTTTTGTGTTTAGGAACTTTACCATAGTCGGAATAAAGTTCGAAATTCAATAATGGCTCCATTTTTTAAACCTGGGTCTGAAGATAAACCTTGTTTTGTAATAAGGGGGTTATAGTTTCGCCATGTTCGTCTGTCTGTCCGCGGCTCAGCTCAGAGACTCTTAGTACTAGAAAGCTGTAATTTGGCGTGGGTATACATATTAATAACACCGACAAAGCAGCTTAGCTGGCTTTACATGTTGAACTATTACTAATACAGACTGCATAATTATATATATTTTATCATTCAAGTCCGGTCGCGAAGCATAAAGAATTTCGTACAATGACTCCTCATTACTTATCTCTATCGCTCGCACACAATTTTATTGCCATCGCGCTCGCGCATTTTAAGGTCCTTCTAATGTGCGGCGAGTGCGACGGCAATACAATTGTGCGCGACCTATAGAGATAAGTAATGAGGAGTCATTGTACGAAATTCTTTTCAATATACTTCCTCGAAAACTGGTTCATAACACACTACGATTAGGTTCACAATGCAATGTATTTCACACGCGTGCGATTTTTAATTATCCAACACGTGTGCGGGAATAAAAATTGCCACAGTTAACATAAACCTATACTTAGTCCAAATTGGTTCAATGCCTCTATCTATTCACACCGTCTCGCGCCAGAGACGGTCCTCTCTATTCGGAAGTGATTTTTTTTTTAAATTTCGGCAAAGATGTGTCTTTACGGCGTTCATATTTTTGGAATATTTAATTAATGATTATAAATAGAATACCATGATTATTACAATAAAAAAAAAACGTTTAAGAACAAATTCATATTTATTTGTATTCTAAACTCAAAAATATTTGAATTTTCTGTTTTTCATATTAGCTCGTATTAGGCTGTTTAACGGCTTTATACCGTTATACCTTTGCTTTTTCTTCAACCTGGCGAAAGCAAAGCGCGGAATGAGAAAATTATATCATAGTTTCCTATTTGTTCATGACAAAAATATTTTTCGTTATTTTATTATATTTCTTCAAAAGTGTATTGAAAAACGTCGTTTGATACACGTGTACATTTGTTATTGCAATTCTCGGCTCAAAAACAACCTCTCCTACGGCTCGGGTGTTAATTCCGCCTCGAATGCAATAACAAACATTTTCCACTTGTATCAAAATGTACTATTCTGCTTCGCGACCGGACTTTAGCCCAAAATGCCCTGACCCATTATGTACGTTCAGTGTTACTCAGATCAGTCACTTTTACTTTAGAGGAATATAAGTTTTTCTCTTAGCAAATGACATAATATTGCTTCTTTATTTTTCCAGAGCTTTCCTGTCTTTTGACACGCCAGAGATAGCTGCTCAAGCCCTCGTATCATTGGATGGCCTGGAGGATGGGTGGCGTATCTCAATCTCTCGCGGCAGGCCTCCGACGCAGGCGCCGGGTTGGACCCCCTCCCCCTCGCCCCGCAACGCGCCGCCGCCTAAAGACTCCAAGCGGACTCTGCTGACTTACGATGATATATTTGATTAAATTATCCAATGAAGGGATTAAATTAAAAGAATAATAATGTAAGTGAAAAATATATTGGTTAAATAAAATTAAACCAATTTCAAAAGATATTAAGTTTTTTTTTGCAAAGTGGTCCTTCAGCTCTCTCTTACACCAGTCATTGAATGTGATGCATCTTATTTCTACCCATTACACTTTCTATGTATGATCGCTGATCAGGATCGTAATAGTCAGTTGTATCCATCAATATGTATATATTGCTAAAAAATCATAAAACATTTTTTCCGTACCACTTGCTCAAAAAAGTGACATTCTATGCTACAAAAAGCGAACATAACAATAGTCATTTTTAATCTGTTAAAAACAGGGAAAGAAAATTGTACTGAATTTTATTCATTCTCTAGGGAAAGAATGTGATTTAAATTTGGAATACTTACCGAAATTTATATTGAACTACGTCTGTGTTTACACCATTGAGTTTGTACATAAAGCATTATACATCTTTTTGAAAAAGGAATACGCATTTATTATGCAGTTATGATTATTAAATAAAATTACGAAAACCGACGAGGCCGTATGAGCTTGATGCCTTTGCTTTTCCGACAAAAAAATATTAGTCTAGGAATTTGCCGCGTTTTTGTTTTCTTCAAATACATAAACGTTAAGTTTATTTTTATAAATAAGTTAATGTTCTAAAATGCTTAGCTCGTATTATTATTGTGTTAATTTTTTCGCAAATGGTACGAAAAGTAGAGTATTTTCCTCGGTGATAAAGCTGTCTTAGTCTTGGGTGAACTTAATCCCCCGCTACACTCAGGACTCGTCTTAAATCCCTCGCTTCGCTCGTGATTTAAGCTTTTAACACCCTCGCTACGCTCGGGAGTAAACCTCGAGTTCTTCGTTACGATCGTCATCCGCGACAGAAGACACTGCTTTATCCTCTTGGTTAATAATCTACTATTTATTAGAATAGAATAGAATAGAATAGAATACTCTTTATTATGTACACCATAAAAGTTACAGATATAAATGTTTAAATTTTACATAGGGTGACACAATGGGCGGTCTTATCGCTAATTATGTAATTATAATATTATATTTTGTTGTTATTATTATTATATTGAGGGGCTTGTGGCTAAGTAATAACCGCACGGGTCGATCGATCAGGTTAAGCTACGCTTGCCGCGGTTGGTCCGTGGATGGGTGATTTTTACATACCAAGACCCCTCCGTGCCTCGGAAACGACGTTAAGCCGTTGGTCCCGGCAGTCATTCCTGGATCTATAGTCGTTACGGGTCGACAGTCTGACAAGCAGTCTTACCAAGGGGTATCGTAGTACCCAGTAACTGGGTTGTGGTGGTCAGATAGGCAATTTAGACTGGTTAGACTGAAAGCCGACCCCAACATAGTTCGGAAATAACTAGGCAGATGATGAATACTTATTTATAATAAGCCCCTGGAAGCAAAGACCATACAATCACGAAAAAGGCATCACTAGTATACTACATCAACCCTATCAGCAAATTTTCAACTATACAGCTCTCATTTATCATGCCACTAACGCAATAGAAGTCAAAATCGGTTGAACGGACTGTAAAATATTTATTTAAATGTTTACTCTTATTTCAAATGGAGTATAGGTACCTACACTAGGTACTTATACTATTTATTATTTTAAGAATAAAATACCTAGAACCTTTTTTCAAAATTGGTTCCTTAGTTATGATAAAACCGCGAAGAATACCTACGGGTTGACCTCCTTTTTTATGGTCGATAATAAAATTCATAACAAAGTCAAATTGTTTATTTCAAATAGGCACATAAAAGGCACTTTTGAACGTCAATATTTACAAAAAAAAAAAATAGAATTGATTCTAGTCGCCCCTTCCAAAATGTAGTTTCGTATGAAGAATGGGCAAGAAACTCCACCGGTAGGTACTCTTTTAAAATCTTGTACAATATTTTTATAGGTACATTAATTATATAATTATATGTGAAGACGATGCACCTAGAATAAAATTACTATACCACAATAGGTAATAAAAAGAGTTAAGAATGAAGCAATGACTGATAAATTAATTATGTGGTAGAACATGGTGCTCACATATTTACAAAAATTGTAAAAAATATATACGATTTCCTAAAAAATAACAATAATGTCAGTGTGAGTTCAGGTAATCACAGAATTTAAAATAAATGTCATAAATATATACATATACAATTAAAATAGCAACCTGTTTGATTTTGTCTAGACTCTAGATTGGCCTATGGAGCTGGACCAGCATGTTTCCAAGCATTCTTATCTTGTTTATAATCCTCTAATTTGTAATATGCTTGTTTACAAAGTGTTCTTTTAATATGAGTTTTAAATTTTCTTTCATTTAGTTGCAATTTATAACGACGTTCCTTTTGTCTAAGGTGTCACAAATATTTACTTATATAACTTGGACATCGAATCGATAAGCACTCTGGTACACACAGTCGTACAAATATTTGTATTGATAACAATACATGAATATAGGAATTGGATACGCGACCTTAAAGCGTGCACACGGAAGGTCGAGGTTAAAGCAGTTCGCAGTCCAAGCCTGCGCCGCGCCGTGCATATTGCTATTTTTCAGATTTCTTTCCGATTAGACGACGCGCGACGTCTGAATTGCAGGGGAGCTGATAGACTTAAAGTCAGGTCTTCTGAGGCAACGTTTTTTTAACCATTCAGAAACAGGAACCCCGCCAAGCGGGGTTCTGTCGACTGCGCCTTAGTATTGTTTGGAAAAATATTTAGACCCGCCACGTGATCTTCCCCATCCTTAATACCTACCCCCACTTTCCCACAAATCCCGAAAGAACCTGCACCTATGTTTTTACGCACTTTGGAGTTTTTCAAATTAAACTAAAAAGGGTCAATTCCACCCAAAAAAATAGCTACTATAAAAAAGCGACGTGAAAAAAAAAAGTGTTTGCTTTAACAAAAATCTTGTTTATTGTGATCGCGCATCTTGACTCCATACGAGCCTAACAATATCTTGACTTCTGAAGCTAGGAGAACTTTGTTAAATTATTATAGTTCCGTCTACTAAGTAATTAATTAGTTTAATCTCGTAGTTATATAATTTAACTCAAATGACGGTCAGATTAAAAATGTTAAAATGCTAACAAGTTGCTTGTTACCATCAACTAAAATTATTATTAAATTACTTGACCGTCACTGGAAGCTTTATATTGAGAGAGCATATCCGTTTCCGTCGATTTCATAGCAGTTTTAGTACTTTTTTAACCTACTCAGTGGCGCCACCTGGTGTTTGCTTGTCATTTTAGTTTCGTAAAATGTAACGAGCCACTTTTTGTTAATTGGCGTTTCGTTCTCCGTCGAAGCAACTTGTGGGCATCGGTTCACGACCCATGCCAAAAATTACACTATATTTTTATGTTCTAAATTCGAATATTATATTGCATAGAAATCGTGATCATACTTTTAACGGTTTTTTCCGTTCGGATTACTATCTTGTAAATTACCAGCTAAGTGAAATGAGCCTCTACTGTTGGTATATTGGTCGGATTGAAAGGATGGTAGACCCTGACCTTTGTTTGTGTAATTGGCGCGAAAATTTCCACCCCGCGAGGGTGAGTTGCCATAGGCATGCGTGTGCATCGGTATGCCTGGTTCGTGGCAAAAATATTGAGCTTCACGCGATGGAACTACTGGTTTATGTAGGCCTTGCCCCCGCGAGGGGCGATGGCTAGATTGATTAGATCTAGTATGAGAATCAGTTTTAGAAGGCCAAAAGGCTTTGCGTACACCGCCGGCCTTTTCTAATGCTGTTGTGAAAGATTCGGGACTAAAGAAATAGGTCGATGATGGGGGAATTCTGTTCAAAGATGCTTTAACTAATGGATCTCGAATTTGACTAGTAATTGTTTCTCGACGCATTTCTATACTTTCGGCTCGATGGCCACAAACTAATTGTAGCAGGTCAGACGAGATTTCATGCAAATCACCTTTTTGAAATAATTCTTCAACCTTCCCGCTTAAATTATCAAAATTTACTTCTGTATTTTTAGCCCACAAAAGGAGATTACTAATAGCTTCTTGTAATGATTCTTTTTGTTTTAGTATGCAAAAAGTAATTGCTGCGTATGATTTATCAGCATGTGTCAAGTGACGTAAGGTATCATACATTTTTATCTCTTCGTTTGTGTCTAAGTCTATGAACCCTGGGGTGTGATTGTAGAGCTTTTGAGTATCAGAATACCTTACCTCGGACCAAGATGTGCTATCTAAGCGCTGGACATCTAGTAGCGTTTTTAAAAAACTTGGAGGAGTTTTCGGAACAGATGGTCTAATACTACATTTAAAATTTAAAAAATATAGTGCTGTTTTATGGTGAGTTATTTTTGAAGAAAAAGTAAGTGGTCATTACTTTAAACGGTTTTTCCGTTCGGATCACTACTTAGATTTATTATTTACCTACAGTTATTTTTAATATAAATGTGTGCTTAGATTTTTATTGTGAGTCAAGAATACTTAATTATATTTGATAAGGTCTATATCTAACGTAACTTTTATTGCGATAATGGATGAGCACGTAATTGGTTCGGCTGCCGAGCCACAAGCTGTGGCCGGACCGAGTGGAATGACCCGGAAAAGGAAATTTAGCTGTTCTAGCAGCAGCACGAGCAGCAGCTCTTCAAGCTCGTCTTCTTCAAAACGTGGCAAGCGGTCGCGCCGTGCACGACACATAAAGAATAAGCGCGCCCAACAGTCTAACCCGACATTGGACAAGCTTATAAAGGAAGTCAGTGAGCTACGCCAACAAGTTTTTGCAAATAATATGCATACTGCTTGCCATGATGGGGTATCAGTTTGTTCTGGAGTCAGTGGGGAACTGTATGACCAGCATAATATTGACGAACAGTGCCCTGATGTTGAAGGTCAAAACTCAAATTTAGACTTCACTTTCGATATTGAGACAAAGCTTAAGGAACCATCTGTTCCGAAAACTCTTCCAAGTTTTTAAAAAATGCTACTAGATGTCCAGCGCTTAGATAGCACATCTTGGTCCGAGGTAAGGTATTCTGATACTCAAAAGCTCTACAATCACACCCCAGGGTTCATAGACTTAGACACAAACGAAGAGATAAAAATGTATGATACCTTACGTCACTTGACACATGCTGATAAATCATACGCAGCAATTACTTTTTGCATCCTAAAACAAAAAGAATCATTACAAGAAGCTATTCGTAATCTCCTTTTGTGGGCTAAAAATACAGAAGTCAATTTTGATAATTTAAGCGGGAAGGTTGAAGAATTATTTCAAAAAGGTGATTTGCATGAAATCTCGTCTGACCTGCTACAATTAGTTTGTGGCCATCGAGCCGAAAGTATAGAAATGCGTCGAGAAACAATTACTAGTCAAATTCGAGATCCATTAGTTAAAGCATCTTTGAACAGCATTCCCCCATCATCGACCTATTTATTTAGTCCCGAATCTTTCACAACAGCATTAGAAAAGGCTGGCGGTGTACGCAAAGCCTTTTGGCCTTCTAAAACTGATTCTCATACTAGATCTAATCAATCTAGCCATCGCCACTCGCGGGGGCAAGGCCTACATAAACCAGTAGTTCCATCGCGTGAAGCTCAATATTTTTGCCACGAACCAGGCATACCGATGCACACGCATGCCTATGGCAACTCACCCTCGCGGGGTGGAAATTTTCGCGCCAATTACACAAACAAAGGTCAGGGTCTACCATCCTTTCAATCCGACCAATATACCAACAGTAGAGGCTCATTTCACAACCGAGGCTCGCGGCCCGATCGTGGAAGTAATCGAGGTCGAGGACGTTCAAACCCTCCAAAAAGCTCTCGAGCGAACCATAAACGGTACAAGCAATGACTTGAATCGTTTTCGAGCAGGTCAGTTAGCGCACTACCACTCGATATGGAAGGAAATGGGAGCACCAAAAATTGTTCAAAAATTGATTCAAGGGTATCGCATACCATTTACCCACAAACCTCCTCTGATATACCCAAATGTAACCAATGGTCACTTCCAAACACCTGTCACAAAAGAAATGTCTGCAATAATAAACAAAATGAAAGATCAGGGCATTCTAAAAGTTGTTCAACTCTCACCGAGTTTCATTTCCCCTCTATTTTTGATTCCAAAACCCGACGGATCAGCCCGTCCAATATTCAACCTAAAAGCGTTAAACGAATTTGTAAAGACGCAACCATTTCACTTAATAAACATGTACCGCATTCCGGACTTTTTGCAACCACAAGACTGGATGTGCAAACTAGACCTATCACAGGCATATTTCCACTTAAAAATTTCAAAGTCACACAGGCGCTTCTTTCGTCTAGTATACAACCAAGAACTGTTAGAGATGACCTGCCTTCCGTTCGGTTTGAGCACTGCACCCAAAACCTTTTCAATACTAACGAATTGGGTTGCCCAAATATTACGAGAACGCTGGAACATCCGAATCATCGTCTATCTCGACGACTATTTGATAGTACATCAAAATGTACACGTTCTTCGAGATCATGTCAAACTCACATTAGACATAATACAAAATCTTGGTTGGCAAGTAAATTTCGAGAAATCTGTTCTTTGTCCTCAAAAGACTATTACATATTTAGGAATATTATGGAGTCCCTGGGACAATTTAAAATCCCTGCCAAAAGAAAAGACTTTTTCATTAATCAAAAAAGTGAGTCAAGTTCTCGAGCAAGGAATAATAACTCTAAAGGAATTGCAGAGAATAACAGGACTCCTGAACTTTGCCAGTTATGTTGTTCCTCGAGGCCGACTCAATCACCGGCAATTATTAATGTTCATGAACTCGCTACCAGACCTTTTATCGAAATCCTACCCACTACCACAAAATGTTCGAAAGGAACTGGAATGGTGGACTCTGAATTGTCAGTCATCAACACCTCAACATTACCCTCCGCCAGTAAACTTCCTGACAACAGATGCATCAAACCAGGGTTGGGGAGCACAACTGAACAATCTCGCTCTATCGGGCAGTTGGTCACAAGAGGAACAGGCATTGCACAGCAACCAAAAAGAAATGTTAGCCATATTTCGCGCCCTTCAAGACAACGCTCACCTACTCTGCAACAGCTCGATCCTGATACAATGCGACAACAGGACTGTGGTCAGTTATTTAAGGAACGAAGGAGGTACGAAATCATTACCAGTAATAGAACTAACTTATCAAATTCTAAATTTACTGGACCAATTTCAAATTCACTTCAAAATACACCACCTCCCGGGCAAGTAAAACAGTCATGCCGATCACTTGTCACGCTTTCGCCAACCTCCGGAATGGCACCTAATGCCAGCCAGTACGGAAATAGTGTTTGCAAAGTGGGGAATCCCAATAATAGATTTGTTTGCCTCAGCGACAGCTCACGTAGTTCACAATTATGTATCCCGAGACCTGAGAGACCGACAAGCACTCTTTCACGATGCATTCAGTGTCCCATGGAATTATCCACTCGCATGGGTGTTCCCACCTCCGTTCCTAATCCCAAGAGTCCTAACACACCTCAATCACTCAACGGGAATCTTTTTAATAGTAGTACCTCGATGGGAGAAGGTATTTTGGCGTGCAGACCTCAAAGTCCGAGCGCTAGCACCACCTCTAACTCTGAAAAACTTACAGACGCACCTGGTCGACACATCGACGGGACTTCCGCCACCACAAGTGGACAAAATAATCCTCCAAGTCTGGAAATGTGGGGGTGGTCCGAGGCTATAGAAACATGGACCGCTGAACAACAGTTATTGCTAAAAAAATCCTGGCGTAAGTCTACCTTGAAAACTTATGAGGTGGCTTGGAAACGATGGACTTCCTGGTCCATATCTAAAAACGTTGACACGAATAATCCTACAGGTACGCAATTAGCCCAATTTTTATCTGATTTGCATCTAATTCATAAATTATCGTATAATACAATTCTTTTACATAAATCTGTTGTTTCCACTTTGTGTAATGTTGACAGCTCAAGTCAATTAAGTTCACATGTTCTTGTAAAACATATTTTAAAATCAATTGCTCTGGAAAATCCTAAGTCTTCTAAGCCACCAATTTGGGATGTTAGTAAATTAATTACCTTTCTAAGCAATTACACTATAGACATAAACAATCCCTTTCAAATATCACGCCATACTGCAACTATATTACTGCTTTGCTCAGGTAGACGCATACATGACTTAACGCTGCTTACAGTTGATCCTGACCATTATATTAAATCAGATGATAGTGCTATATTCTGGCCTCAATTTGGATCGAAAACAGATTGCAGTAATCACAGACAGTCCGGTTGGAAACTTCTTGTAAATCCCAACAATTGTAACCTAAATCCTATATTCTGGATAGACAGAAATATACAATTATTAAATGAAAGACGTAATGCTTCAAAATCATATAATTTGTTTATTACAGTTAGAGGTGTGCCGAAGCCCGCTTCACGTACCGTCATCGCAGGCTGGGTAAAAACTCTATTCAATGAAGCTGGCATCGCAGCAACTCCAGGAAGTACACGATCTGCAGTAGCCTCTAAAAGTTGGCTAGAAAATCATCCCCTTGACGAAATCCTATCTCGAGGAAATTGGCAATCGGCTAATACATTCCAAAATTTCTACAGAAGAGAAGTCATAAGAAGTGTTGATTCAAATCTAACTGTTACCCAATTGTTTAACCCGATTAATTAGCTCTGAATATTTACTATATTTTGTTATTGTATTTTTTGTGATTAATTCAATAAATATGTAAGTACTTTTTCACATGACTGTGTAATAAATATACTTTCTGATGACAAAATAATTGTTTATTTTAAATAAACTAGAGTTTCCTATCACATTGGCGTAATCATATTAGTGGCGACACCAGGCGATAACAAACAGGTCTCAATATAAAGCTTCCAGTGACGGTCAAGTAATTTAATAGAAGCGTTTTACCTGAAATAAAACGCATATTAAAATACTTACCTTACTGGAAAGCTTTAAGTTTACTTCTGCCTGGTATATTGAGCCAATGAACAAAAAGTGGCTCGTTACATTTTACGAAACTAAAATGACAAGCAAACACCAGGTGGCGCCACTGAGTAGGTTAAAAAAGTACTAAAACTGCTATGAAATCGACGGAAACGGATATACTCTCTCAATATAAAGCTTCCAGTGAGGTAAGTATTTTAATATGCGTTTTATTTCAGGTAAAACGCTTCTATTTAATTTAAACAAGTGAAGAAGTAAAATCAAACAAAGCATGTATGATGTAACAAAGACCGGTGATTATTATGTAAGTACATGTCACATTGTACGAGTAGATATAAATAAAATGAGTTTGTTCTGGCAAGTATGCTATCTAGTCAAGTTTTTGGGAGCGATGAATTAAATAAAAGAGTTCGAATACGTTTGAGCAGAAGCGGATGCTCTAGTGTAATGATCTCAATAACTTATCCTATCGGTTACACACACATAGTTGTACTTACTCCTACTTAAAGTGCTAACATGACAAAATGCATGGAACCGTCTGGAAGGGCCCACCCTGAACAGCAATCATGCAGTTTATGCTCTCACGGTGATCACTCGTTGCGGTTCAGGTTGCATAACTCCTCCCTCCTCAAGAACGAAATTATCAGAATTGTTAAGATTCTGATCATTTCACCGACAGTTTAACAATTTGATTTTATATCTAAAAACAAGAAAGCTTATGAATCCTAAAGGTAGAATTACATATAGAATTACCGTACCTAAACTAATGTTTTTCGTGTTAACCGCACTATAATTTTCACCGTATTTCACTTTGCTCATTTTCACCACATGAGCCAATTCTTTTAACTCATCTAAATTTATACCTTTCATATTCACTGCACTGACACTGTTAGTACGTTTTTCAGGCTTCAACTCTGGTAGGGTAATGATTGGAGTTATTGGATAATTCAGATGTGTAAGAGAAAATTGATAATTTTGTAGATGTATCTGCCTGACGTTAACCTTACAAGCATCGTCCAGGGTAACTATGTATGTTCCATGTAGAGTCTCGTGGCTCATGACATCATCATAGCATTTTTTACTTGCTATAATGTTATTCTTTGTATATAAAATCCAACTTCCACGGCCAATTCGTTGAACTTTTAAATCTTCAATGTCAACTGTATGCTGCTCGCACGCACTAGCATTAGAATGGAACTTCATCAACTGTTCCTCACATAATGGCTCTAGATTGGTCAGCACATCATCATCGGTACATAAGAATTTGTCATCTATTGCAATCTGTACACAGGCTCTCACAACTGGTAAGTAATCTGAGTCTTTCACCAAAAGGTAGGGATATTTAGGGACTACTATTACAGTTTCATTTAAATCTGAGTTAAAAACAGGTAAAGAGTAAAGTTTAAAATAACTATAAGTACTGTTTTCAATTAATGGAATCTCTAATATGAACGTAATGTGGTTTTGTTTAATAAAAGCTTTAACAGTAATACAATCTTCAAACTTAACTAAATTATTTTCATTTACAGCATATAACAGATTTTCTGTCTTGGCTATAGATTGTAACATGTGCAATAATACAGTAGAATTAACAATCGCTCGATGCAGTACAGACACCTTACTAAAGGCTAAGGCGGTTTCAATCTCACTTAAAATTATATCAATTGTTCTGAAATTTGTTAAAAACATATTAAACATTCCTAAGATGTAAGTAGAGTAAATAGAATTTTCTTCTTTGGTAATTATATTTTTAACTAATCTCTCAATCCTTTTTAAACGTTCATCTAAAATTAATGTATTGTTATGTAAGATTTCTGTAATGTTAACAAAACCATTTAACATTTTGGAGACCCAACTAATTTACTGAATTCATTATATTTAATTAAACTTAATTCTAGATCATTACCTAAACTATCTAAATTCAAAAGTTTTATAATTAACCACTTATCTACTTGTTTAAACGCTTGTCCTTGTTTCACGGGAAGGATACCAGGGTTTTTTTCAACCTTTTGAAGTTGAAGGGCCCGTGTTATTTGCGCTACTGCCAATAGCGTGAGGCACCACCTGCGGAGGACGTTTAATATTTTTAATTGGGACTTTTGTGTTTCTAGTTCCAATTTTTATAGGGGTTACATTATGTTCTACATCACCGCTGACAGTTGCCTTCCTATAACGTGGCTTGTCTTTACTTAATCTGGTGTTAACCTCTTTTGCATAAATTACGTCGCCTATTTCAAACTTTTGACTTATCTCACCACCCTTGCTATTTCTAATATTTTCCTTTCTTTCTATCATCTGATCTGATATGTAACTATAGAGACGTTTAGTACGCTTCGCATGATCTTTCAATAATTGTTGTGTAAAGTTTTTCTCTAAATTTGCACTTAATATAGAATTTGAATCAGTATGACCGAAAACAACTTCAAATGGTGTCAAACCTGTCGTTGTATGTATGGTATGGTTATAAGCCATTATTGAGTAGGTCATAACGGAGGCTGCATCGGTGCATTTTCGATCGTTTTTAGCAAGTCGGTATATTTCTATGATTGTCGAATGGAAACGCTCTACTATGCCTGTTGAATTAGGATTGTTAGGCGTACTGATATGTCATTGTATGTTGTACATTATCATTAATTCCTTCAGTAATTCGTTATTAAATTCACTGCCCGGATCGCAACAAATTTTTTTGGGGGTACCGTAAATGGAAAAATATTTAATAAGCGCACGTATTACTTCGGGTGTAGATCTATTCGATATTTCTATTGCTTGTCCTAATTTACTGAACGCGTCGACTAATGTAAGATAGTATGCAGATTCTATAGCAAAAATGTCTATGAAAATTTCCTGAAATGGTGCATTTTGTGTTTGAGTTAGCTGTAGAAAAGGCTTTATGGGTTTTCTGTCATACTTGGTTTTACGGCATGCTTCACAGTTATTTATAATGGCTGAAATCATCTCTTGCATGTTATTCCAAAAATAATTTCTTCTTATCTTAGACATAGTCTCTTTTATACCTCTATGACACGTTTTTCCTTCATGATGTTGTAAGATGATTTCTTTTTGTTCGTTTTCATCTTCAACAAAAACTACACGCTCTGTACATTCCACGAATTCTACCATTCCCTTTTTAAATAACTGTATAATAACTTTGCTAAATTGTTTCCTATGCTCTTTGCTTTCAAAATATATAAAGTATTTAATTTTATATTTAATATATTCTTTTAAAAACTGTTTAATTAATTCATCATTATTTATTGGTAGAAATACTTCAAGAATTTTTTGTTTTTCGTGGGAAAGATCTCTAACTTGAACATCGTTTTTATGCCATGTGAAGACTAATATCTGATTGGGTTTAGTGTCTATTGCTTCTTGTAGTATTGGAATACCAATTGATTCCATATCTTCAGCTGAATGTACTGTGAATGTTTCATCTTTTGCAGGAATAAGTGGAATGGGTTCATTTGTATCATATTCAGAACTGGCTGTTACAGTAGCAGACAAATCCGGGATAGAAATTGTTCTAGAGTCGTCACTATCGTTTTCAGTTAAATTTTCTATTTTGTGAGTAGTTTGGAATTTTTTTGGTCTTTGTTTTTTCTCACCTACATTAACTTCCATAGATAATCCATCCTCATCTGAACCTAATGCATATAATTTCATACGAGATAGGGCATCAGCGTTTGTATTCTGCTTGCCATTTTTATATTTAATTTCAAAATAATATTCTTGAAGACGAAGTCGCCAACGGGTAAGCTTACTATTCGGCTCTTTGAGGGAGTAGAGCCAGGCTAAGGGTCTATGGTCAGTATAAATAATGAATTTGTTACCATAAAGGTACGGCCGGAAATGTTTTACCGCCCAAATGATCGCTAAAAGTTCACGTTCTATAGTACTGTATCTGGTCTCTGTATCACTTAAGGTTCTACTGGCGTAAGCTACTGGTTTATCAGACCCTACGGCACCTTGCGAAAGTACTGCGCCTAAGGCGTTTGACGAAGCGTCTGTAGTTAAGATGTAAGGCTTATCTGGATCGGGATATTGGAGTAAAGGAGCATTTGTAAGAAGCTCTTTACATTTTTGGAAAGCATCAATGTATGTTTGATTTATAATAATCTTATTCCTTTTTTTTAAGCAATTAGTTAGTGGTTGTGTTACCTTTGCAAAATCTCTAATAAATCGCCTGTAATAACCTATCAAGCCCAAAAAACTTTTTATTTCTGTAACAATTTTTGGCAGTGGGTAGTTTAGAACTGCTTTAATTTTATCGTCATTAGGTTTAAGGCCATCCTTTGTTATAACATGACCTAAGTATAGGACTTCTTTTCGAAGAAATTCGGATTTATCAAGTTGAATTTTAAGATTATTTGACTTCAAACGATCAAAAACTGCTCTTAACTTCTGGATATGTTCTGCAAGCGAGTTTGAGAAGATTATAAGGTCATCCAAATAAACCAGGCAATGGATTCCATGTAACCCTCTTAGAACATTGTCCATCGCTCGCTGGAAGGTCGCTGGAGCAGTTTTAAGACCAAACGGCATTCTTAAAAATTCAAAGTGTCCGTTTTCAGTGCTGAATCCTGTTTTCTCTCTGTCATTTTCATTAATCTCAATCTGATGGTAGCCGCTTGCCAAATCTAATGTCGTAAAGTATGTACTTTTACCTAATTTATCGAACAGATCAGTGATATTGGGAAGTGGGTATCTATCGTCAACTGTTATTTCGTTTAGCCGTCTGTAGTCAATTACCATTCTATATTTTATTTCTCCCGATGAATCTTTCTTCTTTGGAACTAAATGAACTGGGGCTGACCAAGGTGAATGAGATTCCTGAATTACATTTTCTTTAAGTAACTTCTCGATTTGATTTTTTATTTCTTGAGACTGACTAGGAGGTTGTCTGTATGGTTTGACGTAAATAGGATCTTCGTTTTTCGTCCTAATACAATGTTTGACTTGGTTCGTGAAACTTAATGGAATGCCATCGCAATAGAATATATCTTTATATTCTAAACATAATGTGCTAATGGCTTTGCTTTCTTAAACTGACATGTGATTCAGACGAAGCTTTTGTAAGTTATCTGTTAATAATTTTTCTATTTCAATATTTTCAATTTCTTTTAGATTATTAACATCACAATCATTTATGTGATTTTCATACGGTTCTACTTCAAATGGTTTAATAATTACTAATTTAATTGGTTTGTCAAGGGTATTTTGAATGATGGTAGTAAAGTAACCGTCTTTACATTTAACTAAAGCGCTGGGCATACGCACGCCTTCAGTAAATTCTCTAAAATCCACTAAAGCATTACCAGAATAATAATTTGCAGGAATTTTAACTCTTTGTTCTGATCGAGGTGCTAACTCTAATATATGTTTATTCTTATCGCGCATAATCGGTATCACTGTAGTTTTAGTATTCAGGACCTCATTTTTCAGATCTATTATTGCCCCTACACTATGTAAAATATCATTACCTAATAAACCATCGAAGCTAGGGTCGACTTCATAGATATGAAACTTGTGAGTCTCATTAACATTAAAAATCGGAAATGCTGGAATCGAAAGAACTCGTTCATGTTGGCTTGTACCGTGAGTACTTCTAACCTCAAATGGGTCGTGATAAATATAATCGTAAAAGTAGTAATAGGCCTTTTCCGGGTTTATAAATGATTTAGTACTTCCCGTATCTATCATAAACTTGGCATCTATTTCTGGTATATATATGTATGGCAATTTAAGACATGTATCGCAATTTAAATTTATTATTCCGCTATGTTTTCCGAGGCCAATAATTGAAAATCCTCATTATTTTCCGATGAAACTTCTTTGTTAATTTCTTCCGAATAATTCCCGTCCTGATTTTCCGTATGAGGGCAATAATCGTGATAATATTCATCGTTGCATTGGTAGTCGCTGGAAAACTGACTGTCATCGTTATGGTCAAGGTCAAGCTCATTTAATTTAAATCCTTTTATATGGACCTTGGCTGGAGGTGCTGTACGCATTGTGACGTCACTGGATTGAATTTTTGGTTGCTGAATACCGTACGGCTGTAAAGGTCTATTGAACGATTGGTTCTGGTTGCCAAATGGCTGTTAAGGTCTATTGGATAATTGTTGTTGATTTCCAAATTTTTGAGGGCGCATAACAAATTGTTGCGGGCGATAACCAGATGGTTGGCCTTGAACTCCAAATTGTGAAGGACGCATCCCAAATGTTTGCGGGCGATAACCAAATGGTTGGCCTTGAAATCCAAATTGTGAAGGACGCATCCCAAATTGTTGACCTTGAGAGTTACCAAAATAAAATTTGGGTTGTGTATTTGGTTGCGTAAAAATAGGTTTATTATTATTAATAGGCGTATTTAAATTATTTGTGCGGAATTTAAACGTTTGAGTATTATTTAGTAAAGCATGTTTACTGGAGGACGTCAGCATTATTTTATTTCGAGAATTATATTGGTCATGGAAATTGACCTCTTCTAATACGAAAGATAAAGCCTGTTCCAAAGTAGACGGCGCTTTTAATCTCACAATACGCACCATATTTTCCGGTAGATTATAAAGGAACACGTTTAATGACGAATTATTATAAATAGTTATTTTACTTTCGCGCATACTACTCGATAATCTATTAACTTTTGATATTAAAATACTACGCACTGATTGAATACGATTGCAAAAATCCAAAAATGATTCACCATTTCTTATACGCAAAGTTTCCAATTCAATTGCTAAACATTCTTCACTTCTGGGGTCTCCAAAATGTTGTATTAATAACTCCTTGAACTCTTCCCATGTAACAATATCCTCGCGCTCACTGATAAGCGCGGCTGCATTCCCCGCTAATCTACTCGTTATAGCATGCATTACATACAAGTTTTGCTCGTCGCTTCCCCTGTATTTATTTATAATATATTCACTCTTACGTATAAAAAGATTTAAATGGCGCTTATCGCCGTCAAAAAGCGGAATAATTTTAATCATTTCATTTGGAATCATGACAATTTTTACGTGATCTTCCATTTTTAACACTATCAATTAGTTTAAAACACACAATAATAATATAAAGTACAAAATCAAAAAGTATAGAGTTCCTTTAAACACTTTTTAACATAAAATAATGTATACGAATCTAATAGTAATCATTAATCAAGTAAAACTTTAAACAATTTATCTGAATTAAATATTTTTGTAAATCTTTAACACTATTCAAATTAATATATTGTTATAATACTTTCATTAACTTTTTCTATTACTAAACTAGCCTTACAGATTTTATGCAAAACCAGATAACGTTATAACGCGAGACTTCTAATCGCAAAATAACTAACAAGGGAAATTGGAAAGGAAGGTGAAAATTTGGACTCACCAGCTCGCCTTTCTCATTTTCAGCTCCACCATGACAAATTTGTTTGGTTCGTAGAATCACCACAGCTGCCTTCAGGGCCACCCGAACGCGTAACACGAAAAAGTTTTATTCCGGTAAAACGCGAAGGACAGGGCAGCTCTATTCGGCGACTGTGTGGATCGCCCGGAGGACACGGTGGAGCATACGGTGGAGGTCTGCCCTGCTTGGGCGGAGCACCGCCGTGTCCTCACGGAGGCGATCGGCGGCGACGATCTCTCGCGTCCGTCCCTGGTTCAGGCCATGGTTTGGAGCGAGAGTGCATGGGAGGCCGTCACCTCCTTCTGCGAAACAGTAATGCTCGCGAAGGAGGAGGCGGAGCGCATGAGGGTGAGGCAGGGTGCCCGCCCTTCCGCCCTAAGTCGCCGCAGGAGACGCCCTGGGCGTCGGGAATCGCAGGCCGATTCCCGGCCACCGTAGGCGCGGGCTTGCGGACGGTGAGCGATGGGTAGCTCGCCGTCCGATAAGGACCAGGCCCGGGTCGACGGCGCGTTGTGTTCCACGCGCGCCTCAAAGAGACGTCAGCACCAATTGACGGGGTCCGAAAGGGCCAATGCCTGCCAGGGTTACGAGCCTGTCCGAAAGGGATATCGTGGCTCTGGCACACAGGCATTTGAAGGAACACGGTGGGTTTTAGTCAGTAAAAGTCTGACACTCCCTCTCGCTCCGCCCAGAGCGGGAGAAGTTATTTGATGATTTCCACCAAAAAAAAAAAAAAAAGCTCTATTCGGCGATCCTACCGGCTGCGCCAGTCAAGTTTTTGGGAGCGATGAATTAAATAAAAGAGTTCGAATACGTTTGAGCAGAAGCGGATGCTCTAGTGTAATGATCTCAATAACTTATCCTATCGGTTACACACACATAGTTGTACTTACTCCTACTTAAAGTGCTAACATGACAAAATGCATGGAACCGTCTGGAAGGGCCCACCCTGAACAGCAATCATGCAGTTTATGCTCTCACGGTGATCACTCGTTGCGGTTCAGGTTGCATAACTATCTTGTTTTAAAGTACCTAAATAAATAAATAATGATTCCAAACATTTTAATGCCAACTAAGAGAAAATGTATCTTGGTTAGCTCGCATTTTTTTCAGTGTACGGGTTATAAACTGCAGTGGTTCCGCATGAGGCTTTTGGGTTCGATTCCCAGACGTCGGGCAAAGTTTTATTGGATTTTTCCAGCTGGAATTTCTCAGTAGCAACCCGGAGTCTGGATTTGTGCCCGGCAATAGGCTCGCCCCCTATTACATGGGACTTAAACATAATTGGCGAAATGTGGGAGTACCTACTATGGGTACACATCTGCCTGCCTATCCCTTCGGGGAATACAGGGGGCCTAAAATAGACGCTTTGGCAGAATCATAATATGATCTGCGTACAAATCTTATCCCGCAATTCAGCTGTTTAACAGTTTTGTATGGAGTTTCGTAAAATGGTCCACAAATTAGGAATTGCTGAAGTCTAATGTCAAATAACAGCTGTCAAACAGATGAATTGCGGAATGTATGAATTGTACGCAGATCATAATATGATTCTGCCAAAGCGTCCATTTTAGGCCCCCAGGAGTGATGTTATACCATGTACTTAATGTAATGTATCTCATCAGAGTATAAATACTCAAAGCATCATCTACGTCTAGATTAGTCTTATCCTTGCAACTCACAAGTTCGAGTAGCTATTATATCGATTCTTGAGTCGGTACATAAGACACTAACAACAGCTAAACCGCAGTCACTGTCAGACTGCATACGAAAGAAAGAGAAGCGCGATTGATTGATGAAGCAATTATCTATATACTCAAAAAAATTTTGAGTAGATAATCGAAAATAAAAAAACAACCAAGTTCTGCATACAAATAAAACACTCTTGTTAATAAAATAGTAACCGTACGTTGATACCTATCTTTAAAATACAGATATTTAGGATTGAAACTCAAAGTAGGTAATGGGTTAGTTTACCGTTAATTTATATCAAGTTTTTTTTCTAAACGTGTTTTGGTAACAACCAAGTTCTGAGAAATATGTTCAAGAATAACATATATTTTGTCTGCTGCAATTTTTTTGTTTAAGACAAGCCTACTTTTATCATTTAGTCCGGTCAAATTAGACCAAAAAATAGGAATTCGCATCCAGCTCAAAATTGTAGTTTTTCGTGATTTTCAGCAAAACGGTAAGTTTTATCATAAAATTAGTTCAGACAAAAATTGTAGATCATATAATTATCTAACCTTTCTCGGACTTCTTCTACCCTGTGGACCCGGTAGCAAATACTGTTTTTCCTAAGAGCCACCGTTTCTGAGATAAAAAAAAAGGGAAATTTATTCGTCTGATTCATAATTCTCTAATACTTTTGCTTCCTCTTCTTCTTGTTCTTCTTCTTCTCCTTGTTCTTCTTCTTCATCCAGGGTTCAAGTAAATTGCCTCAATAGTGATAGGTACATCCCATCAACTGTTGGTGAAAATTTGAGCACGACCGGCTTTGACAATTTGTATATGCTAGAGGACAAAACAGTCCAACTTTTTTGCAACTACATTTAGCACTACATCCCTTTTTACAGTTGCAAAAAATTGTGTTTAGCAGTTTTTCCGGCGCAGGTGGGAGTAATGTCTGAACTGGTTCTAATGTATTGTCGACCAACTCCAACCCCAGTCTTTTGGGCCGAGCTGATCACCAAGCCACACTTGAACTTGGTAATATACCCGTGAAAGATGTTGATGAGCAGCCGCTGAGGTTGGAGGAAGACAAGCTAATTGCACTTGTTTTTTATTTCGAGTATTTTTAACGAAACATGCATAACCAAACTTATCTAAGCAGGTAGTTTTTTAATAGGAGACACCTGTTGCTCAAGGTTACACTGGCATATAAAATGAGGGACTAGGTTTCTTTTTACCTGACATTCTCATATTTTTATTATTTTATATGTGTAAGTTACAAAAAATATTATTCTATCGGTCAGATAGAATAATATTTTTACTTGTATTACAGCTTTAGTGATATAAATACGTGGTGAACGTAGACATAATACGACGATTACAACTCTTCCAACTTTTTGAATCGTTATATCTTAGAAACGGTGGCTCTTAGGAAAGAAAGTATTTAGAATTTTTTATAGATAATTATCTGATCTACAATTTTTGTCTGTACTCATTTTATGATAAAACTTACAGTTTTGCTGAAAATCGCGAAAAACTTGATTTTGTGACCTTTGACGCAGAGTAATTTTTTTCCAGGTATCGGATCGATGAGGATTTTTTAAAGATAAAGATAAAGATATTTTATTTTTGTAAAACATGAGTAAGTACAATACATGCACATTGTGGATGGAATTAAAATAAATAAAAAGGAGCTACATGTTTTGCCAGTTAAAGCGTACAAAAAAAAAACACAGAACTTATTTTTACCATGCATATGCCTAACTACATTATCAATACATCAGTTTAGAAACAGCTTAACTAACTAACATAAAAAAGTTCATTAAGCATTAACACACTAGGAGAAATGTCGCAATTTTCTTAATTTCGTTCATTTAGAAACTCTGATAAGCTGTAGTAGCATTTGGCTATAAGTTTTTTTTTAAAATGCAACTTAAACAACCTAGTGGGCAGCTGTTTCAGAGGTATTGGGAGCTTATTATAAATTTTTGGGGCCAAACAGAATATGCTTTTATGCATCAAAGCCGTGTTTCACCTTATTATACACAACTCATCCTTAACCCGACGACTACGAATGCTAACGTCTGATTGTTTGCTAAACAACGTAGGATTAGTTTTAACGAAATTAGCAGCTTCATATATAAACAGAGACGGAAGACTTAATATTTTATGCTTAATAAAATATGGTTTACAGCTTTCGGTCATCTTTAGCCCAAACATGGCCCTAATGCACCTTTTTTGGGATTTAAAAATGGTTTCTTTATTGGTCGAGTTTCCCCAGAATATTACACCATATCTTATCATTGAGTCAACTATGCCATGATAAGCTGCAAGTAGTGCATCTATACTTATAATGGGTGCTAGTTTATAGAGTGCGTAAGCCGAAGAACTAATTTTCTTATATAAATCTTCTGTATGCGCTTTTCAATTAAGATTATTATCAATTGTCACCCCTAAAAATTTTGTTGAGTCTACTTTGTGTAGTACTGTCCCTTGATAGTAGACGTTAATTTTTGGTGCGGCTACACGTTGGCTGAAAAACATAATTTTTGTCTTATCAAGGTTAATTTTTAAATTATTATCATTTAACCAGTTGATTATTGATGTGATAGTTTTGTTAATATCACTTTCATATGTCTCATTATCTCTAGAATGTATAATGACCGTACTGTCGTCAGCAAAAAGTGACATTGCAAAATTTGTTACTCTTGGTAAGTCATTAATGTATATGATGAACAACAGAGGCCCCAGTACACTCCCTTGTGGAACTCCATATTTTACCAGTCTTTCATCTGATGTGCATACTATTTCTTTTTTAGTAGCTATGTCTATTTTGGAAATTTCTGTGTATTTCTGAGGATTTTTTAGATTTCATTTATGATGGTGTTTTGAACTATCCTACCAACTTTGCGCTGGGTGCGATTTTTAGTACCCTCGGATGTCAAATTGACCGGACTACATTTGCCTCTTGTCAGCACTTTTTTTTTTTTTTTTGTGTGTGAAATTATCAAATAACTTCTCCCGCTCTGGGCTGAGTGGGAGGGCGTGTCAGACTTTTACTGACTAAAACCCACCCGTGTTCCTTCCGTTGCCTGTATGCCGGGGCCACGATATCCCTTTCGGACAAACTCGCAACCCTGGCAGGCATTGGCCCTCAGTTGGTGCTGACATCTCTTTAAGGCGCGCGTGAAACACAACGCGCCGTCGACCCGGGCCTGGTCCTTATCGGACGGCAAGCTACCCATCGCTCACCGTCCGCAGGCCCGCGCCTACGGTGGCCGGAAATCAGCTTGCGACTACCGACGCCCGGGGCGTCTCCTGCGGCGGCTAAGAGCGTGAGGGCGTGAAACCTGCTTCACCCTCACGCGTTCCACCTCCTCCTTCGCGAGCATTACTGCTTCGCAGAAGGAGGTGACGGCCTCCCATGCACTCTCGCTCCGAACCATGGCCTGAACCAGGGCCGGACGCGAGAGATCGCTGCCGCCGATCGCCTCCATGAGGACACGGCGGTGCTCCGCCCAAGCCGGGCAGACCTCCACCGTATGCTCCACCGTGTCCTCCGGGCGATCCACACAGTGGTGAAACCCGGGCGTTTCCTCCCGCTTTATCCTGAACAGGAACCTCCCGAAACAACCGTGTCCGGTGAGGACCTGCGTCAGGTGGAAGGTGAGGAAGCCGTGGCGCCTCTCTAGCCACTCCTCAAAGAGGGGACTTATCGCCAGAATTGTGGCGTGCCCAGAAGTAGCTGCCTGCTGGACCTTAACACGGTTTATTTTTTATTGTGTAAAATTGTAAATATATAAGTATTTTACAGCGGGGTAATTGCTTATCACACTTTTGTCAGTTCAACCACATACATTGCGTTATTTACGTTGTTGAGCAAACAAAATTTTCGAACTTAAGAAGCAATGGATTAGCAATATCCTTCAAAATCATTTAGATTGTGATTGATAGTGTGATATCTACACAATTATAGGGTGCTGGAATTGTTACCACTGACGTGAGGTCTACTGTTGGTACTTATACTTTCACTAAAAGTTATTTCTGGACTCCACTGTACTTATTAAAGCTACCTATTTTGCTGGGCTGGGCATTGGTGCCCGCTGGGCAGTGCTGAGTGACAAAATCCGATGCATAGGTACCTATTTGAATGAGTCATAAATTCATTATTCACAGCTATAAATAAGAATACTTTATCACTATGTTCTTACCTAGCTACCTACTGCCAAATCCTTTGGGAATTACAGCCATAATGGTAGAACGTGGTCATGGAATAATTTACAGAAAAGAAGAAATATAAAATTGTTTATTCTGCTTTTGCACAAACTAGACGCACATTATAAAACAGGTAGGTGCCAAGTAAGAATAAATACGCCGCGACCTCATCTAGTTTTTAAAATATGATTGACGTGTAAAAGTGTTTGTACAAACCTACTTACAGAAATAAAATCATTTATCATTTATTTAAATGCTCCCGCAGACAGGCGCCACGTGACAGCACGACGCGTGACGCGACACTAGTAAAGGCTTCTACAGACCAGCGCGACTCGCGATGCGACACAAAGGCAACGCTCGTCGCGCGACACGCGGGGCCTTTGTGTCGCGTCGAGTGTCGCGCCAGTATGTAGAAGCCTTAACACAATATCTATGAAAACTTCGTGGAAAGCGTTGCGCTGCTTGTCGCGCCCGCGATGTCGCGCCAGTCTACACGAACCTTAAATGCTTACGTATACGTCCAACAATGGTTTTATGAACTTAAATACTTAATAGACTTGAATATAAATAAATTGCAAAGTTACTAATGATTTTAATTGTGTTTGGCTTGAAAAGTCTAGATCATACTATTTTTTACCTAGTTAGCGTATAAATACTAACAAGCTTGAAGTTACCTTTACCTATAGATAGCGTATAAATACTAACAAGCTTAAAGTTACCTTTACCTATAGATAGCGTATAAATACTAACAAGCTTGAAGTTACCTTTACCTATAGATACAGCGTGGCAAGGACATCGACGCTCAATCTGCATGAATTCAGCACATTACTAACGAAGAACTTAGTACCTATTTCTTATGATAGCAGGAACATGGCGTATGAATATACTGAAAAAAAAAACAACAGGCCCCACAACTTTAATAACACACTAGAAATGGCTGCAAGAGATAGGCTGAAAATCGGAAACTGGCTAAATTAAAGAAAAATGTAGGGGAAACTAAAACAAGAAAGACTGATAGACAGACTGAAACTAAAAATGTTGTGACTAAAATTAAGACTGCAAAAAAGAAAACGAGAACAGATAATAAAAAACTTTACATAAAAAAAACCGACTTACAAAAACAAAACACTACAAAGTGAAAAATAACTTTAATTTCGGAAGTCGGTGTCTTTGGGTCTGTATTTTAGTTTTTTGCCACCGACTTTCACTTTTTAGTGGTTTATCTTTTAATTTATCTAAGTTACAATAGCTCATCACCTTTTACAAAATATTTCTTTTCCCGATGCGGGGACGTTGATTGTTGAGGAGTTCTCCTGGTGAGAACCAGAAGAACTGCCACTCACCATATGCATAGTGACGAGCATAAATTGCTTAGCAACCACATTAAACTACCTAATCGAATCGCAACCCGTTAAATACTTATTATTATATTGTTCCGGTGGCCATCTGTGGTCTCCATCATCAGTTCCACTTCACCAAATGGTGCTTTTCAAGAGCAAATGCACGAGTTACTATAAAAAATACCCAAATCGCTATAGGTTTGCCTATAAAATTTGAGGGTTGCCCTCTATTTCCATGGGATCCCTTCATCAGATACTGATTTGGTGGCAATGGGACCACCTCTGAAGTATTCCCTTTCAAACAAAAAAATAATTTTTAAGATCGGTCTACAATTGACGGAGAAACCGGTGAACTAACATAAAAAAAAAACAAACATACAGCCGAACATATAACCTCCTCCTTTTCGGAAATCGGTTAAAAAGAAGACGACGACACAGTTATCGATGAAGATGAGTATAATAAATGTCTTATCGGTGAGAATTGCGGCCGTGATAATGAGGTGTGGTACAGGTGTGTTCTCTGTGGAAGATGAGCTCACGAAGAATATTCAGGATATGATTCTCCTGAAGACTATAATAGTTATTTATGATACTAGTGCGGTAAGTTGGTTTTTACAAACGAGTAGAACGAGGGCTTACTATACCATTGCGTAAACGCATATTGCATAGCCTAAACGTAAAGTAGCAAAACAATGTATAAAATCATAGATGGCGTCCGCGTTTCATTTTCGAAACATTTTATGAGAATGTAATCATTAAATAGCGGCGGTAATATCCGTTCTGAAGGAGTGGCTGGAGAGACAGCATGGTTGCCTTACTTTCCGGCAGACACAGGTGCTCTGTGGATATGGGTACGGAGACGGGGTCCGGATGGAAGTCATGTTCTCCAATACCTGACCTGGGGTAAGCGAATTGCGCAAGTCTTCCAGCGCCCCGGCAAAAGGTAGTTGAAGAACACCATGTGATTTTAGTCAGTAAGAGTCTGACGGCTCTCCACCTGCCCCAGTGAGGTAAACATTCAGGAGGATTTTCACACTCAAAAAATAGGGTAGATATATCTAACACTCTAGTTATAACTGCTTCTGATTGCATTTCACCTCCCTTATAGTTATAAGTAGGTAGTTGGTAATTCAAGGTCACTCAGCGTGCTATGGAGCGGGGTATGCTCGGAGTTTCTCTGAAGGATAAGATCAGAAATGAAGTTATCCGGAAGAGAACCGGAGTTACCGACATAGCCTGCAGAGTAAGCAAGCTGAAGTGGCAGTGGACTGGCCATGTTTGTCGAAGGACCGATGGCCGGTGGAGCAGACGAGTCCTGGAGTGGAGACCGCGTATCGGCAAGAGTAGTGTGGGACGCTAGATGGACCGACGACTTTAAAAAGGTGGCTGGAACAGACTGGATGCAGAAGGCGGCGGACAGGGTGCTGTGGTGCAGCCTGGGAGAGGCCTATGTCCAGCAGTGGACACCAACAGACTGAGTTGAGTTGGTAATTCAGTAATAGTGCAGGAATTGAAATATGAAATTAATGCAATTCTTTGGCATTGTGCGACATAGGTATAGGTCTGGTGGAAGCAGCGATGTAAGTAGGTAGGTATGTACTGGTCCCACGAGAGTAGATATTACTGAAAACGTAACACAATATAGGTACATATACCTACTAGGTACAGCTCAGTAGGAGAGCCAAAGGCAACTGACTCCCTAGTGATATAAGTGTATAATCTATGCCCTAGTGCGAATCAGATAAACAAAACGAACGGATCCACCGCCTGTATTCAGGTCCCTATATTTAATTAGCAAATTAGATTCTTTATGATAATGAGGTAGGAATTTTTATTTGTAGGAGGTTTTATTTATTGTAAGTAGTTGTCACTATTACTTATAGGTAAAGTTCAAGACTTTGGTGAGACAATACGTAAAAAGATCAAATAACTAAATCATAGAAGTACGACAAATACCTATGTGTGTATTTGTGTAGGTATTATTATACAAGTAGGTATAAAACGCTAGCTCATGGTGCCGAAGTACGTAACGCCTAATCCATTTCATACTTACTTGCGACGAATTAATTATTGTATTCTTAAATTAGTACAAATAAAGTCGCATGATTAATCTTTTCTGGAATCGAGTCGAACCACAGAAGCAATCAATGCATTACTCATCGAGTGACTAGGTCGTTTGTGTGAGTACGTGCATATTGACTTGTCCAGTCCACTGCCAACTTGAATGCACAATAATTATGTATATAAGGCCGATTCTGCTGACCTCTCATTACATTGTGTTCGTCTATTTTTGTGCTGTGATACGTCGGTTATTTGTTAATTAGCCGTGCAACAATAACGACGTTTATTTCCTTGTAGCAATAATAAGCGAACAAAGAAATAATGGGTTTAAAGCTAGTAAATGTGTTTCTGCTAATTGCATTATCGGCTTGTTTGATACAAACTGCGCTTGGCAAGCCGAAGCCGAGGGATAGTTCCGTTGTGGAGGACCAGAGTGTTGTGCCCATTCATAACGAGGCTTTCTCACCGAAGGAAGACATCACGCCGAAATCAGGTGCCACCACTACTACAGGTATGCATTTACTATATGCGTTTCATTCAATTTGTGAATGTCGTAGCTAACAGTTTAAAATTAGGTTCAAGGCATCTAAATATTGTTTTAGATGTTTGGTAACGAGTTATAAGTTTTTATAGTTGTGAAATTATTTTTAAATTTTAGTAGGTACCATATTTAAACTAATACCGTCATACAACCGAACAAGATTTATATTTTGACATGGCTTAAACCATGGACCTAGTTTTTGTAATGAGAACGTAACTCTGATTGAAATACCGTTCTTTATACAAAACTGAATACTTAGTTCGGTACTAAGTTGTCAGTTTTTTGTTTAGGAACTTTACCATAGTCGGAATAAAGTTCTAAATTCAATAATGGCTCCATGTTTTAAACCTGGGTCTGAAGATAAACCTTGTTTTGTAATAAGACGCTAGTGTTACTTAGTTATTTAAGTACCTATTTTTATTACCTGACTACAGCGACTGTGACCGTGGTTTTGTCAGTGTTCAAAAAGTTGTTCCCCGTTTTCTTAAGTTGCAAAATACCTTGTGGTTGTGCTAATTCAGTACCTACATTTTCCCTTATTATAATAATGTTACTGTTAGCCTGTATCATCCCACTGCTGCAGTCATATCATGACGCTTTCTATTTCGGCTGTACTGTAGAATAGAAATCGCTTGTCTACCGAAAATGTTGTACTGTCTACACGGAAACGTCACTTTTGTCTACTGTTCCGTCTACGAAACGCTCTACGGTCCTCTTGCTCAGCCCGCTGGTCCCCAAGTCTGCTATTTTTATAAATTCAGTCATTCCAACACGATCCCATTGTCATTTTGCTAAAAGTTCGTAATCTGCTAAATTTATAATGGTCGATCATTGGTCGGTCAATGTTCTCGTAATAGAATTGTGTTATTTATAATATCATTGTCGTATTGCCATAATTATAAAACCCATTAGTTGAAATGTCATTCATTTGTCATACGAGATTACCAATAAATGCAATTTCTTTCAATGTAGTGTCAGTGGTCAACCATTGGAAAGTCATAATGACGCCATTATAATAGTAGATTACCAAACTTGTCAAAATCAACAATTATGAAATAAATAATCGACCATTCTGACACTATTGTAATAGCAGACTTGAGGGCCAGGTCGCTTGTTTTGTCCAGCTCATCCCGCCATCTTCTACGGGGTCTGCCGCGACTCAATAAAATACCTTATAGAAATAGCCATCGCTCCCTATCCCATCAGGGTATATAATATGTTATGTGATCCCTATGTAGGTACCGAGCTAATTATATTTGTATTCAAATACGCTTACTTTGACATTTGACTTTTAGTAGGTAGGTAGGTCGGTCAGACAATGACTTGCAATGGTAGGTAACTAGTATCTACCCGTCGTAGGTTTAAAGAAGATTCCAGTATTTACGCTAATTAGCTTGCATGTTATATTTCAGAATCAAAGATCCCTGGTCGAGTGGCGTGCGACTCTGAAGAAGCCAACGAGGACATAGTGTGTCAGGAGCATTGTCTTCCGAAAGGCTACACTTACGGTATCTGCGTTAGTCATACTTGTAGTTGTATATAAATATACGTAGTTAGTAGCAGTTTAAAGGTAAATAAGCATGACGCCAATGATAATTTTAAGTTCGAAATAAAACATGTAGTCATCTTATGGTTTTTATTTTTTTGTTTTAAGTCTAACAGAACCTGGATACCTTTTCATTGGTTTGATCACAAGCGCTTCATTAACAATAACATTATTCTAAACTTAATTAGTAACTTAATTAATTTCTTAAATTACGACTTGATTTTTAGTGAATCCCAATTGTCTATTCATCTATACTACATTTGAAATAAGATTAGAAATTTAAATAAACCTTTTTTACAGTCCGTTCAACCGATTTTGACTTTAATTGCGTTGGTGGCATGACAAATCGCAGCTGTAATAAGCAGTTGCTATTCTTATGCCTACGGAATAGAAGTCAAAATCGGTTGAACGGACTGTAATTTTTTTTATTTATTAAAAGTTTATTTCAATTTTTAATCTTATTTCGAATAGAGTCTAAGTACATTTGCCTGTGTTAAGCACCAAATATGTAAAACGAATTTGATACAACTAAGTCAGTACACTATTCGTATACAAGTATCTCCCATACAATATCTTGAAGTGTTCTTAATCTATTAACGTCTTATTTGGATTTCTCACAAATCTCTCTCGCTACTATTTGATCGATAGCTGGTATTTGTGCTTTAGTATGTATTTTGCTTGGGCAAAGTAAATCGGCTTCGTCTTTAATTTGTTTCCAACTGTAGTCTACATCTTCTTTCACCGTTAGACGCGAACATATAACAAACCTAACAATGTATCTGTCCCTGTAAGTACCAGCTACCATGAACACCTTTTTCTTCTCAGTTAACTTTTCTAGTAACGTTTTCGTTATAATGTCTCCTCCCTGTAGTCTAAAGCACACTAATCCCATAGACGGCTCAGGCTCAACTAAGAATCTTTCATCAGCACGAACCAATTTAGCAAAATACTGAGCTAAGGATATTTGATCCCTCACGTGTTTCCTTAGACCTTCTGCTCCATAAATTCTCATAACAGTCCATAGTTTCAGAGCTCTAAATCTGCGGCCGAGTGGTATCTGCCAGTGGCGATAATCAGGAATCTTGTTTTCTGTTTTGACATCGTCCAAATAAATCCTCTGAACATCAAATGCCCTAACAAGGTCATATCCATCTTTCACCCACATAGCAGAACAATCGAAACTGACGGGCATCCATTTGTGTGCGTTTACATCGATAGAATCAGATAGTTCGATGCCTCTCATTAGGTGTCTATACTCGGGACACATGAATGCTGCACCTGCATACGCGGCGTCAACATGCAGCCACACATCGGCTTCATTGCACACCGGTCCTAGTTCGTACAAGGGGTCAAACGCGCAGGTTCCAGTGGTGCCTACATTTGCGATGACATAGCACGGTATTAGACCTTGAGCCCTGTCTTCTTCAAATGCGTTTTGGAGTGTCTCTCCACGAAGCCTGCCGTCACTGTCTGCCTTTAGTAATCGCATTTTCATAGATCCTAGCAAGCCAGCTTTCTCCACTGACGAGTTACATTGATCAGACGTGTAAGCTATAAGTTTGGGTTTTATTTCGTCCTCATCCAGGCTTGGGTCGTTCCTTAAAAGTTTACGAACCGTTTTGTCTTTAGCTGCTAGGAGTCCCACCAGTGTTGCTTCACTTGCCGAACCCTGTAAGATTTATATAAATAATAAACTTCTTACAACTGATTACAAGTCTAGGTACTATTCATCACAGGCTTGATAATAGTAAGTATTTACCTGAATGACACCTCCTCCAGGTCCACTGGAACAATGCAGAAATTCTTCAGGGATTCCAAGCAGCTTGCCCAGCCAATTCATAGTTAGAACCTCCAGTTCTGTGCATGCAGGACTCGATAACTGTTAGAGAAAATAATCCACAATTAGTTATATGGTAAGAGTGGGATTAAGCGGTGTATGTGGATATTTTTAGAGCAAAAACGTCGTCTTTCTTTAACATAATAATATTTTCTGATGTTGTCAAGAAACGTGAAAACTTACCCAGCTAAATCCAATGACTGACAGGCCATCGCTCAGCATGTTTCCTACGATGCTTGCATAAGATGTGCCGGTCGGGTAAAAGGCGTGGAAACGTGGAGAATGCCAGTGCGTAATCTAGAAAAGTATTAACGTTAATGCATGTTACATAGATATGTTACACATGGCTACATATCAAGCCTGGTCTGTGTGGTGCCGGACGTAAAGAATAGCACTCCCCTATTTCTTTCCGTGGGTGTCGTAATAGGCGACTAAGGGACTTACTAGAGAATGGGCAGCAGCGTTCTCTATGCATTTTAACACCATACTGCGATCGAACCCGCCTGCCAAGCGTGGCGATTATGGCAAACCCCCCCTTTGGAGGAGGCCTATGTCCAGCAGTGGAAGTCTTTCGGCTGAAATGATGATGATGTCATATCAAGCTATACATATCCAGTTTAGGTTGATCTCGCATTGTATTTCCGTACATTGTGAGGTCAGCTTATTCTGGAAATGTATAGATTGATATGTAGCCGTGTGTACCATATTGCCTTTAGAGTAATTTTGTGGGAACATACCATTTAGGTACACAAAGTAATGCTGGTAATGGTGTACTAGTTAAAGACTGCCACTTCTTAAATGGTTTGAGGGAAAACTAAAGGTCGACGGAATTTGGGTTCCTATTCGAGTACCTATTCACACTAGGAAATATGGTCGAGTTCTAGATCAAGGTCGCATTCAATTTTACTAATTGTGTAAACATGACCGATTTATAAGCCAATTTAACACAGCTGAGAAGCCTAGTGATGTAAGTAGATATGTTGAGATAAATGCGACGAAGAAACAGAACCCTGGTCCGTGTACTTACCCCCGGTATTATTGATTGGTTGAAGTCTTTCAGAATCTCTTGCCAATCTTCCGGCTGCTCCGGAGCATCTTGAGGGAGTGTGTTTAGTAAGTAGCCAGGTTCCACCGAAGGTAGGACATCCCTGGAAGTAAGTAGGTTGTTATTATACAATTAAGGGGTTAACAACCAAAGCGCGATACCTATGCATCTTAATCCATCGTGGTCGTAGACAAATAGGGCCTTATTACAAAACAAAGTTTATTTTCAGACCCAATAGTTTAAACCATGGAGCCATTATTGAATTTCGAACTTTATTCCGTCTACGGTAAAGTTCCTATTACAAAACTGACCACTTAGTACCGAACTAAGTATTCAGTTTTGTATAAAGAACGGTATTTCAATCAGATTTACGTTCTCATTACAAAACCTAGGTCCATGGTTTAAGCCCCGTCAAAATATAAATCTTGTTTTGTAATAATACGGTTACAGTTTATTTACTGATATGGTACTTCAACGACTTATTAACTAAAACATACACAAACAGAAATAGGTATATCTACGATAAAAAAAAAGAAAAAAGCATGGAAAGAATCTAAGTAGAACCATGATTCATGATCCACAACCAAATCTGTGTAACCTACTCAATTCCAATTTAGAACTTTTCAGTTCAGTTTCATTGTTTCAGACACTTCTTGAATTTATATAACAATAATATCTACATAATGTTTCCATCTATTATCCTTAAGATTATCTAGGTACCATAATTTTTATAAAAGGTATAAAATAATGCTAATAATTTTCAGTCAATTACTAGGTATGCAATCACGCTAAAAGATCGTTTATTTTTTCTTTCGTGCACCTGTTTATAGTAAGTATTCAAAGAAGATGTTGATCAAACAATGGAAGGAAAATCGCCTTTGTGGAGACGTCACTACTCTCATTAGGTTGTTTCTATGTCATAACCTGTGGTTTAATTGTATAATTGATGGAATGTTTCGTGTCTGTAGTATTTTTTATGCGATTATCTAGTAGAATCTACCGATGACTAGGTATTGCGGCAGTGCGCATCGTGTTCATTAGCAAACTAATTGGTATTACTAAACACACAATGAAACTGAAAGGAAAATTATATTGATTTGCATAATTGTTTTGCAGTAGGTACCTACTTACTGCAATTTTAAATTAAGATGGTTTAACCAGACTGCTTTTTTATTTTGAATTGTTGTAATGTCGGTACTTACAGCTTAATTAATTAGTTATTATCTAGGTATATATTTTTTAAATTAAATTTTTAATAGGTACCTACTACCTATTTATGGCGAATGTACCGTATCTGTAGCAAGATACTTAAAATATCATTAAGTACTGGTTTTTAATTGAATACAAAGATTAAAAATGTGATTCAGCTTAAAGTAGTTGTTTTAGGATAACAAATTAGAAGTAGATAAGTTTAGTAAGTTTTGATAACATAATATATAAGGCCGTATTAAAAAACTTACTCAAGGCTCATTATTTAAAACTAGTTTCAACCAATCAAATTGCTATAAACGAGTTATAAGTAATGCTTCAGTTTTGAGTGAGGTTCTTTAATACGGGCCTTAGAATCCTACCAGCTAATTTCAAGAAAAAGTCAGTTTTAAAATCGGCAACAAGAGTTCACTATTGTTCAGCGAACTACTTATGTTTGTTTACCTGGGGGCCTAAAATGGACGCTTTGGCAGAATCATAATATGATCTGCGCACAATTCATACAACCCGCAATTCATCTGTTTGACAGCTGCTATTTGACATTAGACTTCATTAAAGCAATTCATAATTTGGGGATCATTTTACGAAACTCCATCCAAAACTGTCAAACAGATGAATTGCGGGATATGAATTGTACGCAGATCATATTATGATTCTGCCAATGCGTCCATTTTAAGCCCCCAGATGGGACATCTACGTAGTTAATTATTGTGGGACTAATGTTAACTTACAATATTAAAATAAATTACACAAAATTTAATTATTAAATATCAATATTAATAATAAAATTATTATTTCCTTTATTTCATTATTAATATTATGTAATATTTTTTATGAACTGTTAATTAACTACACTACCGAATTGGGACACTATTATAGTGCCCCAATTTTGAAGCGTATGTACTGTATGTAAATTGACTTGAATCTCACAAAAACAGTTTACCTATCTTGTCAAAATAATCTTGCGCGCACCAATCCACACATTGTTACCACATACACCCCACACTTCACATACACCACACACACTCGCACCCAAAAGCATCTAAACAATCAACTTGTCATCAAACCGTCTTTCTACAAAATAATATATTTTTTAACACATTTGTTAAAAAAATGCATTTTGCGAAGCCAGTATACATTGTTCGAAAGTTAAAAATTACGCACCATTCTACAACGGAAAGTGCGGTAAAATAGGTACTCTCACCCATTGAGTTATTAGTACTTACATTATAATTATAACTCAATGCTCTCACATATGTACATGTTTTATCGCATACGCCGTTGTATAGCACCCGCCGTGCGTATCCTTTAAGGATTTTTTTAATTTCCATAAAAAAAAAAATAAGAAAACAACTTACCGCACTAGTATCATAAATAATTATTGTTAGTTAACTTTTCTATACTTTTACACTGTACACTTATTGTTTTTTTTATTTTTATTAATTACTTCACCTATACTCTGTTGGCTTAGGTAGTTAAATAAAGGTAAACAAAAAAAAACACGTGACGAGAGAGCGGTTAAGTAATCGACTAAACGATAATACCTGTCACTTCAGTTGTCATGCTACGTCACAGTTGTACTCTTCAATTTAGCAACGTTTTATTTCTTTGACGTTTAGAGAACCTGTCTTTTTGGGCTCTTTACAATAGACAGATTACAAAATATTATAATATTATCATAAAACTAACAAAAAAAAGTGCTGAAGCAGTTACCTACATCTACGAAGAGTAGTTTAACAACGTACAACGTAGGTATTTTCAAGAAAGTGTCATCTAAAAAACCCTTTTTAAGATTTGTTTACCTTTATTAAACTACCTAAAGTCCTAAACCAATGGAATATAGATTTATATAGAAATATTTGCGTTACTTGGGAAGACTGGACCCCGCAACACAGGGAATCCTAGTGTGGGGGCAGAGCACTTATGGCCACATGTAAGTATTATTTTTTTTTTATGATGTACCGTGTTTTTGAACTGAATAAGTTTTTATTTATTTATTTTTAGGGTTCTGTAGGTACTGAGGTACCTACGGAACCCTAAAAATAAATAAATATCTTGTCAAAATAATCTTGCGCGCACCAATCCACACATTGTTACCACATACACCCCACACTTCACATACACCACACACACTCGCACCCAAAAGCATCTAAACAATCAACTTGTCATCAAACCGTCTTTCTACAAAATAATATATTTTTTAACACATTTGTTAAAAAAATGCATTTTGCGAAGCCAGTATACATTGTTCGAAAGTTAAAAATTACGCACCATTCTACAACGGAAAGTGCGGTAAAATAGGTACTCTCACCCATTGAGTTATTAGTACTTACATTATAATTATAACTCAATGCTCTCACATATGTACATGTTTTATCGCATACGCCGTTGTATAGCACCCGCCGTGCGTATCCTTTAAGGATTTTTTTAATTTCCATAAAAAAAAAAATAAGAAAACAACTTACCGCACTAGTATCATAAATAATTATTGTTAGTTAACTTTTCTATACTTTTACACTGTACACTTATTGTTTTTTTTATTTTTATTAATTACTTCACCTATACTCTGTTGGCTTAGGTAGTTAAATAAAGGTAAACAAAAAAAAACACGTGACGAGAGAGCGGTTAAGTAATCGACTAAACGATAATACCTGTCACTTCAGTTGTCATGCTACGTCACAGTTGTACTCTTCAATTTAGCAACGTTTTATTTCTTTGACGTTTAGAGAACCTGTCTTTTTGGGCTCTTTACAATAGACAGATTACAAAATATTATAATATTATCATAAAACTAACAAAAAAAAGTGCTGAAGCAGTTACCTACATCTACGAAGAGTAGTTTAACAACGTACAACGTAGGTATTTTCAAGAAAGTGTCATCTAAAAAACCCTTTTTAAGATTTGTTTACCTTTATTAAACTACCTAAAGTCCTAAACCAATGGAATATAGATTTATATAGAAATATTTGCGTTACTTGGGAAGACTGGACCCCGCAACACAGGGAATCCTAGTGTGGGGGCAGAGCACTTATGGCCACATGTAAGTATTATTTTTTTTTTATGATGTACCGTGTTTTTGAACTGAATAAGTTTTTATTTATTTATTTTTAGGGTTCTGTAGGTACTGAGGTACCTACGGAACCCTAAAAATAAATAAAAGGAAAAACGGAACCCTTATAGGATCACTTCGTTGTCAGTCTGTCTGTCTGTCAGTCTGTCAAGACCCTTTTTCGCAGGAACGCGTGGAGGTATCAAGTTGAAATTAATATCAAATACGTAGGTCTACGGTCCCATGGTGCTGTAAAAAAATCAATCTTCTTTGGCAACGCTATAAAAAAATACGGTGATTTATGCGATATGTTTTGATACTCGCAAATAAATCAAAACCTACTTATAGGGTACTTCCCGTGGACCTAGAATCATGAATTTTGGCAAGTAGCAAGGTCTCACAGCACAAGTAAAGGAAAAAGTCCGAAAATCGTTAATTTGTAGTTTTATCAGTACTTACTTAGATTTTTTTACGAATACAAACTTACATTTTCAGTTGGCCGTGAGGTATATCGATGTATGGGGACATGTTTTTCAACTACAATGTTAAGTTTTTTTTGGGATAAATTCATTCCAACTACGGAACCCTTCATTGTGCGTGGTCCGACACGCACTTAGCCGGTTTTTTATTTTTAATATGACGTGTAAAAGTGATTCCGATATCCTATTTACAGAAAAAAATATTATTTTATTTTATTTCATTTCAATCTGAATGATTTTGAAGTATAAGTAATGCGAATCCATTGCTAAATTATTTTCGAAAAAAATATCTGCTCAACAACGTAAATAACGCAATGAATGTTGTTGAACTGTCAAAAAACTCATTCAAAATCAAAATCATCAATCAAATCAAAAAACTCATTGCTACTGATAGTGTGTTATGTTACGCAATTAACCCTCTGTTTCATAATGGTCTATGGGTTCCACAATACTGTGTAACAACGTGAACTACGTAACAACATATAAAATTCAAATAAATACAGTAGGAAAAACATCACTTTTAAAATTTGTCAGTGTAGGTATATAATAACTTAATAATAACCTTACCTTAACTTACCTTTGTAATACCTACAATATTTCTTAGATTTATACTGTATTTTACCAATTTTAATTTTGAATAAATTTTGTTATTATTTCCTTTCTTTAATTAAATACATATAAATTATATTATATCTACATTTATGAGTGCTCGTGACTGTACCTTTACAAAGGTATAGTCACGAGCACTGATAGGCAGATCCCAATTATCTTTCCTAACTAATATTATAACCGGATGTTTTCACGGGATAGAGATTAAAGACTCGTACAGACCGGCGCGATAGCTGTGCGTCACTTTCCATCAAGTTTTCATAGAAATTGAGCTACTAGTGTCGCGCCTGTCTGTGGGAGCCTTTATGCGGGTGAAACCACGGGGCGCATGAGCTAGTGTTAGACTAAATGAAAGACATCTAGACTTAATAGGAAATAATAATAATAATAATAATTAAAATTCTTTATTGGGAGTAACTCATGAGACTCATACAGTATTAGTAACAATAAAATAAACTTACAACTATGTTAGTGATACAATTACAATAACAATTACAAAACACACACAACAACTTATTCACTGCTTCAGCATTCCAGCTGAAATACTGGAGCAACGAGTTACTATGGAGCAGTCCAGCCTGTCAGCAATAACTCCCAGGATGCTGTTGGAACTAGCTCGCACCCTGCGCACCAAGGACGCACATCTTTTACGCATTAATGCATAAAAGCAATCAACACGCAAATCCGCAAACATCCCTGATGCGCTACAGAAGCGAGGCAGCCCCATCAACACCCTGAAAGCATTATTGTACTGCACGCGAAGGGCACTGTACGATCTTTGCGTAAAATGTACCCACAGGCCACAGGTGTAAAATGATGAGCAAAAGGCTCTAAAAAGTGTTTTTTTAACCTCCGTAGAAGCACGCTTAAACCTGCGGGCAATCATATTCGCTCTAACCGACAGCGCCCTCCGCTCTCTCTCAATATCGTCATCGTCCTTAAGGCTAGTGGTTAAAATATGCCCAAGGTACTTGAATGAGTGCACTCTTGACAACGGCACACCATTCATCATTACTGAAGGTACCGTTTCTGGACATTTTCCACCAGCCCCAAACACCATCACAACACTCTTTCTCACATTATACAAGAGGCCATGAGCACTGGCGTACCTCTCACACACACTCACCAGTTTCCTCAGGCCACAGACTGAGGCACCCACTACACACAAGTTCTGGTGTTTCTGTCAACACCGGGAATCGAACTCGCATCAGCTTTTTACAAAGACGGAAGTCGTTTTATGCAAAGATGCTTTTATGCAATAGTGCAACAATGTAATCGTTCCATTATTTCCAAGAAGTAACTTAATCTAAACGTAAAATTACGTAAATATGCGCTGCAAATGGTTTATAAACATTGTTTATTTTATATTTAGCCATTTGTTTTTGAATTTGAAGTGGTAGGACATAGTAGGTAGATAATTATGTATGACAAATGAAGTCGTTGCATTTAATGTTCATCATTCATTAAACTATCTTCTATTTATAAACTGCACCTATTTATGTTGCTCATGATTCTATGCAATTTATAGAAAAGTTATTTTTTGATTTAGATAGAACTAAGAGTTGAAATAAACCTAATAATTTAGCTGTTTATAGAAACTGCTTATCGAATCCCTCATTACCTACATCTACTAAGAGCTTGTTTAATTAACGTGGGAGCTTCTTATTTAAAAATTAAGATAATGAAAACGGTACTTACTTATCTCTGATGTTTTCAACATAATCGGCTAACAAATCAATGGCTGCTTTGCCAAATTCCCGAAACTGCTGCGCGTCCATTTTACACCACAGACACTTTGTTCTAATTCATAAAAAATACGAACGAAAAATATTAAAAGGTACAAGAAGGGGTATGTTTGAACTTGATTCTAAAACAATTACCTAGTTATAACAATGGTCAGGTTGAAAGATAAAATGAAACTTGAAGTTAAGAGGACGATCAGCGAGACAATGGTGGTAGCGGCTGGCGTCAGGTAGATTTATAGGCGCAGATCAGCTTTCTACAGCGGCCGAGTGCCGAGGCGCTCGCGCACTCGGTAGTAATACTGGGTATCACAAGACGGGGTGAGGCGTTGTGGCTGAGGCTGAGATGGGCGAAAATTTTAACAGTAGGTACCGGTTTATTCTTGTGATCGGCGTCAATATTTATATGGTTTGTTGCTACGTGCATTTCTCGTAGTGTAAATAAAAGTGACATGAAAAAAAAAACCGGGTCGAGAAATAGATAACAGAGATATGCGAGTCGAGCTCGCGTACGAAGGGTTCTGTACCATTATCTATAAAAATGGCAAAAATATCACGTTTGTTGTATGGAAGTTCAGGATCAAATATTTAAGGGCCCTTAAATATTTGTTTTATTTTTATTTAATTATTTATTTTTAAAGTGAATATAAAACTAAATATTCTGTGAATATTTCAAGCATCTACCTGTTGCCGTTATCAATATCGAGCAAAAACGAGCAAAAAAAGTCACGTTTGTTGTATGGGAGCCCCCTTAAATATTTATTTTGTTCTGTTTTTTAGTATTTGTTGTTATAGCGGCGACAGAAGTACATCATCTGTGAAAATTTCAACAGTCTATCACGGTTCATGAGATACAGCCTAGTGACAGACGGACCGACAGACAGATGGCGGAGTCTTAGTAATATGGTTCCCGTTTTACTCTTTGGGTACGGAACCCTAAAAACGAGTGCCGAATCTGTCAAAGTTATGAAATTAACGTGGACGAGTGTGCACCTTCCCTGAATGTTCTAGGATGCACACAAGTTTATTTTCCATTTTCTAAATACTACAGATCTTTCCCTTTCTTGATCATATACCACAGCAAGATACATTATGAATGTGGAGAATTTGATATTTTACCTGCTTCGGCTTAGTTATATATTATTTGATCCGATACACTTCCTGTTTATCAAACGGTGCAGTACAGAGCGACAGTTTTAAGACAATTTTGCTTGTAATGAAGACGACAATAACTTGTTTTCTCAGTGAATTTTACAACTTGCGGAATGAGAAGCAGAGGGTTAATGATGTTTGTTTTACTTAAATTATCCATTACGACGGAAAATGTGAATTAAATTAATAAGAGCCTTTTGCACATTGTATAAACATTCAGCTTTTGGGAATTACAGTGATGCTACGTGATGGATTTTATACTATTCAGCTATCATAAAATTTGTAAATTCACTACTGCTGAAAATCGGTGACAATGCTCGCTGTAATTAACAATCAACAAGGAATAGAGCATGTAGCAGATTTCAGCTAACCAAAAAGGTTTTGTGTTTTTGAGAATGTTTTGTGTTTTTGATTTTTAAGGTTCCGTACCTCAAAGGGAAACAAAGGAACCCTTATAGGATCACTTCGTTGTCCGTCTGTCTGTCTGTCTGTCAGTCTGTCAAGACCCTTTTTCTTAGGAACGCGTAAAGGTATCAAGTTGAAATTAATATCAAATACGTAGGTCTACAGTCCTTTGAAGCTCTAAAAACAATCAAGCTTCTAGCATAATCAGCCTACAATATTCGGTCCTACTGCTGGGACACAGGCCTCCTCTCGATAAGAGGGATTGGGCCGTAATCTACCAGACGGGCCCAGTGCGGGTTGGTAAATGTAAGTAATAATGTAAGTCTTCGAGTTTTTGGTTCTAGGACATGCCGGTTTGCTCACGATGCTTCTAAGCTTCTAAGTCAAAGCAATAGAAAAAAACCCTATTTATGTACTTATATGACTTTTTAATACTTGCAAATAACTCAAAAGCTATAGGGTTCCAATTCCAATTGACCTAGAATCATATAATTTGGCAAGGTCTCACAGCACAAGTAAAGGAAAAAGTCCGAAAACTGTTAATGTGTAGTTTTATCACAAAAAAAAATGCGAATACAAACATATATTTACAGTTGACGAATGGATCGTGACGTATATCGATGTATGGGAGAACATGTTTTTCAACTACAACGTCAAGTTTGTTTTTGGAATAAATTCATCCAAACTACGGAACCCTTCATTGTGCGTGGCCTGACACGCACTTGGTTGGTTTTTTTTTTAAATAATTGAAAGTAGCTGAGTCAACAAAAATTATGCTTCGCAATGCAATTCGCATTTCTCCTTAGCGATCCTATTTATAGATTTATCGTAAACCGTGTTTTTGTTATCATTTAAAATAATCTTCCAGTTTTGTTTCTCATTCTCTTAATTTAAATTTTAAATTAATAACTTCCGGGACTTCAGGTTTAAGTGAATAGGTACCTACAAATAAAAGTATATATTTATTTTTTATAAAATATTTCTCGTACCACTTACGCACCGAGTGTCCAGTAACGTCTCAGACGGCCGCGCCGGTTTTATGTTTAAAAATAAATGGGTAAGTATTAATTATTTACCTGTGGCAGCTAAATGGTTGATACACATTTATGTTTTATTTTTTTTAACTTGATTTATAAAGCACCAGTGAAGGTATTTGTCGTAATTTTTTCTTCCTTGTATACCTATGCGCGCAGAACTATTGTAAAAGGTGAAGGACACTATGCACGCGTTTTACTGCACTTGGATATTTAATCAGACTTGTTCGTTATATTCGTTCAAGTTCAAAGATAACTTTACTTTTATGCAGACCGGTTTAATTGGTACGATATGACGACTCTTTAAAATTCAGTGTTCTAGCAGAGTTGAAGATAACTCGAACTACAGGGTGTAAGGGACAGCCCTCCGCAGACTGATGGGGGGTGAATTCAGTATATCGTACTAAGATGACCGGTACATGAAATTATTTCAGCAACGTTATGGGAATCCAATGAACCTGATTTGTCGCGGCGGGGTGGACGGCCGCGCTCGCTGATTTCAGGCGTCGTTCGTTAGAGAATTTCAACATCCATTGCAGATTTTTTTATTTTAGCTGTGTTATTTACAATAATGGAGTACTGCGTACAGAGAATGTGATTTTACATTGAAATAAAGGAATAGTAACTGAACTTACGATAAAAAAAATTACAATTTTCCTGAGAAAATGTTCAGTGGATTATGATTCAAAATAAGGAGCTGAATGCACCCTGTGAATTTGCGGAGGGCTGTCCCTTACACCCTATATACCCATCGTAAGTTGAATTTGACAAACTAAAGATTCTGTTACACTCTCTGAATTAGTGGCATTGACCAGACAAGAACACAGGCATACCCCATACCCGTTCTGGATTCATGAATGATGAAGGATCCATATTATTGGTAAAACGAAAATCTTCAATTAGTCAACGGAAAAACAATTTCAGAAATTGGGAATAGGTAAGTAACGCCAACAAAAGCCAAAATGTAGTACCTACTTAATTTGACGATTTTCCACATTTGTGACTTAGGTCTTTGTAGGTTTAGTGGCGTCACTGCCATGGGAAAACAATCATTATGATGAATGGTTAAGGTGTTTAATTTCTTGACGCGGTAAGTAATGAATTGCCTAATTTTTGGAAATGGAAAGCTACAACTCCCCGAATAAAAAAATACATTTTTTTTTTAACGTTGCTCCACACTAGTAATTTCTCCTGTATTGTGGGTGCGTTTACAAACATTTAAACTCACATACACAAACAGCCAGACCCGGAACAACTACTTGTAGGTCATACAAATATTTGTTCCGTGCGGGAATCGAACCCGCGACACGCAGCGCAGCAGTCAATCGCTTAACCACTCGCCAACCGTGTCGTTAAACACATTACACTTATTAAATCGCCGACTACCTTCCTTCTATTTAATTTAATGTAAAGCAAGGTAACATACCTACAAACAAACGATGTGACCTGATTTTCCGTAAGGTAAAGGTTTCCGTGTGTTATGTGGCGTCTGCCATGACCGGTCAATAGTCAGCGTGCCGGATGAGTGGCGCGGTCAAGGCGGCAGGCGAGGCGGCGCGGGCGCATTGCTGCTGCACGCTTCCGATGCGTTTGCGCATCATTGGCGAGCGCCTGCGCCATCGCTTGCGCCATCGCCTGCTAACGCTTCCGTCAAATCCGGATGCTTCAGTTAAGATGAAAGAGTAAGTACACGTTCGACCGTGAAATATAATATTAAGTCGTTTCATATGAAATTGATGTTTTATATGGAAAAAGCAAAACTATTTTTTTTAATTTAATGTATCAAAATAGGTACCGTCTCGTGATCTATGCAATTTGCCATTTTTAGTGACTTCATTGATTCCTTTGCTGAAAAAATTGCGGGAGTGAGAATCAATAAAATCTTTGAAGGTGTTTTGGACTGCCTCATATTAAGAAATTACCCAAATTCCGAAAACAGTGGTAATCGGTTGGAGCAAGGTCCGGGAAGTATGGTGAATGCGCGACGTGAGCGTTACGAAAATTGTGATCCGGCGAGGCGAACGGAAGTTGAATGGGAGATTTGAAGTAAACCTTCTTTTGCTAGCGTTACTCGAACGGTAATTGCTATTTTACTTTAGTCGTGTGATTCAAAAAACACTCGTTTTTTTAAATTTACCAATCTTTCACACATTTCATGTCGCTGATAAATAGAGAGAGACAGAGACTAGAGAGAGGTGGGGGAAGGGGTCTAGAGAGTGAGGGGATCGTGGCTGTCAATTGAAGGTTAAGCTAAGCTTGCCGTGGTTGGTTTGTGGATGGCTGACGGTGACCATCCTTTACATATCGAGACCCCTTCGTCCCTCGGAAAGCACATTAAGCCGTTGGTCTTGACCATAGAAGGTCTCGGTCGTCATTCGTAGATCTTTGACAGTCGTAACGGGTAGAAGTCCAAAAGCCTGACAACCAGTCTTACCAAGGGTTATCGTGTTACCCAGTAAGCTGGGTTATGGAGGTCAGATAGGCAGTCGCTCCCAGGGCTTGAAACCGGTTAATTTTTATTTCCGAAGATACAAATTATTTTTGATACAATCGATATTAGCTTCAAAGATTGCTTCATCACATTAATTTCAGCATTGATTTTGTAACAAAATATTACAAACTATGAATATGCACTTTAGTTGATACTTACTACCATAATTCATTGTGCTGTTATTATATTATTTAAGAAGCAGGGATCGGAGTATCGGTGTATTCAATAAAATTCAAATTTTTCAATATTGTTTAAATCAAGAATAATATTTTTCTACAACCGGCCCTGGTATGACCCCTAGATTCCGATCTCTGAAAATAATTAAGTATGTAAAAACTTAAAATGTCCCTTGAATGTAAAACTCACAAGCGTACAGTATAAATTGTTACTTTGTAGTACCTATATTATAGATATTAAGTATAAATATAATTTCCGAACTCACTAGCCATGTATAAGCCATCAAAGGCTTCTGTGGTTTTTAGCATAATTACGAGTATTAACTCTGCGATATATATTTTTTTGAACATTAATAAAAAGGAAAAAAAAATAACGAAACATTATATTCGAATACCTTTATGATAACGGTTAAGGTTACATAGAAAATTAACCGGTTTCCAAGCCCTGGTCGCTCCATGTAAAATACTGGTATTCCGGCTGCACCCGGTTAGCCAGGAAACTGAATCCAACATATTTGGGAAAAGTCTAGGCAGATTGATTGAAAGAGAGTTAATTTGAGATAATTATGCCTGCGAGCTAAGTAGGATAGGTTAATGGAATTTGCGTACTATAAACACGTCTGCCTACCCCTTCAAGGAATATAGCCGTGATGATCTTATATTAGCTAGGTTTTCATTTTTATTCGCTAACAGCACCTGTTGATTATTTTATGATGTTTGAAATAAAACAAATATTTTTCCAACGGATTTCCAAGAACACCAATTTATAGCTCTAAGGCCATGCCCTTAGAGATTTATTTTGGTATTCTGAGAAATCATAGGAATGTAACTTACGTTCCTATCTTTCTAGTTATACGCATAAACAAGATTTAAATTAAAATACTTAGCTATGTAAAAAATAATTTATTTCAAAACAAAAATGTTACATTATATTAGAAATTAAATGAGTGCCAATCATGATCACTCGAATAGGTACCTAAAGTATGGTAAGATATTTCATGAAATTTCGGAACTGTCCAATATAAAATCACTAATCATATACTACCGCAGTTTCATGATAAATAATGCTCTAAATTATATAATAGGTATTAAATAAAATGGTAGAATCTATATTAAATAATAAATAAGTCATAATAAAATTAATTCCTAAATTGAAATAAAACCCGTATATACTATACTAGATAAAAAAGTGAAGTTAACCTAAAGGCTTCTACATACTGGCGCGACTTGTCGCGACGCGACACCGGTCGAACAATTTCCTTGAATTATCCATAGAAATTGTTCTACCGGTGCGGTGTCGCGTCGCGCAACATGTCTCGCCAGTATGTAGAAGCCTTAAGTAGTAAACATGTAATTGGTATACATATACAATGAGTAAGTATAGATAACGGTGAACGAAAACATCTTGAGGAAACCGGCATAGGTATCCTAGAACAAACTGATTTCATGCAAGTAATAAAAGTACGTCAAAATACATTTTTATACCTCACTGAAAAAAGTCTGACCGTATCGCAATTAATGAATTGTGTTTTTAATTACCTACGTAGGTATCTACTACCAAATTCTCGCGGGGTTATTTTAAATTGGGCGAACGTGGACCAGCTGGCTCGACAACAGAAGTCACATTTTGAGGCGATTTAACTTAAAATATTCGACTTCAGTTAGTGATATAACGTAATCAGAGTATTATTCAATAATGATTCTGCAGTAAATACAATGAGATGGGTGGAGCTGTTTGGCATTATAATGACTTCACACAATTTTTTATTGAATATTGTGACTAGGTGTAATTTATAATTATTTATTTATGCATTGACTGTAGAAATTATTCCGTATTGTGAAATTTATACTTTTTGCTTTTATTTATTTATCATCATTTTATTAATTTTGACATACCTACCAAATAATTTATGTTTACCTGATATGATCAATATTTTATTTCGCATACAACCATATTCGTACGCCTCTTGGCGTAACATAGCGACCTATGAACTTTAATTTAACAACTGTAAAATCTAAAAAAACCGATCAAAAGCGAGTCGGACTCGCGCACCGAGGGTTCCGTGCGTGTGTTGATGATTTCTGAAAAACTGTGGTATTTAGAGACATCGTTTTATTTTTCCTGTAATCTTTACATAAACTTCTATCACGTAGAATAATTTCAGATTTTTATCTATGCCAACTTCGGAGATAAGGGAACCGTATTTTTTTTTAATTTTTCATCAAAAGTCGGAAACTATGCTGCCTAAAAAAAAAATGTTTGAGAATGTGCCAACAGCGTTCTTTCATATGATACCACCACTTCAAAATTTTTAGACCCCCTTTCACTCCCGTTTTCAGAAAAAGTATATTTTTTTTAAATTTCTTTCTGGTTTGCAAAGTAGTTGGGCAAAAGTCATCTAAAACTATTCTAAATTTCAAGTTGATAGCATTAGTAGTTCTTGAGATATTCAGGTGTGACAGACAGACAGACAGACTTAGTCTCACCATAAGGGTTCTTTTTTACCATTTTGGTACGGACTTTTTACCATTTTGGTACGGAACCCTAAAAATGATAATTATTATGATTATCACATACAACGTAGTTTAAGATGTAACGGATTTTTCACTACTACATGTCTCGCCAGTTGCAGTGTCACTTAACTGAACGAAGAATATTCTATAATTGCGAATATCCATGCCACAGTCTGAAGTTAATGTAATGGAATATTTCTCAAACTTTTGTTTAGCCGGTATAGTTACGGGTAATGGAAATATGGCTTTAGTGTGATGGTACAACTTGACACGGTCGATGCGCGGCAGTAGAGCCCGCGATGTGATCCTGTACGAATTACTGTTACGAAGAATATGCATCACTTCTGTCATGGTGGTACCTCCTTCCTCCAACAACATCGTTAAAATTATTTTACCAGTCTTCGATTCTGCAAGTTTTACAAAAATAAGTAATATAAAATCACGCCTTGCCCGGAAGGGTAAGGCACAGGTGTCACAGTATACCCACATTTCTCCAGTTAGGTTTAAAACTCAGATATATGCCAGTGACCTTGAGTGGTTAGCTTGCGTGTTCTGTACTGAGCTCACGCAACGTGTCGTACGTTCAGCCAGTAATAGGACTCGCCCATCAAGGACCGCTGTCCCCAATTTGACGCATTATTAATTTATTATACACAAAACAAAAGGTATTTTAAGAAAACGCGTAAACTTAAAGATCAATAGTTAAATTATCTTTAAATTGGTGAAGGTTTCAGAAAAATACGCTTGGTAGATTTTGACATAACTTTACAAATTAATTTCACTAGGTAATAAAACATAATCTGAAATATTCACATATTAAGTTATTGACAAAATTCTCTAATTTAACATACATTTTTTTCAAATCATTAACACTACTCGTTTAGACGCGATCTTCAATATAAAATCATTAAAAGTCGGTTTTCGTCGCCTTGAGTCCCATGTAATAGGGGGCGAGCCTATTGCCATTTGCCAATAACTGGGCACAAATCTAGACTCCGGGCTGCTACTGAGAAATTAAAGATGGAAAAACCGAATAACACTTCGCACGACAATATTTTTTTTTTTTATTGGGAAATTATCAAATTTTATAACTTATCCTTTTACTGACTAAAACCCACCCGTGTTGTTTCAGAAGCCTGTGTGCCAGGGCCATGATATCCCTTTCGGACAAACTCGCAACCCTGGCTGGCATTGGCCCTATCGGACCCCGTCAGTTGGTGCTGACATCTCTTTGAGGCGACCCGGGCTTGGTCCTTATCAGACAGCGGGCTACCCATCGGTCACCGTCCGCAAGCCCACGCCTACGGTGGCCGGGAATCAGCCTGCGACTCCCGACACCCGGGGCGTCTCCCGCGGCGACTAGGGGCGCGAGGGCGCGAACCTTGCCTCTCTCTCACGCGTTCCGCCTCCTCCTTCGCGAGCATTACTGCTTCGCAGAATGAGGTGACGGCCTCCCATGCACTCTCGCCTGAACCAGGGACGGACGCGAGAGATCGCCTCCGCCGATCGCCTCCGTGAGGACACAGCGGTGCTCCGCCCAAGCCGGGAAGACTTCCACTGTGTCCTCTGGGCGACCCACACAGTAACAGTTGCCCGACCTAGGAATCGAACCAAGGACCTCATGCTCAACAGTAGCGCTTGCGACTATAGACCAACGAGGTAGTCTGAAATATAATGTATAAGGTGTTTCAAAATTAGCCCAACAAATTTTAAGAGGTGCTTTAGACCATCGAACTGAATAACTTTTACTATAGAAATACTTTGAAATCGAGAAAAAATTGCTGTTCCCTACATTTATGTTGTCATAACTCGTCAAAATGTAGGGGACAGCTGATTTATTTTTCGGTATTTCAGGTTTGGTCCTATAGTAAAAGTTGTTCATAATGATGAGTACAATGACCCCTTAGGAGGTTGTGCGTTATTTATGTTACATCTTGTATATGTACTTAGGTAATAATGTAATTAATTAGTACGGGAGTAAACAGTTCGTAAACAAATAATTTTAATTGTTACATACCGATTAATTGATCAAATATTTGCATCATGGTGCTAGACGCATGTTCAAATAAAGCATATCGCAATGCTTTTATCATAAGTTCATTTTCATGCGGTATCATGAGGATAGTAGTTCTGTAGCACTCGCAAGCCTCTCCGCAGCTGCAGGGATCTATCGGCCACGACTTTACCTTCGCATGCAGGCTGTCTATTGGTAAGTCCCAGCGAGGTTGGGTTGTTATCCTTATGAAAAATTGCCCAACGTCGCTCACAAACCAAATCCATGTGTTTCCTATTTGAGTGCTAAGACATATCATTTGTAAATACAGCTTATGATCTGGGACATCTTGTTGATCCTTGGGGTCCTTTGGGATACCAATCAAATTGATTTCTTTATCAATTAAGTTTAGTCGGCTTACGAAAAACCTCGGTTTAGGCATTTTTTCGAACTGAACTGGAATCGATGGTTCCACATCTGTGATATAAATTTGAAATGTAGATGTATTTACAAATGGTGACGACACCTGCACGTCAACCTTATTCGGTCGATATAATGGCCCAGTCACTTTGCATTTTCTCAGTGGATTTAATACGCCGACATGTCCACGGAGCGAAAATACAATGTACGTATCAAATATTCGTGTTTTGTTGTATCCGTGTACTAGAAGAATACAACTTTCGTCTGTTACAAAATTGGCCGTATATTTCACGCTCAAGAACATTTTCTTCCCGTTGTCCGCCGTAGGAGCTTTTTCAACGAGAAAGTTATTCCGCGTATTGTTATTTAGGATAAAAAAAGAAAAAATAAGTGATTCTTGACTGGTCGGACAAATTGAAACTAACCGCGAAGAACTTCTTAAAAGTGGTGGGTGAAATTGTATTGTATCTTTTATTTCAAACATCGGCAGTACAACGTATAAGTGTATGGATAAAAATAGCATTTGTAAATAATTAGGCTGAAAAAAGTCTTTAGTTGATATTGGAAAAAAGATTCTCAGAAGATTAATTGCTTCAATAATAAGACAAGCGTTATTAATGACGTCACCTTCTCTGCTTTTCTCTCCTACCTCACAGAACAACGAAAAATGTTCCGCTAGGAATGGACAATAAGTCATTATTGCTGATGCTAGGGCGATGCCATCGGTTAAATCTGTCGTTATGTTGGTAATTTCTTTTACTGGTATGTTTTTTCCAAGAAGCTTGTCATGTTGCTTCCGTATCTGCTGATTGAACCAATCCGTTAACACTTTGATTATGTCTCTGGGTTGAGAACTGACGCAAACACATTCAAAGAAGCAGCTGTCCATGACGAAAACTTTATAACTTTGTAAAATGAAGTCAATCCAACTTTGTTTATTTAATCTCTGGAATAAATTGATATCCGACACTAATTTTTGTGTTAGTACAATATCCGCATTGCATTTCGGGGTGACGTTTTGAGAATAAATGACAAATTGGTCATGACTTAGTAAGTATTTCGCTTGTAAGATCAACACATTAGCACCACGAGATCTCAATAAATTTAGTATCTCTCTATATGTGTCATGGATTTCTTTTATAAATTTAAATGGATCGTTAATATCATGAGCTCTGAAATTAATTTGTAGATTAGTGAATTAAGAGTTTACAAATGTAATACCTTAATTAATAGTCATTATTATACTTACGATACTTTTCGAATGTGTTTCATAAGTGGTCCTGCGATCCTTCTGACGAAATTCAAGTAAGAAACATTAATCCCTTTTGTTTTTGTCCCACCTTGCGTTGATAATGCATGAAATGTATCAGGAATAACCGGGTATAAATCTCTACGAAATCCTTGCTGAAACATCCATTTTTCCAAAAATTTAGAACACCTCTCCATGTATTGACGAAGATCTCGTTGGCTGCTTAAAGGAAAGTAGGGGAAAGGATTGTCTTCAGGTTTAACTAGATGATTGGCATGTAAAGTAATTAAGCAATAAGTGATGCAAAAATGTACTTCTACATCACAGGCAGATCCACTATCGTGGTTAAAATGAAGCATTACAATTCCTGTACAAGGATCCGTAGTTAACATTTTCAATGTGACTGTTACAATCGTATGAAATACTTCATCTTTTTCTATTATTTCATTGTTAACGAATTCAACTGTAAGTTTAACATCTTCTCTGAAAATACATTTAAATGAATCCAAGTCAGACACGGCTTCCATATCAATAGTTATTATTCTTGCGATTTCCGTTCCAACGTGACAAGGTGGGAATATTATTCTGTAAGTACTGGGCGTCATTAGAGGTGATTCTCTCCTCCCGATAAATGTTAAATTATAATAAGGTGTTGTCATATGCTTATCCAAAAACAAGATAGCTGTAGTTACAAATCTGCCATGACCCTTGGGATGGAATTTTAAAGCAAACTGTGCTTTCATTTTTCGATCTAGTTCTAATTTGATGGTAGTTTCTGTTACGACTATGGTTTCGTTTCCCTCTTGATTGGGTAGCAACTCTAAAGTGAAGTGAGGGCCTAGTTTTGATGCTACAATTGCTACATACAAGTAATACTTAGATACATTAGTCATTTGAAATTCTATCGTGTTTTTTCCACCAACAACGTAATCAAATTCAAATTTTTCAATAGAAAAGTCTATCCAGGATACAGTTATCACACCAGTAATACGACAGTAGCTAATATCTTTGTTCACAGTTCTTAACTTAACTCTTGGATTATTTTCATAAAACCTGAAAATAATCATCGTTTAGTATCAAATCAATATACTTAATACGTATTCCAAATAAACGCTACTCCAAAATAACCAGCCCGTCACTGTGAATTTGGGTAGAGCATTAAAATAAAATAATATAAAAATTGCCTATGAATTCTAATGAATTCCGTGCCAGTACGACAGAAAAAATCCCCAAACAGTGCTAGAAGTTCGAACAATATTATTTTATACAGAAATTGACAAACTTCGGAGCGTATACAATATGATGCCCTTAATCAAGCATTCGCATTACATAACGACGCAGTTTTCGGCTGAATGTTATTTCGAATACCGTTTTTTAGGGGAACAGTGATTTGAGTTTACGTTTTTAGTACAAAATAAAGAGACAATGTGCTCATAAAAATACGACCTCCTGAAATAGGTACAGATGGAGTGTCTATTTAGTTATAGGGTTGTCTAAGATCAAATTGAGCGCCCCTTTAAAAAATGTTCTATACAAATACTTCAACTGTGTACGTAAGCAATCAGTGGACAATCTATACTACTCTATGAGTGTGAATATTAAAAGAGAAATTCTTACTGCTCATAGTCACCAATATAATAGTTAAGTTCTGTAGATAACGCATTTCCATCAGGAGGTCCGAGTAATCCGTTGATTTTAAATGGAATATACATTTCATACTCTCTACGAAATATATCGCATACTTTTATAAAAACTATCTTAGAATGCCCAGCTTCGATGCTAAATTCGTATACTCTTTGTTTTTCATTTCCAATTGCAATATAAACATCAAATATATTTTCATCGTCAGTATCTACAACCTCCACATCAGATTTCACAGGCCCGAGGTTTTGGAAAGTGATGGGGACGTAACTTACCATGTGGCATGGTATACGTGCCATGTAAATATTTTTGGGGTGTATTAAAATTTTTGGTTCAACAACGTTTCCAGTTATTGGCAACATTACGTTTTCTTTATTATTAATCTTAACACAAATATCAAAGAAGAATTCTATAACGCATGATATTTTTATTATAATATTGAAGGTCATTATCATTTTTGGTCGAATTGTGCCACTCATTGGTTCCATTCTTAAACCTGGAATTAAGGGTTCCACAACATGAAAAAAGGCAATCTCTCTTGAAGCATTCTCTAATTTTACTTTTTCTACAGTCTCCAAGTTTAAAGGAATGTCTTTTAATGTGACAGCTTGTTGTAAGAACTTTATGGAAAGCTTTCGTGTAATAACGCTTAATTCAATCGGTATGGCTCTAGGAGTATTACTTTTACAAATTAAGTCAACCTCGTGAACTTTTGTTTTGGTTGGTTTAGAAATATACATAACATTACCTATCTTACAACTGTGACTTGGTATTGAGCCAGAAATAGGCAATATTTTAAATGGAGTGTCCGGAAGTAGTTCTTCCCACTTGAAATCAACCGTAATGTTAAAATGATTGTGTATTCGTACGGGGACCGAAGTGATAAAACAGTCTGATGTAACCATTCCAAATTTTAAGCATTTCTCTTGTACCATTAGCAAGGGATTTCCCACTTCCAGAGAATATGAGTGTTTGCCTCGGTAAACATCATCAATGATATAATTGAAAGTACCTTTATAAAACCCTTCTACAAAACCTTGGCAAAAAACAACTAATTTTGTTTCTTGTAATGATTTCAATTTAATCACTACGTATGATAGCATATTCTCAGTATAAAAAATATAGTTTTCGTGAATCATTTTTATGGTAATGTCATACTTTGTTTTGTTCTTAATTGTCAATTCACTTTCTCCGTATGTCGATATAGCAACTTTTCCAAAATTTACAGAATTTGGAAACATCAATACAGCAAACAAGTCATAGTTTGTTATTTTATCCTTCTTTTTCTTACAAAAGTTTTTGTCTAGCTTTTGAATGTTGGTTAATATGTCTGTGCAGCAGTTATCTCTCCCGGTAGTGAAATTTTCTTTCACAGATTTTTTGGGAATTCCAGATTTGCAATGTTCTAGGTACTTTTTACCTTGAGCTTTGCGTTTATTCTGTATTTCGACTTCTTCATTTAGATAAGTATAGCATGGGAGTTGTTCAGTCAATTTATGTAACGATTCAATCACTTGCACTTTTGGTATTTTATCGTATGATATATTAATTTTGTTAGAAATTACATAAGTAATATAATTTTCGTCTACGGGAGTTTTCCCGCCTTGGGTATCAAATAATAAGTCATGCGGATTTCTTATTTTTAAACTGAAAGTCCTTGCAACTTTTAAACCCGTTGGTTTGACTGAAATTGATAATCGTATTGAAGAGTTGGGAGCTATCGTAAACTTCATAGGTGAAAATTCAAAGCACGTTACTCTATCAAGCCATATTTTAGCAGCGATTAAACATGACTCGTTCCGTACACGGATAAATTTCGTTACTTTACTATTAATTGCTACGTCGCCAAAGTTAAGAATTTTAGGATAATGAGAAACTTTACAATATTCATATTCCCCACTTATATAATAACGGCCAATTTCTGCATGAATCTCGAGGTCACAACACCTTACTTCATCCACTTGTATTAATCGTAAGTCAAAAACGAATCTTTTATCAAATTGCATGTTGCGTATTGCTTTGGATACGCAATCATTTCTAGGCTGAAATGTTACTTCCACGGTGTGCCTATCTTTGATTACTATGTTGAAAGCTCTATGTGACGCAGTAATGAGTCGTGATTCATCAAAATTCTGAAATAAGAAAAGTACTTTAATTGAAATAACCATAATTTATATTATTTGCATTCCTGGGAACTGCTCGTAGCTTCGTCTGCTTCTTATCATCGAGGCTTCGGAAACCATACATATTTTGGGATGAGTGATACTCATTCCAACGCATCCTCTGGATTTCCTGACTCTACGGTCACCTAGCAGCCTGCCCTAAAGAACGATTATCTAGTCTCAGAACGTACCATTAGGCGCCCTTCGCACATTGTCTTAAGATATGCCGATCTGCTGAGATCCACGTCCACATCGAGAATTTGTGTAGTGGACAATCCAACGAAAGATGTTGGGAACTCAACCACCTTGAATCGTTTAAACACATTGTCTGGATTATAATTATTACATTTCGACATTTTTCAACTAGTTTGTAAAATAATTACTTAATAAAAATAAACTAAAATATGAAAACCACAGAAAACAACAAACATGTATGTCAATTAGTGTCAAAATGACGCATAGATTAATCTACTTTTCACGTACAGTCACGAGCATAAATATATTACTATGAACAGAGGGCCTAAAATGGATGCTTTGGCAGAATCATAAGTACAATTCATATCCCGCAATTCATCTGTTTGACAGTTTTGTATGGAGTTTCGTAAAATGGTCCACAATCTATGAATTGATATAGTGAAGTCTTATGTCAAATAGCAGGTGTCAAACAGATGAATTGCGGGATGTATGAATTGTACGCAGATCATATTATGATTCTGCCAAAGCGTCTATTTTAGGCCCCCAGCTCGGCAATAATATCTGATTGTATGATTCATCCATTAAGACGCAGATATATGCCAGTGACCTTGAGTGGTTAGCTTGCGTGTTCTGTACTCAGATCACGCAACGCGTCGTACGTTCAGCCAGTAATAGGACTCGCCCATCAAGGTGCGCTGTCTCCAATTTGACGCATTATTAATTTATTATACACAAAACAAAAGGTATTTTAATAAAACGCGTATACTAAAAGATCAATAATTAAATTATCATTAAATTGGTGAAGGTTTCAGAAAAATACGGATGGTACATTTTGCGCCATTCTCGGTTTTTTATCCGCGTCAGACATAATTTTACAAATTAATTTCACTATGTAATATAAACATAATCTAAAATATTCACATATTAAGTTATTGAGAAATTGCTCTTATTTAACATATTTTGTTTTCAAACCATTAACACTACTCGTTTAGACGTGATCTTCAGTATAATATAATCATTAAAAATCGGTTATCGTCCCCTTAATATATGACTGCAAATACAGTGTGAGTCTTGATAATGTGCACTTATCAAAATGAAGAAAACAGCTAAGCTCAATTTAATAGACGGAAAAAAAACGAGTCTGTAAATTAATCAATCATTAGTTATCGATTAGGTGAGTATTCATTTAAAATATACTATTAGGTTTTTATTGCCCCCCACAAATTATCACATATATTTACGATATATTAAGGATGAATCATTCAATCGGATATTATTGCCGAGCTGTTCATTCTAATATACATATGTGTGCGTGTGACTGTACACTGCTACAAGCGGCTGTAGGGATATTTGGCGCTCATATAACGTTGACAGGGGCGCTGTTGGTAAACATTTGTGCAATTGTTTTGTGAAATGTCACTTGAAATGTTTTAAAAATCAAGATGGCGGTGACGTTGGTTCTAACTTTGGCCACGCGCCACAATAAACTTGTAGCGCGTAGTTGTAGTGCTATAGACTTTTCAGGGAGAATGAAGTTTAAGGCACCATAAGAGGCCGTACGGCAGCCTTTGAAGACTTTTGAGTATGAATACTGAAAGTTGAAGAAAATACTGATTTCCATTTCTTCTTAGTATCACATTAAAAATATTTGTTTCTTGTCTAGAACATACCTACTAGATTCATAGTGGTTTGGTGCATTTAGACGCATTTTTGGTGAGTCTGACCCTAACCTATACTTATTGAGTTGGTAAAAGCTAAGCGCCTGATGTTTGGCAAAGAAAAAGCAGCAGCTAGAAAGCGGTGACACCACCGTGATTTTGTCTCTAGTCTAAATCCTAAGCGTATAAAAACGAAAAATATGGTTACGATTTCAGAATTTCTTTCATCACAATGACTAGATGACTAGAAACGAAGTGCCCCCGCGAACGGGATAACGTGCTAGAGTAATATTGTAGATGGATGTAAGTACCCGGGGTGTGTCGTACGACTCCAGCAAATTAGTTCGGGGCGGGGGAGCCGCGCTCGCCGCCGCGCCTCCCCGCTCGCCCCAGGGTTTATCAGATTCAGGGGGTAAAAAATGACTTCTCAATGGGAGGCAGGAGGGCGGCGCGGCGGCGGCGAGGGGCGGGCGTGGGCGGCGCCGCCACGTGACTCCGGCTCTCGGACGCGTCGCGACGCCCGCTGCAGCCGCTCCCTGCGCGCCGCGAGGGAACCAGGCACAGGTGTTCGTCAGCGTTGTTTACGTGACTCGTGCGGGATGCTAAATCGTAAACGTGGCGCTGGATGCTTACAGTGTGTTTATGGGACGTAGTGTCGGTCGGTCGATGGAGGCTGTGTACGGCGAGGTGGTGGCGGGTTGCGAGGCGCGGCGCGACGTGCCGATGGACGCCACGCTGGACCCCATGCACCCGCTGGACCCGCCGCCGCCGGACGTGCTGTTGGCGCTGCTCGCCAGAAACAAAGCCCTCGAAGGTAGATACGCCGGTTGAACCTTTCCTGCTTAAGGCTAGTTTCTCTGTTTGCTGATCCATACGGTTTTATTATTCCTCCGACTCATACACTAGCGGTTTCCAGCTTGAAAGCAGCGACAAATAAAACTTTTACAACATTTCCACATTGTGCTACGAGTAATGTGGTATGGTGTGCACTGCTAGCGCAGGGACACCCCAAGCCATGGCGATGACTCATCAGTATGACTTGGCTAGGCGCTGTTACTGATGAGCTATACAGTGAATTTATTTTTCTCCTCCGTGGACTAGGTTAATTGATCAGCGTGTAGCAATCACGCGGACCGTAGCGAAGCGGACCGTAATTAAGCATGTCATTTATCAGTATAGTTTATTGTTAATTGCCTGATGTGTTTTGTTTCTTCTTTTGCTTATTTGCAGTTCCCAAACACTGCACAAGATTGAAAGATGATGTAAGTCTGTAATTATATCTAGCAGTCGTAAATTGTTGCAATACGGAAATAGCAATAAAGCACTGTATATTGTTTGCTGATATAATCGCATTTAATTGTACCTAAGAAGTATCTTTGATTCAACAGCTAGCAATAAAACGAACCCTATAAAATATTGCATATAAAGAGACTTTAAGAGACCTTTAAAGCTAAAATTTACTTAAATACTCTGCAAATGTTTCATATTTATATTGCAGAAGGATAATTACTTCGATTAAAAAACGTAAAATAAAATGCTCATATGTATTTATTTGTTACAAACATTTGAATAATAATAAGTATATTTACTTACTTTAATTACTTTTTTGCATACAGACGAGTAATGAACAGTATATATTATAATTATACCTATATGATGATGGATGAGTCGACCTCAGACCACTTGCATAGCAAAGAATCCATGTAATTTTAGACAGCATAACATCATACCTAACTGTATTCTCCGAAGTGTTAGGTCGAACCTTTATTACTCCCAAATTTTCCCATTTACCAGGGGGCGAGTCTATTTGAGATATTGAAAAAAAAAGCCCAGTGACTATTTGACACATGCATACAGCCTACAATTACAGGCCTATAGGCACGTGCTAGGGTTTTGGTGAAGAACGCGCCACGTGTAGGGGCGGCCTTGTTTCCTACGGGTTTCACCCACGCACGCCATACGGCTTCGAATAATCAAGTTAAGTGCTCTACACAGGAGTGGCGATGGGCTTTTTTTGATTTTAACACCAGACAAGAGCTTACACTGGTATTATTGTACCGTTAACGCACCTATTAGTAAATTGACGAGTAGACCGTACTGCCTATGCTCTTATGGCCCTTTTTTGTACTTTTAAGTTGTGACCACTGTAACCACCCTTCTTTTATAACCGACTTCCAAAAAGGAAGAGGTTATATGTTCGACGGTATGTTTGTTTTTAGTTACTTACTAGAGAATGGGCAGCAGCGTTCTCTAAGCATTTTTAAAACCATACTGCGATCGCCAACCCGCCTGCCAAGCGTGGCGATTTTGGCATCCCCCCCTTTTTGGGGGGGGCCTATGTCCAGCAGTGGACGTCTTTTGGCTGCAATGATGATGATGATGTTTGTTTTTAGTATTTTTTTTTTGTGTGTATCTCCGATTACTCCGTCAATTGTGAACCGATTTTGAAAATTATTTTGTGTTTGAAAGTGTACTCTCAAAGTGCTCCCATTGTCACTAACTCAGAATCTAATGAGGAGATCCCATGGAAATCGAGGGAAATACTCGAATTTTTATAGGCACACCTATAGCGATTTGAGTATTTTTTACAGTAACTCATGCATTTGCACTCGGAAAGTACCATTTGATGAAGTGGAACTGATAAGGAAGACCACAGATGGCCACCGGAACTACTTAATAATAAGTATTTCACGGGTTGCTATTCGAATAGGCACTAGATATGGTTGCTAAGCAATTTATGCTCGTCACAAAGCAACTGGTGAAGTCACCATCAGCTCCAGTTCTCCTGGTTCTTACCAGGAGAACTCCCCAACAATTAACGCCCATGCATCGGGAAAAGCAATATTTTGTAAAAGGTGAGTAGTTGACGTTAGGTTATTGTAACTTAGATAAATTAAAAACTGACCCACTGAAAAGTGTAAAATAATAAACCTTTTACCAAAAAAAAAAACTAACTTCCAAAAAAAAACACTAGAAAGTGAAAATTTAATTTTATTTTCGGAAGTCGGTGGAAAAAACTAAAATACGGATCCAAAGATACCGACTTCCGAAGACACTGCCTCCCAAGATACAGGATTTTCCTAGTTTGGGAGACAGGGTACCTCTTCTTATTGGACTTTCGACTTCATTCCAGTCACTAAACCACCTTTTGTATCCATTAATTGTGTATGGTTACTCAAGTCTGTTTACCCTTCTGTGTTATTGTCAAAGTTTATGTTTTTTGTGAATAAAAATGTATTATTATTATTATTACTTCCAAAATTAAAGTTATTTTTCACTTTGTAGTGTTTATTTTTGGAAGTCGGTTGTTTTTTTTTCCGAGTATTTCTTGAGTATTTAGATTTTCTTTGAAAACAAATGTTACTTTTTAGAAAACGTTACGTACCTATATATAACATATTATTGACTAATATAACTCGACTTAATAATCGAATAGGCTAGGATAGGATGTTATATTTACCTGTTATACCTAAGAGTCTACTCCGAACATAAATCTGAAGTATCGGCCGAATGTTCGGCCGTTGCTTGACTACGGCTAAATATGGCTGACAACGAAATGCTGCAAAAGAAAAAAAAAACCGGCCAAGTGCGAGTCGGACTCGCGCACGAAGGGTTCCGTACCATTATCTATAAAAATGGCAAAAAAACACGTTTGTTGTATGGGAGCCCCCCTTAAATATTTGTTTTATTTTAATTTAATTATTTATTTTTAAAGTCAATATATATCTACATATTCTGTGAATATTTCAAGCATCTACCTGTTGCCGTTATCAATATAGAGCAAAAACGAGCAAAAAATCACGTTTGTTGTATGGGAGCCCCCTTAAATATTAATTTTATTCTATTTTTTAGTATTTGTTGTTATAGCGGCAACAGAAATACATCATCTGTGAAAATTTCAACTGTCTAGCTATCACGGTTCATGAGATAGAGCCTGGTGACAGACGGACAGACGGACAGACAGACAGACAGACGGCGGAGCCTTAGTAATAGGGTTCCCGTTTTACCCTTTGGGTACGGAACCCTAAAAACCACAGTCAAAGAGATAAGCCAAAGTCAAAAACGTAACTTTAAGTCGGGTAAGGATTCAAAGTCAAAAAACGAAACTATGGAAGAAATAAAACGGCCGAACATTCGGCTGATACTTCGGATTAACGCTTCGAAGTAGTCCCCCAGATTGTCACCAAGCTGTTCTACAGCATTTGCGAGAAAGACGGCTGTACTCAGATATGTCAAGTTTCCTATTCTTTAGTTGGAAATACCAATATATTTGTACTTTTCTTTTCGGGGTATTACCTACAACTACAAGCGATATTTATTAAGTAGTTGCACATTTATCAATAAATTAACAAACCGTATTTTATGTTGGTTAGTAGATAGGATAAAGACAGTAGGAAGGACCGAAGGATATAGGGCACATATCACGTATTTTATGTTGGTTAGTACATAGGATAAAGACAGTAGGAAGGACCGAAGGATATAGGGCACATATCAAAAAACCGTATATTATGTTGGTTAGTAGATAGGATAAAGACAGTAGGAAGGACCGAAGGATATAGGGCACATATCAAAAAACCGTATTTTATGTTGGTTAGTACATAGGATAAAGACAGTAGGAAGGACCGAAGGATATAGGGCACATATCAAAAAACCGTATTTTATGTTGGTTAGTAGATAGGATAAAGACAGTAGGAAGGACCGAAGGATATAGGGCACATAAGACCCGCTCAGACTTCTCTTTCATTTGTTTCAACTAAGGAGAAATCCTTGTTCTTCTAAATTACATACTGATTTTGATATAGACCAAGATATTATATTTTTAAAAGAATTGATTTACTGTGAAAAAAATCAAATATTTTTCGAAACACCCAAGTTCAGTAGCAACCGTTTTGATGGCTGAAATGTTTCTTTTTCAGAAGTCCTTTTCAATAGTCATTTTGATCGGTATAATTATCGTATTAAGGATTAATCTACAATAAATGATCTATGAATGACTGGTATTGTACTAAACCCTTGTATAATACATCGAAGCCTGTGATTACGTGGCTAGGGAGCCCGGACGGCTGCCGTGCCGCCGGGGACAGCAACCGGCGCCGGCGGTCCGCGGTTATTATAACTTTACAAATCTCCGACTATCATAAATATACCTCTGTTATTATACGCACTCAAAGAAAATATTGTGTTTATTAGCTGGTACCCTTGCGTGAGAAAATATCTGATCATTGTGGGTTTATTTATAGATTCATAGTAATAATATGTTTGGGTTATAAACAATTTGATTTAATAACATGTATTAAGATTATATTGTTATAAATATTCACGACAATTCATCATCATCATCATTTCAGCCGGATAACGTCCACTGATGGACATAGGCCTCCCCCAAAGGGCGGGGGAGGAGGGTTGCCATAATAGCCACACTTGGCAGGCGCGTTGGCGATCGCAGTATGGTGTTAAAATGCATAGAGAACACGGCTACCCATTCTCTGGTAAGTCTCTTAGTCGCCTTTTACGACACCCACGGGAAGAAATAGGGCGACAATTTATTCAAATATAAAAATCATATATTTTATAAACTTTGCTCGCAGAACAGATGGCCGATGGGGCCGAAAGGTTCTGGAGTGGCGACCGCGTACCGGAAGACGTAGCGTTGGTAGGCCTCCTACAAGGTGGACCAAAGACCTTGTGAAGGCTGTAGGTGTCCGCTGGATGCGGGAAGCACCGTTCGAAGTGCTTGGAGGAGGCCTATGTCCAGCACTGGACGTCTTTCGTCTGAAATGATGATGATTTTATAAAGAATGCAACAGTAACTATCGCATAAATACACGTTTTACAAAGCCGTGTGAATCGTCACCTATTTTTTCCTGGTGAATCAACACTTTTATTAAAAAGTGTGAGAAAATATCGTGGTAAATATTTACAAAGTATTTTGACTAAACGAGGAGGAGATGTCTCCTATTATATTATCGCATTAGAACCGGAAGTGAGCACGTGGCGGCGCGTGCGCGGCGAATCGCCTCTTTCCGGTTTCCACTACACCTAGCTATTGTTCGGTGGGATATTTCTGGTTAAAAGTAACCTGCACTTAATTTTGATATAATGTCTTATTATGTTTAATAATTTGTCTTTGTTTGAATTGTGTGTGATTTCTAAACGGTGTTTTTTTAATCGTATTTAAAGAGAACATGTGATGAGACTGTGTCACACACAGCGTCTTTATAATTTTAATCTTTTATTTTTAATGCTTTGATAGAAGTTTTCATTTTTTTTCCATAGTATTAAGATGCAGGAAAAATAATTATTTTTCGCAAACATGCTTAGAAGTTCGAGCATTATTTTGACAACCTTCTTCGAGATAAATTGAAATTGCTGTACTGGCCAAATACATGCGAGCAGCGGCCACTAAAAGTTGTATGAAAACCATATCTGTCGTGGTTTAGCGGCCAATTACAATCGTGTAATTTAAAAATGGAACTATCTTTTTCTCCGAAACATGGCAACCAAGGAGGTAACTTATCAAAGGTTTTATTTAAATTTCGGAATGGCTTGTAAATAGAAAGCTGTTTATTGAAAAAAAAAAAAAAACAAATGAACGTATCAAATTGGCGCGTGAAAATTACCGTTGTTCGTTATTGAATCAGGAATGTATAAATAATTTACTTAGTTTGAGTTTCCGCGCATTATTTGAGAAAAGCAATATGCCTTGACCGCGACCAGGCATTGATGGATGAACGTGTAAAGGCTTCTACATACCGGGGCGACTTGTCGCGCGACGCGACGCGACACAAAGGCACCGCTCGTCCCGCGACACGCGGGGCCTTTGTGCCGTGTCGCGTCGCGCGACAAGTCGAGCTGGTATGTAGAAGCCTTAAATGTGGGCTGAGGCGAAGCCGAGGCACACATACGTGAGTCAATGCCTCTTTTTTTTCTTTCTTCTTTCTAACGGAATACCTTTTTAGGGTTCCGTGCCAAAATGCTAAAACTATTCTAAATTTCAAGTTGATAGCATTAGTAGTTCTTGAGATATCCAGGTGTGACAGACAGACAGACAGACAGACTTAGTCTCACCATAAAGGAACCCTTATGGTGAGACTAAGTCTGTCTGTCTGTGCGACACGCGGGGCCTTTGTGCCGTGTCGCGTCGCGCGACAAGTCGCGCTGGTATGTAGAAGCCTTAAATGTGGGCTGAGGCGAAGCCGAGGCACACATACGTGAGTCAATGCCTCTTTTTTTTTTTCGTCTTTCTAACGGAATACCTTTTTAGGGTTCCGTACCAATAAGGGTTCTTTTATGGTGAGACTAAGTCTGTCTGTCTGTCACACCTGGATATCTCAAGAACTACTAATGCTATCAACTTGAAATTTAGAATAGTTTTAGATGACGTTTGCCCAACTACTTTGCAAACAAGAAAGAAATTTAAAACGATATATCTTTTCTGCAAACGGGACTGAATGGGGGTCTAAAAATTTTGAAGTGGTGGTATCATATGAAAGAACGCTGTTGGCACATTCTCAAACATTTTTTTTAGGCAGCATAGTTTCCGACTCTTGATGAAAAATGTAAAAAAAAATACCGTTCCCCCCTTATCTCTGAAGTTTGCAGAGATAAAAATCTGAAATTATTCTATATGATAGAAGCTTATGTAAAGATTACGGGAAAAATAAAACGTCTCTAAATAGCAGTTTTTCAGAAATCATCAAACATCATAATTATATTCATACGGAACCCTCGGTGCGCGAGTCCGACTCGCTCTTGACCGGTTTTTATTTTTGCTTCTCTCATATTCTGTTCGTAGTCAGATATACAACAGCAATTCTTTTTTTTAAGGTTTTAGATTTTTATCTTACTGAACAAGATGAACATACTAACACCTAAGTTAGAACCAGGAAGCAGATACCATACATCAGAAACGTAATTGGCGTCTGAAATATCAAATAATTCATAACAACAAAGTTTATGAGCCGTACTTTAGTTGGGGGCCGATCATCATCCGCGCTGCAGGGGTCGACATCTGTCGGGCATCGGGCATTGAGCATCGGGCACTGTCGGGTAATGTCGAGCTGTGACCCCTCGATCTCTGCCCACCTTAGCTCACCTGATTTAGATCAATTATGATTACTTTGCTACGGGCCTACGGGTGGTAACGGGCCTACGCTGCTACGCTTGGGAATTGGGATACAATTTTCGTAAAGATGTTACTCTGTGTTCTCTAAGGGAACTGTTTAAAGAAATTAACATCATGACGGTACCTTGCCAATATATTTATGAAAATATTATGTATGTTAGAAAAAACCTACATCTTTTCAGTAAGATATGTGACAGGCATAATTTTAATACTAGAAATAGGAACAAATTAGATCAACCACGTTTCAGATTGTCAAAAGTGCAAACTTCTTATATGGGGTATTGTGTAAAATGTTATAATAAAATACCACTCGATATTCTTCAACTAAATGAGAAGAAATTTAAAACATGCATTAAACGCACACTATGTAGACAAGCATATTATAGGTTGGATGATTATATCGTAGATAAAAATGCTTGGCTTAATGCTGGTCCTGCTCCACAACCACTTGGGCTCACTTGTTAAAATTATAATATTTGGAACAGATGCTTCCCCCCTTTTTTATGTTCTGACATTACAATCATATTTATTATATAAAATGTCAATAAAATCAAGTTTTAGTTGTTGAATACTTCAATAGGTAATTATGTTTATCCTTTTGCTAGTAAAATTGTATTTATCTTTGAAATGCATTGCAAGCTATAGTTTTGTATAATTTAAAAGCATTTTTTTCAATTTTTGTAAATGTGAGGTACTCACATTTACAAAAATTGAAAAAAATGCTTTGGATGGAGCCGTTTATTATGTTATGAATTTATGATGTATGTTGACTTAAAAAAGTTTGGCAGTTATAATGTAGGTATGTCATGCTCACTTAAATGTCTCGCTGATGGTGGCGCGTGTGTTGGATCATTCGGTTCCCTACAAAATGGTTGAGCTGGATAGTGCTGATCCACGCGTCATGCTCGTGAACGGGCGCCGTCAGTTGTGACTGGTCTTCTCCTATCTGCCAGGGCTTATTTGTAATATTTTATATTGTTTTTTAAATAATTTATATTTTTACATTGTTCTCACATATAGAAGCGACAAGAATAATGTACCCAGGATTTTGTAATATCTTGATTTAAAAGATTATCCTTGGAGTTTCTTGCCTATTCTTCTCCATAGAGATCTACGTTTTGGAATGGGTAAATAGCTTCAACTTTCTGACTAACTGACCGACTCTTTGACAATTCAAAAGTGCCTGTAATTGGTTTAATTGAAATAAATGCTTTGAGTTTGAGTTTGACTATTGAAAGAAGCTAGCATTATTCTTTTTAAGCAGAAATACTTCATTGTCCTTAAGACCATCCTTAAGGTCAATTAAGTCTTTTTACTAAAGTATTTTTATGAAAGAATATTCTTTTAGGTTTACGGATAGCCATAGAATAAAGCTATCTGATACTATTATTTTATAGCAACGCTCAATTTGCGAGGAACTAATATACTCTTTGTAAAATATTTTTTTACAATTGCATTTCTCCATACAATTTTATTTAAGTATTGGGTATGTAGACAACGTAGACAACTATTTAAAATGTAAACGTAGAACTAGTTAAAAACCGTCCTTACATTTGAAAAGACAACAAAAGAACACACAAAAACTCAGCCTTAAAATCCAATCAAACATTTGAAAACAACGAGAAACATGTCACAAACATCAAACAATAATTATTTTTGTTGAGACGAAAACCTCAATACATTTCCATCCGACAATACTTTGCTCACAGAAGGGAGAGCGGTGGAAAGTTATAATTTCCGTGGGTGATTTTTATAGAGGGCTGGTTTGATTACTCTGAGGCTGTAGGTACATAAAGGGCTTCGGTACAAAGCTCGCAGTGATCAGCATTATCCCTTTGTTAGCGTTTTAATCAATCAGAGAAATGGTACGCCTCTCAGAGTCGAGGGCTTAGTGCGTATTCGATATCGGTTGAGACGACTAAATTATACTTTTATTTTTTGGGTTTCGACTATTCGAAATCGTAAGTTGATTACAAAATATCATTGTATTTTTATGAGAAGTGATGAATGACCTGAATGTAAAAAAATGTATAACGTTTAACGTTTTTTTTTGTAGAAACTCGGCTATAAATAAATAAAATTCATATTCTTTTTTCTTCTTCTTCTCTTTCTTCTTCTTCTTTTCTTGTTTTTTTTTCTTTTCTTCTTCTTCTTATATGACGCCTGTTTTCCCCGAAGGATTAGGCAGAGGTGTCCCTATGGTACCTACACCCACATTTCGCGTAATATTGAGTGAGCCTATTGCCAAAAAAACTTTTAAGTTCAAATGACCAAGAGTGTTGAAAAAGATTTAGATCTCGAAGATAAGTTCAAAGATCTGTCGTAGACCATTCATTTGAAACTGTCTAGAGTTGAAGATCAATCCTTCTGTTAAAGTAGATCAGGCCGATTTGAATTGACTCTTTCCAAGTTTGAGGAAACCGGCTGGTTATTTTCTCATTAGTACCACAAAGACCTCAGGGGCATCCTAAATTAGAACAGCACAGATTACTTAGTTGGTGCTTAGAGCAAGGGATTCGCAGTAAAGTAAGCATTCTTTGAATATGAACCTTATTTTCATGAACCTCACGTTCACAACATTAAAAACGTTTTCAGTAAACTAAACAGTTTTATGTCTGCATTATGAAAACTTCGTACTGTATCAGACGAAAAAACAGCCCGCATATAGCATATAGTGGGTATGTTGAATTAATATTTAAGATACGGACCAATAAAATAGGGCAATTGAACATATATTGATAAGACATTTATTGTACAAAATAAATGTGTTAGAGCTATATACGGTGTCGGTCCATTTGAGTCTTGTAGACCTTTATTCAAGAAATTGAAACTATTGATCTTGACCGGCGTTTAATTAGTTGTTTGAAGTATCGGTTTTTGTGAGGAAAAATAACGAATTCTTTAGATTCATAGGTGACAATTACACTAAACAGAGACCAAGAGATGCAACCATTTTTTTTGTTCCTTTTTGTAATACAAATGTAATTAAAAATAATGTTTATAATAAGTGTATTATAATATTTAATAAATTGTAGTCAGAGTACCATGTAAATATTTAAAATTAAACTGCGTAGATGGTTGATATTTATGCAATAAAAAAAAAAAAGTTTGCTACAGTTTTGTACTGTGTGTTTATTTATTTTAATTAATAAACATATATGTTACATAAACAAAAAAATATTTTAGGACTAAGTTTTTGTACTCTATTAGAACATAGACATTTGTATATTCAAAATATTTTATTAAAAAAAGTACCTATTAAGGTATTAAGGCGCTGACAAGAGGCAAATGGCCAAAGTAGGCTTGTCTTAAACAAAAAAAATTGCCAAATTTATATAGTTTGTGGTACCGGAAAAAAATATATGTTATTCTTGAACATATGTCTCAGAACTTGGTTGTTACCAAAACACGTTTAGAAAAAAAATCTCGATACAAATTAACGGTAAACTAACCCTTTACTTTGAGTTTCAATCCAAAATATCTGTATTAAATATCAAGGTTGGAATTTAATTAATAACAAGAACGTCTTATTTGTATGCAGAACTTAGTTGCTTTTTATTTTCGATTACTCAACTCATTTTTGAGTAAATAAATAATTACTTCGTATTTTGCAATAAATTACAAGCGTTGTGTCATCGCGCTTCATGTATGCAGTCTGTCAGTGACAGCGGTTTACCTGTTGTCAGCGTCTGTAAAATTAATTTGCTAAACAATGTGTCGTACTAAAGAATGGGCAGCAGCGTTCTCTATGCATTTTAACACCATACTGCGATCGCCAACCCGCTGCCAAGCGTGGTGATTATGGCAAACCCCCCCTAAAATGACAAGCACTAAGAAAAGGCCTCATACAAGGTGGACTGATGGCCTAGTGGAGGCCGCAGGAATCCGCTGGATGCGAAAAAGCACACAAACAGTCGAAGTGGCGGTGCTTGGGGGAGGCCTATGTCCAGCAGTGGACGTCTTTTAACTGAAATTATGAAACAGGCTACGACGGGCAGACTGTACATTAAACCACCAACTTTTACAACTGGTAACATCTGTATTTTCTGCAAATAAATAATTCTTATTCGTACAAGCGAATGTGTGCAAGCGTTTCATTCGAATATGACCATTAAAACTATACGAATGGTGTTCACATTCGCATGCAACACTTACTTTTAGCAAAGTAAAGTCAAATCTCGATCTGTGAATTTTGCCCTTGGTGTTCTTACTAAACTTTCGTCTGGCATAGGTAATTAAAGTTATTTTAGAGAGTCATTACATTATTAGCTATGAATGATCTCTATCTAAACAAACATTTTCCTGCTATTCATAATAATGGAAACAAAATGGGCGCAGCATGTGGCCTATCCGCTTACGTAACATACCGGCGAAGGGGGCTTATGGTTCGCGTGGCTAATTATGAGGTAGCCGGCTTTTTGATTCCTATTACCATAAATTGGAAGTAGACCGATAATAAATAAATGTTTTAATAAATTAGTGCTGATGCATCATTGTTGGGCTTATTGTTGAACTAATAGGTAATTGATATTGAAATAGCATATTTTTTAATTCGCGCAATCATTATTAAATGTTGTAATTATTATAGGTATACTAGCGACCCATCACTGTTTCGCGTGGTTTTTACGAGAGATTTAATTGTAGATGTCGCAGCCAACTAGCTTAATTAGCCTTTCAGTTAACAGCCTAGCCTTCTAGCGGCCTGAATCATATTCATTATAGGTTTGTGCGTGTCGAATTGGTCGCAGTAACTAAGCCAGGGCACCAGACCAAATGAGTTAGGTTAGGTTAGAACTGTGACCTGCCGGTAGGACACACTTGCAGGGTGTGCCGCTTGGGAGGAGCCACGCCACCGTGCCCTCATCTCAGGAGTAGGCAGTGACCTGTCGCTGCCGGCCGTGGTCGAGTCGATGGTCGGCAGCAACCGTGAGTCAATCTAGCAGAGCCTCGATTGACTCACGACAGATGGTTACGTGGCTCTCATGACGGCTGTCTTCAGTATGACAGATCTCTGACTAGTATATAGTTATCTGTGATGACAGAAGAAGATGTGAAGCAAAGAGTACATTTGTATAGTGCACAGAGTACATTTGTATATAGGAAGGGAGCCGCCGCTGTCGTGCCACGTTCACGATGACCTGCTATATTGCTGATGTTATTGAAGCTACTGAACCACTAATACGATGAACACTTCTGGTAAAGGCTATCCTGCGCCGTTATATATATATAGATATATATCCAATCAACGAAATAACAATGATTCACGAATATTAGGTAGCGCCTTAACTACGTCAACTTTTAATCGACAATTTAACAAACTTACCGGGTAGACACGTTGTCTTTAACACCCCCACGATAAAGTTTTATGTGAGCCCGCCTTCCCGTTGTAAAGCAATTAATAAGGGCTAACAATTTACCTGAATAGGCCGGTAAAGAGAAAATTAAGGAGTCGGCCGACCTCGGCTGCTCATTACGGCGCTGTATTAAAAGCATCCGCCCTTCCGCTTGAATATGCATTTTTACGAGCGAGCGGGGCGAATGCTCGTGCATGTTTGATGCGGACAATCTCAGCGCTCCCACCTGCGACCCTGGCTGAATCTTCACGTATTTCACTAGATTTGTTAGTTGAGTTCGGGGAAATCGTTCTTGGATTCTGATTAGAGGCTGAGGCAGTTAAATATGTGTTACCACGAGTAAGCTCTATTCAGGTATAATAATTAGTAGATAATGTTTTGTGTTATCAACTCAATTAAGCCAGTATTCACGAAGTCATGTTCGTTCTAATACAAAAACTGAATCCCACTAAAATACAAAGTTATTCATGTACAATTCCTAGCGAGCCGCATGTAAGTTAAAATTAAATATTTTCAGTAACCTGAACAATGAAAGTTATACACGACTGTCATTGTGTAGGCTTATGTGTATTGCAGCAAGGCGGGGGAGTACTGTGGGGGTCGGTGGGGGGGGAGGGGTTGTAGGGAGCGCTGTAATCAAAAAGAGTACCCCCGTCCCCTGGCGCAGGCTGCGCACCGTACTACCCTCCCCCGCCGCGCCCCGCACCCCGCCCGTCTCGCGCCTCTCTAACCACCTCGAGGGCAATGCCTCAAACCTCTATTGACTTACCGTTTGGTAAAGAAATATTTTCACGTTTTCTTTGTTGATATGAAAAGTCAATACCCCCAGACAGAGGTTTTATAAAAGAGGGAAAAATGTATCCAGTGAGGTTTGATGTATTTTATGCATTTTGTTACTTTATTTTATGCATATAGAATGATGCTCAATACCACTCTATTCTTGTCGAGGCTTTCGCAATAAATGCAGGAAAGAAAATACAGATACTACCATGACTTGATTTTATGTAGTGTGCTTTCTTTAGTTTAGTTAGAGTGAAGTTTATGAGGAAAATATCGCGAGGAAACCGGCATGTCCTAGAACCAAAAATTCATAGACGAGACATGTACCAACTCAACTCAATTCAAAGCATTTATTTCAATTAAACCAATTACAGGCACTTTTGAATTGTCAAAGAGTCGGTCAGTTAGTCAGAAAGTTGAAGCTATTTGCCCATTCCAAAACGTAGATCTCTATGGAGAAGAATAGGCAAGAAACTCCAAGGACACTCTTTTAAATCCAGATATTACAAAATCCTGGGTACATTATTCTTGTCGCTTCAATATATTATGTGAGAACAATGTAAAAAAATAAATAATTTAAAAACAATACAAAATATAAAAGATTACAAATAAGCCTTGGCAGATAGGAGATGACCAGTCACAACTGACGGCGCCCGTTCACGAACATGACTCGCACTCACTCCCTCTCGAAGTGAGGAGGCCTGTGTCAGGCTGTGTCCCCGCAGTGGGAACATTAGAGGCTGATTATGTGAGGTCTAGGAAGTCAAACCACTTGAATGTAAACTTAGCAAAATAAATCTATGCTTTCTAGTTTATGAATTTTGTGTTCGTATCTTGTCATGGAAGTAGAAGGTGTCAAGGAAGCGGTTGGTATCTCTATACTTGTCAAAAAATAATAGGCCCGTTTTGACATTTAACTTTAATCGATTTATAATGAGTATATCGAGTACCGAGTCGTATGGTTACTTCACTAGTTACGTCGCGATGGTCAATCGCAACGTTAGACGTTAGTTAGACGATACTCATGATAAATTGATTCAAGTTAAATGTCAAAACGGGCCTATTACTTTTTGACAACTTTAATGTGTGAGCACTATGTAGTATCTACTGTATAGCTACCATTAATTGGGTACGTCTTTCACTGACTTGAATGTGCCCTGGCGGCTGGGAGTAGTCTTGCTCACTGTAATGTCTCGCTGATGGTGGCGCGTGTGTTGGATCATTTAGCTCCCTTCAAAATGGTTGAGCTGAATGGTGCTAATCCATGCGTCATGTTCGTGAACGGGTGCCGTCAGTAGGGACTGGTCATCTCTTTGCTGCCATGGTTTATTTTTTATTTTTTTTTATTTTTTTTTTATCTGTGATATAAAAAAAAAAATTGATGTTTTTGCATCGTTCTCACTTATATAATTTCAACATGAATGATGTAACCATATTAATTTAAAAGAGATTCCGTGGTGTTTCTTGCCCGTTTTTTCCATAGGTACTACCTAATGAGGCACTAGTTAGCTTCATATTTCTGACTGGTCGACTCCTTGACAATTCAAAAGTGCCTGTAATTGGTTTATTTGAAATAAATGCTTTGAGTTTGAGTTTAATAATCGCAATAAAGATAAATCACGCATAACAAACTGCCCAAATTGGTTCTTAAGGCGACGATAACCGACTTTTAATGATTTTATACTGAAGATTACGTCTTAACGAGTAGTGTTAATAAATAAATAAATAAAAATAAAAAACGTTTATTTCGACCAACAAGAGGATCATAATAATGCCCAAAAAATTACGAAATAAAAATAGACACAATTATAAAGACAATACACAACAACATAACAATAGACAATTACAGACTTCGATTACTCAGTATGTGAACCATACAGCAATGGTTCAGGTACTGGCAATCGAACCTCTACGCGAATGTCCTCAGGATGCCGCTGGAGCTAGCCCAAACCCTGCGCACCAGGGATGTACACCGTTTTCGCATAGTAGAATAGAAACAGTCTACATGCGACTCGGCGAACAAATGTTAATGATTTGAAAACAAAATATGTTAAATAAGAGCATTTTCTCAATAACTTGATATGTGAATATTTTAGATTATGTTTATATTACATAGTGAAATTAATTTGTAAAGTTATGACTAACGCGAATAACAAACTGAGAATGGCGCAAAATCTACCAAATGTATTTTTCTGAAACCTTCACCAATTTAAAGATAATTTAATTATTGACCTTTTAGTATACGCGTTTTATTAAAATAGCTTTTGTTTTGTGTATAATAAATTAATAATGCGTCAAATTGGGGACAGCGCTACTTGACGGGCCAGTCCTATTACTGGCTGAACGTACGACGCGTTGCGTGAGCTCAGTACAGAACACGCAAGCTAACCACTCAAGGTCACTGGAATATATCTCCGTCTTAAGTAAACATACATATATAACATCACACCTGTAATTCCCGAAGGGTTCGACAGAGGTGTACTATAGAGCACATCCACATTTCGCCAGTAGTATAGGGGGCGAGCCTATTGCCATCAACCGGGTAAAAATCCAGACTGCGGGCTACTACTGAGAAATTCCTGATGAAAAAACCCAATAACACTTTGCCCGACCTGGGAGTTGAATACAGGACCTCATGCTCGGCAGTGGTACTTGCGACATGCACGTTCTTGGGGTGACTGGTCATCTCCTATCTGCCAGGGCTTATTTGTAATCTTTTATATTTGTATTGTTTTTAAATAATTATTTTTTTTACATTGTTCTCACATATAGAAGCGACAAGAATAATGTACCCAGGATTTTGTAATATCTTGATTTAAAAGAGTGTCCTTGGAGTTTCTTGCCTATTCTGCTACATAGAGATCTACGTTTTGGAATGGGCAAATAGCTTCAACTTTCTGACTAACTGACCGACTCTTTGACAATTATAATAATAATAATAACACCAACGTCAACAAACGTCTCCAAACTGGATCTTATAATTTTCATATTTTTTAGCAGTTTTAATAATTTTCGACTCAATATTATAGTTTATATGTGCTTTAAAAAAAAACCCGAAAGAAGTCTGAAACCAATTTATCCCAAAAAAACACCATATTTTATTTAAGACATGAATAAAAAACTGCCGATTAAGAGATGACATCTGTCATACCATGCCACTGAAAAACAGAAAATAATAATGAAAATTTTATCGAGATGTTGACGAGATCAGCCGTAAGAAGTGCACGCCCACCACCTCCGGACTCTTCGCTCAGCTCCGCCTCGCCGCCGCCGGTACCCAGCCCCACTGTGACGACACCGGCCGCGGTAGTTGCGTCGAGCTCGAGCGACGAGTATTTCTCCCCGCCCACGACGCCACCACCTGCTCGTCGACGGGGAGGACGCCGGCCGCCGGATGGTTTAGGACCTCCAGGCCCACCGGCCTCTGATAGGGTCCCAGCTCCCGGCGGAAGTGTGCAGCGCATGAGATGGACACGAACCATCAATGAGAACGTCATGCGCTCATACTATGGGGCTACAGAGGGGGGAAACAATCTGACCGCGTACCGTGTTCGGATGCTCTCTCTTTTTCAGGTGCTTGAACCAGCTGTCAACGTTTCGGCACAACGACTATCGGATCAGGTGCGGGTTATCCAACGTAATCATATGTTGGATGACACTGTACTTGATCGCCTGCGAACTGAAATGCGGAATAGCCATGTCATCGCCCCCCTGTCGCAGACTGTTGTGGTACCACCGCAGTCCCACACAGTCCAAGCTGACGAGGGGAATGATGACAGGGCTACAAACGTAAGTACCCAGTGCAATGAGAAATTGAGGAGTGCTTTGGAGGGTGCGATTCGGGAATATCGGTTTATGTCACCCGAACTTAGACCACGCTTACCTCGTTTGCCCATGCATAACAAAAATAGGGCGCTGGTGGCAGCTCTGGATTCGCAGTTGTCAAACTATTTTGATGACTGCGAAGACCTCACTGATACTCATTCGATTCTGTACTGCGCGGCTGTAGCGGCATGTCGTGTAGCTCACGTAAAATTTCAAAATGACTTTATAGCTACACTACCGAAACCAGCCGTACCAGCCTGGCAGTGCAGAATTGAGCGTCGTATTGGTGGGGCCAGAGCGCTCATCGGTAAACTAATCTGCTTCAGGGAGGGCAATACTCGCCCAAGAGTTATGCGCTTTGTGAGGCGGGCGTTCTCAGGGACTGATACCAGCCCTGAGGACTATTTATCTCGTGTCACAGAGCGCATAGACTTCCTGAAGCAGAAAGTGTATGCTTGGGCAAACCGTATTCGTAGGTATAAGCGGCGTGTGGACCGATACACTCAGAATCGCACCTTCCAGAGCAATGAAAGGTGGGTTTATAGGGCTTGGGAGCGACCGAATCAAGGTGTGACTGACACGCACCTGCCGGATAATGATGCCATGTCTTCTTTCTGGCACAGTATCTGGTCGGTGCCTGTCGGTCACACTGAAGGTGATTGGACTCGAAAAGTTGAGCGAGCCTGCGATCCAATACCAGAAATGAGGGCTATTACCATCTGCCCCCAAGATGTAGCTCGTGCGGTCCGTCCGTTGCCTAACTGGAAGTCTCCAGGACCGGACGGACTGCACAACTTCTGGATCAAATGGTTTGTTGGGTCGCACGCTCGCTTGGCGGCTCAGTACCAGACTTCTTTGGAGTCTGGTTCGCTACCCCAGTTCCTAACGACAGGAATAACCCACCTGCTCCATAAATCAGGTAGCACCGCGGAACCCAAAAATTATAGACCGATCACGTGTTTACCGACGGTCTATAAAGTTCTTACATCCATTTTGAGAGCTAAAATTAACAAACATATAGACATTAACTCCATCATGTCTGCCTCTCAAAATGGATGTAGGAACGGGTCTCGCGGTACTAAGGAGTTACTCCTCATTGATATGGCCATTAGCCAACAGGTTCGACGTTCCCGAAAGGATCTGTCGACATGTTGGATAGATTATAAGAAGGCCTATGACTCGGTGCCACATACATGGCTCATGAGGGTGCTGGAGCTGTATAAAGTAGATCCAACTCTGCGCACCTTCCTGATGTCATGTATGAGGCAATGGAGGACAGTCCTTCGCTATCCAGGATGTCGAAATATCCAGAGGAATAGCGAACCGATAAGGATCGAGCGAGGCATATTTCAGGGCGATAGTTTGAGTCCGCTTTGGTTCTGCTTAGCCTTGAATCCTCTAAGCACACTGCTGGAGGATTCAGGTCTAGGCTATCGGTTGAGGAGAGGTGGTCAGGTTATATCTCACCTCCTCTACATGGATGACCTAAAACTCTTTGCCCCCAACAATTTGCATCTGATGGAGCTACTGAAAGTAACTGAAACTTTCAGTAGTGCCATCAGGATGGAATTTGGTGTGGACAAATGTGCGGTCATGCATGTAAAGCGAGGGAAGATTGTTGAATCCGTGGGAACCCAACTTTCGGATTCCATAAACCTTAGAGCCCTCTCCGCATCCGAAACCTATAAGTATTTGGGTATGTCGGAAGCGTTGGGCATCAATGTTACTGACATGAAGCAATCGTTGAAGGAGCGCTTCTTTGCCCGCCTGAAGAAAGTATTTAATAGTCTTCTATCAGGCGGGAACAAAGTGCGCGCCTTCAACGGTTGGGTCATGCCGGTTTTGATGTACTCTTTCGGCATACTCAAATGGACTCAGACCGAACTTGACGCCCTAGATAGGAGGGTTCGTACGCTGCTGACTGCATATCGAATGCATCACCCACGGTCCTCGGTAATGAGACTGTATATCCCGCGAAAGTGTGGAGGTCGTGGCTTTTTAAACGCTAAGACACTCCACAATCGCGAGATATGCAGTCTCAGGGAATATTTCCTAGAAGCCGACGTGGGGATGCATCGAGATGTGGTCGTGGTGGACAAGGGCCTCACCCCGCTCTCCTTGGCTACAGAGAACTGGCGCAAACCTGTAGTGCTTGACACTAATGATCGCAGGGAGGTATGGCAAAGTAAGGAGCTTCACGGACGCTTTTTCCGGGCCCTACATGAACCCGAAGTAGACTTTTTAGCGTCCGTAGCCTGGCTGCGTTTCGGTGATCTCTTTGGGGAAACCGAAGGCTTTGTCTGTGCAATTATGGACGAAGTTATCATGACTAAGAATTATCGGAGATTTATTGTGAAGGACGGCACGGTTGACGTGTGTCGGGCATGCCACCGTCCGGGAGAATCAATCCGACACATTATCTCCGGGTGTTCTCGTCTAGCTAACGAAGAGTACTTGCATAGACACAACCTTGTAGCCAGGATTATCCATCAGCAACTTGCTCTGAAATACAACCTTGTGGAATCGGAGGTGCCGTACTTCAGGTATGTGCCCGACCTAGTTCTCGAGAGTGGAAATATCACATTGTACTGGGACCGATCCATCATCACTGACAGGACTATTGTTGCCAATAAGCCTGATATAGTGGTGGTGGATCGAATAGAGCGGCGCACAATGATTATTGACATAACGGTCCCTCATGACGGGAACCTCGTGAAAGCCGAGAAAGATAAAGAAATCAAGTATCTTGACTTGGCTCGCGAGGTTGTCGACATGTGGGATGTGGACTCAGCAATCATTGTGCCGATAGTTGTATCAGCCAATGGCTTAATTGCCAAGAGCCTCGACCAACACCTAAAGAGGCTCTCGTTGGGCAGCTGGATTAAGGGCCTGATTCAGAGAGCGGTACTTCTGGACACGGCTCGCACTGTTAGGAGGTTCCTCTCTCTGGAGCCCTGACCGCCGGTAGCTTGGACCTTGTTCCCGATACCGGTGGGCTACTATTTTTTATATTTTTAAATGTTTTTATATTTTGTTTATATTCTAATATTTAAAAATATAATTTATATGTATATTTAATGAAATAAAGGAATAATAATAAAATAATAAGCTGGCAACACCAACGTCAACAAAAGTCACAAATTTCGTTTTCATATTATTTTCAGTTCTTTTAATTTTAGACGCAGTTTATTTTATTTTATTTGGAACTCTACACTACCTTCACTCTACCTTCACCCCCAAAATAACCACAACATGAAAAAATAGCAAAATGAACCATTATCTAGACTTTCATCAAAAACTGCCGAGGTGACATCTGTCATGTCACCTCCGATAAAACAAGGATTAAGAAAACGGAAAAATGTTGACGAGAGCAGCTAAACGGCGAGCACGCCCACCACCTCCGGACTCTTCGCTCAGCTCCGCCTCGCCGCCGCCGGTACCCAGCCCCACCGTGAGCGCTGTGACGACACCGGCCGTGGTAGTTGCGTCGAGCTCGAGCGATGAGTATTTTTCCCCGCCGACGTCGCCAACACCTGTACGTCGGCAGGGGAGAGGCCGGCCACCAGCGAGCTTGGGACCTCGAGGCAATCAGGCCCCGAACAGGGTCCCCGCTGCCGGTGGAAATGTGTCGCGCATACGATGGACCCAGTCCATGAATGAAAATGTGATGCGCGCATATTATGGGGCTACAGAGGGAGGAATTAATCTTACAGCGTACCGGGGTCGGATGCTCTCTCTGTTTCAGGTACTTGAACCAGCCATCAACGTCACGGCCCAACGATTGTCGGATCAAGTGCGCGTCATTCAACACAATCATAGATTGGATGACGCTACACTTGATCGGCTACGCTCGGAAATGCAGAGTAGCTCTGCTAGTAACCCTCCCCCATCCCAGAATGTCGTGCATGCGCCTGCTGAAGTTCCACTGCGGGAAAATCAGCATGCTGTGGAGGAGGACACCAGGGCTATATCTGCAGATAACCTATGCAATGTGGAATTAAGGAGCGTACTGGAGGATGCAATCCGTGAGTACCGGTTCACATTACCTGACCTTAGACCACGGCTACCACGTTTGCCCATGAATAAAAAAAACAGAGCACTGGTGTGTGCCCTGGATGCGCTGTTACCAAATTTCATTGAAAGTAGCGCAGACCTTTGCGATACACACTCAATCTTGTATTGTACGGCTGTTGCGGCATGTCGTATAGCTCGTGTCAAATTTCCAAATACTGACCAAGCTGTACAACCGAAACCCGCCGCACCAGCCTGGCAGTGCAGGATTGAGCGTCGTATTAATGAGGCCAGGGTACTCATCGGGAAGCTTATCTGCTTCAGGGAGGGCAATACACGCCCAAGGGTGATGCACTTTGTGAGGCGGGCGTTCTCGGGAACTAGTATTAGTCCTCTAGAATAGGTATCCCGTGTCACAGAGCGCATCGACTTCCTGAAGCAGAAAGTTTATGCATGGGCAAACCGTATCCGTCGGTATAAGCGAAGAGTGGATCGGTACACTCAGAACCGCATGTTCCAGAGCGATGAAAGGTGGGTATACAGAGCATGGGAGCGGCCCATTCCCACTCAAGGTGTGACTGACGTACGTCTGCCGGATAAAGAAGCCATGAGTGCTTTTTGGCGAAGCATTTGGTCGGTGCCCGTTAGTCACACTGAAGGTGATTGGATGCGAGTTGTTGAACAGACGTGTGATTCAATACCAGACATGGAGGCTATTACAATTAGTCCTCTGGATGTGGCCCGTGCAGTCCGTCCGTTGCCTAACTGGAAATCTCCAGGACCGGACGGACTGCACAATTTTTGGATTAAATGGCTACAAATGTCACACGCCTGTTTAGCCTCGCAATTCCAATCATCTTTAGAGACTGGGTCGCTTCCACTGTTCTTTACGACAGGAGTTACCCACCTGCTCCATAAATCAGGTAGTACTGCGGAACCTAAAAACTATGGACCAATCACATGTTTGCCAACGGTCTATAAAGTCCTTACATCCATTCTTAGAGCTAAAATTGCACATCACATTGATTGTAACTCAATTATGTCTGTGTCTCAGAATGGATGTAAGAATAGATCCCGTGGTACTAAGGAGCTACTCCTTATAGACATGGCCATAAGCCAACAGGTTCGTAGATCCCGTAAGGATTTGTCGACATGTTGGATAGATTATAAGAAGGCCTATGACTCGGTGCCACATACATGGCTCATTAGGGTGCTGGAGTTGTACAAGATAGACGCAACTCTACGCACCTTCTTGATGTCGTGTATGAGGCAATGGAGGACGGTCCTTCTCTATCCAGGATGTCGACGGATCCAGGGGACCGATGAACCGATCAGGATTGAGCGGGGAATATTTCAGGGCGATAGTTTGAGTCCACTTTGGTTTTGCTTAGCCTTGAATCCTCTTAGCACATTGCTAGAGGATTCAGGTCTAGGCTATCGGTTGAAAAGAGGTGGTCAGGTGATATCTCACCTCCTTTACATGGATGACTTGAAACTCTTTGCCCCCAACAATTTGCGACTGATGGAGCTACTGAGATTAACAGAAACGTTCAGTAGCGCCATCAGGATGGAATTTGGTGTGGACAAATGTGCGGTCATGCATGTAAAGAGAGGGGGGATTACGGAATCCGTGGGAATCCAACTCTCGGATTCCATACACCTTAGATCCCTCTCTTCAACCGAAACCTACAAGTATTTGGGTATGTCGGAAGCATTAGGCATCAATACTGCCGATATGAAGCAATCGTTGAGGGAGCGCTTCTTTGGCCGCCTGAATAAAGTGTTAAATAGTCTTTTATCAGGCGGAAACAGGGTGCGTGCCTTCAACGGTTGGGTCATGCCGGTTTTAATGTATTCTTTCGGCATACTCAAATGGACTCAGACGGAACTTGACGCTCTGGATAGGAAGGTCCGTACATTGCTGACGGCATATCGGATGCATCACCCACGGTCATCAGTAATGAGACTGTACCTCTCGCGGAAGTGTGGGGGTCGCGGCTTCTTAAATGCTAAAACCCTCCACAACCGCGAGATTTGCAGTCTCAGAGAATATTTTCTTCAAACTGACGTGGAGATGCATCGAGATGTGACCCCACTCTCCTTGGCGAAAGAGAACTGGCGCAAACCTGCAGTACTTGATACCAACGATCGTCAGGAAGTATGGCAAGGCAAAGAGCTTCACGGACGCTTTTTCCGGGCCCTCCATGGGCCTGATGTAGACTTTTTGGCGTCTGTATCCTGGCTACGTTTCGGCGACCTCTTCGGGGAAACCGAAGGTTTTGTCTGTGCAATTATGGATGAAGTTATTATGACGAATAATTATCGGAAATACATTGTTAAGGACGGTACGGTTGACATCTGTCGGGCATGCCACCGTCCCGGTGAATCAATCCGACATATTGTTTCCGGTTGTTCTCGTCTTGCTAACGGCGAGTACTTGCACAGACACAATCTAGTGGCTAGGATTATCCACCAGCAACTTGCCTTGCAGTACAACCTTGTGGAAATCGAAGTACCATACTACAGGTATGTGCCCGACCCAGTTCTCGAGAATGGGCATGCCACATTGTACTGGGATCGATCTATCATCACTGACAGGACTATTGTAGCCAATAAACCTGATATTGTGGTGATGGATCGACGAGAGCGCCGTGCAATGATTGTTGATATCGCTGTCCCTCATGACGAGAATCTCGTGAAAGCTGAGAATGATAAAAAGATAAAGTATCTTGACTTAGCACACGAGGTTGTCGACATGTGGGATGTGGACTCTGCAATCATTGTACCGATAATCATTACGGTCAATGGCCTAATAGCGAAGAGCCTCGACCAACACCTCAGGAGGCTCTCATTACGCGACTGGGTCAAGGGCTTGATTCAGAAAGCAGTACTCCTCGACACGGCACGCATAGTGAGGAGGTTCCTCTCTCTAGAGCCCTAACCACCGGCAGCTTGGACCTTGTTCCTGATGCCGATGGACTACTGTTTTTTGTATTTTTAAATGTTTTTCTTTTTTAATGTTTTTTATAAAAAATATTTAAAAATATAATCAATATGTATGTTTAAGTAATAAATGAAAATAATAATAAAATTGATTTATTTCCAAAACAGGTTACAGACTTAAATAACTTGGTTAACAAAAGGGTATTATTAACAGCTAGTGGTAGGATGTAAGTACAGAGCAAATAATAAACCATGGTGCAGAAATCTGTAGACAATATAATTCGTGAGCCCTGCCTCTTAAACTAGGGTTACCTGTATCTTAAGAGACAGTGTTCAGCTAAATGATAGATTGCGATAAGATTTATACAACTTGTGAGTTGTGTCGATCTACCTAGCGATTTAAAATGAGGTTATTTTGTTTCGTTTATAATTATAATTAAAATAAAGAAAGGCAAAAGAGTTTAAGGAGCATGGGGGTGTGAGTGTGGGTGTTTGTATGTATGTATGGATGTGTATGTGTGTGGGTGTATGTATGTGTGTGTGGATGTATGTGTTTGTGTGTAGGTTTAGGGGTGTGTATGTGTATCTGAAGGTGTGTTAGTGTAAGTTGTGCAATTGGGTGAGGGTAGCTTGTGAGTGTACACTGATATATTAATATTAAGCGATGTATGTAAGTAGTGATTCTGTTTGTGAGTAATCCTGTTGAAGTAGCCATTCTGTCATCTTAGACTTTAGTTCATATCTATTTAGGTCGAGTATGTTAAGTTCTTTATGAGTTTTTTTGTAAATTTGTGTGCTTATTGTATAATATTGGTGTCTGGCAAAAGAAGTTTTGTGCCGAGTGCCTGGAGGAATATTGGTTCGCTTTTTGGGATCAGACGGGGGGACGGTAGCGTGCCTTCTGAGGACAGATTGAAGCACGAAGAGCTGACGGACTGTTAGTACCTTGCAATCCGAGTATAGTTGCTTTGTAGGATAACGATATGGTTTTCGTAACATCACTTTCAGTATAGCCCTCTGTGCTCTTTCCACTTTGATTAGACTAGTTTTATTTGCACTACCCCATACGGTAATGCAATACCCAATAATGGATTGGCACAGGGCATAGAATACCATTTTCAAGGTATCAGGGTTTGCCGAGTCTCTAAGAGACTTAAATATATGTATCAATCTCATAGTTCTAGAGGTGAGGGCATTAAGTTGCTTATCCCATCGTAATCCTGCGTCTATTTGTACGCCCAGATATCTTACATTATCAGTTCTTGTGAGAGCTGGGCATAGACACGAAGATGACTGCTGTGGGCAAGTGTGAGCTATTATCGAGAAAGTGTGGTCTGGTGCGGTGTTAGAGCGAATAGAAAACGGAATGTAAGAAGTCTTGTTAAAATTGAGAGTAAGCAGGTTTGAGTTCAGCCATTTTATTACTTTGGTTAATGCTGCTTCTGCGCTACATTTTACACTATCCCACGTTGGTCCATCAGCTACAATCACAGTGTCATCGGCATAGGCAAATATCTTAGTATTAGGGAGGGTCATTCTGCATAGGTCGTTTACATAGATTTGGAACAAAATGGGGCCGAGAATGCTTCCCTGAGGTACTCCATAAGACACAGATTCTTCGTCACTAAGGAGCTTATCAATTTTAATTCTTTGAGTACGGTTATTGAGATAATCTTTGAAGATTTGAAGAGCGATACCTCTAATACCAAGTAGTTCCAGTTTGGCGATTAGTATGGGGACAGAAACTGTGTCAAAGGCTTTAGAGAGGTCTAGGAATATACCTAGAGATTTGGTCCTATTGTCAAGGTTCCGAGCAACCGTTTGTGTCAGATCAAGTACCGCATCTTCAGTCGAGATTCCAGTACGAAAACCATATTGATTCTCAGCTATGACGCGATACCTATCCAAGAAGTTCTTGAGACGGCTGCTGAGGATCCTTTCAAGGACCTTAGAGAGTGGAGTCAAAACCGAGATAGGTCTGTAGTTGTTGATACAACTTCTGTCCCCTCCCTTGTGGATAGGGTATATATACTATAGCTCTTTTAAGAGCATCTGGAAAAACACCTTTCTGTATACAACCATTAAAAATATACGTTAGTGGCTTTGTCAGAGTCTGGTGGCATGTTTTCAGTAATAGGGGCGATATACCATCCCAACCTATTGCACAGTCGTTGCGTAATTGGAGGATAAGGGATTCGACCTCAGATTCATCTACCTCCAACAGCGCAAGGGAGTTGGCGGGAGAGAGAGGGGTATTGTTTTGAAACTGACTGGTTGGCAGATTTAAGGGAGAAGTACACCGAGATAAGATGTTAGCCGCCAGGTTTTTACCTACATTACTGAAGAATTTGCACACTTCATTTAAGGAAGATTTAGGACAGTCGCGTATTTTCAGAAGTTCAACAGGGCTTGTTTTAGTTTTACTTGTGTTCGTAATTTCTTTTATTGTTTTCCAGAGGGCTTTAGGGTTATTTTTTGCTTTCTCAAGTTCACTCTTTTCGTAGGCAATTTTTAATTTCCGAAGTATGGCATTACAAAAATTTCGATAGCGGGTGTAAGTAATCTTGATGAGTATAGGATTTTCTGGATGTTTTTTTGATTTTGTGTGCAATTTGTCCCGATTTTGGATACACTTTAAAAGGCCAGGGCTTATCCAGGGCTTGAGAGTTCTTTTTTTCCTTGGAATATTGTTTTGGTGAGTATGTTTGGTAACTACAGATGTTAACATGGTTATTACAAGGTTCATTGATGTATTAGGGTTCTCAATTTTGTATATGGGTGTAAAATCCATGCTTTGTAGCTCTAACTTAATTGCATCGTAATCCACAGAGGTAGAATTCAAAAGTGCCTGTAATTGGTTTAATTGAAATAAATGCTATGAGTTTGGGTCCGTCGGAAATCAACATCCCTGTAGATACCTATGACAAGTGACATTTAGTCTTTATTGCAATAATATATTTCTTTTGATATTGATCAAAATGGAAATGAAGGGCAATTGGCTAAGTAATAACAGCAGCACGGGCCAATCGATCAGGTTAAGCTACGCTTACCGCGGTTGGTCAGTGGATGTGTGACCATCTTTACCTACCTACCCCTCCGACCTCCGAAGGGGTATCGTGTTACCCAGTAACTGGGTTGTGGAGATCAGATAGGCAGTCACTCCATTAAAAATACTGGTAGTCAGCTGCATCCGGTCAGACTGGAAGCCGACCAAACATAGTTGGGAAAAGGCTGGCAGATGATGATTAATCAAAATGAAAATAGCCAAAAAGTGAAATCGTTTACCTTCCTTTTGATTAAAGATTACCCTAAAATTTAGAATGATTCGCGTATTCCCTTACACTTGAAATAATCGTTAGGGAACACAAAATGCTTTATAATATCCGACATTTGCGCCAACAATCGGACTGTAATGCGCGGCTTTTGTAGAATAACAAAAGTTAACCTGTCGGCTCGTCCGGCGGCAGAATAGAATCATTTTAGGGTTGGAGGGAAGCAATGACAAGCCGGGGCCCGCAATGCACTCAATAAAACCAGCGCGTCACTGCACATAGCGAATAAAACTACAGGGGAAACACGATTTTATTCTCATACCTAGAAGGCTGATTTGCAATTTTTTTTACTGCAGTATTTCTTATTTGAACGAAACCTGCCATGTGCTTCCCGTGCCGCATGGCGCGCTGACAGCACCATGCGATCATTATGCTCACAGACATTGACTTACTGATTTATTTCAATAGACTTTAATGTCTGCCAAGTGCCGTGACAGGGCTTTAATTAATAAAGTGCAGTGACACCAAACAATAGCAAACCTGTCAATTGTTTTGAATTAGAAGTGTCGATTACGTTTTCAGGTACTACATATTTCTGTTTCTGCGAAAAATAATAATTGGATCAAGTGATTTAAAGATATGGATACATTGTTTATGTTTGAATTACCTACTATAATCTTTTATCTTTTCTCGTTACATTAAATATAACCTTATTCAAAGGATACTAGCATAATTCCAGTAACATGAATGGTAAAACTTCAATTCGGCCATAAAGTCGCAAATCGAGCGATTAAACGATCTAATAGCTAATACCATTAAGTGATAAATGCAACGGGTCGCGTATGAATAATTCCACTGGATGGATACAATGTACGGCTTTCACTAAACGGCTCCATATTTTCAAAATCCCCATGGAGCAATAATATTCAATGAGCTGCGTGAAATGGATGTATGGTTTTGTCGTTGGTGCGAGTGAGATGGGGACGTCGAGGGACATTGGATGGCAAATCCTGGAGATTAGCACGACGAGAGTGACATGTGGCCTCCCGGCACTTAGCACCCCCGGCACCCCCGGCTCCCCCCGCGAGCCCGTGCTACACCTATGATACACTGCGCACTAAATCCGAACCCATAAATATTTATTGCGGACATTACGTAAAGTTAATCGAAGACATAATTTTTATACGCACCACACGTTAACTTAACAAGTTCTTTATTCTTTTTTGGTATAACGGTAAATAAAATGATCCAGAAACAGAGATCAGATCTGATGAATATTTGGTCAATTCAAGTGTGAGTAGCTCTACCAATTCTCGGTTTTTTATTAATTTATCCGCCTCTTCCTAATCTTTGAGTGATAGCTGTCAAAGGCTTCCTGGTACGAAACTCAATTTTCTGTGAAAAAGCTCGCTCACGTATTAAGAGCGTTTACACATTACGGCATTCACACAAACTTTCAAGCCCTTGTTTTTCGAAATGACTGAACCGATTTTAATGTAACTTCATACGCATATGCAGGATACAAAAGTCTAAAAAGTTAGTAAGGAACATTTTCGAAATGTCTTAGTTAAAAACAGATAACCGGAAATCTCTGATTCTATGGAAAACTTAAAATCTGTCTAATTTGGCTGTAACACTATTTTTCGAAAATGTTCTTTACTAAAATTTTAGACCTTAAGTATCCTGCTTATGCGTATGAAGTTTCATTAAAATCAGTTCAGTCATTTCGAAAAACAAGGGCTTGAAAGTTTGTATGAAATGCTGTAAGGTGTAAACGCTCTTAAATGATAAAAGTAGAGCTCATCTTGCGATATGTTAACATAGTCCATCAAATAGTAGTACCACGGTATGATTTTTGTGCAGTAAAACAAAATACACTTGTTTGTTGTTGTTTAGAATATCCTATAAAAAGATTACACAGATTAAATGCGGGTAATTTGCAAATGGATGTATAAAATCCATTGAATTCGTCGTCAATGTAACATTTGTCATTGACGTGTACTTCACAAAGGGGTGGTTACAATAGGTGCTTTAAAGGCTAGTGTCCACTTGTGCAGTGAGATCTGCTGTGATATGGTCTAAGGTCGCTGCGGGTCACTTGGGCCCGATGTGGGTCTGATGGGCCCGCCGCGCCGGAGCGGAACGCCTAGCGCCGATGACGCCATATGTGGCGCGCATTATGGCGCTCCACACCCCTTGAAGATTGATGACAATTCTCTCTTTGCTGCATTCAAACGTATTAGGGCATGTAAATGTTATGCGATCACTTAGTGTAATAGCTTGCGAAATTCGTTTGAAATGTTAATACCGTAAGTATGGATTATGCGTAAATTCTTACACTGAAAAAAATGCAGACTAACTAAGATACATTTTCTCTTAGTTGGCATTAAATTTTTGGAATCATTATTTATCTATTTACTATAAACAAGATAGCATATATTTGCAAACTACCCGTAATTAAACAAATCATTGCTTAGTAGACGGAACTATGATCATTTAACAAAGTTCTCCTAGCTTCAGACGTCAACATCGTGTTAGGCTCATATGGAGTCAAGATGCGTGATCACATTAAACAAGACTTTTGTTAAAGGAAACACTCTTTTTTCAGTGTACTAAGTATATAAACTTTGTTTACCTATGTAGAGACGAACACTTTTACTTGGCTAGTTGGTAACAAAACAATCGGTGATACAATCAGAAAACTGTCCTGCTGACCCTGTTAATCTAAAAATAAATCCAATTAAAAATGTAGGACGACAAAATAATACATTTTACGTAAAACATCGCATCTTCATCCGTTCGGTCTACAAAGACCCATTAAATGATTCTCACCGACTTAATCACAAAGGTGCAGATCGTTATCAGGTCATTGAACCTACATTCGGTTTTCACTTTAATTCATTAGCTTACTCTCACTGCGCAAATTCTCTCGCTCGCCAGTAAAATATATTATGTAAGTAAGCATTTCTGATATTTTTTGCTGGGTTTCGTAGAATAAATGTAAGAGAGTATTTTGATCGTTATACTTGTCAAAAAATTATAGGCCCGTTTTGACATTTAGTTAAATCGATTTATAGTGAGTATCGAGTACCGAGTCGTATTGTTACTTCGCTACACGTACGCGACGCAACTATACGTATCTACTATCAAAAATCGATTCAAGTTAAATGTCAAAACGGGCCTATTATTTTTTGACAACTTTAGTGGGATAATTTTAACTAGGAAATCGGGAATAAAATATCTGAATAGTTTCGATAACCGCTGAAACTTGGTAGAGATAACGATCTCAGAGGATATACCTACCTAGCCGTATCTTGATAGGGCGTTGATGACTAATTTATTCATATAATTTAATTAAGTTATTTTCAGTAAATATATTGTTAGCCAGAAAGTTCGCAAAGACTTATTTCGTAAGAAAAGGTCAGGAAAAGGCTGATGTTATCTGTAGATAACGTTTTAACCGCTTTGATAGGTCTATCTATCAAATTCAAAGAGTTGATAACCAGTATCGGGCAATAATAACGTCAAATTTATTGGGACACTTCCAAACAAACTATCGAACCAAACACACAAAGTCTACTTAACAAAAAGTCACTACAAAATATTTTCCTTTCTCATAAACGATAAAAACAGTGAGAGCATGTCATTCGTTTTGTAGGGTCGTTTGCACCCTTGTTATACCACCAAAACACTTGGCACAAAAAGTGTAATGGAGTTTAGTAATGACCCCCTCCCACAGGAGAACAAACAAACTGGGAGCCCGCTGAGAGAAGCTGCTGTTTTTTTCTACTTGTTTTATGTCAATAGGCAATTTTCGATCGGAATTCAATTTGTCGCGTACCTAGCACAGTTTGAGGCCGATTAACCTATGTTTCTTCCAGCAGGCCATGACGCTTTCTATTTCTACTTTACTGTAGAATATATGTATATCGCATGTCTACCTTTCTCGGTAGAAAACTGTCAACTGTCTACACGGAAACGTCATTTTTAGGGTTCCGTACCCAAAGGGTAAAACGGGAACCCTATTACTAAGGCTCCGCCGTTTGTCTGTCTGTCTGTCACCAGGCTGTATCTCATGAACCGTGATAGTTAGACAGTTGAAATTTTCACAGATGATGTAATTCTGTTGCCGCTATAACAACAAATACTAAAAAAAAGAATAAAATAATTATTTAAGGGGGGCTACCACACAACAAACGTGATTTTTTTTTGCCGTTTTTATAGATAATGGTACGGAACCCTTCGTGCGCGAGTCCGACTCCCACTTGGCCGGTTTTTTTTGTCCAGTCTTCCGTCGTGAAAACGCTTCTCTACGGTTCTCGTTACTGTCGTAGGGTTAACTTTCTAATATGTAAAGATTATGTTGCTAGATGTTAATCGCACACAATAATTAAAACAAATGGAGAACCACTAAATAGCCGATAAAACAAAAAAAAAGACAGCAGAAAATAAATAAAAAAAACACAGTCATTGTCTTTAAAAATACACGCAGCTCATAGATAAATAACATTGTTCCATACAATATGCTCTCACTTTCAACAAAAAACAATAATTGCGAGAAAAATCTTACAGAAGAAAATAAAGACACACTGCCTTTCTAGTGTGAATCAAATGTAACACTAATGTGAGCCGTGGGGTCGGTTAGACCCTCTCGATTCAATTATCACGCGGGGCTTACATTCTATTGTCGGGTGAAAACGATACTTGTGAGAGATTGCTTTATTGTTTTTTCTCTTGATTAAAAAGCATTGCCACGTGCCTCCGTTTTGACAAGGACGATGGTTGACTTTGGTCTTTGTTTTGGAAGAACATTAAGCTGAACGTTAGTAAACAACTATCAGATACCTATATAATCAGCCTATACTGTTCCCACTGCCTGGACACAAGTCTCCTCTCTTGGAGAGGGAGTGAGCCGTAATCTATCAGATACCTAAATTCTCCTATTAAAATTATTCTGGAAAAAAAAAATCGTTGGGGTTAGCGTTAGCAGGCGTCCGGACAAAGCCGGACCCAGTCAGGCGTTTTGGTTGCGTGTGCGGCCAAATTAGACGGTATTCGGCCTGTCCGGTTTTGTTAGGCTTTTTAACTTTGTCATGTGTTGGTTTCCGCTTTAATAAGAAGACTGGTTCATGCAATGTTATTTTTGTTTAAGAAGATTTTATGATAAATGAATAAATCCTTGTTGGAATTTAAAAAACAAATGTCGTGTCTAAGACTAAAAAGTTAAGGGTGTCCGGCCTTTTTATCCAAATGTAAACAATGTGTGTAACAATGTGTGTAAACTGGATGATCGGTCTGGCTTTTCGGTTTTAAGTCCCGGCAACCCTAGCTGGGGTTAGCAACAAAAATAAAAAATTTTATACCTAGTTTATCTTTTATGAACACCACAAAATCAACTTAATTGTAATCTTATGCAATAAGTTATCGTGGAACACTTTCTCACTCTAACCCTTACTGGGGACCCAAAAGAAGTGAAAAGGGGAGTTCATTATATGTTTACCCGGGACCATAAATATATTTGGGTTTCTTTTATCTAATAAAATAGTGAACAGGTGCGTGCTTGGCGTGCGTGTTGCGAATGTATCCGAACGCGGCGCGGGAAACTGATTGTTCTCCAAATTCAATTACAATTCCACCGCAAGCCGACTTCTCGGCTTTGATTCCGCAGTAAACTACACTAAATCAACGTGGATCCTACGCGTGTGAAAGTTCATTGTTTTTACGTAAAACCACGAACATATTTCTTTTTGTCTTAATACGGAGGAGCATTGTGAATGGTGGGGAATCTCATTTTTTTTTACGATTTGAAGTTTAGACTCGTGACGCAGTAGTGCATGTGCGCAAATACCAATTTGGATCTCGGTTTATTGAAAGGCTACTTTGATCGTTCGATGCATGTTGAAAAATAGACTTTTCCGTATTAGACTACACATGCTCTTTCAGGACATAAGAACGTACTTAACGTTTTGCATGTATTTTTAAATGAACTGTTTAAATTACTACAGATATCATCGGATATATAGCTACGAGTAGGTACAGAGGGGGGCAGTGTGAGATGTGCCAGGATTTCAGGAACATCAGAGGCTTGGTATCGGTATAAATAGGTACCAACATATCTCGTAGTAGATCTCTCAGAGAGACATCAATAAATATATTATAATCAATATGTCATGGATAATAATAGGGAACAAGGAAAATTGTAACGCTATTAGGTACGCCATAGTACCTATTTTCAGTTACTTAATGGTCTATGAATATTAATTGAAAGTTATGTAAATTGATGGATCTATTGCCCTTAACACAGTAACTTCTATGTTTCTACGTTAGGTACTGGATAACTTTGCCAGTAACATTAAACCATTTGAATTACCACTATGGGTGAAATGTGTATATAATATATTGTACCTATGTACAAATGCCTGAAATAAAATGTTTTTTTTTTTTTTTTTATTAAATTACAGAAATTTGAGCTAAAAGTGCACAAAGACCAAATCATCGCTGTAATTAGGACACCTAAGTACCTAAATAGTTAGGATTGACTTAAAAATTTTACTCATGGATTTTTTTGTCCCAAAGGTCTTATAGATAACAGGAGAGGTACGTATTTAGTCCGAATATTTTGTAGATTCATGAAAAACGTTTCTCATATTTTCATATGAAATATAGTACCTATAGTATAGGTCACTCCTGCCTTTGAAAAATTAGGTAGCTATTTTTACCACTCATAAACAACATGAACATCTTACTTGACTTGGTCTACATCCATTTGCACTCTGTCTCATCACAAACGCTGCCCCTTAAATGTTCGTCGAAGATCTGAAATCCTGGCGGGCCATTCTGTAATAAAACTATTTATTATAGGGGGATGCGCTAAGGTAGCCCGCGAAATTCAAATTTACTTACGTTTTTTGCAATTTGCAGGTCAGTAACAGTTGTATCTTGATCTAAATATGATTCACGATCATAACAAATACAGGCTTTACAGAATTAATATCATCAGAATCAGCAATACAACTCTCTAATTGCGTAGTATCCTATTGAATGACTATTTCATGAAATATTTTATTATTTATTAAAATTTATGCACAAGTAAAAAAAAATACTGTACAAAGGTGGACTTAATGCCTGAGGCATTTACTACCAATCAACCTTAGGGTGATGCAGAGACAAAACATGGCAGGTGCAACATCATCATCATCATCACCATTCCAGCCGAAAGGCGTCCACTGCTGGACTTAGGCCTCCCCCAAAAAGGGAGGGGTTGCCATAATCGCCACGCTTGGCAGGCGGGTTGGCGATCGCAGTTTGGTGTTAAAATGTATAGAGAACGCTGCTGCCCATTCTCTAGTTAACGCTGCTGCCCATTCTCTAGTAAATCCCTTAGTCGCCTTTTATGATACCCACGGGAAGAAATGGGATGATGCTATTCATTACGTCCGGCACCACACGGAGGTGCAACATAGGGGATAGATAACTCGAAAATCAAAAATATGTAATAATACATAGATACATACATACTTAAAACAAAATAAAAAGTGTCAGGAGAAATAGTCATTCAATGGATTCTACGAAGAGAGTTATCCTGAAAATTGCACAAAACGTAAGAAAATTAGAATTTCGCGGGCTACCTAATCGCATCCCCCTTTATTTACTTCTACATTCACTCCGACTGTTTAAAACTGCATAAGTATTATTTTTACAGAATAGCACTGCTGAAAGCTTATTACAAAATCCAAGATTTCTTGAATTATTGATTGATTTGTTGACCATATAATAATTACACTGTATCTTGATATTTTGACATTTATAATACCTAACTAAATTTGACATGTAAAATAATTTTAAATATAATGACAATACGTAATTATTATTGTATGCCTATTAGGCCGGACATATTGGAACACTAATTTATTGTTAAGACGCAGGTATATGCCAGAGACCTTGAGTGGTTAGCTTGCATGTTCTGTACTGAGCTCACGCAACGCGTCCTACGTTCAGCCAGTAATAGGACTCGCACATCAAGGAGCGCTGTCCCCAATTTGACGCATTATTAATTTATTATACACAAAACTAAAGGTATTTTAATAAAACGCGTATACTAAAAGATCAATAATTAAATTATCTTTAAACTGGTGAAGGTTTCAGAAAAATACGCTAGGTAGATTTTGCGCCATTCTCAGTTTATCCGCGTTACACATAAATTTACAAATTAATTTCATTATGTAATATAAACATAATCTAAAATATTCACATATCAAGTTATTGAGAAAATGCTCTTATTTAACATATATTTTTTTCAAATCATTAACACTACTCATTTAGACGTGATCTCCAGTATAAAATCATTAAAAGTCGGTTATCGTCGCCTTAAGACTTGTATCAAACATATGACAATAAAGATATTTTGAATTTTGAAAGTTTTTGTTTCTCCATTTTACTATTCATCATCTGCCTAGTCTTTTGCCAACTATATTGGGGTCGGCTTCCAGTCTATCCGGATGCTGCGGAATACCAGTAATCTAAATAGAGCGACTGCCTATCTGACCTTCACAACCCAGTTACTAAGACTGATTGTCAGACTTTCCTGCTTCTGACGACCCGTAACGACTGTCAAAGATCAATGAATGACAGCCGGGACCAACGGCTTAAACTGATTTCCGAGGCACGGAGGGGTCTTGGTATGTAAAGATGGGTCACCCATCCACGGACCTGTCCACTAACCTGATCCATCGACTCGTGCGGCTGTTATTACTTAGAGAGCACTCACTCTCTTCTTTCCGGGTTACCCTTGTTTCATCGAAAAGAAATTGACAAATTATCTCCTCACAAATAATTGTAACGCGAATCTAATCTTTGGCAAGTGAATGTTTAAACAATAACTTATTTACCAACTCGTACTTTCACCATTTTTTATGTAGTCAAATATTTCAGTTGGAATAACACATTTTACATAATCTAGTCATTTCTAGCACTCGCCGGCCGCTGCCACGGCACCCCTCGCTTCTATCACTCGGCTCGTGCGTAGGAGGTTTGACTGCTGCGCTGCGTGGCGCGGGTTCGATTCGCGCACGGAACAAATATTTGTATGACCTGCAAGTAGCTGTTCCGGGTCTGGCTGTTTGTGTATGTGAGTTTAAATGTTTGTAAACGCACCCACAATACAGGAGTAATTCCTAGTGTGGGGCAACGTTATAAAAATAAAAATAAACTAGTTCCATAAATAACCTAATATCTAGGTAACCATAAATTTGACTTGTTTCAGACAAATTCAAGTTTATGTCAGTTGACAGTTGATTGTTTATTAAATCATTTGATTATAGACCAAATGCCTTAATGACATTAACCCTTGGTAATATTATGCCAAGTAAAAATTTGACCAAATGAAAATGTGCGTACTAAAATCATTCCAAAATATTGCATTGCTATAAAAAAAGGTTGATAAAATTTGTTTGGGTAATTCAATTTTGTCAAAATCTTTTCGACAAAACTGCAGGATCTTCTTCTTTTCGCTAGTCATAAACGCAAGGCGAGGATAAGGCGGTATTAATTTGCTTTAAAAATGGAAAGATGCAAACCTCTAGCTTGGAAACAAGGAAAAGAAACAGCAATAGAAGTTTTATTTCTATCGAAGCGCAGTTAAACCGACTCAATGACTTTTGGCAATTAAGTAATGGACGGCGTCTGTTGCGACGATCGATGGAAAACGAGGCGATACGTATTAAAACACGAGAGCCCTGTTGTCACGTAGTTGTTTAAATATTTGTATGTCGAGTGTACCTACATACTTATAGGTATCTACATACCTGTCTGTATTCATATATAGGTATAAAATAGATGTTGGTGTAAATGAGATTGATAAACTCCAACACCGTTTGACCTATCACCATCAAGTTATATTTTCATGGAGCTTTTTCCGACCACCACGCGGCGATCCCGCAGCAAAAGCTAGTTTTGTCTAAAAACATCAATATTATCGATCGTATATTGATGGTCTTTTAATATTAATTAGGGCATTAACACACAGTGAATAATGTTTTAGATTATATAAATAGTAATAAGAATAGTAAATGAACACCATGCGCTTGTTATATTCTTTGTACGAAGACCTTACCTTTAATTAATGGCCGTTAAATGAGAGCTCTCAAAACGGTGAAGGAAAACATCTTGAGGAAACCGGCAGCAACCCGCATTGGGCCCGCGTGGTGGATTATGGCCCACTCTCTCTCACAGAGAACAGTCCTGTGTCCCAGCAGTGGGTACCATCGCGGACACTGGCGCCTAACCACTTTTCAACCTTATGCTCCTAGTAATAAGGTCGAAAAGTGGTTAGGCGCTACTGTCCGCGATAGTACATTATAGGCTGACTATGCTATGCAAATGAGAGCATCAAATCTTCACAAAGCCCACATTCATTTATTTGTTAAAGAATAAAACAAAGCTGTTACAGGAAACCAATTTAAATTACATCTTCTAGTAAGTAAGTGTTACTTACGCTCATCAATAGTGATAAACTTTCTTTGCATCATTCATCATCATCATCATTTCAGCCGAAAGACGTCCACTGCTGGACATAGGCCTCCCCCAAGCACCGCCACTTCGACCGGTTCTGTGCTTCCCGCATCCAGCGGATACCTGCGGCCTTCACAAGGTCATCGGTCCACCTTGTAGGAGGCCTTCCAACGCTACGTCTTCCGGTACGCGGTCGCCACTCAGAACCTTTCGGCCCCATCGGCCGAGAGTGTATCAGTTCTGCGAGCAATGTGCCCTGCCCACTGCCACTTAGGTAAACTTGGCAATTCTTCGGGCTATGTCGGTTACCTTGGTTCGCCTGCGGATCTCTTCATTTCTGATTCGATCACGCAGGGAAACTCCAAGCATAGCCCTCTCTATTGCCCTTTGGGTGACTTTTAGCCTTCTGATAAGGCCCAATGTGAGAGACCACGTTTCGGTGCCATAGGTCATCACTGGCAACACGCACTGGTCAAAGACTTTCGTCTTGAGATTCTTTGCATGAAACTCATTATTTAAAGATTTACTAACTTATTTATTATTGAAATAAAGAAGCTTCCCCTTCCAGAAAAAAAGAATGAGTCATATTTACATGGCTCACCATGACACGTGACATTAGTTGTAGCGCGCTAGTACCCGAAGGGAGGCGTTCTATTTGCCTTTATTATGCCAAGTGCCAATCATACCTGCTTAGTAGCGACTCTGACATACAGTCGCTGTATTGACGTACTTATGTATGTACGAAACAATAAGTAGATACTACGAACAGAAATAAGACCAAATTAATAAAATATTCCTCTTGTTTTTCAAAGGAAAGGGGAATTTGAGTCTTATTGATCGACCTATACAGGCTGATTTTAAAAACATGCGACAAAATTTCAGGGAGTGTTCTACCCATCAATATGAACAACTTTTACTATGGGACCAACCTTGAAATCGCGAAAAAAAAATCAGCTGTTCCCTACATTTAAGTTCGCTGAACTCGTCAAAATGTAGGGAACAGCTGATAATTTTTTCGCGATTTCTACTTTGGTCCCATAGTAAAAGTTGTTCATATTGATGGGTAGAACACTCTCTTAAATTTTGTCGCATGTTTTCAAAGTCAGCCTGTATATAAAACCGGCCACGTGCGTGTCGGATCACGCACAATGAAGGGTTCCGTGGTTGGGATGAATTTATCCCAAAAACAAATTTAACGTTGTAGTTGAAAAACATGTTCTCCCATACATTCCAACTGTAACTGTAAAATACATTGGATCACAAAAATTCCGGGTCGCTAATAAATGGCGTTATAGTTTCTTAGATACATAAGACTAATTTGCGAAACTATAGTATATTGTAGATGACTGATTAATATATATAAAAATATGGGTACACTATTTAACTTTAATTAAATACTAAAAAATAAGAAAATTTCGCTGCTAACTTATGAAGTTATGACAGCAAAAATACACTTACTTAACAAATCATAAAAAAGTAATGATTTTTTCAACATCAGCTGGTCTTGCTGTTAAAAGATTGTGAGAAAATTCGATTTAACTGCAAGCGTGAGATAAAGTAACATTTTAATAAAAAAAAAATAATGCCAAGAACAGTGGTCTACTCACAAAATTCGAAAGATTTGAACTTCACTTTGTTCTATCAATTTCACTTCGATACGAAAAATGCGAGAGAAGTCGATTCGAAGTTCGATTTTAGAATTCCATACCTAGTAGGCCCCAAAAAAGAGACAAACAATAAATCGTTGGGATTTACATATTTATCCGTAAAATTGCAAATCATCAGTTAAGGTTTTAAATGTAATTATTACCTATATTTTAACTTTGAATTATTTAATATTGTTTGTTTTACAATTATTAATGTTGTATTTTTTTATCTTTTATTAGGTAATATTATGTAGTCGCTGCTGAGGTGAAAAGTTGTATGTGTTACACGAGACCAAAGTTATTTGCATCTCGTATCTTTGAATCCCTCGCTGCGCTCAGGATTGCTTTGCATACTCGGGGTTCAAAATCAACTCTCGCGATAACCAACTTTTCTCTCTTGTTGCAAAAATAACTATTTTGATGGATAATGTTTTCATTGTGTTTTACTCCCACGTCCACTCCACGCGGGAGAAGCCGCGAGCAAAACCTAGTATGAATATAAACTTATCACTTACAGGTTTTATTTCTCCAATGAAAACTTTAACTTAAATACCTAGGTATTGTTACTAGCATAGGTTCTATATTTAGCACAGAATTAATCAATCTAGGAAATATTTACAACAATCACTGTCTTAATTAGATACGTGCCCATTGACCAACCGTTGCGATTTCCTTATTAGCCTTACATGTCTGCTGAAATTCTGCAAAAAATGCTCAAAACAAAACAACCAATGCAAAATGTTACTGTTGCAATAATTCTAAAGTGGCAGAACTCATTGATAGTGAAACGAATTTACTGCATGCGGTAGGAAAATTACTTAATTACATTTTGTAGAATAACGTGGAAAAGTTTATTTGCTGCATCATTTATCAATCTACGTTGAGGTGCATTACTTAAGGCGACGATAACCGACTTTTAATGATTTTATACTGAAGATCACGTCTAAACGTGTAGTGTTAACGATTTGAAAAAAAAAATGTTAAATTAGAGCCTTTTCTCAATAACTTAATATGTGGTAATTTAGATTATGTCTATATTACATAGTGAAATTAATTTTTAAAGTTATGTCTAACGCGGACAAAACACCGAGAATGGCGCAAAATCTACCAAGCGTATTTTTCTGAAACCTTCACCAATTTAAAGATAATTTAAATATTGATCTTTTAGTATACGCATTTTATTAAAATACCTTTTGTGTATAATACATTAATAATACGTCAAAATAGGGACAGCGCTCCTTGATGGGCGAGTCCTATTACTGGCTGAACGTACGACGCGTTGCGTGAGCTCAGTACAGAACACGCAAGCTAACCACTCAAGGTCACTGGCATATATCTGAGTCTTAACGTAGATTGTATGGTGTGGTTATAAAATCATTGTTTATTTATTATGTATAAACTGAAAGGCGAAAAACAGGAGAAGGAGGCTGAGGTGTGAGTTTATGTATGTTGTATGTGTGTGTTTAAACTGTGGAGCTTCTTTAGCTTCTCTGCAGGGTTTTCCTTTTTGTCACTTGTCTCTAACGACTGCCGTTTGAGGCCAGGGGGGTCTACTCCGAAGATAAATCCGAAGTATAGCTTCTCCGCTTCCTGACTACGGCTGACTATGACTGACTACGGCGAAAAAAAAAAAAACGACGGTCAAAGAGATAAGTCAAAGTCAAAAACGTGGCTTAAAATCGGGTAATGATTCACAGTCAAATAAGGAAACTTTGGAAGTCAAGCAACGGCCGAACATTCGGCCGATACTCCGGAGTAGGCCTCAGTCTTTAAGACACGAGCGTAGCACCATAGTACGGCCATTTTCTTATGGCCTGAACCACTTGTACGTAGGAACGTTTTCACCCAAAGCACATCCGGGATGCGGCTTACGGCCAAGAATCAGCCTCATTTGAGCGTGGCATGTCAAATCAAATAATCTAACGATATGATAATAATGTATTTGGTAGCTTGATACGGGAAAAATATTACATATTTTCTATTGAAAAAGTGCTTGTTTGTCACCAAGCACTTTATTGTAAGTATTCTATTCCATTATTTTAAGTGGTTTATTATTAAATGTTATTTATTCTTTTAAATGATTTATTATGAAGTGTTATTTATTATTATAAATTATTATTTTCTATTGAAGAAGTGCTTGTTATAGAATACTTCCAATAAAGTGCTTGGTGTCACCAAGCACTTTATTTGATTTTAAATGATTTATTATTAAGTGTTATTCCTTTATTATAAATTGTTTATTATTAAGTGTTATTTATTATTGACTGCCTCGTTGGTCTAGTGGTCGCAAGCGCTACTGCTGAGCATGAGGTCCTGGGTTTCGATTTCCAGGTTGGGCAAAGTGTTATTGAGATTTTCCATTAGGAATTTCTCAGTAGCAGCCTGGAGTCTGGATTTGTGCCCGGTTGATGGCAATAGGCTCGCCCCCTATTACATGGAACTTAAACATAACTGGTGAAATGTGGGTGTACTAGGTACACCTCTGCCTAATCCTTCGGGGAATATAGGCGTGATGGTATGTGAAAAAAAAAAAAAGTATGTATGTATGTATTATTAAGTAGGTATTTGTAGAAAATGCACGGTTAAATTCGGTTTAAAGTAATTTATTTCTCAAAAGAACATATAGGTAAATGGCCGCGAATCATATTTAGATCAACATACAACCTGTTACTGACCTGAAAATTGCAAAAACGTAGAATTTGAATTTCGAAGATGCATAGGTCATTTTTAAATATGAGAAACTTAGCAAAATAACTGTTAATTTGTCGTTCGATTTGTCGAGTAAACATACAGTGAGTAATGATTTAAGTATCTATTGTTGGTTAGCCAAATACAACTTTAACCAATTTTTTTTAAATGTCTACTGATGAAGAATCTCTCATTTGTTTCGGTAACTTATTAGAAAGCTGTGCTCCCTCAAAGTAAATAGTTCTTCTTCCGTACAAAGACCTAACTGAAGGCATAGGCTTCTACATACCAGCGCGACTTGTCGCGCGACGCGACGCGACACAAAGGCACCGCTCCTCCCGCGATTCGCGGTGCCTTTGTGCCGTGTCGCGTCGCGCGACAAGTCGCGCTGGTATGTAGAAGCCTTTATACTATAAGTACCTATTCTTAGTGTAGTAGTGGTGTGTTTTGTGTTAAAAAGTGATTTGTGATTGTATTTTAAAAACTTATTGTATTTACTTAATCGCTGTTTATTAATTACCTACTAAAAAATATGAATACGGAAAAAATATCAAACATTTGGTGCTGTACTGAACGCGGATATTAACAAAATAATGCACTAGTAACTACCTACGTTCAATGTCATAAAGAAATAGTTCCTAACTGTTGCCAGTTGATACATTGTATATTATTTTTAGTACATATATACCTATATGTACGTACTTAAATAACTTAGCACCCGTTTATTTTACGTTGATTAATCAATCAATCAATCTTTATTTGTGAACATAGGTAATACACGATAAAGGTCTTATGTAACTTGTATACATTTTAGTCGAGCTCTATGTCCTAACAATGAAATTGGAGTACAAATATATTAGTTTTTAGGGTTCCGTACCCAAAGGGTAAAACGGGAACACTATTACTTAGGCTCCACCGTCTGTTTGTCTGTCTGTCCGTCTGTCACCAGGCTGTATCTCATGAACCGTGATAGTTAGACAGTTGAAACTTTCACAGATGATATATTTCTGTTGCCGCTATAACAACAAAATTAAATACTAAAAAACAGAATAAAATAAATATTTAAAAGGGCCTACATACAACAAACGTGATTTTTTTGCTCGATATTGATAACGGCAACAGGTAGACGCTTGAAATATTCACAGAATCTTTAGTTTTAATTCACTTTAAAAATAAATAATTAAGGGGGGCTCCCATACAACAAACGTGTTTTTTTTTTGCCGTGTTTATAGATAATGGTACGGAACCCTTCGTGCGCGAGTCCGACTCGCACTTGGCCAGTTTTTTTGTATTTTAACTGAATCTATACAATACAAAGTCACGTTCGAGTAAATAATGTCAATTAAATGTATTATTAATAAATAATGAATCAATTATAACTTATTTTTACATGCATGTCAATGGTAAATATTATGGTGTTATTGTTATATTATGTTGTTATCATTTATTTACCTAGTTACCCAAGTACAACTACGAGTATTAAGTGACAGAGCGCATCCATTTATCATCCGACATTTTTAATTGTAAAACTTGTTGATAATAAAAGCTGTGTCGTTAAGCGGTGCAATTATTGAATTGATTGTGTTTGAATAAGCAAATTATGTTATTGCTGGTCGAGGACAACAATTCTATTTTATCTTTTTTTAATTTGCTGGTGCAGCATGCTAGGGTAATTTAATAGGCTTATGAATACTTTGAAACCTACCTACCTCTGGTTTATAAAGGTATGTTTGAAAAGGTATCAAGGGTTTTTTTTCTTAATCCGATCCAGCCTGTCCCCTTAGCTTGTAGACTGTAGTCGCTTAATTTTTAAGTCTTATGCCCTGGCTGGAGGCCTTAATTAATTGAGTCACCCACAGGAATGTCCGGTTAAGGCACTTACAATAAGCAAGTGAACTAAGTAGGTTTGTCTAAAACAAAAAAATTGCCAAATCTATATAGTTTGCAGCGGAAAAAAATATATGTTATTCTTGAACATATTTCTCAGAGCTTGGTTATTACCAAAACACGTTTAGAAAAAAAAACTCTATACAAATGAACGGTAAACTAACCTTTTACTTTGAGTTCCAATCCAAAATAACTGTATTAAATATTAACGTACGGTTGGTATTTAATTAATTACAAGAACTTCTTATTTGAATGCAGAACTTGGTTGTTTTTAGGGTTCCGTAGTAAACAAGGAACCCTTATAGTTTCGCCATGTCCGTCTGTCTGTCTGTCTGTCTGTCTGTCTGTCCGTCCGTCCGTCTGTTTCCAGCTTAGCTCAGAGACGCTTAGTCCTAGAAAGCTGTAATTTGGCATGGGTATACATATTAATCATGCCGAAAAAATGGTAAAATAAAATTATGAAAAACATTTTTTTTTAGGGTACCTCCCTTACACGTGAAATGGGGATGATATTTTTTTTTCTCGTCTATTTCATAGTGTGGGGTATCGTTGGATAGGCCGTTCAAAAATATTGAGGGTTTGTCAAAACCATTTTTCAATTAAGAGTTTCGTTTGCGTAATATTAAGCTTTAAAGTGCTATTTTTTGATAGAGTCAAGTGTCCCCCCCCCCCCTGCCAGCTAAATGGTTGGTTTTGGATATGTGAAAAAATTCATGGCAATAGTATATATAACGAAATTAAAAGGAAAACTATCACAGCTAAGTAGGCTTCACAAGTTAACGAGTAATAGTCGACCAATTTAAATTTGCAGTTGGAGAATTGACCGTAACGTATATCGATGTATAGGAGAGCATGTTTTTCAATTACAATGTTAAGTTTGTTTTTGGGATAAATTCATCCCAACTACGGAACCCTTCATTGTGCGTGGTCCGACATGCACTTGGCCGGTTTTTTATTTTCGATTACTCAACACATTTTTGAGTAAATTAGATAATTCCTTCATATTTTGTAATCAATTACAAGCGTTGTGTCATCGCGCGTCTTTTGTATGCAGTCTGACAGCGACCACGCTTTAGCTGTTGACAGCGTCTTAAGCAGGCGACAACCTCCTATGTTGACCTGCGAGATGCCATTCCCCAAAAACAATATCTAGGTGTTTTCGTTATGAGAGATCGGGGACTTACCATTCACTTCTATCATCATTTCAGCCGAAAGACGTCCACTGCTGGACATGTGCCTCCCCCAAAAGGGGGGGGGGGGCGGGTTGCCATAATTGTCACGCTTGGCAGGCGGGTTGGTGATTGCAGTATGGTGTTACAGTGCATAGAGAACGCTACTGCCCATTCTCTAGTAAGTTCCTTAGTCGCCTTTTCCAACACCCACGGGAAGAAATAGAATGGTGCTATTCTTTACGCCCGGCACCACACGGAGCTTGACACTTATTGACACTTCACTTCTATACTTATTGTAAATAAAAAAAAATCGTGTCTGTCTGTATGATCGCGATGTTCTTCTAAACTTCGCGACGGATTTTGACGCGGTTTTCAACATCATTTAGTGAATTTATTCCGGAAGGTTAATATGTGTAATACACTAATATTTAACTTAGAAATAATAAAAAAAAACACGTTTTGTCCAGTCGTTAAAATAAATAGTGTAAAAACTAAAAAGGAATTAAAAAGACTTAGTTGGTTTGGATAGCATCTTCCCTGTCCTTGCTTCCCATAGTTCGCCTAGTTTCAGCGTCCTAATTGCGTAACACGCCATCAATTACAATCTAAATGATTTTGAAGGATATTGTTAATCCATTGCTCCATATGTTCGAAAAGAAAATCTGCTCAACAACGTTTTAACGCAATAAATAAATAAATAAGTTTATTTATTTTCTCTCACAATGGTTTTGTAGCACTTAACAGTTTTGAACTATAAATTTCACATCATAATGTGAAAAAAAAAACAAAAATAACTAAGCACCCGCTCTCACAAGAGCGGGTGCTTGAAGTAGGTTTTAGAAAAAACCTGTATTACAAGTCACCAGGCCCCACTTAGTGGCATTATACAAATAAACAGGCAGGTAACATGTACAAAGTTGCAATGAATATTGCTGAACTGTCAAAAATGAAACCCATTGATATAAAAGTTTGTTACGGAATTACCCCGCAGGAGCAGTTCAGTTCTGATTTGAATATGTGCGGCTGAAAGAAGTAGGTATCTATTAGAGTTAATTGGACTATTAAATTTTACAGAATTCGTAAATTTGGACTGGGACATAAAATGCCTTTAGAAAATTCATATTTATTGCCATAATCTGCTTATAAATATCGTAAGGGACGTGTCCGCAGACATAATGTAATGATAATAAATTCATGATCAAATGAGCAAGCACTTAATTAGCCAGTTACATAAATATAGTAATGGATCTGGCGTGTTGTGGCATATGGCGTACCTACGGCGGCCCTACATAACGTCAAATCACTTACTATTATGATGATGCTACGGTAATTACCGTTTTACTCAGCCATAAAAACAATGGGGTTGTGTGGTACCTACACGCAAGTAGGTATGTGTTGCGTGCATATGTGTGATGTTAATATTAAGGCATTTGAAAATTGGGCACTTTTGTACTCATCATTAAAAACACAAAAAAAAAAACTTTGCAATCAAAAGACTGTCGATTTATTAGAAAACGTTAGTTATCATTAAATATTACAGAAAATTTTGATGCGTTTATTTTTAGTATTCCATTTTTTTGTAAATTCATTATTTTGGTGTTTCTTTTTGTATTTTATATCTTTGGGAAAAAAGTTTTAACTTTGAGAATTAGGTATGTAAAGTATTTTTTAGGTATGTTTTTTATATATTTTTATTTTAATGATAAGAGTATTTGAAACACATAATTTCGTCTTTTTGTTTTTACAAGTTGTAGTTATTTTTATATATTTTTTTAAAGTGTTGTACTGACGTCTCTAGTAGCTGAATAGCTTAGGATCTTTGCCACGTTTAACACTTATTTAAAACCAAAATTCAGTAAAGTCAAACTGTCAAATTTGACAATTAATTGGTTTACATTTCATACTTTAGCGATTTCCGTACTTACTTTAGTTTAAAGATTATGGCTTATTAATAAAATGAATGGATTCAAAGACTACTTCTGCTAAGTGCTTCTTACCGTCAAGTATAAACACCGCAACAAATAGCCGACACAAATTGATTGTTAGTAAAAGAAACCTTAAAAAGGAAATGGTGCGAGGAAGTAAATGTACAAGTCTGGGCGGCGTCTGTTTTATTGTAAAGATCATTTGAACGTAGTTAAGTTTGCCTGAGGCGATACATCGATATGATTCGACTTGTACAGTCCGCCGCTGGTGAAAAACTACACTATTTACGTATTTGAATAGAATAATATTAAGTGCTTCATGTAAATTTGACGTTGACATGACACTGGACACATAAAGAACAACTTAATTACAAGAGGCACTGAAAGTTTCCAATTCAGGCTGCTTTGTGACGTCATTTAGAGGTAAAATAAAAGACAAGTGATTTTAAGTATTTTTGTGAAAATAAATACGATCTTATAATTTTAAGACCTATTAATTAATATAAAAATAAGTCTCAGAAGCTTAAAATCTGCCATTACTTTTTTTTCTTCTTATGGTTTTTTTCTGACAAATGGTTTCTACGGATTTTTTGACAGCTTCGGCCAGTGTACGTTTTAAATAGTGGGGTCCAAAGAGGTTTCTAAGTCGTAGGTATTCCTTCTTCAGGTAAGATAAATATTATAATGATGAGCATTGGGAATTGAGCAGTTAGAATTGTATATCTTTACAAACGTAGCTGCTGAGGTAATTCCAATATTCCAAATATTTTGACAATTTACATTTTATCCCTTATCAACCTTAGAAAAACTTACAGATACGAGATTTTAATGTAGATGTCTGCAATGCCACATGATTAATTAGGTCGTGGTAAAAAAATCCCTTGTGGGTTTGTGACCTATTTCTACAATAATAAAAATCACTTTATCATGACAATTTTGCATGCACTTTTAAGGAAAGACCAAATGGACATACAATTATATGACACACAATTCCAGTTCATACCTGATTTTGATTTCGTGGAAAGTGTTGGTGCGTGCGGTGTGCGATATTATCTGATGAGCGAGGGTGCGCCATCTGGCGGGCAGATGCGCTGACGTCACGCGAAGCCCTGCGCCCGCGCCGCAGGGTGGAAGGGCTTCGATCGAGCACGCGCCGCATCTCCCCGCAACAGCTGACCCATACTGATTTACTGACTTGCACTGTTCCTGTCGGTAGCGGCTTGTAGTAGCCATCATTATTAATAACCTCTATCTAACTATCGAGGATAAGGGAGAAAAGTACGCATGAAAAGTATGTGATGTAGATAAAGTATGTGAGTGAACTAGATATCGTTTGTGTTGCGCTTGTACTTACTTTGGAATATCAATCTTAAGGGGACGATAACCGACTTTTCATGATTTTATACTGAAGATCACGTCTAAACGAGTAGTATTAATGATTTGAAAACAATATATGATAAATAGCATGATAATAGCATGATAAATAGCATAGCATTTTCTCAATAACATAATATGTGAATATTTTAGATTATGTTTATATTACATAGTGAAATTAATTAATTTGTAAAGTTATGTCTAACGCGGATAAAAAACTGAGAATGGCGCAGTCTACCAAGCGTATTTTTCTGAAACCTTCACCAATTTAAAAATAATTTAATTATTGATCTTTTAGTATACGCGTTTTATTAAAATACTTTTTTTTTTTGTGTATAATAAATTAATAATGCGTCAAATTGGGGACAGCGCTCCTTGATGGGTGAGTCCTATTACTGGCTGAACGTACGACGCGTTGCGTGAGCTCAGTACAGAACACGCAAGCTAACCACTCAAGGTCACTGGCATATATCTGAGTCTTAACGTAGATTGTATGGTGTGGTTATAAAATTTCTGTACTGAGCTCACGGCTCAGTACAGAACACGCAAGCTAACCACTCAAGGTCACATGGCATATATCTGCGTCTTAAAAGGGCCCTTCGCGGTCCGTCTATCGTCAACGCGAGCATGGTCGAAAAGCTTGTTGTGTCGTTCAGCGCAAGTGAGAACTACTAACAAGCAAGTGAGAACGCGATAACATTGAATGAAAAATAGTGTGCGAAAATTTCATCAAACGTGTTCCAGGAAATACGTGTTTTTGAGTAAGCCTTACAAGTTTGTGAAATAAATGTTTGGCATTTAGAATCTCCATTACATGTGCGAGGTTTCTATCAAGATGTTTTCTTTACCTTTACAATTTATGACTACATTATGAACAGCCAAAGTTCAGGTAAAATTTGTGAAATAATGCAGATTTTGCAGGCTTATACTCGTAGGTACTGAATTCGTTTCTCGAAATTTAAATTTTTTGGTTCCATAGAAACCTAGATATAGCTCACAAGATACCTATTAGTTCGAAAATTTCAAAGGAAGTTGATTTACAACGTCATAATCACGTACGAGCATTTGTATGAATAGTAATGACGGGTTGGCTGCTCTTAAGCATTGGATTTCATGAACGAGTGCACAGAAAGAATTAGAATTCAGATGATCAATGAATGGATACTGAGCCGATACCTTCTCACTCTCTTACTCTTGTATCGTTACGGTGTCTTGTAAAAACGTGTCCTAATTTCAACCTAATCATTATGAAAACAATTAGGGAATCATCAACTTTTTGTAGATACCTAAGAACCGTTGGCTTATTGCTCTTAATCTCAATGAGATAACAAAAAATACCCAAATGTCTTTTTCATTCAGAATGTTAATTGTTATAATAGTGCAATTATTGAAACAAACAATCGTTTTACGTAGTTTAAGAATAGGTCATTCAATGAATGTTTACTTGTTTTTACCTTAAATGCAATATGCATTTAAGGTAAAAACCGGTATTTCAAACTCAAACTCAAAACATTTATTTCAATTAAACCTATTACAGGCACTTTTGAATTGTCAAAGAGTCGAATCGGTCAGTTAGTCAAAAAGTTGAAGCTATTTGCCCATTCCAAAACGTAGATCTCTATGGAGAAGAACAGGCAAGAAACTCCAACGACACTCTTTTAAATCAAGATATTACAAAATCCTGGGTACATTATTCTTGTTGCTTCTTTATGTGAGAACAATGTAAACAATTAATTTGCTTATTTAACAAACAATACAAAATACTAGATTAAAAGATAACAAATAAGCCCTGGCAGTTTAGAAAAAGGCTTGGGATTGAGCTGCTCCAATTTTTGTACATATTGAGGTAGTTTATTTTTATTGTTTTTTTGTTTTTGCTAACTTTATTATTTTATAAACAGCGACATTTAATTATTATTTTATACACAATGACATGAATATTTACTTGTAAAGTATTATATTATTTTAATTATTGTGAATGTGAAGACTATGTGGGTTATTGCATAATATTTTTTTTCCCTTTCTTTTATTCTCAGTTAGTGTTAATCATGGTCTGGCAGTTTGAGTCATATAAGTGGCCTACCCAAATGTCCTTTCTTTGGTATTGATCGTCGCATCGTTGAGCTCCTTAAATTCTGAGTAGAGCTGCACGATTACTGACAAATGCGTGCACTGACTGGTCAGGTCCACTCAACCTGTGTGGTTCTTTCCTCAAAAGACCATTTCAGACACCAATCTACATGGTCTTCACATGATCTGACCAAGATTATGTCTGGACTTTAAAAGAGACTATGACCTCTGAGTTTGTTTCGGTCTTTCTTCTCAGAGTAGTCAGATAGGAAACGCCGACCTCATCTAGTTTTTAAAATATGATTGACGTGTAAAAGTGTTTGTACAAACCTACTTACAGAAATAAAATCATTTATCATTTAGAGAAGACCAGTCTCAACTGACGGCGCCCGTTCACGAACATGACCCGTGGATCAGCACCATCCAACTCTATATATGATTGTAATGTCAGAACATAAAAAAAGGGGGAAGCATCTCTTCCAAATATTATAATTTTAACAAAAGTGGTTGTGCATCCAACCTATAATATGCTTGTCTACATAGTGTGCGTTTAATGCATGTTTTGAATTTCTTCTCATTTACATATACTTCTTCTTATAACATTTTACACAGTACCCCATAAAAGAAGTGTGTACTTTTGACAATCTGAAACATGGTTGATCTATTTTGTTCCTATTTCTAGTGTAAAATTATGCCTATCACTTATCTCATTGAAGAGATGTAGGTTTTTTCTAACATACATAATATTTTCATAAATATATTGGCAAGGTACCGTCATGATGTTAATTTTTTTAAACAGTTCCCTTAGACAGTCGCGTCTGCGGAGGTTGTAGATGGCTCTGATATCCCTTTTTTGCAGAACAAAGATAGAAACAATATCTGCAACTCGTCCTCACAGCAAAATACTCGTACCTTAAGACATGATACTATGCTATAGTCTCTCTGTATCCACGTCTGTTAATTGGCGGATTTTCCAAACAGCGTAGGTCGCTGAACTTAGCAAGTGATGTTAAGTGAGAACTCCACTGCAGCATAGAGTCAAGCGTGATTCCCAGGAAAACATTTTGTTCGACGAATTCTAGTATCTCTAATGTATCGGTTAGCAACAACAATATTTCACTGCCAAACCGTTTTACTGGATTAACAATGCGTTGCCCGTGACAATCGATCATTAACCGTTCGATCTTTATATAATCACTAGTAATTTAGCGATTGTAATCGGGACTACAATAATAATCGATAGGTAATCGATTTATCACCTGAAGGTCTGAAATGAAAACTCCTGCAGGAAAACATTGAAAACTTATAATAATTGGGTAAAATCCAACAAGCCTTCGGTCTTCGGCAGGGCAATAAAACAATAAGAGTGATAGAATCAGAAAAGTAGGAAAACAGTAGAATATGGGTAATTTAATATTTATTTTCAGCGCTACCTTTGACATATTAAGCGGTCGTAAATCTGAATGATTTTGAAGCATATTGCTAATCTAGCGATGTAGGTATAGGAAGTATTCGTAGTGTGTTTCAGGAAGTAATTTGACAGAGGTTTTTTAAGTGTCTATTACCTGTGATTCCGATTGAATTCATTGGTTGTTTGTGTTTTACGACATAATAGAGCGAAAATGCGAAATGGAGCCAAAGCATTACTAACGCTGACCCAGCCCAATTAATAAGGAAAAGAGCCCCCCTTGTTTAGTTTTGCTAACATGTTCTTTAACGTTATACTACTTCTACTGACTACTTATATAAAATAAAACTAGGCTTTTTGTTATAAGTGGAGAATTCATGTGGAAGCAATAAATATATTGAGTATTGAGTATTGAATGTTTGTTATTGCACTCGAGGCGGAATTAACACCCGAGCCGTAGGCGAGGTTGTTTTTGAGCTGAGGACTGCAATAAAAAATGTCTACGTGTATCAATCGACGGCTTTCAATACACTTTTGAAGAAATAAAATAAAATAACGAAAAATATTTTTGTCATGAATTTTATCATTAGGTCACTATGATTTAATTTCCTTTTATTCCGCGCTTTGCTTTCGCCAGGTATAAAGCCGATAAACAGCCTAATATGAAAAATAGAAAATTGAAATATTTTTGAGTTTAGAACACAAATAAATGTTAATTTGTTCATAAACCTGTTTTTTATTGTAATAATCCTGGTATTGTATTTATAAACATTATTTAAATATTCCAAAAATATTAACGCCCTAAAAACGCATCTTTGCCGAGATTAAAAAAAAATCACCTCCGAATAGAGAGGACCGTCTAGTGAATAGAGGCATTGAACCAATTTGGACTAAGTTTAAGAATAAGTTATCTCTGTGCAATTTTTATTTCCGCACGCGTGTTGGAAAATAAGACAATCACACACGTGTGAAATATATTGCATTGTGAACCTAACCGTAGTGCGATATGAACCAGTTTTCGAGGAAGTGTATTGAAAAGAATGTTACAACATAACGTCGAAGTACACACGGCTACTTATCAAGCTATAAATTTCCAGTTTAGCCCGACCTCGCATTGTATAAGATTTCAGTACAATGAGAGGTCAGCTTATACTGGGAATGTATAGCTTGTTAAGTAGCCGTGTGTACCATCTCGATCGTCACCTATTTTCAGACAGACACGGTAAATTAGGGTCAGACGATACAAAGGCTGTGATTACTGCATGATTACATTATCGTTATTCCTACACGTTGTTATCTTAGGGCATGTATCTGAAGCGTTAACCTTAGCTGTAATGGACCGCTCTGATGGTAACACGCGACGCCAACAACAAGCACAAGGGCAGGACGATCACAGTAATTGTGACGAACTCATCGAGGACATGGTGTCCACTCTAGGCCATGTTTACTAAAGCATATTAGATGTGTCTTTATTATATTCGTTGAAACAAATGACGACAGTGTGTGAGTCAGTTTGATCGGCTTGCTGATCCTATGTTTTATTAAAAACTGCGCCGAACTGTAACAAATCTACTAAAATAAAAAGGGTAAAGTAGCCATGTTCTTACATGATATAATTTAGAAGTATGTTAAAAAATACAATATTGATTGTAGCGGCATCAACATCGCCACATGTGAACTACGCGTCACACTGACGTCACGCAAAATCCTGCATCGCGCAAGCAGAATTTACCGCGCGACTAGCATATATACAAAATCCCGACATCAATCGTTGGGCAGTTGCCCACCAGACACAACACCCGTCTGGTCAGAGGATTCTCCCTTTTCTATGGAGGAAGAGTGAACTTTACACCCTGTTCCTCATCCCTATAAAGATTAAAAAAGATGCCAAACCTACCTAGCACTCTCAGGAAGAAGGAGGAGGGAGGTTTTATAATTAATAACTTGTAACGGCGTCAGGCCAGGTTAGACGTCAGGCCTCTTCACGCCCAACATGTCCCAGAATTAACGCACAACCTCTTAAGGGGTCATTGTACTCATTATTATGAACAACTTTGACTATGAGACCAAACTTGAAATCGCAAAAAAATATCAGCTGTAAATAAATAAATAAATAATAATAAATTCATGTTCCCTACATTTTGACGAGTTATTCGAACATGAATGTAGGAGCAGCTGATTTAGTTTCGCGGTTTCAGGTTTGGTCCCATAGTAAAAGTTGTTCATAATGATGAGTACAATAAATGTCTGATTCTTATATGCAACGGATCGTGCGTTAATTCTGGGATATGTTGTATTTGCTATTGATTCTCATCTCATACGGTGTCAATGAAATAAAACGTTAGTTCATTTTAGCCCCCTTTTTAATACAGAATCGTTTAGATTTGAGAATAATTGCTTATCAGATTGGTCAAAATCTCGTAAAGATCATGAAAAATATTTAAGCATTAAAGATTTATGGTTCAACTAATGGAGTCATCATCTGCCTCGCCTTTTCCCAGCTATGTTGGGGTCAGCTTCCAGTCTAACCGGATGCAGCTGAATACCAATATTTTACATGGAGCGACTACCTATCTGACCTCCACAATCCAGTAACTGGGTAATACGAGTACGATACCCCTTGCTAAGACTGGTTGTCAGACTTTCAGGCTTCTGACGACTCGTAACAACTGTCAAAGATCTACAAATAACACCCGGGACCAACGGCTTAACGTGCTTTCCGAGGCATGGGTCTTGGTATGTAAAGATGGTCACCCATCCACGGACCTACCGCGGCAAGCGTAGCTTAACCTGATCGATCAACCCGTGCGGCTGTTTGATTGATTGTTTTTATCCTTTGTTCCCGTTGAGTTACACCATTTTGTGTTACAATGTTACCTATTTGGAAGAAAATTACCGATTAGTAACACTAACTTAATGCCACGTTTTTTTTCCCATCAATTTACACTGCAACCTAGAAGTACGTAATAGGGTTACATATCGGGAACAAAATGTCCCAAAGAGTTAATCTAGTCGTTTCTGGCACTCGCCGGCCGCAGCCGCGGCACCGCTCGCTCGGCTCGTGCGTAGGAGGTCGCAGTTTTAACCTAACCTAACCATTTTTTTAAAACAACCTACTGTAACTAGTTCCATAAGTAACCTTGTATTATGTCAAGATGTATTTCAACAATGCTTTTACCCAAGAAGGTGTTACTTAACGGGAACACAGCGTTCTGTTGAGTTACAATGTCACTCAAAGGGGGGAAAAAAGGGGCTTTGAGTTACAGTGTTACTAATCGGTAATTTTTTTCCCAATGGGTTACAGTGTAACACAAAATGGTGTAACTCAACGGGAACAAACTGTTTTTATTTAGCCACAAACCCCAAAAGTTTAACTCATCGAGTACCTAATCTAAATATTCTAAAGCTGTCAAAGGTGGTTTCCAATCATTATCACGATTCGACAAAGACGGATGTATTTATCTACTATGAAATCGGTACCAGTTCCTCGTTTAATACATTTTTTATATATTACGGAAGCTGTTCAGTTACGGAAGATGAATGTTAAGATAATAATGAAAATTAACTTGTAGGTACAGAATTACAGACGGTTCATAGAAATTATTTTGCAAAAGAATACGGATGTTCGTGTTTATAGTTTTTATTTAACTCTGACCTTTAAAGAATAATTAAATAAGCAAACAATTTTCAAGATAATAACTTAATCGTAAACTTATAGCTAGTTATAACACGGCATTTTCTGCCACAAAAAAGGGTCCTTCATTCTTTTTAGGGTTCCGTACCTCTAAAGGAAAAACGGTCATATATGCGACTTATTTTGGTATTCGAAAATAAATCAAAACCTATAGGGTACTTCCTGTTGAACTAGAATCATGATATTTGGCAAGAAGCAATGTCTCACACAAGTAAAGGAAAATATTCGAAAACCGCTAATTTGTAGATTCATCACCTAAAAAAAAATAGCGACTACAAACTTACATTTGTAGTTGGAGAATATAATGATGGTATAAGGTATGGGAGAACATTTTTTCAACTACAAAGTTTAGTTTGTTCTTAGGATAAATTCATCCCAACTACGGGACCTTTCATTGTGCGTGGTCCGAAACGCACATGGCTGTTTTTTTAAAATAATATAGTCCTCTGTGTTCTCACAGCTAAGTAGGATTTACAAGTTAACGAGTAATAGTCTTACATTTGCAGTTGGAGAATTGACCGTGACGTATATCCATGTATGGGAGAACATGTTTTTTAACTACAATGTTAAGTTTGTTTTTCGAAAAATTTCGCCCCAACTACGGAACCCTTCATTTTACGTGGCCCGACACGCACTTGGCTGCTTTTTTTAATTACTGAATGGAAATACGCTAGTTTATTTAACTATGTAAATAAAATTGTCAACGTTCAAGTCGAGAGTTCTATAAAAGTTTGTTTACATTTTTTGTTTGTCGGTGCCGGTACAGAACGCACTAGTTACCTAGTCCAACAAAAAGTACTACGGTTTTTACACAAACTGGACGATGAGTTACGGTCACGTTTTTGTTAAGTTCACTCACAAAAAACGAGGAAGCAACGGATTTAAAGCTAATTTGTAGTACTGGCGCTTTAATTCATTGTCTAGGTATTGAATCTAATGCACCGCATCGGACTAACGTCATCTTGGGCTGTCCTCGTTTTATAGGTAAATTTTTCAAACATAACAATCATCTCCCAACTAACTTCCATTCCCTTCTATCGTGGGATAGAAGGGAATGGAAGTTAGTTCTCCCAAAATCATACAAATTTTAGCCACATTTCTAAATGAAAATAATTTAAAATTTTAACTGGTGCGTAAATTAACTATTATGTAAAACTTATTAAGTATTATGTATTTTTTTTGTGTTGTATAGAACCCTATTTTAGATAACTTTGTAATGGGGCACGTAATTTCTGGTGTTAATATTGCGAATATCACTGTTTTAGTGTATACGTGTATATTTTGCCTAACATATAAGATGTTGGCGAAGATTAATTGTCATGCCACCGTGAGAATAACAATATCTTTAAAAAAATCTCTCAGAGAAACTCTGGCACCCAGATGGTAAATTGCTCGAACAGCTCGTTTTTGAAGAGCAAATATATTTTAAATGTCAGCGGCTTTACCCCACAGCAGAATACAGTAGGACATAAACGCTGTAAAAATAACTAAAATAGACTAATCGGGCTGTAACAACGTCATTGTCTTACTTTCCTGACGGCGCGGCGGGCGTAGGCTAGGCGGCTGAATTGAGCTTTCCCGCTAGGCTTGATGTGGTCCCCACTGAAGTTGGCATGTACTGTTATACCCAGAAACACTGCTCGGTCCACAGTTTTAGGCACCCCTTTATCTAAGACGATGTTATTTGTCGTAGACCAATCCGTAACCATTGAGAAGTGCACTGTTTACGTCGTCAAAATCTTGTCTAATCCTGTCTACTTTAAAAATAAGAGAGGTATCATCTGCAAACAGTACAAGATACACAAATACAGCATGTTTCAATACTCAATAGGTATCTTTATTGCTTTAGCATAATCATCATCTTTTTTGTTCTCAAGTGGAATTTGAATTGTTCGTGGGGTATTCGCATTGTTTTAACTGTAAAACGTCACAACTGACCTCGTCTACTTTACAGTGAACTATTTATTTGCTTAGTAACCAAACTGCAGTAAAAATGAATCGTAGTAGTCATAATGTGGGACGCATTGCATGGAAGCAGAACTAAACGCGAGCCGTCGCAGCAGGCATGTGCTCGAGATTCAATTTCTGCCACCGGAGCCCCGGGCCGCGGTGACTTCGCCACGCTGCACGCCATTGTGGGTTAATGAGGTAGCGTTAAAAATAATGCTTTATTTTTAATCCGACCTCATTACCCGACAAAACCCCGTAAACAATAACATCGCGTCGTGTTCCTACTTGCAATCTGACGCCCAGGGGCATAGCAGAATAGGCAGTTATGTTTTAGCGCAAAACCACGAAAAGTAACAATTTTTTATTAGGTAGGTACCAAGGCATTTAAGTTCGAACAATTAAAATGTTGTGGGAACAGAATAATGTGGGTACAGTTACATTTACTTTTGATTTCTTATGTTTTTATTTATCCATAAAACTTGCTTTAAGTTTTAATGAGATAGGTAGGCATTATAAGCAAAAGCATGTAACCGTATTCCATTAAATAAATAATTAATTAATTAATGGTGAAATCACAAGCATATCCTGTCATAATGAATTTTTGGGCAAATAGTGCAAGTGCGTTTATTAAAAATATTTATTTAGCAAACACTGTGCCCCTTCCTTTGGTTACCCGGACCCTTGGTGAATGGTGGGGTTTGCAGTGGTTGAGCAAACAAGGATCAAATACTCAGAGTATGCACTTCAATTCAAAGTGAAGAGTCATTAATGCGGACATATTTATAGGTATTTACCTACTTCACTCTTTGAAAATAGGATAAGGAGAAAGTCGCACTAGATTTTTTACTTTTCTTGATAATAAATAGCAGTTTTTGATTTTTGGTTCGTAATTTTGTTATGTTCTTGCCATGGGTTCCATAATACACAGTTTTTTAACTCCAATAATGCCGGTGCCGGGTAAAATGTTTTGAATCTTGGTTGGACAAAATTTAAGGGAGTGTCCCCATCCATCCATATGAGCAACTTTTACTATAGGAACAAATTAGAATTCGCAAAAAAAATAAACTCGAGCTTCCTATAAAGGTACATAACCGATTGGACCATTTTGTCTATGAAGGACGATTTTATTTTGCGAATTTTAAAGTGGTCGGATAGTAAAGGTTATTCATACTGATGGGTAGAACACCCCCTTAAATTTTGTCGCATGTTTTCACAGTCAGCCTGTAGTGTCTTTAAACTAAGAAATGACCCTAGTTTTAGGTATAAGCGCTATATAAACCATAACCCTATGGATATCTTTTCTAAGTCTTACGATCCCTACGATTTATTCCTGAAGATAGCTGTCATCACGGGACAACTAACTGTATGTGTGTAACCACCATGCGAATGTTAGCCACGATCTGGTTAACGTTGTTTGTCAAATATATTACATCTCTATTGACACAAGGCGATCATTAATGCAGGCAAGGGCCCACTTATTAATTTTAATAAGTGGGGCTCGTCGCGTTTTGAAGGGGCGACGACAGTCCGCTAGGTTTATTTTGTTAGGTTTGATTTTATGGTCTTTGTCAGTGCTTTTAGCTTGTGGTTTATGTTTATAGTCGAATAGTTAAGATATTTAACGATTTTAGGCTTAAGTTATATAGCTAAGAAGGTGAGGGAGTATCCACCCCTTCGAATAATAATACCTATTAATTACTAGTTTTGTATCTAATGGTAGGTAAGGCTAAGACATTTTTTAGGGTTCCGTACCCAAAGGGTAAAACGGGAACCCTATTACTAAGGCTCCACCGCCTGTCTGTCTGTCTGTCCGTCTGTCACCAGGCTGTATCTCATGAACCGTGATAGTTAGACAGTTGAAATTTTCACAGATGATGTATTTCTATTGCCGCTATAACAACAAATACTAAAAAACAGAATAAAATAAATATTTAAGGGGGCTCCCATACAACAAACGTGATTTTTTTTGCTCGTTTTTGCACTATATTGATAACGGCAACAGGTAGACGTTTGAAATATTCACAGAATATTAAATTATATATTCACTTTAAAAATAAATAATTAACCATATAACAAACGAGATTTTTTTGCCATTTTTATAGATAAAGGTACGGAACCCTTCGTGCGCGACTCCGTCTCGCACTTGGCCGGTTTTTTAATTAAGTTATAAGAATATTTACTGTGAATGGAATAATTTATTGTAGTAATTTATTAGCCATTTAAAAGTCGTCAACTAATATAAATGATATATAAAATATTTAGCGCCTGCAAACAATGTGTTACTACGACGCCGATTGGCGTTACCTTCCACAAAGCAACCTTTCGAAAAGGAGACACACACACACACTAGAAATAATCTCATAAATAATTATACAATAAAAACGGCTGGTGTCCCACTCAAAAGAACAATAAGCAATCACTCGCATCTCTAGTTATCATCGTATGATCCGACGTCACGTCAGGGTAGGGTTGCTCCACAACCCTCAGCTGCTAAAGTACCATAAAAGTGTTCGGCGAGCGCGTGCCGCCCGCAGCGCATCTCTAAATTGCATTTTAACCTAATTAGGGAACGATATAATTTTTCGGTTCTGCTATAATCAGATCAAGCAGACATTATGAAATTAAAGCGCTTTACAGCGGGCGGGATCGTGGCCTGTCTGTCGCACAAGGAACATATTTACTCTCTGTCGCATGTTATATATAATTCATAGTAATTCTAATAAGAGCCCATATTTTATTAAGGCGCTGAAAAGAGGCAAATGATAAAAGTAGGCTTGTCTTAAACAGAAAAGTTGCCAAATCTATATAATTTGTGGTAGCAGAAAAAATATAATTATGTTACTCTTGAACATATTTCTCAGAACTTGGTTGTTACCAAAACACGTTTAGAAATATCTGTATTATATATCAACATACGGTTGGTATTTAATTAATAACAAGAACGTCATATTTGTATACAGAACTTGGTTGTCAACTCATCTTTGAGTAAATAAATAATTGCTTCATATTTTGCAATGAATTACAAGCGTTGTGTCATCGCGCTTCGCTTTCATTTGTATGCAGTCAGACAGGGACAGCGGTTTACCTGTTGTCAGCGTCTTAAGTTGAAAATGATTTTGTAATTTTTACTTTTATGGGATCTGTTATAGATAAACTACTGATTTGCAGGGAATCAAGATATTAAGTATGTAGGTCTCTGTTAAGTTATCCAGGTGTCGTACTATAATTATTAAGATCAACGTCTCCCAATTAACGCACTTCATTGACACTCAACTGCTAATAGCAAAAAAATAAAAAAAACATGCGGGGCAGTCTTTCGGACTACCGATAGAAATGAAAACAGTATACGGCGCGCTGACAGCACCATGCGATCATTATGCTCACAGACATTGACTTACTGATTTATTTCAATAGACTTTAATGTCTGCCAAGTGCCGTGACAGGGCTTTAGTTAATAAAGTGCAGTGACACCAAACAATAGCACACCTGTCAATTGTTTTGAATTAGAAGTGTCGATTACGTTTTCAGGTACCACCGCCAAAGTTCCCGGTCGACCACTTTTCAACCTTATGACTATGGGCATATGGGCGAAAAGTGGTCGACCGGGAACGTTCGCAATGGTACATATATATATTTCTGTTTCTGCGGAAATAAAAAAATGCGGGGCAGTCTTTGGGACTGCCGATAGAAATGAAAACAGTATACATATAGCTCATGGAAAGCGTTCGGTGACGATGACGCGAGTTCCAAGATTTTTGTTCACCCAAAAAGTGCTCAAAGCGCCTAAAGAAGTGTTCACTTCAAAAATCCTGACTAAAAGCCTTGCTGCAGGCTTAGCACGAGAACCGTAGAGAAGCGTTTTGTCGACTGAAGAGTAGACAAAACCGGCCAAGTGCGAGTCGGACTCGCGCACGAAGGGTTCCGTACCATTATCTATAAAAATGGCAAAAAAATCACGTTTGTTGTATGGGAGCCCCCTTATATATTTGTTTTATTTTAATTTAATTAATTATTTTCAAAGTAATTATATAACTAAATATTCTGTGAATATTTCAAGCGTCTACCTGTTGCCATTATCAATATCGAGCAAAAACGAGCAAAAAAAAATCACGTTTGTTGTATCGGAGCCCCCTTAAATATTTACTTTATTCTGTTTTTAGTATTTGTTGTTATAGCGGCAACAAAAATACATCATCTGTGAAAATTTCAACTGTCTAACTATCACGGTTCATGAGATACAGCCTGGTGACAGACGGACAGACGGCGGAGCCTTAGTAATAGGGTTCCCGTTTTACCCTTTGGGTACGGAACCCTAAAACTGACGTTTCCGTGTAGACAGTATAACATTTTCGGTAGACAAGCGATTTCTTTAATACAGTAGAGTAGATAGATAGCGTCAAGCCTGCTGTATAATTAACAAAATCAAAAATTAAATTCAAAAGTCATTTATTCAAACGAGGCTGAGAATCAGCACTTTTCGAACGTCACAAATTACATGAGACAGTCCCCTAAAAACGCCCACCCTTCACCACTTCCTAGTGCTTTAGCTGGGAAGAAGAAGTGGCACCACAAACTCCCCAGCAGCAGCTAACGAAACTCAATAAGGACTTACAAGTTACGAGTTACATAACATCGGTAGTCAATATTTGTCAGCTGATCATGGGAACTTGTCAGGGTGCATTGCGGAGCGGTTTCCCACAGAAACTGGACACCGCGGCGCACCGGCACGCGTTCGGAATAGTTCGAATAGGTCGCGCACAAATAGGGACAAATTTTTATCTGACGCAGTATCTGATCAGTTTGTCGATCGTTTAGTTTACTGTGTGAGAGAAGAATATTCAATAATAATATTTTTTTTTAATGTTAATTTGTTCATAAACGTTTTTTTTATTTTAATAATCATGGTATTCTATTTATAAACATTATATAAATATTCCAAATATATTAACGCCGTAAAGACGCATCTTTGCAGAGATTAAAAAAAAATCACCTCCGAATAGAGAGGACCGTCTCTGGCGCGAGACGGTGTGAACCAATTTGAACTAAGTATAGGTATAAGTTATCTGTGGCTATTTTTATTCCCGCACACGTGTTGGAAAATAGCAAATCGCACGCGTGTGAAATACATTGCATTGTGAACCTCATCGTAGTGCGATATGAACCAGTTTTCGAGGAAGTGTATTGAAAAGTAATTGTTGTACTTATTGTAAATAAGTTAGTCGCGAAAAGGTTTACTTCACTTTAAAATTATCAGCTATCCGGCTAGCACCGAAACTTGTTGGTACTAAGTAACAAACTTCAAGGTTCCTTCTGTCTTGTGGCTGGAGTCACCACTTCCCCAAAGAGTTTATTAAAACTATCTCAAAAGTTAGCTCACACTAAAAAGGTTTACTGTGGCTATTGTTTCACTTTAAAGTTTCAACACACACACACGATTTAGCAAGGGGACCTTTTGAAGAAGCAGTAATGCTTCCCTAGTGTTTCCGAGCGAGTTGGTTGCTGTCGCATCCGATGTGCAGATTGAAGGGAAAGAAGCTCCAGGAGTGCTCGGTAACCGTCAATTACGTTGGGCCGCGCACGCGCCGATGCCCCAGGGACCGCTGGCACACGACCGCCCCACACAATTTATGGAACAAAGTAAGTACATACATCACTACGCCCCGGTTGTGTATTTAAAATTTATAAAAAATAATTTTCGAATACACTCCTTTTATGAATCATAATTGTATGATACATTGTGCAGTGTTTTCTGAATTAGGGTAAGTCCATGAAAAACTGTTAGTACGGACTTTCAAGAAGTTTTTGATTCCAAAAAAAATGTTGACGTTTCTTTTCCGAAGATTTCTCTTATCGCAACAGGCAGCTTATCAGCGACATTTATGCTACGATGCTGATAGTTGACCTAGAGTACTAGAGACTTTTATAAAACCTCGTGGATGCTCCTACTCATACCGATGGGGAGAGGAAGGGGGGGGGGGGGTTATGAGAACAGACAGGCAGTAGGGTACGGTAGATGTTGCCAATTAACAATACTATAAATTGACAATTTTTTTCCCTAAAATAGTTTTGTTACACCTAGGGTTATTGTTGTTCACTGTTTTTAAGCGCATCTACGACCAATATACAGGTTATTAGTATCTGACAGAAAGTAGTTTGTGCTGGCGAATCATGAGTTGATAAATACTGTATTTTTTGTTTAAAAAAATATTGGGAACAAAAGGAATGAGAAGCCACCATTTTACAAAATTTTGTTCTGATATTTTTTTTAACTTCCCATTGACCTATGAAAATTGAAATTTGGTGATAATATTTATTATTACGTATGTTTAACTAAAAAATATCAACTTATTGATAAATCAGATTTGGAGCCTCACAAAAAGTGTTACTAAGGTCACTCACCTACTGCTTATGAATAATTCTACATTTGGTACGGAATCCTAAAAGCATGACACGCATTTGACCGGTTTTTTAACTACCTTGTGGTATGACTTTGACGTCCTTGATGTAGAACAGCAGCATGTGTAACAAGCAAATGTTCATTACCAACGGGACTTCCAGCGAGACTATTAATAAAACATCGTGTTGACCCACTGGCCGTAGTCCATAACATCCGCGGCTCACACCGAATCAAGGCTCGCTCACGTTTCATAATGTATAACCTTGTAACCTGGTCTGCGCACGCGTTTAGGGTGGTTCCAGCGACGCTAAGCCGTGATTTATGCCGTCGTAAAGTTGCACACGGCCGGTCTCGCGTTCACTTGGATAATTTATCGTAGCAACCACGAGCCACGGTTGACCACGGCCTAGCCGGATTGAGCCGACGATTCATATTGAGTATTTATAGTTTTGCTCCACCATAAAATAGCCGAATGGGTCGAGGTAGTTAGATGTGTGTGGTTAAGTTGCCATTTTGATTTGACGGGGAGAGCTCGTTATGCAGTCTTGGGGCCTACTCCGAAGCGTTAATCCGAAGTATCGGCCGAATATTCGGCCGTTTTATAACTTCCAAAGTTTCCATAATTGACTTTGAATCCTTACCCGACTTCAAGTTACATTTTTGACTTAGGCTTATCTCTTTGACAATCGCGTTTTTTTTCTTTTGTTGTAGTGTGCCATAAATCAAATCAAATCAAAAATATTTTTATTTCACATAAGCCTACATGGGCACTTATGAAACGTCAGAAGCTAGGTGCACGGTTCCAATTGGTCGTTTCCTATGGAGAAGAGCCGGCAAGAAACTCCACGGTCACTCTTTAAAAAAAATAAAAATGGCTTTTACAATGTTTTCAAATTACAGTGTTAATAGGTATGAGAGGACAGCGTAGGCCCGTCAAAAGTACCAGGTACGTAACTAAATAGAAAATGGTCTACAGATCTACAGTCTATTAAACCTACAACGTCCTCACATTGACAAAAAAAACAATATAAAATATGATTAAAATAATAAAAGTTAGAACCGTTGAAGTTTAAATTGTAGATAAGTATAATAATGTCAAATAAGAAAAACATTATGTCAATGAAGTTTGTAAAAAAAGATCACAAAAAAATAAAAAAATAACTTCGTAATTTGGGAGCAGTTAATAGACATTTACATAGTTTTGCCACTAATGAGGTACCAGGGAAGCCACATGTACAGAAGGAATTAATGCCAAACTTCCTCGTCTTCAACGTAGTCCTTAATCTTATAATATGCTTTTTTGATAAGGGCACATTTAATGTGCTTTTAATAGTTAGCCGTAGTTAAGAAACGGCCGAACATTCGGCCGATACTTCGGATTTATGTTTGTAGTAGACCCTCTTGTTTCTACTACTTGGTACTTGAGTTAACTGTGATCACGTTTTTAGGGTCCCGTACCCAAAGGGTGCCAACGGGACCCTATTATTAAGGCTCCGCTGTCCGTCCATCCGTCTGTCACTGGGCTGTATCTTTTGAACCGTAATAGGTAGAAACTTGACATTTTCATAGTGTGTATTGCTATTTCTATCACAGGTATTTATTAAAATTATGTAATATAATTTATGTTTGTACTAGTAGACACAAATCACAGGATTGTTGTGTAAGGTTTGTTCTTATAAATTATCAATAAACTTTTTTACTTTTACTTTGGCCACTATAATAAAAAAAAACAAGAAATATTTTTTTTGGTGAACTACCTATATGTTAAAAAATATATGTACTGTTAAAATAATATTGTACAGTGGTGTCGTGTGCGAGTCTGACTCGCACTTGGCCGCTTTTTTACCCGGCTGACTGACGCAAAGGTGGGTAATGTTTATTATCTTTTTTTTGCTTTAAAACACATTTGGATGAGGTTGTTAGAGATGTTTGGCAAGTCAGTAGTGGATGGTGAAGTAGGTACGTCCAAGCTGCTCCATCCATAAGCCACTTTTATTATACATAGGTATAGGTAGATGAGTCGTTACGGGTCGTCAGAAGCCCGACAATCTGACAACCAGTTACTGAGGGGTATCGTCATCATCATTTCAGCCAGAAGACGTCCATTGTTGGACCTAGGCCTCCCCCAAATAGGGGGGGGGATTTGCCATAATCGCCACGCTTGGCGCCTGGTTGGCGATCGCAATATGGTTTTAAAAATGCATAGAGAACGCTGCTGCCCATTCTCAAGTAAGTCCCTTAGTCGCCTTTTACGACACCCACGGGAAGAAATGGGATGGAGCTATTCTTTACGTCCGGCACCAAACGGAACCGGCGTAGAAGTATCGTATTACCCAGTAACTGGGTTGTGGAGGACAGATTTTGAGAGGCCAGCCTTTTCCAAACTATTTTGGGGTCAGCTTCCAGTCTAAACGGATGTAGGTGAATACCAGTATTTTACATGGAGCGACTCCATGTCGCGACTCCATGGACATGGAGCGACTCCATGTAAAATACTGGTATTCACCTACATCCGTTTAGACTGGAAGCTGACCCCAAAATAGTTGGGAAAAGGCTGGGCAGGTGATAATGACTATGAGGTTACAAAATAACATGAAGCGTTATAATCCCAAACTAAGTAAAAACCTGTATGTCAGGAGCCAGCAGTGGCGAAAGCACCAAATAACACGATTCCTACCGGCTTCCCTTCGGAGGTACGCATCAACAATTCTACCGCTATTGAAAAATGGCATAGTCAATAGTGTCTACTATTGCCAAAAAATATAGTTCCACTACGGGTATTTAATTCACCATAACATTCAAACAGCAAAAACGCCTATTTTATTAGCTTTGAGTTGAAATAACAACAAGTTTTGTCTGTGTAGTGATGCGTCTTTTTGGTTCTGCTACTTGACGATTGATGGTGTTAAATTAAGTAAAGGAAATACTTACTTTTAAGTAAATTAATTAATTTTTACTTTACTGATAAGAAAGTAAGTTAAAATCGGCTTCGCTTCGACTTCTCTCATACAAAACTTGACACCTCGCCGCTGGGAGCCAGAGCCTTATCCTAATTTTATTACACAATTTTTTATACCAAACACTAAAGAGAAAGATGGATGCGTAGTTCATACAAACGTAATACCAAAATAATTTGTAAATCAAAGATATTCTTAAGATAGTGTGTTTTCCCAAATATATATTTTGAATGGTCACTGATACAAACAAGAGTTATGAGAAAAATAAGATTTCTATAGACATTTTAAATAAATCACATCTCGTTTTTATATCATTGTCCTTTCAAAATATATATTTCGGAACATATATATTCTGTTATCCAATCGAAATAAATACACACTACCTTAAGAATATTTTTGATTTAGGAATTATTTTGGTATTACGTTTGTATGAACTACGCATGCTACGCCCATGCTGCCCCTTAACTTAGAGACACAACTTAGAGCCAGATTTAGGTAATCTTAAATCAAAATTATATAAAGTTTTATATAGAAAGCATGCAAGCATGTGTTAATGATGGGTAAAAATATCAAACTTAACAATATTTGTGCTCCTCTATCTTTATGTATTTTTTTTCTATTGAGGGCTTTGTGTGTCGTACATAAATTAAATAAATAAACTCACATCCTATCTAGCACTAGATAATTTTCTACACTACTATACAAATTCTCAACAAAACAGACAGCTAATATAACTTACCGATCCAGCTAAACTTGCAATAAGTTAAGCTGCAGACTCAGCGACTTGTCATCGTGATATACTCCCAAAGTTCTGCTAAGATACACGATGGAACATGCTTATGAACATAGCTATATGTTAGCAGACGGCCATGTTTCCCTTTCAGTGCAATACATTTTCAGTAAATTAAGTGAATTTTAGAGAATTAATTTATCAATTTTATTTTTTTTGGACTTACTAGAGAATGGGCAGCAGCGTTCTCTATGCATTTTTAAAACCATACTGCGATCGCCAACCCGCCTGCCAAGCATGGCGCTTATGGCAACCCCTCTCCATTGGAGGAGGCCTATGTCCAGCAGTGGACGTCTTTCGGCTCAAATGACGATGATGATGAACCTCAGAGAACGTCAAGGACGGCTATGTTTAAGAAAGTTTTTATCTACCCCTGTAAAATAACGTTTATTGCAATCACGAAGGTTGCATGCAAGCATGGCGATTATGGCAACCCCCCCCCCCGTTTTGGGGGAGGCCTATGTCCAGCAGTGGACGTCTTTCAGCTGACATGATGAAGTGAATTTTACCATTTTTTACCGGCTTTGTTTTCAGTTGCCGTTTGATTATGGTTCATAAGTTATGTATGTAAATAAAAAGTATATTTGTAAAGAATTCGTCACTTGTTTATGTTGTGCAAAGCTCAGTTAGAAATCATTAAAAAAGGGCTTAGGTCATACTTAGGTACTTATAAATAAAAAAAACAGGTCCTGTCCAGAATTTGAATTTGTGCCCAATTTTTTGCCTGGTTTCCCTATTACATGGGAATTATGACTTGCGAATGGCAATGTATGAATGTACTACCTACTTAGAATAGAATAGAATTCTTACTCTTTATTATACCTACCCCCAGAGGAATAAAGGCGTGTATTATGTTAAAATTGCTTGGCCAATCGCCGCAAGGTTGCCTGCTTGTCGGTCTTCTACTGATTGTGCTTCGGTGAGTGTGCCCAAGAACTCCACGACCTCATTCCACCGGCCCCCTTCTATTATCAGACATCTAGACGCACTGCAGGTTACCATCCCTTCCTGGTTGCTATTCCACCAATACGCACTAAGCGTTTCCAAATGTCTTTTATAATGCGCACAGCAAAAGAGTGAAACTCTCTGCCTGCGTCTGTGTTTCCGAACGCATACAACCCTAATCTCTACAAAGTTAGAGTGAACAGGCTTCTTCTGGGTAAGCTCACTCCATCGTCGACTTTGTCTCTGTCACCTCTGCCCTAGACTAAGGTCAAGAGCAAACCCATCGTAAATAAAAAAATAAATAAAAAAATCCTCTTTAGTTCCACACCCGTCTTTGTAACTGACAGTAAAACATTATGATGGATTCTTCACTCACTACGTATGCACACCATCTGTCCAAGTAGAAATCTGCAGTATTCACACTTGTAGCTATGCTGATAATAAAACATAAAAATGTTATTCGTAGGTATTATTTACCTAATCTTAATCTAAATAATAGAACGTGAAGTGTTTCAATAACCCTAATTTACTAATTGAATAAGCCAAAAACATCATGTCCGATTACCAAATCTGTTTATGCTATAATGCTTATGTTTAATTAATTCAATTAATTAATATAATATTAATTTACCATCGAATACCTTACTTATTCTTTAATCAAGTACCAGGCAATTAACATAACCTCAATACGACAACGCTTCACATGTCAATACCAATGCTAAAAATCTTCTTTTGATTTGCTGCCTTGGTAAAAATAGAAATAATATTAAGTTTATTTCTGAAAAATGTTTTATTAATTTTGGACGTTTATATAAAAGTGTTGTTGTTGTTTTGTTGTTTTAAATATGGGTTATGTGGTACCTGAATTAAATGGTTTTTTTTTTATATACTCTACTATTGTATATCTATATAAGAAGTCGGATTAAAGTGCATAAACTCCAGGGAGAACTTTTTCCTATATATTATATCAATGTTAAAAAAAATACTTGTTAAAATATTTGCAACAAAATGGTACAAAAAAATGGCAAACTGTCAAAATAATATTGATTAATATTAATAATAATTATAGTCGCGAAATTAAAATTTTCTTACGTTTTTTCAATATACAAGTCAGTATCACGTTGTATGTCGATCAAAACATGATTCTCGACCGTAATAAATATCTATTCACAGAATTATTAAAATAAAAATCATTAAAACAACTCTCTAAGTTCAAATTACCATCCCCCTTAACTTATAATTACGTAGCTCTTGAGATGCTACGAAGATGCTACGCGACGCGCCGCCCAATCATAGCAAAAGATCTCTGTCACCTACACCGTAGCACGTAGCCGAGCAACGTAGCTGGGCGGGTCAATGAGCTTTCACCAACGTTTTAAAATTATTATTTGTAGTAGGCATGCACGTGAAATAAACATCCAACATATGAAAATTTGTAGCTATATTCCGATTTACCTTTAATCCTTTTTTGATGCAAAAGAATGGTGCATAAAAATTAAGCGGTGTAGCGGCGCTCATCTGTAAACACTTGAGCGATGTAAAGTGTTCAATATCGGTGGGAAATGCTGCGAAAGTTCTTTTTACAATCGATCGGTGGGTGTAGCCGTGTACGTGTGGATTGGTCGGTGGGCGTGGTGGTTGTTATCGGCGACCAATAGGAGTAGGTTAGTGATAAGAGGGTTGGGGGTTGCGCGGCGGGGTAGCGGCAGTGCGCCGGACGGAGCGGCCCGGGTCGGCCGCGTCAGCATGCTGGGGGCCATGATGTATCCGGGCGCTGAGGAAGCCGAGCTAGAGGACATGCGAGTGCCGCCGATACAGCTCGAGCACTTGCCCGAAGTATTCCTATGTACGTAACGTTGTGGTCTATGTGTGTGAGTGTTCCGTGTGCTGTGCTATTTTCTGTGCTGCGTTTGTAAACGTTGAGGGTGCTCTCGTTTTAGTAGCAATTGTGACGTTTAACAATATGTTGATACCTATGTGAAAACCTCGAAGAACTGTACCTATTTCCATACGAATCAAAGTAAACGTAGATAAACAAAATTTCGCTTCATGATTATACCTGCTACATAGATAAACTACTCAACATTGTCTCAGTACGTACTTACTCTTTGCTGCACTAATAAATACCAAAAATCAACAGACATCATTATCATCATTTCAGCCGAAAGACGTCCACTGCTGGACATAGGCCTCCCCCAAAGGGGGGGGCTTGCCATAATCGCCTCGCTTGGTAGGCGGGTTGGAGAAAATTAACAGTATCTCAGGATTATAAAAATGCAAATTCAGTTTCTCTTATGAATTTTTAGCTGCGATTAAACAACAGTATGCATATACCAGTAGGTATGTATTAAGCTATCCATACCTACTGGTATACTTGGAGAAATTACCTATAATCTAATAACACTGCAGACGAGGATACGAGTATACGTAGCGTTGGAAGTCCTGCTACGAGATGGACCGATGACCTTGTGAAGGCCGCAGGAGTCCGCTGGATGCGGGAAGCACAGAATCGGTGGAAGTGGCGGTGCTTGGGGGAGGCCTATGTCTAGCAGTGGACGTCTTTCGGCTGAAATGGTGAATTATTCTTGTCAGTCGGCTTATTGGGACAGCTGTCAGTCGTGATATCATTTACAAATTACATATATATCTGAAACTAGGTTTTGCCCGCGGCTTTGCTCGCGTTAAATTAGAATTTGACAATCATTTCGGGTTGTACTCTGCTTGGCTTGCTAATTTAATATTATCACTTTAATAAACATGAAGTTTATTAAAGTGATAATATTAAATTATAGACCTATTATTATTTTAAAGTGCTCATATTATACAATTTTATAGCTGTTTTCATTAAATTTAAAGTGCTATTAAATACATCCCATAATATAATCCGATCATGATTCGAAAACACGTGGCGCCATCTATTCTCTTAAGAACGTTGTTTTCCTCGGGAACAGTACTTTTTTCGGGATTAAAGGTACCCTATGTCCGTTTCTGTACACCTGACAACGTATATGCAAAATTTCAGGATGATTGGTTCAGTGGTTTAGGCGTGAAAAGGTAACAAGCAAACAAACTTACTTTTGCATTTATAATATTAAGTTAGGATCGCTGAAATCCATACATTTAAATAAATAAGAGCTACCGCTATAGTTGAATAACTTAAAAGGAGCTGTTAAGAGAAATTCGTGAAAATGTTGCAAACAGCTAGATCATCTAGCATCTTCATCATCAGATCAGCTAAAAGCAACACTATTGTATTGTCAATTGTCATCAAAACTACATAAGAAAAGCCCCATTTAAATTATACAAATTTCTGATTAAATTGAAAAGAGTATGCTTCGATGGTTTGGACATGTTGAGAGCATGAGTGGCGAGTAACAAAAGGTACCTATTTATGTAGCAGAGGTGAGTGGAAACGCCGGGAATCAACGCCCTAGTTACATAATTATAGTGCCCTAATTGGTTATGTTCTTCAGAATGGTCTCGTAGTAGGTACTCGCAACCGGCGTGCGTGTATGACCGGATGTATGAACGTAGGCGAAGCAAAAGGAGAATGAAAGGAGCGTAGCAGTTGGCGTTCTACAGTTTCTGCTTACCCCCATGGGAAGAATGCGTGAGTTTATGATGTATGTAAGTTTTAAATTTGAAGCAACAAATGACTTGCGTCGTCTAGATGTCACTTTTATTGTTGCTTCAACTTATGGTATGACACAAGCATATAATTAGCACCGTGTAAATCAGGCTTTAGTCTAATTTAGCCTCTCAGATTACCGGAAGTAAGTAGGTAAAAAATCGATCAAGCTGTTAACCACCCACTTGTCGGTGTGGTGCCGGACGTAAAGAATAGCACCACCCTATTTCATCCCGTGGTTGTCGTAACAGGCGGCTTAGGGACTTACTAGAGAATGGGCAGCAGCATTCTCTATGCATTTTAACACCAAACTGCGATCGCCAACCCTCCTGCCAAGTGTGGCAATTATGGCAACCCCCCCCCCCCCCTTGAGGGAGGTCTATGTCCAGCAGCTATGCTGATGATGATGATTGTCCCACTGCAAGGCAAAAGCCTCTTCTCATACATAGAAGGCACGAGCATTGAAAACCATACTTACTCCAGACGGGTTGGCGATTTCAGACTCATATAAACGGTTAACGGGTTGGCGATTTCAAACTCATATAAAAGGTTATACAATAATATTAACCTCAATTTAGTGTCAAATTAAAACATCTTTATGGTGATTTAAAATTGGGTTTAAAGCCGTGTGACGCACGAGCGAACAAAGCATGGTGAACACGAACATTGAACACCGGACATTTGGTTCGTGTTTCCGGACGCATACAACCCTAATCTCTTCAAAGTTAGAGTGAACCGGCTACTTCTGGGTAAGCTCACTCCATCGTCGACTTTGTCTCTGTCACTTCTGCCCTAGACTAAGGTCAAAAGCAAACCCATCCTAAATAAAAAAAATAAAAGAAAACAAGTGCTAAATGCATGCTAATTTTCAAATACATAGTGAGACTCAAAAAATATATGAATGTAAGATTGCACCGTGGAAACCGATATAAGCGCGTTCGGTACTTGAAAAGCGATTATTTCAAAGTTAAAATTGCTAAGAGTAATTGCAATTGTAACTTTTAAGGTTTTCTGGGTTTTATCAGCAGATGTGAGTCATCCGAGAAAAATTTTGCCTCCTATCGAGATTTTGTTTTGACAGATTAATTATCATATGACATCTCTCATTTTCATTTGTGCCCCTAGTAGTTTTAGATATTGTGCTACTGACGAACAACATAGTACTCTAGCTGTAAAGTATGGAACCACCTTTTTTTGGACTTGGCCAACGCGTTTTCCTGAAAGCAATACTAAGCATTACAATATCTAAACTAGAAGTAGCTGCTGCATAAAGTAGGTACTCACATGATAGTTGCGGTTAATATAATTTTATCGGGAAATTGCGAATCTGTAACGAATTATTTGAAATCATTAAAGCATAAAAAACAAGCGTGGAAAATGTACCAGAATAATTATCCATTGTAAATAAACTCGTGCAAGTACCTATGAGATGTACTGTGTATGCAGAAATGTAACACAATAATTGATGGTATTTTAAATTAACGAATCTCTCTGCCTCGTTGGTCTAGTGGTCGCAAGTGCGACTGCTGAGCATGAGGTCCTAGGTTCGATTCCCAGGTCGAGCAAAGTGTTATTGGGATTTTCCATTAGGAATTTCTCAGTAGCAGCCCGGAGTTTGGATTTGTGCCCGGTTAATGGCAATAGGCTCGCCCCCTGTTACATGGGACTTAAACAATAAACTGTCGAAATGTGCTAAAGGTACACCTCTGCCTAACCCTTTGGGGATTGCAGGCGTGATGTTATGTAAATTAACGAATGGATTACTACTTTTGTAGCAGTCACGAAGAAGTTGAAAAGCTTACTACGCTCGATGACACGTCTTGACATACGGATATCATGAAGTAAAAGTTCCTGGCTGCAGGATTTTTGTAAGCCAATTTTGAGCCCGTTAAACTATAACTGTCATCCGTTGCAACAATACTCGTATTATAACTTCGTTTGGCTGTTTGCTTAGTAGGTAGTGTTCCGTTGCCGTGGAAGCTTTGCTCATCTGTTTGATGATTTATTTTAAGAGTAAGGTAGGCGAGACAGCAGACTTCTCGTCTTATCAATAGGTATTTCAGTTACAAATTAATAACAACCCCAGAACACTTGGCGTAATATAAGCGTTAGGGTAAAAAAAATATACTACATTAACACACACATACACTACACACATTACACATACACAAACATACATACACACATACATACAACAACATACACACAAAAACAACAACACACACACACACCGCCAACACACCACACCACCACTACACCCACCACCACATTACACCACTACATTTTTTAATAATCTGTATTTAGATATTTCACTAATAAGCGTTTAGGCCTAAAAATTGGTATAATAACACAATCTTTCACCTCTCACTAAGAATTTTTTAGGCCTATAAATTGCATAATAGGTACCGTTGTTCAAGTTGACATAAATGAAAAAGCACCAACACCCTTTTGAAAACCTGTTGTCTCTATTAATTGCAGACTATTATATATACGTCTTCCAGTACGCTATGTACCGGAAGACGTAGCGTTGGAAGGCCTCCCACAAGGTCGGCTGATGACCTGGTGAAGGCCGCGGGAATCCGCTGGATGCGAGAAGCACAGAACCGGTCGAAGCGGTGATGCTTGGAGGAAGCCTTCCAGAGGTCCAGCAGTGGACGTGAAATGATGATGAAATACACTGTTTTTCCTTGGTGATAATATTACGCTCATGCTCAAAACCGTTCACATACACATAAATTTAAGTAATTATCCATAAAAACTCGAAACGACCACATGAAATGCAGTTTGCAGATTCTGCAGTGGAACCGACAGGCTTTCTGCCCCAATTCTAATTACAGCTAAGAATTGCACTTGTTGTTGTTGTAATAATATGTGATTTTCAAGGGTGCCTTGTCGTTTCTAGTTTTTTTTTTCCTGTGGGTTTACAATTTAAGGCAAAGTAGTTACTGCCCGCCGTCAGTCGCGTCGTTAGAGTATTGGAAAGGTCAAAAATAATTCCTTTCTTAAGAAGGATTTTTATTGTAAATGCAATGCTAATAAATAATGCACTAGCCCTATCTATCATCGTGCGGGACATAGGCCTCGTTCAAGCATCGCCTCATCGACCGGTCCTGTGCTTCTCGCATTCAGCCGGAAGCTTGGACACCGATAACAAAATTAAATAGATGTCAAGTAAACACTGATAAAACCTACTGCCATCTTTCGTACAACGCGTGCAGGCCAAAATATTTATAGATACTTACTCATAACTTATTCGTTCTCTCGCTGCAATTATACAAACTAAAATTTCATACAAAATTGTATTTATTTGTTTATACATTGCAGAGTGGACAAAGCAGGTATACAACTTTATATCAAGACTATTTTTATTACAAACGATAATTATTTTAGCAGATATTTTCACTTAATTATATAATACAGGCTTGACAATTTTATATGATAAATAAATCCGCTAAATCTCTTTTTGCTGGTTTAAAATGCGAAAGCTTTTCATCCCGCTTTCACTAAAATTTCGCGTACTTTATTAGGTATTTTACTATCAGAGTCGCAAACATTAGCAACACACTTTCGACAACACACAGAAAAGTCAGGACCTGTCGAATCTGGTGAATTTGCGACACAATTGCCAACATTTCTTGGAATTTACTCGTATTGTTTCGGAAACAGCCCTCTCAAAGTTGCGATTATCTTATTTCTTTTTCGTTTTTGTGTTTTGGCTTCATCCTATTGAAGCCTCGTGTTTTCTAGGTCTAACTGATTGATTTGATGAATTTCACTTCTGTGGCAATTGCCACAGAAGTGGAAATTTTGTTTATTTACAAACCCTCTGTGATCAAAATGAAATTAAAAAGTTCGGTCGTTTTTCAATCAATTTAGGAACTTTGGGATAAAATTACTGAAGTTAATGCAGTAGTCATAGTCTTATAAATGGTGCATAACGAAATTGCCACATTTTAACTAAATAATGGATATCAAAGGAGTGTAAAGTTTGCCGCCAAATGGAAATGGTGATCATAAAAGTTGGATACATTCGAGTTAACCATAGTATATAATATAGGTATGTTAAGTTTTCACGGCTTAACCGCTCCGAACCGAATATTATTAAATTGAATGATATCTTGAGCGCTGAGGAAGAATATAGGTAAACTTTATTTATAACAAACCATGAATGGGTGAAGTGATTAGTTTTTTGAATTTGTTGAAGTTTGTATGAGAATTTTCGAAATCCACGCGGACGTGTCGCGGGGAAACTGCTAGCATCTACCTAATCCTGTCAGTGTTTAACAACTCGATATGTGTTGCAGCCAGTATCCCGAAATGCGGAGGCTGTCACGAGATGATTGTAGACCGCTATGTGCTGAAGGTGTCGGACCGCACCTGGCACGCCGGCTGTCTACGGTGCGTGGAGTGCCGCGCGATGCTCTCCGGGAAATGCTTCGCAAGGAACAACCAGCTTTACTGCACCGATGACTTCTTCAAGTAAGCCTCTTTTACTCGGTGTGTTATAAGTGCTGTTTTACCGTGAATTTATATGGCCTCTCCCTCAAAGTAAAGAAGAAGAACGACAAGTTAAATGACGGCATTAATTTGCTCTGGTCGCAGTTGTTAGCTTATTACCGCTTAGCTTGGTTAAAGTAGGCCCAAGGTTGACTTGAATAAAATTATAGCTAGTAACTTTGAACTTTGAAATTACTTATTTGCATCTGCCAAGTTACGTGGTTAAATTTTGTCCAAAGGTGCTGCTACTGTTGTAAGTAAAATTTAAGATCAGGAAACCTAGATTGAACCACTAAATTAGAAATTGCAAATATTTGGATGCCCTTTAGTAGTTTGCTGTATGTAATAGCGTCTGTCACGTTGATAATGTTGTTGTGATTGCGGCTGTTGTCCTAGGCGGTTCGGCACCAAGTGCGCTGGCTGCGGGCAGGGCATCCCCCCCACACAAGTGGTGCGGCGCGCGCAGTCGCACGTCTACCATCTCCGGTGCTTCGCTTGCGCCGCCTGTGCAAGGACGCTCAATACTGGCGACGAGTTCTATCTCATGGAAGATGGGAAGCTTGTCTGTAAACCCGACTATGAAGCGGCGAGAGCGAAAGGTATGCAATCGTATATGTAACCTCTAAGTAAGTACTTTACTTTCTATGTTTGCACTTTTTCTCAATGTATCTTATAAATTCCCACTTCAGTTTTCCTATTTGTGGACGTCAGTAGCTTATTTGAATGACTGTTAGCGTAGTGTTATTTAAAATTATTGTTGTTTTTTCTATTTTAAAACATCATGGAGTAGATAGAACAAATAACTGCAATTTTTTCCATCTCTTATAAACAATTATTCACTCCTTAGGAAAAGAAAATGGCAAAATCTACATCAAAATCACTTCTAATGTGCAATGTCCAGGCGGCGAGGGTTCCTTAGACGGCGACGCTGCGAGCAAGAGGCCGCGGACAACGATTACGGCGAAGCAGCTAGAGACCCTGAAGAACGCGTACAGCAGTAGTCCGAAGCCAGCGCGGCATGTGAGGGAACAGCTGGCTCATGATACGGGGCTGGATATGAGGGTGGTACAAGTCTGGTTTCAAAACAGGTCAGTTGGTTTGCTGTTGATTTTTTTGTTGTAGGGAAGGAGGAAGGATGATAGTGTTGGGATGGAAATCATGTCAGAACAGCTAAACTTTGGTTTATCAGTTTACATGCATAACCTAGGCCGAAAATGATGTTCTCCAGTAAGAAGCAAAATAGGTCAGATTATGCTCAGATTATAGTTGAAAATTGTCCTACATAATTATGATCACTACTAGATGTAATAGGTACGGGAAGGGTGCGGTGCCACTAAAGACATTAATGCAATTTTAATATCCCACCATTAATGATAAAATTTATAAGATTTTGTGGCACTATAAACTGGGTTAAATTCGCCATAACTGACATTTATTTCTTTTACGACGTTGAAAAGTTAGACATGCAAACCTACGTAACGCCTCTTTAACCGTAGCGAATACCGAAACATTCGATATCTGTAATCAACGTTAGTTGCGCAGGGGCACCTTCTGAGTAGTTCGAGTTAACGAAATGATTTTGAAATGGTCAAGTGAATTAACAAGACGTAAAGAGAGATTAGCGCTTTTATGGGCACGCAGAGCGAAACATAACAACATGTTCAGTTATAAAATCAATGTACATACTTAGGTTTCGAGTAAATGTGTCAGTCTTCTGGGTAAGCTCACTCCATCGTCGACTTTGTCTCTGTCACCTCTGCCCTAGACTAAGGTCAAGAGCAAACACATCCAAAAAAAAAAAAAGTTGTTTAGTACCACAGTGCACAGGGAATTAAAAAAACGGTAGCTGAAGAACTATTTGTCTATCTATACTTAAATACTTATTAATATAATAAATCTGAAGAGTTCGTTTGTTTGTTTGAACGCACTAATCTCTGGAACTTCCGGTCGAATTAAAAAAATCTTTTTGCATTTGTTAGCCCAATTCTTGAGAGAGGTTATAGGTTATTTACATTACACTACAACCCTTAGGAGCCGAGAAAAAAAGTAAAAAAGAACGCTAAGCTAAAATGAAGTAACAGCGCGGGTGGGAAATGTGGCTGTTATTTGAATATATTGTAATGTCTTACGACTCCGTTCCAACGGTTCCGTGTGGTGCCGGACGTAAAGAATAGCACCATCCCGTTTCTTCCCATGGGTGTCGTAAAAGGCGACTAAGAATACTTCGACGTACTAGAGAATGGGCAGCAGCGTTCTCTAGGTATGCATTTTTAAAACCATACTGCGATCGCCAACCCCCCTGCCAAGCGTGGCGATTATGGCAAATCGCCCCTCCCCCTTTTTGAGGGAGGCCTATGTCCAGCAGTGGACGTCTTTCGGCTGAAATTATGTCTTACGACATCCACGCGAACGAAGTCGTGGACAGAAGTAGGAAGTAATATGGCTGATGATCTACCAATTTTTTTATTACGATTTAGGAAGTCGTTGAGTGCAGGAGGATGTCTTGTGAAGTTGTGACTCGGTAGCAATTAATAACTGTCAACTCCACAAACGAAGTAAAATGCTATGCATTTGTAAGATTTTGTGGCCATGAGTAGTTGTTGGCAGCTGGTTACACCCATGCAATTGATCTACATAGCATTTAAGAGAAATCCCGACGCGTGACTAGCTTTGAAGTCAGGCTTGCGACTATATTCTTGTTGACCTACAAATTTGAAAGTTCCAACTGGATTGAGACTATTTATTCAAAGTAATATAAATTACTAGATATATGGTAGGTATACAAAGGAGTTGATTAGTATTTGTTAACTATCAACATTATTTACTATTACTTTATTATCAATTTTTTTCAGACATTTCATATAGTAGGTACATACAGCTAACACTAGAGAATGGGCAGCAGCGTTCTCTATGCATTTTAACAACATACTGCGATCGCCAACCCTGCCAAGCGTGGCAATTATGGCAAACCCCCTTTTTGGGGGAGGCCTATGTCCAGCAGTAGACGTCTTTCGGATGAAATGATGATGAACGATGACAGCTATCAAAGTGGTTTCAACCATTGCATTATTGTAAGGAAAGATTTCGGCAGTTTTTCACGATTCGAACCACTGTGCGTTCATTTCTTGACGCGTAACGCGATTGTCAGCACTGAATTTTGTAGTCATGAGTTAAGTAGTTTGTTGGCTAGTGGCTAAATAATAACTGCCGCCCGGGTTGATCGAAGGTTAAGCTACGCTTGTCGCGGTCAGTTCGTGGATGGGTGACCATGCATTACATATCGAGACCCCTCCGTGTCTCTGAACACGTTAAGCCGTTGGTCCCGGCTGTCATTCGTAGAACTTTGACAGCCGTTACGGGTCGTCAGAAGCCCGCCAATCTGACAATCAGTCTTACCAAGGGGTATCGTGTTGCCCAGGCTTAACTGGGTTGTGGAGGTCAGACAGGCAGTCGCTCCATTTAAAATACTGGTATGCAGCTAGATTCGGTTAGACTGGAAGCCGACCCCAACATATTTGGGAAAAGGCTGATTGATTTTGTGATGTGTAGTTTGTTCTGTCACTCGCCATTTTGAACCTTATTAGTAAAAACTAAGACTACAAAATTCAGCGCTACTAATCGCGTCACGCTTCAAGTTATAGTGAACGTACTATACATGAATGTTTTGACCGTATTCGCTGACATTCTCATGACCATCGATAGGTACTGACTTATCCGCTGATTCTGTCGTATCCCGTCATAAAGGTCTTCTTACAAAAGCACGTCCTTCGCACATTTGCGTATTGTGTATCTACGGCAATGTTTGTTGTGTGTTTGGGAGTATAGTCGTGGAACTATGTTGTGTCGCGCGCGACTGGCCACAGTCACGGCAGCGGTCACGCCGGTGGTCACGCCCTGCACATCGGCCTCGCCTCGTAAACGTGAACGCGATATCACAATGCTCGACTTCTTTACTTTATGTGCTCGATATAACTACAATACGTGCTCATGTTGTTAGCATTTCGCATTTTATTGACATGCCTTTTTAAAAACTACATTTACTTAAAGTTGTATAGTAGGTAGGTACCTAATAATGTTTGTTAATTTTCATGGCTTTTCCGTTAGTTTATCAAGAGACTCACGCTGATAGTTAATGCTTTTGTTACATAGCTTACCTATTAAAATAATTTTACCAATAAACTGTATAAATACAGAAACGTTACGTCTCAGAACAATTAAACCACGTTACGTAGCCTCGATGCTTTTATTTTCATCGCAAACCATTTTTTCTGTCATTTAATTTTGAATTATTTTTGAAGTTCGAAATGTCTCATTTATGAATTATAAAGTTTATAATTTTGAGGTTTTCTTTCAGTTGTGCTGGCAAGTTTTTTGCAAAAAATACTGAGGTTGCCATTAAGTTTTTTTTTCTTTCTGTTGTCTTTTTATTGTCAAATGGCTGTAAACCGATTTTTTGACAACTTAAGCCAGTTAACATTTATTAGTAACGTTCAAAGAGTTTTCCAAAAAGTATTTCTTTGCGGTTTTATAAAATGAAATCATTATAATTACTTTTAATTGATATTGAATCTGTGTTTGTTCTCGTTAAGAACACAGGATTGCATCGAAAGTTCTTATACCTACTAGATTACTAGATAGTCACCCAATTCAGCAATTATTTATTTAAAGAATTTTCAATATGGGGGACTTATTCAGATTGGACCATTAACTTATACAAATTACGAGGAAGGCAATTCGGGACAATGTATCAATAATCCGCATGAGGTATATCGCAGCACGCGCTTCCCTCCCAGCGGACTGGGCGGAGGTACTTTAATTAATCAAGCTCTTTGTTGAAAGCCGGCGCCCCGCCGTGCGCTAATAACAACACACGCAAAACATGCGACGGGCTGTTTTGTTTATACATCGAATATACGATTATTTGTTTAAATCGAAAGTAATCGAAGCGTTATAACGAGTTTGCGTTATTAAATCAAAGTTCAGTCATTATTCGAAGTGCCCATCGTGGAAAATAAACAGGGTTGTAGTAGTGTATGCTGAACTATTGTTTGAGGAAAGCTTTTTACGAAGGCATATGCTTTTGTCGTGTTTGCATCTGTGTAATATCATAGCATGAGACATTTGTTTTTAGAGTTAAAAATATTAGTGGTTGGTTTATGACGAATGTAACTCTTATGATTTATTATATCTATTTCTTTATCAGTTACTTTTACAGTGAAAAGGGGAAAGAAATATTAATAATGTTTCTTCTTATTAGATATTGTTATTAAATTAATTGTGTCTACTCTAGTAGTACTGGACTGTGTTACACGTCACCCGGTTTTTGCTCTTGCTGTAATTACCAATAAACAAGCCGCAGAAACCATAGCTTGATTTTCAACATATATCATTGATATTATAAATTATTTTTGATTAATTAAGGTTAAAAAATAAAATCTTATTTTTGAAGTCTGATATATCTTGACTGTGAATTAAAAAGTTCATAATTTGGAGGTTTTCCTTGAGCATATTGAAATTGCTGGCAATTTTCTTGCAAAAAATGCTGTGGATGCCATTAAGTTTTTTATTCTTATTGTTGCTTTTTTTTGACACATTTAATAGCTATTTCCGAAATTTTGAAACGACTTCGGCCAGCTAACATGTTTTTTGTGAGGAATAAAGAGTATTTCTAAAAAGTATTTCTTTGTCAGTTTTATAAGATCAAATCATCATTTAGTAGAACGAGTTTGCGACTTAGGTTTGCGATATTAAAGTTTAGTAATTATTCAAAGTGCCCATCGCTTAAAATAAACAGGGTTTTAGTGTTACAACAATCGTCATAAAGTGGTTTTCTTTTTATTTTAGAAATAGAACATTTCTAGGGATCCCGTGGAAGCTTTCACATTTATGTTAATCACAAAAAAGTCTCCTTTGATATGTACATCTAAATTGTAATTATGGCGAGAAGTAGTCTTAAATAAAATGATATTAGTCTTACTTGTATTTAGCACAAGGTTGACTAGCAAGATTGGCTGTAAACCAATCGCAGAGATTTTGTAGGCTTTTATATACATTTTTGGTAATTTATTTTAAGTCATTCGCCACAATTATTATTATATTTGTATCATCTGCACAAACCATGAGACTGAACGTAATATATGTCGTTTGTAAATATAATAAATAGTATTGTTCCTAAAATGGAGTCTTGTGTCTTTTTTGATATGTACGTGTTTCTGAGACAAAATAAACATTCTTTCTCTATTTTATTTAGTAAGTTACTTTATGTAGTGCTGCAGGTTACAATATAATGTAGTTTGTTTTTTTATCAACTTTACATATTTTACCCAACAGACGAGCAAAAGAAAAGCGGCTAAAGAAGGACGCGGGGCGCACGCGCTGGTCTCAATACTTCAGGTCTATGAAGAGTGGAAGTGGATCTCCTCGACATGACAGGCTGCTGGATAAGGATGAGCTCAAGATCGACTTGGACTCGTTTAGTCATCACGGTAAATATTGTTTTTTTCCGTCGGATTTTTGTGCTATTAATTTCATTTATGGAAATCACCTCGGCAGCTCGAAATCTACATTCACTTTAAGGGGACGATAACTGACTTTTAATGATTGTATACTGAAGATCACGTTTAAACGAGTAGCATTAATGATTTAAAAAAAATATATCATAAATTAGTGCATTTTCTCAATAACTTAATATGTGAATATTTTAGATTATGTTTATATTACATAGTGAAATAGCTTGTAAAGTTATGTCTGACGCGGATAAAAAACTGAGAATGGCGCAAAATCTACCAAGCGTATTTTTCTGAAACCTTCACCAATTTAAAGATAATTTAATTATTGAACTTTAAGTATACACGTTTTATTAAAATACCTTTTGTTTTATTTATTTATTTATTATTTATTTAACACTTTAAGCACACAAAATGTACAGAGGCGGACTTAATGCCATAGGCATTTTTTACCAGTCAACCTTTCTGTCAGTCTTAGTTTTGTGTATAATAAATGAACGCATCAAATTGGGGACAGCGCTCCTTGATGGGCGAGTCCTATTACTGGCTCGTTCGTACTGGAACGTACGACGCGTTGCGTGAGCTCAGTACAGAACACGCAAGCTAACCACTCAAGGTCACTGGCATATATCTGCGTCATGTAGCCCCAACATAGCTCGGAAAATGCAAATGATGAGAGTTGTAATTTTCAATTGACTGTGTGCAACTTTAGAATGTATTTTCTTATAATAAAAAAAAAAAAATTAAAATAAAATATAAATGCTATTGATTGTACGGTTTAGCACGCTACAGCAGTATCTAAAAAGTATAACACGCATTTTTAAGAGCAATGCTTGATAAAAACATTCACCTCTGTTTCCACCTATTTTCTGGACTACATCAATCGTACTATTATTTCAGAGTTAAGCAACGACAGCTACAGTACCGTAGCGCTGGGTGGCGAAGAGGGCTCCCCTGTCGGTGGGGGGGCTGCGGCAGGGGGAGCTCGCTACGCCGCTACGCCACCGTATCTACGCGCGCATTCGCCGCCTCATCCACACTACCACTACCCACCAGACCATCTTGTTTACACCAACATAGGTAACTTACTGACATGATATCATAGTAACTATGAGCAAGGTTTCCCTATCGGTGGGTGTAGGGGCTCGCCGTACCTGCGAGCGCACTCGCCACCTCATCCGATCTACCACTACGCCTGACAATCTTGTTTATACCAATTCAGGTAAGTTAGTGACATGATGTAGTAATTACTATGAAAGAGGCTACCCTGTCGTAGGTAAAACGGTGGCAACGGGGCTCGCTACGCTGCTACGCTGCTGACACCGTACGTTTGGGGTGCACTCACCGCCACGCACTCACATTCTCAATACGACTTTACTATCTCGAAGCGAAGCTTTCTCCCGCGTAGTTACGAGGGTGTAGCTTTACTCGTGACAACTGTTACGCGGCAAATGACCTGTGTGTTTTGTGCGTGACGTTTTTCTGATTCGAAAACGTTAACTACTCGGCAATCATTATGGCAATTCTTGATGTAGTGTTCTTACATTGTTGTAACTCTGCCGCCAGAACTCTTTTTAAACTGATTAAAAGTTTCGTATTTATCAGGTCAAGCGATGAGCGGTGCTGGTATAGGTGGGGCAGGAGGCGCGGGTGGTGCTTCAGACCTAAGCAGTTCATCGTCCCCAGCGGCGGGCGGGTACCCGGACTTCCCGCCGTCACCCGACTCGTGGCTGGGCGAGGCGCACCACTATTCGCCGCGCGCCTTCCCCTAGCGGCGGCCACCGCCGGCGCACGCGCAGCCCACCCCGCCAGCGCCCCCGCCGCCGCCCCCCACCCCCCGCGCCCCCTACCCGCACATGCTGGCGCAGCAACCGCTCGAGCTGGTTGTCAAGCGCGAGCTGTGACTTCACCACACCGAACATACGCACAGGACGTTTATGAAAGTTAGTGAAAGTTTGATGTGCTGCAACTCTAGCACAGATTACCGTTGTTTGGGACTCTCATTGCCAGCCAATTTAAAGACTGCTAATGCGACCTCGCTTTAGCTGGGTACACTGAAATGCACTGAACTTGAATGAAATTAAAGTGGTTAAAGTGGTGGTGGTGGTTGCACATTGATATGAGTGTAATTGTCGTTGTTCGATGTTCCACAAGACTTGCTATTTTGTATATAAGATAAGAAGATATTTAACTTACATTGACACTGCATACAATAAACCTTCAAAGTTTGTCACTCATCTTGAATTTACTCCCTACATATTATATGTACAAGTAGGTAAGATTCCTACATTGATGTTTTGTTATTTGTATCTTTGTGATTGTGCCGTTCGTTTGAAATTGTAAAAAATATATATAAATATGTGTACATAAAGTACGAGCACAAGATAATGATTAAACGCCTTATACTAGCAAGGTACATTTTTTGTAAATAAAATATATTTATAGAGTCATTAATAAATGTTAAGATGTAAGAGTACCATGTACATTATTATAATAATGATACAAAGGAAAATATGATTTACGTAGATGTAACGCAATATTTATTTAACATTCGACAGAAATTATCACAATATTGTACATAGAAGTAATGTAATATAAGTAATAATAGCTGTTATAGGCAAGTCCATAGTAATTATAATACTTTGTGCAAAAAATCTAGTCGACAGATGAATGGTATCTATATAAATAATTGTACATGTAATTACAATAAAGTTTTATTTACAACTTATGAACTATCAGTACCTATGGTCTACTTAATATTTATAGTTCCGTCGTGGCCACTCCCCAGTACTGTTGCATGCGACCATCGAGGTCTAAAGAGTCTTGTGTTGATTTCTCCTGTATCACAGCAAAGTCGTATTCCAGGTGATAAGGCATCAGCCGCTGCAGTGACCCGAAATATGCTGCGTTTGGACCACCGTTCGGTACCCTTCCGGAACCGAAACGAAAATCTGGCTTCAGTGTAGTACCGAACGATCTCGCGCTACCAAAATGTTTTGACAAGAACGGCACACCTTTTGATTGCTTTCCAGTTAAATGTAACTGCGGACTACTTCCCGATAAACCTTTCAAGTTTCTAAGACTACTGACATTTGACTTGATCCCTTTAGACAGGTTATCCAATTCCTTGTCGAATAACATCTGCGTGTTTTGTTCGAGCATGTACTCCCAACATTTGAATTGTTCCTCGGGGTTGGATACATCCTCGTGTCTTTGGTCCTCCTCCTTATCTTCTTCGACCCGAACACGTATGGCGCGAGCGACGCCACCCCGACAACTCCTGCGTTCGGACGCTTTGGCTTGTGATCGTACGCTGGCGTAGTGTTGATGGCTGACCGCTTCACTAGGCGGGCGGTCACTCTGGCCGCTTGGAGATGATCGGTCACTGCTCGGCTTCGGCGGCGACACCGAGTGGCAACATGGTTCCAAACGAGAGCAGCAACAATCTGATCGACACACTGACTTATTACTGTTTATAGTCTGCCGTAGCTCTCGCATTAGCAAGTCGACGTCCGAGCGAGTTGCATCAAAGCGAATAATTAACACGGATATACAGTCCTCTACGCCGTAGCTTTGTGCCAGATCCTGTAATCTTTTGGCCGCAAGCACAGGATTACGTTCGGCTCGAACTTCAGACACGGCTGTTTCCATACTGACGGCATTCCAAAATGTACCATTCCCTAATATTAAAAACTCATCGTCTTCTTTTATGATAGTTTGTATGACGTCAGGATCAGGCACGGTATTGGGATACCTCGTCGAATATCCTAGTCGTTTATTATTTTCAATACCCAAACTTAGGGGTCCGTTTCGTCTGCTTAGAACTGCTTTAGTATCCCCTACATTGGCAAGTCTCAGGCTATACTTCCGAGCTGTGTGACCAAATCCGTTTTCTTGCGCAGTTATGGGCGATAAGTGACACATAATTAAACAGGCACCTTTCCTCTGCCCTTTTTCTTTTAATTCCCTATGTGCGGATAAGACAACATATTTCATGTACTCGTTTACTGTTTCCTTTATAGATTTCTCCTCAAGCACGAGTCCAGGTATGCACGTTTGTAAAATTTTTGGTACTTCGATATCGGTTTCCCCATCAATGATTGCAAATAAACCTTCCCTGTTGCAGAAGGCCGGAAGACGGATTTGGGCACAACATAATTGTAACGACATATTCGGGCATTCAGAAAATCCTGTAGTCCAAGGTGTTGAACCATTTAACTCTTCATGGTAACCACTTTTTTGTGTCCAAGGTAAAGAATGTCGTCCTGTGACATCAACTAAACTAAGGGGACGTTGACACCTGTAGGCACTAAACTGCGAAGGATCAACTTGTAACTTTTTGTTACACGATATATCTAAAAACTTTAACTGCTTTGGGGCAAGAAGTCGTAAATCTATACTATCCAGCTCGTTGTGAGCGAAATCTAATATTTTAACAGATGCACTGCACGCAAACATCGGAACAGAGCGTAATCTGTTCGAATGTGCTCTAACTACTTTGATATTATTCAGCTGTGGTAAATTTTCAGGAAGTCTCGAAAGGCAGTTCCCAGATAGGACGAGTTCTTCAATATCTGGCCAAAAGTTGATGCATGTTTCTGGTAGGTTCGTCAAACAGTTATATGCTATGTGTAGTATCTTTAATCCTCTAAAGGCTGTTATAACATCTGCTACTTCATCGGTGAGACAGTTTGCAGTTAGGTAAAGTCGTTCTAGACAATGTGAGGACGGTCCTCTCGCGTGGGGTAGGCGACTTAGCCTGTTATTTGTGAGATTTAAGACGCACATTCGATCACACGCTGAGAAGAAGTTTTCTGGTAAGGATTGTATGCAGTTGTCATGAAGGAGTAATTCTCGTAGAGGTGACCTCAGTCTTGGCATTGAAGGTATGCAGGATATTTTGTTGTGTGCGAGGTGTAGGCTGCTGAGACTGGAAAGTTCGCTGCAGAACAGGTGCTCTGGCAGCGAGGTGAGTTGGTTGTTGCTGGCGTGCAACGTGGTGAGGTCAGAGCAGCCGCTGAGCCACTGCGGTAGTGACGTCAGCTTGTTGTGAGACACGTCAATTTCGACTAGGTTGATCGGTGGTACGGTTGTTGTTAGGGTTTCTAGTTCTGAAAAGTAAAAAAATATTAGGTTATTACTTTGAACGCAACATTTAATGTACAGTTTAGGAGCAGCTTCTCCTATGGATAGTAGTCGTTACTTAGCAAAACGTGATTGATCTGATTAAATGGATATAAGCTAATCAGATCAAGCACATTTTACTAAGTAACGACTAGAATTTTAGAAAACTTACGGTTATGTGGAGCTCGCAACGTCTTTAGCATAGCGCCGTGCAACGCAAGATGCTGCAACGTGTTGTGTGCTGCGTACAACTCACGGAGCCCGCGCAGCGCTGACACGACCAGCACTTCCACGCTGTTGTGGGACAGGTCCAGAGATACTAGGTGCTGGAAAGGTGGAAATAATTATTTAAGAGTGGGATAAATAAACCACTGGCATGCAACTACTTGATAGTAAAGGGATTAGAACGTCAATCAATCAGCCTCACAAAAGCAAAGATTTAGGCCAACGATTTTAGAAACTGCTTTAATATGTTGTAGTTCACGCAGAAAATTGCTGCAATTTAATGAGCTGAAATCGCAGTTAATGCCGATTATTAAATTACAATGATTGCGCTCAATGTTATAATTCATGAGTAGAAAACGTTTTAGCGTGTGAGTACTCGTATTTTAGGCGACAATAACCGACTTTTAATTATTTTATACTAAAGATCGCGTCTAAACGAGTAGTGTTAAATATTTAAAAAAAATATATGTTAAATTAGAGCATTTTCTCTATAACTTAATATGTGAATATTCTAAATTATGTTTATATTAGATAGTGAAATTAATTTGTAAAGTTATGTCTAACGCGGATAAAACCTAAGAATGGCGCAAAATCCACCAAGCGTCTTTTCCTGAAACCTCCACCAATTTAAAGATAATTGAATTATTGATCTTTTAGTATACGCGTTTTATTAAAATACCTTTTGTTTTGTGTATAATAAATTAATAATGCGTCAAATTGGGGACAGTGCGAGTCCTATTACTTGCTGAACGTACGACGCGTTGCGTGAGCTCAGTACAGAACATGCAAGCTAACCACTCAAAGTCACTGGCATATATCTCCGTCTTAAGAATCTGACCAACATTTTACACAAGTTATTTTTTTCTAGGTTAGATGCTACTCGATAAATGACCTAAATGTATAAATTACAAGAGCTGATAGAATCTACGGCATGCTGACCATGGCCTCCGGTACAAACGGACATCCGAACTGATTCAGTAACCTACAATGTTTATAAAACAGTAGATATAATAACGTACCTCATAATTGCCAAGTATAATGCTTCCTTTGAGATTGTTGTGTCGCAGATCTACGGTGGTGAGGGGGGCGCGATATTCTGATTTATGTTCGTCGTCTGGCGCCATTTGTGGTTTGTTGCTAGGCTGAAATGAGGAAAGTAGTCACAATGAGATTTAGATCCATTTCATATGAAAAATGTACTAATTAATGAAGTGTTTAAGTTAATCTGACGTTCGAAAAGTGCTGATTCTCAGCCTAGTTTGAATAAATGACTTTTGATTTTGATTTTGAATCAGTCTAAGTCCTTCGATAACTCGGCATAGAAGTATGTTATCTTTGTAGGTGGTTCTAGCCTAGAATCTTTTACCTACAAATTACGAGTACATACTAACTTCATCCCAGTAATATGACGAAATGTGGAAAATACGTGTGTAGTATGTCAAAGTCAAAGTCAAATTGTTTATTTCAAATAGGCACATAAAAGGCACTTTTGAACGTCAATATTTACAAAAAAAAATAGAATTGATTCTAGTCGCCCCTTCCAAAATGTAGTTTCGTATGGAGAAGAATGGGAAAGAAACTCCACCGGTACTCTTTTAAAATCTTGTACAATATTTTTATAGGTACATTAATTATATAATTATATGTGAAGACGATGCACCTAGAATAAAAGTACTATACCACAATAGGTAATAAAAAGAGTTCAGAATGAAGCAATGACAGATAAATTAATTAGGTGATAGAACATGGTGCTCACATATTTACAAATTTTTTAAAAAATATATACGATTTCCTAAAAAATAACAATAATATCAGTGTGAGTTAAGGTAATCACAGAATTTAAAAAAAATGTCATAAAAATAATAAATTATACAATTAAAATAGCAACCTGTTTGATTTTGTCTAGACTCTAGATTGGCCTATGGAGCAGGACCAGCATGTTTCCAAGCATTCTTATCTTGTATATAATCCTCTAATTTGTAATATGCTTGTTTACAAAGTGTTCTTTTAATATGAGTTTTAATTTTCTTTCATTTAGTTGCAATATATCACAAGGTATTTTGTTGTAACATTTAACACAGTACCCCATAAAAGATGTATGTACTTTAGATAACCTGAAAAATGGTTGATCTATTTTGTCTTTATTTCTAGTATTAAAATTATGTCTATCACTTATTTTATTAAAAAGATGTAGATTTTTCCTTACATACATAATATTTTCATAAATGAATTGGCAAGGTACCGTCATAATATTAATATTTTTAAATAGTTCCCTAAGAGATTCGCGGCGATTTAGATTATAAATTGCTCTGAGCGCTCTCTTTTGCAAAATAAAGATTGACTCAATGTCAGCAGCCCGACCCCACAGTAAAATGCCGTACGACATAATGCTGTGGAAGTAGCTAAAATAGACCAAACGCGCGGTTTCTACATCTGTTAACTGTCTTATCTTTCTAACAGCATAAGCCGCCGAGCTTAGCCGCCCCGCAAGAGATGTTATATGTGGTCCCCATTGCAATTTCTCGTCTAGAGTGATTCCTAAGAAAACCGTTTGATTAATAAATTCCAGTTTTGCTCCATCCAATATGATATTACATTCACTACTTCTAACATTAGGTAATTTAAATCGAATGCATTAGGTGTTTGCTTTATTTAGTACCAAATTATTTACCGTAAACCAATCTTGGACCTGAAGAATAGAGTTATTCACGTCGTCAAGATTTTGTGACCGTCGGTCTATTTTAAATATCAATGATGTGTCATCTGCAAATAACACCATCTTCGGTTGTTTTTGAAATAATTGGGGTAAATCGTTAATATAAACTAAAAAGAGGAATGGACCCAATATTGAACCTTGAGGAACGCCCATTGCCATTTCAGACCCCAATGAGTGGTATGGGGGATCAGACCTTTGCTCACAAGTGGAAAATTATAGTTTTTAGGGTATCGTACCTCAGATGGAAAAAACGGAACCTTTATAGGAGCAATCGTGTGTCTGTCTGTCTGGCTGTCTGTCTGTCTGTTTGTCCGTCTATCACAGCCGATTTGCTCCGAATCTACTAGACCAATTAAGTTGAAATTTGATTCACATATTTAAGAAAATAGATGTATATTTACCATTTTGAAAAAATGCAGCAAATAGTTCTTTACTTATAGATTACAGGAACATCTATAAGAAGTCTATGATCTTAAAATAACATGGTAAATCTCTCAATATTGTGCGTACAAACTTGCATTTGCAGTTGGAATGTATAAGGTAACATGTTTTTCAACTACAATGTTAAGTTTGTTCTTAGGATAAATTAATCCCCACTACGGAAGCCTTCATTGTGCGTGGTCCGACACGCACTTGGCCGGTTTTTTTTTCTTAAATATTCAGGAACAATACCTACAAAGTATTCAGAACAATGAACCCTAGATCTAGTATAAACTTACCCCAAAACTAGTTATAAGGTTTCGAGTAGCCACCAGTGTCCTGAGTCGGGGTAGTCGAAGCACACAGTCAATAGATCGTAATTCGTTGTCGCTCACCTGAAGCTCTTCTAATCTGAAAACAAGTGAAAACATGACATGCATCAAGTTTTTTTTTTGTCGATGTGTAACATCTTTTCTCTTGCTTTCCGTGGGAGTGATTTCATGCAAAGGGACGAAAGTGTGTAACAGGAAGTGACACCTAGCTTCAGCATGGAATAAGTAAGTGCTTTTTAATAGCATGGAATTCGTAAGTACTTTAAATAGCATGGAATTAGTGTACTCCTGGAATCAGTAAGTACTATACAACATTAGTTTCTGATTACCCTAAACCCGAAAAGGGGTCATTGTACTCATCATTTTGAACAACTTTTTCTACGGGACCAACCTTGAAATCACGAAAAAAAAATCAGCTGTTCCATACATTTTGTCGATTTAAGTGAACACAAGTATGGAACAGCTGATTTTTTTTCGCGATTTTAAGGTAGGTCCCATAGAAAAAATTGTTCAAAATGAGACCCGAAAAAGGGTCAATGAGTACAATGACCCTTTTTCGGGTTTAGGGTAAACAAAAACGAATGTTGTATAGATTGTAAGTAGAAGCGGCCATTTGTGTCGCTGCTCAGATGCTTATTACCAAGGTGAGATAAATTGATTGATTGATTGTTTTTGATTTTTTTTTGTTGATTGTTGATTGAATTGATTGGTGGGGTGAATTATATGCGACTACTGTAAGGCTGGCTCGTTTTTTTTTTTTTAATTAGGGACTTTTATAACTGCGATGCGTATGACAGTCCGTCCCATCATACCCTAAATAAACAATAATAAAATACCCGCTGCTACGGATTACATTTGGGCCATGAACTCGAACAGACTGTTCGCATCATCACCATTTAGTTGAGACAGAATTCTATGAAATGTGCCTAATGCAAGTCGTTTTAACCTCAAATCATGGAAACTTGTAACTAATAAATAAAAAAGTAACAAAAACATTATAGATATACAACATGTCTCAGAATTAATGCACAACCTGTTAAGGGGTCATTGTACTCATCATTATGAACAACTTTTACTTTGGGACCAAACCTGAAATCGCGAAAAAAAAATCAGCTGTTCCATACATTTATGTTCTCACTCGTCAAAATGTAGGGAACAGTTGATTTTTTTTTCGCAATTTTAGGTTTGGTCCTATAGTAAAAGTTGTTCATAATGATGAGTACAATGACACTTTAAGAGGTTGTGCGTTATTTACGTTACATCTTGTATAGAATTCTTTTTATAAACACCTTTAAAATTTTCAATTTAATTTTAAATGAGCGGTGACCGAGTTGTCAGCAGCTACGCCCGTAAACAAATTCAAATTTCCCTTGAAAATTGCTTTAAAATCCCGTTAAACATAACATAACATCACGCCTTTATTCCCCGAAGGGTTAGGCAGATGTGTACCTATAGTACACCCACATTTCGCCAGTTAAGTTTAAGTCCCATGTAATAGGGGGCGAGCCTATTGCCATCAGCGGGGCGAGCACGGCCTACTGTGACATGACTTGAGTCACACATTTTATCACAGTTTGAGCGATAAAACTGTTATGTCATAAAATGCTAGTACAATTTTTTTTTTAAACGTTGCCCCACAATAGGCATTTCTCCTGTATTGTGGGTGCGTTTACAAACATTTAAACTCACGTACAAGCAGCCAAACAGCCAGACTCGGAACAACTACTTGTAGTTCATACAAATGTTTTTTCCGTGCGGGAATCGAACCCGCGACACGCAGCGCCGCAGTCAATCGCTTAACCACTGCGCCAACCATGCCGTCAATCAAATTGACATGACATAATTTATCATGTCTTGTCACACAAACGTCTTGGGCAGCCCGTTCTCGGCCCGCAGCCGGGCATAAATCCAGACTCCGGGTTGGTAATGGGAAATTCCAGATTGAAAAGCACAATAACAATTTTCCCGTCAAAATGCCGTTACTTAGTTAATAAATCATATCCTTATTATATTTTTTATTCCTATAATAATCAAAGAAAACAAATGCCTAACACAACAGAGTATGTAAATTGTGCAAAAATGCACACAGATACAGAGTTGAATGTACCTGCAAATTAGTATATGTAAATGAATGTTAGTTACAGAGCCGACACAATAAGTCTATTTGTTATCCAACGAAGTAATAGAGATTGTATCGAGACATTACGGACGGAATATCCACATTCCGTCCGTAAGTCTAAGAGAGTCTAACAAAAGCATTTCAACTGCTACGTAGAAAGTAATATTGTTAATTACTATGTTTACTTTTAGACATAAATTAATTAGGAAGAGATTAATATTTAAGTGGTTGTAGGTATATGCTCTGAAAAGTCATTTTGAGATCAGTATAAATTATGTAAGAAGTTACTTCGTTTCTAAATAGCTATCAATGGATTGTTTGTCTTCTGTTGCATAGAGGTAAAATATAAAAAATCCGAAACTACTAAGTTTGCGATCACTTCACCTCGCAAATCAAGCCTTGGTTATTGAGTTGAGTGAATGAATGAATAGATGAAATGCACCGACCCCAGCGTGGTTTGACCAGACTCGATTGCTTGAATGAACCCAAAGATTCACACTAGCCCCTGGAGCCTCATGTTTCATGGGACCACAGAGACCATTGCATATCAAAGAGTAGACCGGGGGGCGCGATAATGGTAGGGAAGACGTGCCCTTGGGATAGGAAGGATTGGGAAGACGTGCCCTTGGGATAGGAAGGATTATTAGAGCCTACCGACTGTTGATTTGAGTGACAGCACAAATGAAGAAAAATGTGAATCTTATGTTTGTATTTCTTATCTTTAAATGCGCTATATTCTTATAACAATAATATCGTTGCATCATATAGATTCAACAAAAGATTTTCACTATTTCGCAGCTCTATAATCAAGACCGCGCATGTTAATGTGTGGCCCACTAGTTCGGACACCGTGACCGATGCAATTAAAAGCTTTTTTTACTAATAATTCTTATAAACATATTTAAGTAGCGTTACACTTGGAAGGAAAGTATTTTTTCGTGTGTTTAATTAGTTGTTAACTTAACAAATGGCTTCCACAATTTCCTCTTGCAGAACTATCGAAGGATTGATTTCTCAAGAATTTACACATAACTTAATTTTAATATTAAATTAGAATTTAGTACTTATGGTTACCAGGAAATCAGATTAAAGTCGTATCCTATTGAAATATGTTCATATTCAATAGATTGTAATCAAGAAACACTCTCGAACGTTCTTCTCTAAGTATGCTATAAAATTTCTAAACAATGCCTTCATTATAAAGAGTTTTTTATTTACCAGTCATGGTTTCAGTTTCAGAAACTATGAACATAACCTACTCGTAAGTTTTTTCCTAAAATTATGGTTTCGCTTCTCTAAGCTGTAAAATATTGTCAGGAGTCGCAAGCCGATTTCCGGCCACCGTAGGCACGGGCTTGCGGACGGTGAGCGATCCACGCGCGCCTGTTAGAGATGTCAGCACCAACTGACGGTGACCAATGCCTGCCAGGGTTGCGAGTTTGTCCGAAAGGGATATCATGGCCCTGGCACACAGGCAACGCAAGGAACACCGGTGGGTTTTAGTCACTAAAAGTCTGACACGACCTAGCTCCGCCCAGAGCGGGAGAAGTTATTTGATAAATTACCAACCAAAAAAAAAAAGCTGTAAAATATCATCTCGGCTACACCTCTTCATCAATTAACACTTTAACAGCATTTAACACTTTTTCAAACAACGTGATATTGTAACAAATTTTGTTGACCCTAAATGTTACCCGTAAAAGACATCAACGCATTTTTACTTTTATTATTTACTTACGAATTAGGGATAATTTCTTTATTGATAATTACTAATTATTACTCTGTAAAAGGGGTTATAATGACCGTCGTTTCCAAAATCTAAAGTGATTTAGACAAACCAAAATCTAGCAAAATATTATTGAGACTCAATTTTTTTTCAGGGTGTCCCTATTATTTCACATGTCATTATTAAAACCCTGTCTAAGTTACATGCCTTTTAACTTTTTAAACACATTTCTTATTAAATGATTAGCACGCAGTGATTGTCATCTCGAGATGACATTAAATTGTGGAGTTATGGAGCAACGAGAGCGACACGTGCTAATTACCGGGTAAACAATTATTATGTACAAGTTCATAACTGTTGATCGACATAAAAAGGACTTTACTGTATAATAGTCTGACTTAGCGGTAACATTAAACTCTTATGGTGAGGAAAATTGGATGGTGTTTTCAAGTTTCGTCAGAGATAGAAAATGTACCTACTATTTTGTTCGATCTGTTACGTGTTTTGTCATTTTTGCGTAATGATAAATTATTTATTTTCTGCAAGTAGGTTTGTACAAACACTATTAAACAAACTACACGTCAAACATAAAAAAAAATACTAAATGAGGTTGGTGTTTAAACAAACTCAGAGGTCACAGTCTCTTTTAAAGTCCAGACATAATCTTGGTCAGATCATGTGAAGACCATGTAGATTGGTGCCTGAAATGATCTTTTGATATGAATAAGTTAATTGAGCTATGGTGGTTTTACTTATGGAAATCAAATAAAGACTTTAGCAAAAGAGATAAGACTTTTAACTGACACTAACCGGTGGTAGAGTTGGCTGAAAATGAAGATGATGAGACGACATGGGTATTCCCATACAGCCTTCTTCTGTGATCTGGATAATTTTACAAATAATAATGACTTACCAGTATTAGGTACAAACTAATTATAAAGACGTATCGTAACTGTAGAACAAAGTACAGAATCAAACCAAATTAAAACACATTCACTATTCCACCAATTCATCATAAAGTATGAACGTTGCACCGTTAAAGTATTCTTGTTGCAATCGAAAACATCTAGTTATTCTTTAAAATAATAAAAACAAATAATGCTGCTAACGTAAGGTGAGTGTGTGCGCAGACTGACCGCGGTTGCGCCGGCGTCGCCCCGCTGACCACGCAGCTGAAGCAACTAGACTCGACTCGAACCGACTCCGACCACCATTGATGTTACATGCAAGCATTGTTGTGCCTCTATCTATCAATGAATCTATGCAATACCAAACCTTAACTACCAAACATTCATCATGTTTCTTCATATAAAGATTTCCTTTTATTGGATGCAGATTATAATGTCTATACGTTAAGAAATTCAGATGAGCTTTGGGAGGTAGTTCGACATATTGTTTTTAATGACGCTATTTTTTTCATTTTTGGGTGGGAAATTATCAAATAACTTCTCCCGCTCTGGGCGGAGCGGGAGGGCGTGTCAGACTTTTACTGACTAAAACCCAACCGTTTTCCTTCAAACCTTCGGACAACCGCAACTCGCAACCCTGGCAGGCATTGGTCCTAACGGAACCCGTCAGTTGGTGCTGACATCTCTTTAAGGCGCGCGTGGAACACAACGCTTATAATGACCATCAAGAATGTTTGCCTAAAGACAGAGATGTGGTTATGGCATAATGACAAACACAGTTGCAAAAGTATCCAACCACTGAACCAGAAATAAATTACTTCACAAAAACATACATGGAATCAACATTACTTTGATAATAATACCTTGTACTTGTTATGAGCATACAATTTAGTCAAACCACAAGTAGCCAATCAATATTAAACTGACTATAAAAACTTTTCTATTCAATATATGCATAATAATATATATTATGTTCAATGTTCACAACTTATCACGATGTTATCTACCTATTAGGCACTATTGTCATTCTACAAAGACCTGCGAATACAACAAACCATAAATAGTTATACGGAATCTTTATTAGGTACAGTAGAATGTACGGAAATGGCAAAGGACGAATAAATACTTCGAATGACCCACAAACGCTGGTTGATACGAACAAATAATTGTTATTAACTATCTGTTTTTATTAGCCTTACCTCGACATCCCCTGTTTAGATGTTATTACAGCTAATTTATGGGATATCTATTTATAGGAATGACGATTTACGTCGTATACTGCAAAATCTTGGGAAAATAGATTTGATTTCGCGAACAGAAAAAAAGCCAGCTGTTTCTAGAGTAAACTGATACATATGTCTTCTACGTGTATCAGTTTACCAGAAGGACTTCTTGGAGACCTTTACAAAACAAAAAAAAATCAACCACTCTGGTAACCTCCATGTACACTATTTGATTCCTCAGACTAGCCAGGTTATCTCTATGTAGATAAACACTGTTTCATAACCCCTCATACCTAAAGAACAGGTAGAATTACCTGGAAAAGATCCTGAAAGCTCTTATATAAAGGGTAGATCCAACAAAAGACAATCATTCTAAACAATTGAATATCGATAAGTAGTTAGAACGAGTGTGCCATTTATATTAGCTAACAGGGGTTGCAGTACGGCGAAGCAAAGTGAACGTAACGCGCACGGTCCGGTGAGCAGATGTAGATAGCCCCGCCCCACGGCGCGTACGCAAGCACTCTAAAAAAATTAGCACACAACGGAAACTCCGTGTCTTACACTAACACATGATGACTGCTTACTTGGACAGCACAAATACAAGAAACGTGGTAATTGTTTCCGATGATCGACAACCATGTACTCGTACTTTGGTTGGAATCATGGGAGCAGATTTAACTTTAAATGTGTATTAATCAATTGACCTAGGTGTAACCCGATATTTCGTAGTTTAAAATTCTAAATGTGAAAAAAATCTGATTGCATGGAATAGGATTTGAGCTTTTTCTAGACATGGTCAGGTTATCTCATCATATTCATCATCATTTCAGCCGAACGACGTCCACTGCTGGACATAGGCCTCCCCAAAGGGGGTGATTTGCCATAATCGCCACGCTTGGCAGATGGGTTGGCGATCGCAGTATGGTTAAAGAACGCTGCTGCCCATTCTCTAGTAAGTCCCTTAGTCGCTTTTCACGACACCCATGGGAAGAAATAGGATGGTGCAATTCTTTACGCCCGGCACCACACGGTACAAAAAGCAAAGAATTATAAAAATACAAGAAAACATTATGACAAATCAAACTCTTTCCTCGAAGAAAAAGCTTAGGTTAGAAGAAAACCATTTTCGTCATTTTCACAATGTTTACCTCAGATTCATCTTCATCATTTCAACCGTAAGACGTCCACTGCTGGACATAGGCCTCCCCCAAAGGGGCGGGGGGGGGGGGTTGCCATAATCGCTACGCTTGGAAGGCGGGTTGACGATCGCAGTATGGTGAAATGCATAGAGAACGCTGCTGCCCATTCTCTAGTAAGTCCCTTAGTCGCCTTTTACGACACCCACGGGAAGAAATAGGGCGGTGCTATTCTTTACGTCCGGCACCACACAGACACCTCAGATTAGAAGAAACATACTGGAACAATTCTTAAAAGTGAATGTTATTCCTTTTTGAAACTAAAGTACATAGATATCGAAACAAAAGGCCGAAGGCTAAGATTGATGCGAGAGGTGCCGCGAATGCCACGCTCCGTCAGCCGAGCGTTACTGAATGGGACTAGTAATGATCGCATTGCAAACGTGAACACTATACTCTGCTTCAGTCAACCAACATCTAAAATGATTACGTTTAGCGTGATGCCTCGTGTATTGTTTTTGTATAGGTACAACTGACTTAAGATTGATGTAGAATATCAATTGTGTTTGCTTTCTAAAGAAGCTGAAGTCATGTTCAAGATATATTTTAGGAGATTAGGATTCACAATTGACAAGATTTATAAAGAAAATAAAAAATATGATTGTTGTGTCTGTGCCAGGAGGCAACACAGTGCCGAATGTCATGATTTACAAATATGAATAAAATTTGTAGTGATTTTAAATATCACACTAATATTATAAAGGCGAAAGTTTGTGACTGTGTGTGTTTGTTACTTCTTCACGCTGAAACGGCTGGACCAATTTTGATGAAATTTTGTATGGAGGTAACTGACGCCCTGGATTAACATATAGGCTACCTTTTATCCCGATATTCCCACGGGACCGAGACCCACGCGGGTGAAACTGCGGGGCGCAGCTAGTTAAATATAAAATTGAAAGTATGTGATTGCCTCAAATGATTTTTGTATCAGGGTAGTCAGAATGGAATGGAAAACATGATATTTGGGGCGTCACGTAGTTGATAAGTGTTTAAGATATATACCTGATATATATGATACCTGCATGTACTAAGACTGGCTAGATAGAAAACTGTGTAGATAAAAGTTGACATAATATGTATTAGGTAATATGATTTTGTACCAGATTCCATTTTGCACATTTTTCTTATAAAAACCTTTATACCTTCCTATTATTTTTTTTACAGTATTTCCTGTTTTCGCTCTGCAAACCTCGGGGAACAATAAGTCAATTCTCTTCGATCCTCGGAACCTAATGGTTGTCTTCAAGAAGTATAAAGTCTATACTGATATTATATTAAGTACCTAATTAAATAGTTCGTTAAATATTGCTATATACCAAGTTTATATGTGTGCAAGAATATATATAGATAGAAAATATATAGATATTCGTACTGAAAAGGTGTTTCATTAAACAAACGTATGGTTTAGTAAGGTATTTAGATTATAAGAGAATTTTATGACCGTAACCCTATCTGGCGAAATGTGGGTGTTATGCGGGGTCTGTCCATCACGGCCTTACCCTTCCCGTAAATAAATTCAACAGCAGTTTAAAATCAACGTTTGAAAAATCGGCATTCCAGGGAAGCTCTAATCAATTCCGATAGTAAAGAATATGTAGATTTAGCCAATATTGGGTTGAGTTGAGATACTTAGTTATACTGAGAAATAATTTTATTGTTATGTGCAATTCTATATGTATCACAACATGCAAATTAAATTGTCTAAATTCCTCTTATATCATTTGGAAATTTAATTAATGGTTCGACTTTAAAGTCTTGACAGTTTTTATCAAAAAGTGCCTTCTTACAGGTGTATTTATTTTTTAATTATTAATTGAGTGTGTACGTTAATACAAGTGGAATTGATTAAAATTATTATTTTAAGTCAAGTTGAAATGGTAATCTAAAATTGATTTGCCAGATACTGGTTTGAGGCCAAGTGATAATGGTAATATCTATGGTAATAATTTTTTTTCATGCATCTGATCGCAAAATATCTGGCGGGCCAATGCATAGCTGGATCTTATAAGACCGGTAGCAGTTATATTTCTACAATGCGGCTCTAAACACGTCCAGCACAAATCCAAACTCAGGGCTGCTTCTGAGAAATTAACACTTTCCTCGACCAGCTCAGCAGTCCTTTGCTCGACCTGGGCATATAACTCAGGACCCTTTGCTTAAAAGTATTTTCATACATGGCCTACTAGCAAACAAAGACTACTGAACAGACTTTTGTGCCAATAATAAGACTCACTGTGTAAGCTGGCATATTTCTGGGGGTAGTTCTGAGATTCTGTTGTCGCTGATGTCAAGGTGTGTGAGAGCCTGCAATGTCCAGGCCTGGGCTGGCAAGGCTGCGAGCGCGTTGCTGCGAAGTCGCAGCACGCGCACCGTGAACGCACCAGCAGCATGCTGTGCCAGCGCCGCGCCAAGAGACGCTCGACCACCCCCACTGAGGTCCAGGACATTTGGGGGCTGCGAGCTTTGTGTACCCTAGAACAACATAAGATTTGGTTAATGTTTTGCTCAAAAATTTGATACTAAACGACAATTTATTTACAGAACACATTTTATATTCTAATAATTTTGGGATACTTGGAATTTTTCAGCTCATAGGCATAGGTAACAGCTTGCAAGTGGTCACTAAGTACCTATGTACGCTATGGTAAGGTTAATGAATACGAAAAGTGATAAAGATAATAAAAAACAATGAACACAATTACGTTAAATGAGAGTGATCGTCTGTCTATATTACAAAGTAACTAATTGTGAGAAAGTTTATGTTGATAATGAGTCATGGGGGCCTAAAATGGACGCTTTGGCAGAATCATATTATGATCTGCGTAAAATAATTCATACATCCTAAAATTCATCTGTTTGACAGCTGCTATTTGACATTAGAATTCATTAAAGCAATTCATAATTTGTGGACCAGTTTACGAAACTCTATACAAAACTGTCAAACAGATGAATTGCGGGTTAGGAATTGTACGCAGATCATATTATGAATCTGCCAAAGCGTTCATTTTAGGCCCCCTGAACGTTAACCAACCGAATGTTCACATTTTTCCCTCAACGTGTTAGGTTCCAAGCTGTCCAGGAATATGTCGTCAGGGCTCGGTTGTGTGAACACATCCAAACTGTCGACCTCCTCTTCGTCAACCTTCATTGTTTTTCTTTCTACCATCACATTCAACTAACACTCACGCACAACACAAACAATAGAACTGAAGAGTTTTGTGGTAAACGTATCGTTGTCGCTACATCAAATGACATTTTAAAAGCAACTGCAGTAAGACAGTGTTCGTCTGTCTCGGTGTGTAACCACGATGGGGCCGACGAACTCCTTCGAGCATTGTTATTCCCAAAGACTACAGAATAACTCCTGTACAGTTCATTATTCCATTCACGTTGCTGTCGCTTGCATAAATGGCGTTTTGTCCTTGATTAATACTGATTTCTAGAAACCAGGATCATTGAATTATTTGCCAGAACTGCTAAATATGGTTTTAGTTCTTTGACAGATGTTAATTCTCTTGAAGTTGAACTACTATTTATTAAAAGCACCGGTATTGTTTACAAATAAGTTACGTTGCAGAAGTAATGAAAGCGAATTGTGCACTGAGGGTAAGCTTAGTGTGGCCGCTGCGAGTGACTTTTTACTTGTGAAGCGTGCGCGTGCGCGCAGGCCACTATCACTGGCACGGTGGCGCAGACGCAGCCACACTCTGCACATCTCGACCGTGACATTTCTTTCAGGGTATAATGCACACTATTTTTAATTAACACACTTTTCTTACCTTCCATCACGAAGACTAACAAATTCTCTTTTTTTCTTTCGTGTACGAACCTTATCTTTAGAATTGATCGGATGATAACATTTTTCACATCGACTTCATAAACTATGTTCATGAATAATTTCACAGCAGTAATAATTGCTACTTTACGAAGTAATTTGCAATATACAAGATTTTCTTGTATTGATTATAACAAGTTTAATATATTTCACCGATAGCAAGCACCCAAGTAACTGTCGTAAGTATACAAGAGTCATAATTATGAAAAGAGTTTATGTAGAAATAATATTATGTTATATCACAGCACCATGTTGAATACAATACGAAATTACACAACCCTAATGTGATTGACGTCAAATTGCACATTGAAACGTCAAAACTTGATAAGCTTTAGATTTCTAACAATTTACCGCTGTTAACTTGACGGTTCGTTAGTTTGAGAAGTGTACCGGAATCAAATCCTCAATGATCTGCTAAGAGCGCATATCTGCACGCTGTGGAGCGCGCAACGGAACTAAACATTAAACTACGTAAGATTTGCTCCAATTACACTGCTTAAACTTCTGCTTACCTACCGTGGTAACCAATTTGCCTATACATGTCAGTAGTACGTACCTCTTTTAACCAGCAGAACCACATGTTTCGCTCCCATATAGTACTGAATCCGAGGAACAGGTGATTCATACTGTTGTCTCCGGATACTATGTTGCCTTGACAACGTGGCTTCACGCAGAGCACCAGTCTTTGAGCCTTGGGTTGACATAACTCAATGCTGCCGCCACTTAGTTCCAGCATTTCCCACGTTGTACCTGAAAAGATTTTCATATGATTATTCAAGAGATTGCAAAGATATTGCCAGCCGGAGAGTAGGTGAATCATTAAAAGCAAGGTAAGCAAAGTATCAAACTGCTACAAACCATAAGAATGCAGCCTGGATCCTATTACGTAAGCAGATCTCGGCTTCCACTGCGGAAATACGTGCCCTTTCAGCACATACACTGTACCCGACCGCAGTACTCCTCCTGAGCGTGGAGCGGGTCCTGCACACCATCGCAAGGAGTGTCGGAGCTCTGGATCCACTGCCAGCCGCAACCTTCGAGCCTGCGATCTCCAGCCACATGTTGCTAAATGCTGCTCCTGGATCCGCAGAGGAAATTCATCCTGTTCCAATCGCCGTGCGTTCGCCCCACCGATTTGCAGCCAGAGCGACAGCTCATCGTTGAAGCCGAGGTTTTTGTTTACTTCTTCTACGGTGGTATTGAGAGTGACCTTGATGAGCTTGCTGGGTGCATCGATGGCAAATGGTTCGAGGCCTTCGAACACGCGTATCCAGCCATATTCATTGGCAGTGCGGGGTTTGAAGCCTCGCGTGGAGGCGAGGCGGCGCAGTGACTTGCGCGGCGCGGGAAGCGATGAGGCGTGCAGCGCCCGGCTGGCGACCATGTCGCGCGACAGCGGCAGGTGGTGGCGGGAGCGGGCGCGCGCTCACAATGCGTGCGCGCCGGACCCGCGCCCGCGCTGCATTACAATTGGGTCGGACTCGTGGTGGGGGTGGGAAACATGTTGCTCGGTCAGTCGGGAACATGACTGAATACAAATTGATGCCAATAAAATTCACGATCAGTACTCATCTACAAGTAGGTATTTATATTTACATAATACAGATAAGCACGTACCTAGTCTGTTTTTTTATTGACATTATTCCCTGGCTGCTGGGCTAGTGTAACTATATAATAGGATAATAGAGGAGCCTTTATCAGATCTCTTACAAAAATGAAACCAGCAATCAAAATCTCATCAAACAAAGAAACTAAAACTAACTAAACTTCCTCACCGTTATTAGATAATCTTCAAAACACTCGTATTCAAAAGAAAGGGTCGTTGGGGCATCGTGTTGGTTCCGCACCGGCAACCACCCCACCTGCTGACTCACCTGCTACGCAAGAGTTGTGAACCCTTGAACCCTTCATTCAAAATACCGGAAAATATGAATCAATTCAAATTATTTAAATTAATACGTGAATGAACAAGTTTTGGTGGTTGAAATATCCAGGGCATGAGAGTAATGATTTGGGGAAGCCAAAGAAGATCCTCAAGGCCAGTCTGGACAAAAAAGGAACACATTATGTGTTGATTAATCAATAGATTTCTCTCATACTCGTACATAGCTTGAAGATTAGCGAAATCAGATTACTTATCACTCGTTAGTATTAAATAATTTGTCACGCAGATATATTCTCTCTCTTAATTATTGCTCTACTTTAAAGTCCTTTATACATAACATCACGCCTGTAATCACCGAAGGGTTAGGCAGATGTGTACCTATAGTACACTCTCATTTCGCCAGTTATGTACTACCAGTTGCCAGTTGTGTAGTTTTCTTTTAAAAAGGTGAAAAATAAAACAAATCCATATTTTAAAATTTATTTACAAATGATTATAATAAAGGCTTACCTAAACAAGTGAGTACTTAATTAACTTTAGTGTCCACACTGGCAGTAGATGTACATACAGTACCCGGTCTTAGAACACATCCGAGCTTCAGGAAGAGCTGGTGGCAGCAGTGACATAGCTCTGTTAACCCGAACTTTTTCTAAAACTCTAACGTCTTATTACAAAACGATGTCTAACTTTATTTCCAGCCAAAACCTTTGAGCTTATACAAAAATGAAAAATTTTCTCATAGTACAAATTATGTAAAATATATCAGCTTTTTCTAATTCCAGCAGTGGCCCATTCATTAAATTTTGGTTAAGTAATGATTGTAACTTTTTTTACAGGACACGCTTTATTGAATTCTTGGCATACTGTAGAAAATAATGTACCGTAGTTTATATTTGGGTCTTTCGAATCAAAACTTGTCAGTTTTGTATAAAGAACAATGTTCTTAATTCAAAAACTGGCTTGGTAGTTTAAACCTGATCTAAAGAAAAACCTTGTTTTGTAACAAGAGGTTATTTATAATATGTGCTCTATTCATGGCTGGATACAGTCCTAAATAGGTGTATTATCTCCAAGGGTAGTTCCTGTGTATTTTATCAGTGGCACAGTTACAGGTAGCGTTACATACTCCTTGGCGGCACACGTCTTTGGAGATGGTGACCAGGTCTGGACAGTTGGAGTAGAAGTCCATCTTATGGCAGGCGTTGGTGCATAAGGTCTTGGCCAAACAGTGGTTAGGACATTCCTCACATGGCTGCCCGCTTTTGTATGGGTACTGAGTTATGGTGTGGTAATTTCCCCTGAAAATAAAGCATTTAGTAAGTTTGTGAATTCGGTAGCAGCATATGATTGAATGTTGTCAGTAAAGGTAATTATGTTCGACAGTGGACGTAGAACTAATATTTTGACGAAGATGAACTACAATGCAACTGTAATGGATTTAGATACTAAGTAGGTACTGTTGATAAAGATATTTGTATTAAATAATGGAGTAAATACAGACCACATTAAAGATAATCCAGTAGGTAACAGAGCAATGTACAAAATAATAATATGATTTATATTTTCCGGGAATCCCCTTATTGGTGTTGTTAGATTTATAAGTTTTATAATATAGGTACATAAATCAATAATACTGCTTGTATTACTGATTTATGTACCTATACCTACTTCAAATGCATATGAAGTAAATAATTGATTGAGCATTTCAGACGAAAGACGTTCGCTGCTGGACATACGCAAAACGCATACCCCAAAGGCCCCGGTTTGCCATAATCGCCACGCTTGGCAGGCGGGTTGGCGATCGCAGTATGGTGGTAAAATGCATAGAGGACGCTGCTGCCCATTCTCTCGTAAGTCCCTTAGTCGCCTTCTACGACACCCACCGGAAGAAATAGGATGGTGCTATTCTATTGAGCAATTATCGGTCCAATAAAAATGGTCTTGATTTAATTTAAGGAGAACAAGTAAGTAGTTTAGTAATAGCTATTATTTTGTAAATCTAAAAAAAATCCTTGCAGTTTCCTGTGCCCACATTGGAGCAAATCAAAGGTTCTACAGATGAATATCACAGGAAATAACGTCGCTTTTCCAAAAAGGCAATAAGTGTCTTAACTCGAGGAAGTAATAGAACCTAACCTTCAATCTGACACAATATTTCAATTCCCAAATACAAAAGCTATGCTCACCCTGGACAGTAATGGCACACGTAGTTATAGAACTGGCCCCACGGGCCCCCTTTACAGTGGGCCATTCCGCAGCCCACTTTATGACTAGTGGCCCACACCATCTGGGTGTAGTGTCCTATTGTCTTCAGGTTGTAACTGGGGTTGCCATACGTAAAGTTCTGGTACTCGAGGAACCACGTCTTAATGGCGAAGAACCTGTAAAGTTAAAAGGGTATTATGAATTTTGGACATAATAAACTACTTATTGTATAGACACGTAGGTATTCAAGGATCTAAAACAAAAATTGTTATTGTGAAATGACAATCTTTTTCCGGGGGTGTACTCCAAAGTAAAAATTCAAAAAAAATCGCGAATATCATAGTATCCAATTCGTAATATTTTGTTATTTTTGTCTGTCGTCTTTTAAGGTTATTCTATTTTTCTTATTCATTTGTATTTTTTTTTTAATATTCATTGGTTGTGTAATTCACTTTTTGATTCCTTTGTGTGATTTCCGTGTTATGTATTTTGATTTATTTTAATGTTCTTTTCTTGTCAAACTTAATATACCTGGATTTTATGTAAATGATGTGGTCTCCTATAATTGGAAGCACACACTTGTATTCGTCCCTGTTCTATGTATACTTTGTGTCTCCCACAGAGGCTTGTTGGAGATCCAATAAATAAATTCGGCCGTCTACGCCGAAAAAAAAAAAAAGAAGAAGGTCAAAGAGATAAGTCAAAAAGTCACAAAAATGTGACTTGAAACTGGGAAAGGACTAAAAGCCAAAAATGGAAACTTTGGAAGTCAAGAAACGGCCGAACATTCGGCCGATACTTCGGATTATCACTTCGGAGTAGACCCCCTGATATCACCAATCAAAATTTCACCATTACTTCAGATGCTCCATACTTTAATAGCTTTGTCGTTTGCATCATTAAGGTTATTATCTTTTTTATTTTTTTATTTAACAATTTAGGTCCACACATATACCTACATATAGTGTGACTGTTAATTAGTGACCGAAACTTGAACACATGATTATACTCATGATTATTACAAGCAACTTTTATTATGGGACCAAACCTGAAATCACGAAAAAGAAATCAGCTGTTCCCTACATTTATGTTTGCATAACTCATCAAAATGTTGGAAATAGCAGTTTTTTTTTTTCGTGATTAACTTTATTAACAGTCACCGTATACAGACAAGAAGAAAGGAACAGAAAAGTACGTACAAATGTAATGCTTATTTCTTCCAGCATACCTGCGACAGGAAAGTAAACAAAGAGATGTAGACAACGTGTGTAAGAGTAGACGAGAAAACAAAATATTATACATAAAATCAAAATAAAAGCTTATTATTACTATACTAATCACTAATTTAAATATAAACAAACATACAATAAGAGAATATACTTACATAAGTACATACTTCTAAAATAAATATCATTAAAATATTTATAAGAATAAAAAATAATACATAATATGCAACTATGACGAAGTGGAAAGATATTGTTCTTTCACTCCTCTTTTAAAAACTGCAAAATGCTGGTTAATATCATTAATTATATTTAGGTGGCTCTGCCAAATGTTTTTATTTTATACTGTTTAGTTATTCTTACCAAAATCTTTGCTCTGAGTTTTAATACAAGCACTTAATTGGTAACGTACAGATTTTATTATCTTTTTTATAAGCCGCTAGCTTGTTAATTTGAATCACGTCGTCTATAAATAACCCGGTCTAGTCGTATTCACTATTTGCATAAGAATTTAAACAGGTAAATTTCGTTTGTTTGCAATTTTGTATGTAGGGGGTAATCTCTGGAACTACCAGAAGGATTTGTTTTTTTTTTTGTTTTTTTTTTTTTTGATGCTGGCTAGACGCTTTTCTCACTGCTCCAACCAAGTTAAAATAACTCTGTTCAAGGCTTACTGTCAGTTGTTCTACACCAGTCAGCTCTAGTACACGTGCACAAAGAGTGCTTATAACACTCTTCGTGTACAAAATACGCCTTTAGTGCTATATTAAAGCTGCCCTGGCGGTATAGTGCGACTGGCATGTTCGTTGAGAACACAGTTACCGATTTTTATGGGCTCTTGAGGAAACTCAAGGCATCCTTCCTGACTCGACTATGTGCATGTACTAATCAAATAGTGTCTGTAATACTTCGCTGTGTGTACATGCTAAAACCCTGATATATTTTTTATTTAACTTAATGTAATTCATTTAATTTTTAATTCCTATTGCCTAAGCAATTGACTGCTGCGCTGCGTATCGCGGGTTTGATCCCCGCACGGAACAAATATTTGTATGACCTGCGAGTAGTTGTTCCGGGTCTGGCTGTTTGTGTATGTGAGTTTAAATGTTTGTAAACGCACCCACAATACAGGAGTAATTCCTAGTGTGGGGCAACGTTTAAAAACAAAAAAGTAAAGGATTGTAATGTTTTTTTTTTTGTAGTTTTACTATGGGTTTAATGCCTGAATTACTTAAGCCATTAATAAAAATAATAGGCCAATTCTTGAGGAAGGTTATAGGCTATTTAACATCACACTACGACCCTTATGAGTGGAGCAAAGAGAAATAAGTCAGAAATAATGCTAAAACGAAGTAATAAGGCAGGCGATGCAATGCGACGCAGTGATTCGGGGGAACGAGAAATTTCACGCGGGCAAAATCGCGGGCATAAGCTAGTCTCCTAATAAAACTATATTATACGACTCATGAATAACGTGGAATCACGTCTGCAAAGCGATGTGTGTCTCACGCTAACTCAAACCCAGAAAATGTTTTCATCAAGTAAAGGCTCGTTGCAGACTGGCGCGACATCGCGGGCGCGACAGGCACCACGACCCTTGTCACGCCCGCGATTTCGTGCCAGTCTGCACGAGCCTTAAGACATATCAAATTATGTCAAAGTCGAAGATTTATTTGCAAACTAAGTGTACGTTTTGGTGTTATTTTATAATATATTATTATGTGCTCACAACTTAGCGGCCTTTTCCAGGCATCGCAAATTTGAGGGTTATTAAAATTCAAAAATTAAAATAACTAGGTATGCTATTGTCACGATTTTACATTAATAATTTAAATAATTTACTTATTCAAATCTACTTATTATATATACTACTTACTTATAATTTCTACATAAAATATACTTTTTACTATTATTTATTTACTTATTCAATTTTACTCATTCAAATAATAATCTATATCCTTTTTAGGGTTCCGTAGTAAACAAGGAACCCTTATAGTTTCGCCATGTCCGTCTGTCTGTCTGTCTGTCTGTCTGTCTGTCTGTCTGTCTGTCTGTCCGTCCGTCCGTCTGTCCCCAGCTTAGCTCAGAGACGCTTAGTCCTAGAAAACTGTAATTTGGCATGGGTATACATATTAATCATGCCAAAAAAATGGTAAAATAAAATTATGAAAAACATTTTTTTTAGGGTACTCCCTTACACGTGAAATGGGGATGATATTTTTTTTTCTCGTCTATTCCATGGTGTGGGGTATCGTTGGATAGGCCGTTCAAAAATATTGTGGGTTTGGCAAAACCATTTTTCAATTAAGGGATCCGTTTGCGTAATATTAAGCTTTAAAGTGCTAATTTTTGTTAGAGTCAAGTGTCCCCCCCCCCCCTGCCAACTAAATGGTTGGTTTTGGATATGTGAAAAAATTCATGGCAATAGTATATATAACGAAATTAAAAGGAAAACTATCACAGCTAAGTAGGCTTCACAAGTTAACGAGTAATAGTCGACCAACTTAAATTTGCAGTTGGAGAATTGACCGTAACGTATATCGATGTATGGGAGAGCATGTTTTTCAACTACAATGTTAAGAACCCTTCATTGTGCGTGGTCCGACATGCACTTGGCCGGTTTTTTATAATACAATAATAATATAAATACATTTTTTATGAATTAGATCGCCTTATTAATTTATTTAGAATAGGAAGTCATGTAGGTAGTGGTGGTGTAAGTGTGTGTAATGTCTGTGTACGAGAATGTGTGTGTAATGTTTATTGATTTATTTTTGGTGTAAACATTCTTCAATTGAATAGTAACAATTTTTTTAAAGGGAGGTTTTTAATTTATTGTTAAATGGAGCAAGCCTGGTTTCATTTTTAATCTTTTGTTCATTTTTAGTCGTACCTACTAAGTCACAATAATTAACTCGTGTATGTTTGTGCAGCTCTAAAGGGCAACCTTCCTCCAACTATAATGTGTATAATCATCCATTCACGAATTAACTATTATAAAACAGAAGTCTATAGACAGTCGTGAGTAGGCTGTGACCGTCGGGACTAGCCAATTAAGACGTTTTTATGGAGAAAAAAACACAGTTAATAATTTTATTTATCTTTTTCATTTCATAATCAACGTGTGCGATTAATTAAATCCTTGAACTCTTCAAACTTATGAACGGGTTTCACATTTCTTGGATTACCTACGTGTTTTGTTATTGTAGCTAATTAATTTTACATTATTTACAGCCCCTGAAGTAAAATTAGTTCTGAATGTGACTGAAACCAATTAAAACAAAGCGTAGCAATGGCAAATCTGTGTTTACCTACCTATAGTTACTGCTTAGATATTTGCCACCACGTGTTCGTGTATTGATTTCTTTACCTATTTTTTTATAAAAAAAAACCGGTTAAGAGCGAGTCGGACTCGTGCACCGAGGGTTCCGTACGTATATAATATGATGTTGATGATTTCTGAAAAACTGTGCTATTTAGAGACATTGTTTTATTTTTCCCATATTCTTTACATACACTTCTATCATATACAATTATTTCAGATTTTTATCTATTCGGAGATAAGGGGGGGAACGGTTTTTTTTTTTTTTAATTTTTCATCAAAAATCAAAAACCAAGCTGCCTAAAAAAAAACATTTGAGATTGCGCAAACAGCGTTATTTCATAAGATACCCCACATGCCCTAGTAGCCCCACTTCAATTTTTTAAGACCCCTTTCAGTCCCTTTTGCAAAAAAGATGCGGGAAGCGACTTTGTTTTATACTATGTAGTGACTAGCTGCGCCCTGTGGTTTCATCCGCATAAGTTTCAATCCCGTGGGAATTTTGGGATAAAAAGTATGCTATGACCTAATCCAATCCAGGTCTACTGGGGGCCTAAAATGGACGCTTTAGCAGAATCATAATAAGATCTGCGTACAATTCATACATCCCGTAATTCATCTGTTTGACAGCTGATATTTGACATTAGACTTCAATAGAGCAATTAATAATTTTTGGACTATTTTATGAAACTCCATACAAACTGTCAAAGAGATGAATTGCGGGATATTAATTGCACGCAGTTTCATATTATGATTCTGCCAAAGCGTTCATTTTAGGCCCCCTGATCTACCTATGTGCCGAATTTCATCCAAATCAATTCAGCCGTTTTAGCGTGAAATCGTAACAAACATACTCATTTTCGCATTTATAATATTAAATAAAAAATATTAAATAGGAAGGACAGGACATATTAAGTATGGATAAAGTTATGTTTTAGTTACACATCAGTGCAATCAAAAGGGCTTTGTTTACATAATTATGTTGTTTACACTTTATTAATACCATCAATACCTGGTTCCGTTTCAACACTAGTACTTCCGTAATTTTTGGGCAAAATAAAATATGTATTACCAAAACAAAAGTTGAATAAACGGACTACAATTTAATTAAATAATGGGTAGCTAATTTGATCAAACCAATTAAATTAAACAAAGATTCACGTCAACGTTTTCCAAAAAGATACCAATTTATTGTTTGTAAGTTTTATAAAACACAAAAAACTTGGGAAACCGGTTTAATTTTTTAAAAGATAATTAACTAATTTTGGAGGCAAGAACAACAATTAAATTATAGAGAAACAATTAATAGCGTACCATGGAGATTTCTGTGCCGCTACAAACAAATTCTGGCCGCACGTGCCGAGATGAGGCACTGTGTTTTCTCTTACGTCATTATGTCTGAGGAACATGCATTTCTCTGCGTAGTCTTGCGCCTGTTGCGCTGCGCCTGCGTGCCATGACTGAAAACCATATGACAAAATGATAACACAACAAAAAGTTACGTCGAAAGTACAAAAAAAAATACAAATTTTTATTGACAAAAAAAGGAAAAGGTGATGACAGACAGAAAAAAAAAAAACAGTGATCTTACATAAACACAAATGAGTTTATACATCACAGTATTTTGGTTTGATCATTGATCCCCAAACTCAGCAGGGCTTGTATCTTTTGGGGGTCGGAGTGCGATTAAGCAGGCAGAAATATATCAGTTTACGGGGCTAGTTTAGTAAAGCGTGTATTATTTTGTGTGTGTGTTTGTGTGAGTGTCTGTGAGGTGAATGTGTGAGAGAGGGATGTTGGTTGCTGGCACTTTGACTTGTTGACTAACGTTAGAGCAATGATTCTGTTTCGGTGTCTGTTAGTTCCAGAAACCATTTCTTTAGTACACTTTTTAGGCGAGCGGTTAAAAAGTCTTTAATACCCAGTGATTTGTAGACTTTGTTAAATGTGTGCAGGTGAGAGTAAGCTGGGCTTCGTCTGGCCAGAAGGGACTTCGCAGGTGGAGTTGGGATTCCGAACACACGCTTTGACAGGAGCTCACTATAGTCATCTCTTTTGGGGAGGGTCTTGTGACGATTGCAGTTACAATGAAAAGTTGCCTCACGCGGAAGTAGTATTCTTTGCGTTAAAAGTGTGCTAAACTTATAGCGTGGTATTGCACGTTTTTATGTACCTACTAGCTGCGCCCCGCGGTTTCACCCGCGTAAGTCTTGATCCCTTAGGAATATCGGGATAAAAAGTAGCCTATAAGTTAATCCAGGGTGTCAGCTACCTCCATACAAATTTTTATCAAAATTGGTCCCGCCGTTTGAGCATGAAGAAGTAACAAACTCACACACACACACACTCACAAACTTTCACCTTTATAATATTAGTGTGATGACATCACAAATATCGCGATAAGACGTCACTAAATAATCAATTTGTTAGGTGCAATTAGGTACGTAAATAAAAACAGGAGTTATGGACATAACCCGTGGTTATTTAAAAAAAAATCACGATCATTAAAACATCATAAACTCACGATGATAAAATATAAACTATTCTTGAAATAACTAACTAACGAAAGTGATTTGAGTGTTTCAATACGAGTATGGCGCCCGAGCACCAATTAAACCAATTTATTTGGCAATCGCGCCGGGCATAGGGTTAAATGAATCTACTTGAAAGAAGACCTCTTAAATGTGTTTTAATAGGCAGGTACACTTATCGACTAGCAGTACTCTGAAATATTATGTAACGATTCCCATTCGTACACTACATAGTGCAGAAGAATATGTGATGATACTAGCGTTAAGACGCAGATATGTGCCAGTGACCTTGGTGGCTTGTGGCTCGTGGACCTTGGACCGTGGTTAGCTTGCGTGTTCTGTAATGAGCTCAGGCAACGTGTCATACGTTCAGCCAGTAATAGGACTCGCCCATCAAGGAGCGCTGTCCTCAATTTGACGCATGATTCATTTATTATACACAAAACAAAAGGTATTTTAATAAAACGCGTATACTAAAAGATCAATAATTAAATTATCTTTATATTTTTTTATCCGCTTTAGACATAACTTTACAAATTAATTTCACTATGTAATATAAACATAATCAAAAATATTCACATATTAATTTATTAAGAAAACACTCTAATTTATTATATATTTTTTTCAAATCATTTACACTACTCGTTTAGACGTGATCTTCAGTATAAAATCATTAAAAGTCGGTTATCGTCCCCTTAGATGTGTTTTAATAGGCAGGTACACTTATCGACTAGCAGTACTCTGAAATAATATATTATGTAACGATTCCCATTCGTACACTACATAGTGCAGAAGAATAGGTGATGAATGACACTAGCCGTAAGTCATGACTAGAACCCCTTAAGAAGCATCATTATCTTTGCGAGAGTCCTGAAGAAGTGCAAAAAGGTTACCACATAAAAGTAGATAATAAGCGTTTAGGTTACCCTTTTCAGGAGAATTTCGTTTCAAGGGGATCTATAGACAGGCTTGCCTAGCTAGGATGTATATCTAAACTCAATTAAGATAGTTTAAGGGTACGATAACGGACTTTTAATGATTTTATACTGAAGATCACGTCTAAATGAGTAGTTTTAATGATTTCAGAAAAATATATGTTAAATTAGAGCATTTTCTCAATAATTTAATATGTGAATATTTTAGATTATGTCTATATTACATAGTGAAATTAATTTGTAAAGTTATGTCTAACGCGGATAAAAAACTGAGAATGGCACAAGATCTACCAAGCGTATTTTTCTGAAACCTTCACCAATTTAAATATAATTTAATTATTGATCTTTTAGTAAGTATACGTGTTTTATAAATATACCTTATATTTTGTGTATAATAAATTAATAATGCGTCAAATTGAGGACAGCGCTCCTTGATGGGCGAGTCCTATTACTGGCTGAACGTACGACGCGTTGCGTGAGCTCAGTACAGAACACGCAAGCTCACCACTCAAGGTCACTGGCATATATCTGCATCTTAAGGTTGACAATTCTCTCGAGATCTACTGTTTTCAGGTTGCGTATCCTCTACGACTTGAAGACGTACATTTACACCAATTAATGTGGTTCTTTTGATACAGAATCATGGATGATATCTAAGCCCTGAGCGAAACTGTGGAGAGATGTAGTATCCTGTAACCCAAAGATATCGGAGAACGCATGATCACTGAAGTTCCAGCTGAACCAACTGGCTTCAAGAATAATGTGCGATGGCATAATTTGCTCCAAAATGAGTGAAAGAGTCTGGAATCCTAAAAAAGAAGTTTTCAACAATATGTTGGGGCTAAGGACTGAAAAGATAACATTGTCTCTATAAAGATTCATTGCTATAGTCTAGTTTAGTTTATGTATTACTTTCTATCAATACTGATTTTTCTTTTTCCTGAACATTCTGTCATTACAGTTACAGATAGGTACAGTCAGCCTCAAAAAGATTAATACTTACATCGACAATAATTCATTTGATTGCCTACAATTTGTGTTCCATATTACTGTATCAAAATAATGGTAATCTGCTACAACCGATAAGCCTGGAATCCGACCCCAATAAAGTTCGGAAAAGGCTGGGCAGATGAATATTGTATCAATGTGTAGTTACAACTATGTAGGTACGGGGGCTAAAATGGACGCTTTGGCAGAATCTTCCATTAATCATATTAAAATTAGTAAAATGGTCACAAACTTACAATTCATAATATAATCTGGGGGCCTAAAATGGACGCTTTGGCAGAATCATAATATGATCTGCGTACAATTCATATCCCGCAATTCGTCTGTTTAACAGTTTTGTATTTATTTTCTTAAAATGGTCCACAAATTATGAATTGGTATAGTGAGTCTAATAACAAATAGCAGCTGCCAAACAGATGAATTGCGGGATGTATGAATTTTACGCAGATCATATTATGATTCTGCCAAAGCGTCCATTTTAGGCCCCATGTTCTGCGTACAATTCATATCCCACGATTCATCTGTTTGACAGTTTTATATGGAGATTCATAAAATAGTCCACAAATTATGAATTGCAATATTGAAGTCCAATGTCAAATAGCAGCTGTCAAACAGATGAATTGCGGGGTAAGATTTGTACGCAGATCGTATTCCTATGAATTGTCAGTTTGTGGCCATTTTACGAATTTTAATATGATTCTTATTATTATCATTATATGATTCTGCCAAAGCGTCCTTTTTAAGCCCCCAGAGTATATAGGTATTTCCTAGCTACCTATTAATACAATTTATTATGAAACAAAGATTGTTGTCAATTACATTAATTCTTGTCGATGTTATATCACCGTAAGTTTGTGAGTACCGTCAGGTGATGTTATAATCTATCTAGCGAGATTATACCATCGAAGAATTGTGAACTGTTACAATTTATAACGCATATTTTCGGCAGTTTATAATCTAACAATTTTAAATCGTCAAATTGTGAACGAACCTGCACATATCGACTGGGTTCATAATCTGTACGATTTTATCACCCGCAAAATTGTGAACCGTCCCTGATTCCAAGGTCTTGGCGGTAGCCGAATTGGTCGTAGTAACTAAGCCAGGGTACCCCGACCAAATAGGTTAGGTTAGAACTGTGACCAACCGCTTTTTCCAAGTTGGTCGCAGTTACTTGGCTATTAAGTCCTGTATTACAAAACGTCACTCAATACTCAAGCTTTATTTAAAACTAGTTTCAACCAATCAAATGGCTGAATCTAGTTTTATGTAATGCTTGAGTATTGAGTTGAGGGACGTTCTGTAATAGGTACGGGCCTTAGTATTAGCGCAAGGTGCGTTCGTCGCATGCAGGTTTGATACCAGGAGGCCTAAAATGGACGCTTTGGCGGAATCATAATATGATCTGCGTACAATTCATACGTCCCGCAATTCATCTGTTTGACAGTTGCTATTTGACATTAGACTTCAATAAAGCAGCAGAACAGCAGCGGCGGCGGCGGCGGTGCAGTATTTGTGGACCATTTTACGAAACTCCATAAAAAACTGTCAAACAGATAAATTGCGGGATTTGAATTGTATGCAGATCATATTATGATTCTGCCAAAGCGTTCATCTTAGGCCCTCTGTTCACAATTTGTCGGTTTGCCATGGATAGATTAAAAACTATCGAAAAATAATGCGTTATGGTAAACGGTTTGTTGCAGTTCACAATTTTTCGATAGTTTATAATCTATGAAAGATTAATATAAAACTAATAATGTTCTTAATCATACGGTGCAATTTTTCCATTCTGCTTAACATATTTAATAATTGTATGCGCAATCGTTGCACGTGTACATAAAAGTTTACCTATTAAGGGTCAGATAATCGCCGTTGCCCTTGGTCATACAAATGCACGTCGCGCTCACGCCGCGCAACCATTAACTTTCATAGGGAATATTTAGTTTTAGTAATGAAAATATGAATATTTGAAAAAAATCACAGGTAGAATTATAGATAATAAAACCTCTATTCATCCATGTATTCATCCAAAAAAAGAAACATCGAAATATCTTAAGTAGTTTGAAAGTAATATCGTTTTTTTATGCTATGGGTAGACATTACTTCCTGAATTTATTTCATAAAGTACCTAATAATATTTTAGTAGTTAAATAAAAGTACAATATTTAAATATTTACTTAAAGAATTGATGTGTATGCATTCTAGTTTAACATACATTTTTTTCATAACTAACTTGCATTATATGAAGGGGTAATAACAGATTTAAAAGTCACTAAAATCATATATCTGCGCCTTAAGCATTCTAATCATAAATGAGTACGTACCATTAACAGCATGTTCGCAGCACTGGGTCGTACTTTGGTGCGAAAGAAGTTATGATACAGCACTATTTTTCTTCGCACTACCGACCGTCGAGGATTTAAGGCATTGTCAGGTATTAAATGTGGTGGGAACGCTTCTGAAATTTTGCAAAACAACGTTTGTAAACCGATACGAAAACATTGACTCAAAATTATAAAAATCTACTACATAATCATTAATGGTAGATCAGATACGTGTTATAGGTACTCTACAGGACGTGCTAAAATAGATTGTCAATTTTTATTATTTTGTTTAATCCTTAAAAAAAACATGATAAAATAAAATACACTTACGTCTGTTACTCCAAGGTTTGTATGTTTCCAACTCAACAGCTATATTTAATAAGAGCAAAACTTGGACGAACAGTACGCCTCGTATGTACATGCTATAAAATTAAATAAGTCATGGTTAATGTTTTAATATAGGTAAATCACAACAATACTCCATCATGCTACATTTTTTTTAAATCTAATCAAACCGTGAATTTAATTTTTACCGACTCAAAACATTTAGTACCTATTGTTCTTCGCACATTAACTTTAATTAGTTCAAAATGGTCTTAATCAAACAATTTCAAAGGCAATGAACTGCTGCACTTTAATAAATCATCGCCAATTTAATTTATAAGCAGTGCGCAATTTTGCTAACTAGAGCACCAACGACCGATTCATTGTGCTGACGTTAATCAAAATTATCAAGCAACTATGACATTATATATGACTTCTAGTTATAAAAAAGAATATTATGGAATAATAAAACGCCAGTTTAATTATTTCGTTTGAGATATCAACGGTATGCGTTAATTTCAATTTAATAAAACAAGACAGTAAGTTACGATGCATGACAAAGTCACAGCTCTGTTTTTTAAATAAACTACAGCGTTAAGGCGAGAATTGACTAGTTTAGTACTTACTTTCCGAAGTTAATAATGCCACTGCTATTAATAATAAGATTTTTGTAATACAGATTTGTCTACATCACACTTCGAGGGTTGATCACACGAAACTGCTCCTCTTAACAAAGGTGACTGAAAACATTCTCACGACGAATATGTTTATTTGATTAGTCTCTTGAGAATTTTGATGGTTTAATAAATGTGTGGCAATCACAGCCGCACGTCGCGAACGCTTCAAATGAAATAAGCACAAGTCTATAGTTCCATACTGACCACGCCGCCGCGCCGCCGCGCCGCCAATACCAAATAAATGATCCTTGATAAATTGAGTTTCGCAGCTACCTAATAAAAAAAAATTACTGACAAGGCATGCACGATTGCAGAATATGTTCAACAGGGTTCTTTTGATTAAATGTGGACATTAAGTTTAAACACTAATTACGTACAGGTCATAAAATACCAGTATCTGAAAGACTAATTGAGGAAACCGACTACGATTGAGTGCATTTCGTGAATTGCATCTGCACATAGCGTTAGATGGAGTTAATTATCTGCGTCTTACTCGCACGCTTTAGGTATAACAATTCATTTTTAACGATAACCATCTTACTATATATTTTTATTTTTGTAATTTTGAAAAAAAAAACCGAATCTAGAAAAAAAACTTGAAAAATTGTTTGTTTTCATGATTTTTTTCTTCTCAGAACGAAATTTTTTTTTGCAAGTCTACCACTTTACCATACTAGGGTAAAGATGCCTATTATGAGATAGGCGCCAAATATGAGATAGCATGGTATTGGCTAAACTATTCACGGCAACCGCTTGGCGCTAGTGTCGCCCGAAGTGTCATAGCAACGATTTGGATTGTGTGACAGTGCGCGCCAGCCAGCGGCCATGATAGATCGTGGGCATGTGATTTTTTGTGAAGCAGAAAACATAAAGTTTGGCATTACATCTTTACGACGTATGTAACAACATGATTTTCGTGCTAAATGTTATAGATTTACGGTCATTATATCAATTATACGATCAATTTCACGATATGAGTGCGATATTACTGTGTCTTCTTTGTCAACAAAAAATAGGCAGCCATTTTGTGAAATTTCTGTGTGTTGTAATAAGAGATATGTTGGGGTTCCTTATATGAGGTATCCTTTTGAGAAGATCTTTATTTTTGTGACCTGTTTTTGTTGATTTTTTATATCTTTTAAATACACAAGTGCCTTTACAAAAATCAATGTCATATTATAAGACTGACATAGGTTAAGTCTATCTATGTTTATTAATTTAAGCGTAACTAATTAGTTTAATAACTTTATAAGATTAAGAAAAAGTTTTTGTTATTTCCTTTATTGTAAAGACTGAAGTTAGTCTATATTTATTTAAAAATGCAAATTAAAAATTTGATTAACAACCGTTTTTATTTGTCTGAACCTCAAACCCTAACATGAGATACTATCTCAAATTAGGAACCCCTCGTATCTCATATTATATTATTGCCTGCAACGCAATTTCTGACTTTTTCGTTTTATCTATCTATATCTAAAAATGTATTAAATATAGGACTAAATAACAATTATTTTTTCGAAGTACATTAAATTCCTGACTCAATATTGTAGCTAGTGGAGCTCCAACTGCGGAAACAAATTTTTTATAGTCAAAAATATAAATGGTATCCCATATTCGGCATCTTTACCCTACTCAATTAGTTGTATGAACCATTGGCCATTTAATATTGCTAGAATTATGAAGGAACTCTAAATGTACACCTCTACTTTATCTGTATGCATACAGTACTTTACCTACATATTATTATTATTATTTACAATTCGTAATATATTGTTAACATGTCTCCAACCAACTACATTACATTGTTGAGACTACGGAAGTACGGAACTCCACGGTGCACGGTTTGTACCAGCGCTTATGACCTTACAGTTTCAGTTATTTGAATTCAATGTATAATTGTGTAGGAAATCTTCCGGTTTGTACTTTTGGGAATAAACAGAAACATTGACTTCTATACCGACAACCTTCGACCATGTAGATCTTTTTCGATTATTTTGGATGGTTGAACTACAGAACTGAAACAATTTTATAGTCTTTAAGATAAGATAAGATAAAATTTATTTTTTTCTCTCACCACAATATTACAAAATACTTATTACATGGTACCTATCAGAGTCAGACAACATTTTAATATTGTGGGAGACTGGTGCCTAAATTAGTTGCCTGTATTTCAGGGGGCCTAAAATGGACGCTTTGGCAGAATCATAATATGAACTGCGTACAATTCGTATCCCGCAATTCATCTGTTTGACAGTTTTGTATGGAGTTTCGTAAAATGGTCCACAAATTATGAATTGCTTTAATGAAGTCTTACGTCAAATAGCAGCTGCCAAACAGATGAGTTGTGGGATGTATGAATTGTACGCAGATCATATTATGATTCTGCCAAAGCGTCCATTTTAAGCCCCCAGATCACCAGTAGGCTAATTGCGTAACACACTATCTGTAGGAATCGGTTTCAATTTGACAGTTCAACAACATTCATTGCGTTAGTTACGTTGTTGAGCAGACAAAGTTTTATAACTTACGAAGCAATGGATTAGCAATATACTTCAAAATCATTCCGATTCAAACTGTGTTACGCAATTAGGGTACAGGGGCCCAAGTCTGCTATTTTTATAAATTCAGTCATTCCAACACGATCCCATTGTCATTTTGCTGAAAGTTCGGAATCTGCTAAATTCATAATGGTCGATCATTGGTCGGTCAATGTTCTCGTAATAGAATTGTGTTATTATAATGGCATTGTCGTATTGCCGTTATTATAAAACCCATTAGTAGAAATGTCATTCATTTATCATTATGTACGAGATTACCAATAAATGCAATTTCTTTCAATGTAGTGTCAGTGGCCGACCATTGGAAAGTCATAATGACGCCATTATAATAGTAGATTACCAAACTTCTCAAAATCAACAATTATGAAATCAATGATCGACCATTCTGACACTATTGTAATAGCAGACTTGAGGCCCTGGTCTCTTTATCTGCGGTCGGTAGTTGGAGCGGACAGGGAGCGGGCGGAGGGACTTCTGGCTATGTAGTACGTAACAGCCGAATGGGTCGATCGATCGGACCGGAAAGTCCCGGCTGGCATTCGTGGATCTTTGACAGTCGTTACGGGTCGTCAGAATCCCGAAAGTCGGATAACCAGTCTTACCAATGCATACCGTATTACCCAGCAACTGGATTGTGGAGGTCAGGTAGGTAGTCGCTCCATGTAAAATACTGGTATTCAGCTGAATCCGGTTAGACTGGAAGCTGACCCCAACATGGTTGGGAAAAGGATAGGCAGATGATGATAATCTGCGGTCGATAGTTGTATGATAGAAGGGGGGAAAGGGCACGGTAGAACACATACTTATAGGTAACTGCGAGGGCTTTTTCAGATAAGCAATAATAAGCAAATTTTTGATGTGAAACATCTACAAGGTGTAACATAAATAACGCACAACCTCTTAAGGGGCCATTGCACTCATCATTATGAACAACTTTTACTATGGAACCAAACCGGAAATCGCAAAAAAAATGAGCTAAATTTATGTTCGAATAACTCGTCAAAATGTAGGGAAAAGCTGATTATTTTTCGCGATTTCAGGTTTGGTCCCATAGTAAAAGTTGTTCATAATGAAGAGTACCATGACCCCTTAAGAGGTTATGCGTTTATTCTGGGACATGTTGTATAGGCGCACGTAAAACCGATTGTTGGCGGGGCGACGCATGCCTCTTCGATGTGTGTTTTATATAGGTACGAGTATATGATCTGCTGTTCCCGCCCGTGTCCTCATTTGGGTGCAATGTACTTGACTTTTTACACAATCATTATCATATACTTAAATAAAAATTTAAAAAAATAAAATGCTTAAATGAAGCATGCCTTTTTGAGAAAAGCGTCAAGTCCAATATTTCTATGAGAAAATTTCCATAGAGTTGTTAAAGTGGATGCAAGTAAAGCACTGATATTTAGCTAGTTATGTGTGATAATATAACTTATCTCATTTGAAAATAATAAGTCGCTGTACGGCTTTTTAACGATGCATGAGCAATAGTCGATGAGGCAGAAAATGAAACGAATCTTGAACAAATGTAGATATTTGTGTATGTAATGTAAAATGTAACGGACATAAGTAACCATGATATGCATAGTATTAAAATATGAACATATGAGTCAGATACTTAGGTAATAGGTAATTCGGGCTGGTGTTCGCAACGCTACGTCAATGTGCGTATTTTGCGTACGCGTGGGAAAATCGGTTATTCGATCCACCCCAGCTCCTCAAGGAAGACCAGCAACGCCTTGGTGTTACCGTCAATCTCACGTAGGATACCTGCGTTACCGAAGCACTTTGCCCAGTAAGTAGCGACACCGGGCAGTTTAGCAGCACATGAGCTGCTGTCTCGTCGTCCTCCATGCAGGCCCTGCACAGCGGACTGTCTGTGACTCCTATGATAGAGAGGTGTTTATTAAATGACCCATGGCCAGTTATAATAATAATAATAATACCATTTATTTCAGGCGACATAGGCCCATAGAAAAATACCTTAACCTAAACATACATACTGTATATACTAGATTATGACTATGCTACTTTTGTGAGGCGGCCATCGATAGTAGGGAGTGCCACCCTCGTCTGCCTGCACTCACTATGGTCCAACCATAGTTTGTGATGATAGTCCCTGGTTCGTTTCCATACCAGAGTACGTAGGTACCCGAAGGAGAGTGGCGCAGGGGTTCAGGTCCCTCTGGTGCCATACTCAACCCCCTTTTGGTGAGTTCGTCAGCTGCATCGTTGCCTAGCAAACCGCTGTGTCTTTTGATCCATTGAATGGATACATTATTGAGGCTACCACCTGGTTGAGGCGCTGGTGGCACTCGTATACCAGCCCAGAGTCACTGTATGACTGTTTAGCACTTGCAAAACATTATATAATATTATGCGGTCTGAGAGTATGCGGATCGAGTGTTCCTTAACTTCCTGGCCATGATGGCTGGATTCAGATACTTACGTTGACTTTGTAACTGAAATAAAATAAATACCTATGCATACATATATACATATACAGGTACATATAATATGTATTAGGTACATATAATATGCGCATGATTTTACAGCAGATACTGAAGTACTACCTACTTATAAGACTTCGAGTTTTAGCACAGGGTCGATTAGACTTATTATATAAACTCGGAACCGAAACCCAAATTTTTAGGAGAAATCATTTGGTCGCTGTGTTGACCAATTCCTATGGGCAGTTGTTGCTGTGCTGTAGTTATCGAGTAATCTAAGAAATATCTTGTTTTTCATTAGGTAGGTACAGCTGAAAATCTTAGTGCCCTAAGCATCGTCTAGATTGTGTAGTCCCAGTCATATCTGTTTAAAATTTATGAAAACTTGACTGACTCATTGTTTAAATTTTCTGAAAATCGTCTACTTATACAATGTTTATAAATATGTGAGCACCATGTATCTATCACATAATTAATATATCTGTAATTGCTTAATTTTAAATTATTTTTTCAACTCATTTGCTCAAAAAATGCATTTACGAAGCCTGTATACTTTGTTCGAAAGTTAAAAATTACGCACCATACAACGGAACGGGCGGTAAAATAGGTACTCTCACCTAAGTACATGTTTTACCGCCCGCTTCGATGTACAGCGCCGTGCGTATCCTTTACGGTTTTTTTTTAATTACCATAAAAATTATATAAGAATTCCACCAAGGAGTTTCAAATTACGATAAATAATCTGAATGATCGAACCTCCTTGGAAGCGCTTTTGCTCAATATGTTTATCTCACTTTATTATTACAGAGAAAATGAGACGAAAGTTGTAGTACCTACTAATTTTCGCCATGTGCACGTGGCGCCATTTGCAAATTCGCGCCATTTTCATATTAGAAATGTCAAAGATTGTTGCGACTTTCCGACTGATATTTACAAAATAATAACATGGGTTCAAGCGAGGAATCCGATATTGATATGGAATCTACTGCACCTGATATCTTGAATGAGCTGCCAAAATCGTGAGTGCTATTTAATGATTTACAATAATTTTATATCATGGAAGACTCGAAGAAATACTCAATCATTCTCTTAAAATGTTTTGATGGCTTATTTTATAACCTATTGTATTGTTTTCTCGCAAATGTGTTGAAAAATGTTGTATGACACACGCGCGGAAATTGGTATTTACAAACTCGTGACTATGGTAATCCCTCGACTTCGTCTCGGGCTTACATTCGTCTACTCGTTTGTAAAGACCGACTTACCGCCCTAATATCATAAATAACTATTACCTATTGCGATGTAGTGATTTTATTGTACGTGCGTCGTCTTCACATAATATAATTATATAATTAATGTATGAAAAATGTTGTAAAACATTTTAAAGAAGTAACGGTGGAGTTCGCCCAATCTTCTCCATACGAAACTATCTTTTGGAAGGGGCGACTGGAATCACTTCTATAAATCTGTAAATTTTGACGTTTGAAACTGACATAAACGTGACTATTTGTTATAAATGATTTTACTTTGACTTTATCTACGCCTATTTTCAATGTAAAGTTTTAACTGAAAACTCCCAGGTGACAATATTACGTAGCTCGATTTAATGGCGACAATTACAATGACATAACTTTGCTATCTTTACTGCGCGAGGTTATCTGAGCAGTGATATGTTTACTATTGAGGACCATTTGCGTTAATGTTTCATGGTTATCCAGGTAGTACGACCTAGGTTACACTAGGTACGATGGTGCTTTTATGGGGTGTAATTTTGTCATTTATAAAACTGATATAGTCTGTATATTTTGTGTGGATCGTGTGTAGTACTTACACCAAACGCCTGCTATTAGTTTGCTTTATGTATTGCTATCATTATTAATGCCATCATTAAAAAAACTTTTAACAAAAAAAAAAACATTACAAAGTGTAAAATCACTTTGATTTTGGAAGTCGGAAGAAGAAGGTAGTAGTTTTTTGCCACCAACTTCCGAAATTAGTTAGGTATTTTTCACTTTGTAGTGTTTTTTGGAAGTCATATTGTTTTTTTAATTGCGAAGCGATTATGCCAGACTCGTAGTTTTACAAAATATTCTAATAACTAAGATCTTAACTTATTTAACTTCAAGTCATCATCATCATCATCATTTCAGCCGAAAGACGTCCACTGCTGGACATAGGCTTCCCCCAAAAGGACGGGGGGGGGGGGGGTTGTCATAATCGCCACGCTTGGCGAGCGGGTTGACGATCGCAGTATGGCGTTAAAATGCATAGAAAACGCTGCAGCCATTCTCTAGTAAGTCCCTTAGTCGCCTTTTACGACACCCACGGGAAGAAATAGGGTGGTGGTATTCTTTACGTCCGGCACCACACGGGACTAAAACATCAAAATTACCTTCATGTAAGTTTCCTGTGATCATGTTCGAAACACAATACTGCGCTCCAAAACAAAGATAGCTGACGTGGCTCAAAAGGCTGCCCAACTTAAATGGGACTGGGCAGGACATGTCTGCCGCATGCCGGACGAACTGTGGGCCCAAATGGCACAGAATTGGTGCCCTGAAACAGTGCGACGGGGTCGCGGCAGACCACTTAGGAGATGGCGGGACGAATTGGATAGGTTCCGGCAAAACTGAAAGGAGGACGCGCGGGCTCGTGAAGGATGGAAGGACTGGAGGGAGGCCATTTGCCAGCAGTGGGACAGCGTAGACTAGAGAAAAAAAAAAGAAAAGTTTCCTGAGAATCGGCTTATTTTGACTCCCTGCCGTGCTGGAACTCAAATGGGAATAGTTCTCCCGCTGCCATGAGGTCACAGGTGGTTCTGTAGGTGCCATGGCAAGACATTTCAGCAACGTATTTACGCTTCGAACCATAAACTGCTCCTGACCGCTCCTGGGTGAAAGGTAGAAACCTTTCTCAGATGTTAGACACGTGGCGCACAATGCTGTCTCGAATTTGAGAAGCCATGGCCACGTTACTGTTCACCAAATAGGATAGAGATGAAATTGAGCATGCGCCATCGCCAGGGATATTTACTATTCGGCAAAGAATTTGCACTCCATTAGAAGTGATAATAATTTGACTATCCATTTTAATTATACAATGCTCACGACCAGTAAGTAACGTATAAAATATTACTTGAACGTAATTTTCTTTATACTTAGCTACTTTTTTACAACCCTTACAACACCAGCCTAAACCAAAGTTACTGAACAATAAAATTAAAATACGAACTTAGGTATTCAAGGACACTTTTTCTAGTAAGAACGACTAATACTAAAAACTATTATAGTAACCACAGTGTGAAATACCTACACAATAACTAATTCGCAAAGAAATAGAAATAACAAAATTCCAACCAGGCAATAGGTAAGAACTTTTTTTATACGTCCATGGTAAGAACACAATATTATTATCACAATAAAACGAACACTTAAACGACGATGAAAAATATTTCAATGCAAATTAGTAAGAAGATAGTAATAACAAAATATCGCAGAACAGAAATTTTGGCAAAAATAGCTTGAACGTGTATCGCTTAGGTAACCTCGGGTTTTACAGTATTCTGTATTCTGTGATTGATACGTGAGTTCGTTTTTTGAAACGATTGGCTTGCAAGTCGCGACATTTTTTTTAAACATTGTGAAGCTTTCCCCTTGGCATTCTCGACTTTATTGCTATAACTGCAAAGTTCAAATTATCTGAATACCAATTAGAACCTCATTTCATTATCTTTTAGCAGACGCCTGCATACTGAAAAATACTGGCCACGTATAAATAGGCATAAAAACTTTAGAACGTTATCACGCCTGCATATATATTACTGAAACATACTGGCCACCTAGAAATTGGCATTTGGCAAAAACTAAAGATAAATAAACTTCAAGGAACTTCCAAATTCTTATTTCAATGTAAAATATGCATTAACGCGTTGTCGTAAAATTCAATTTGGATCTTTATCGGCTTCCGAATTCTAATTTCAATGTAAAGTATGCAATAACGCGTTGCCGTAAGATTCAATTTGGATCTTAAGGGCCCCTTTTCCCGAAAGTTTAGGCATGAGACAGCTTGCGCCCGCGTTCCACAGGAGCAGTCGCGATAGCACTATAGCACTGGCGTGGTGCGCGCTAGCCGTTTTTCACGTATTTATTTAATATAAAAAAAAATAAGTGCCATATTATAAATCTATCCAATAATACTCGTATCCCTGTTAAACCCGATTAGTAAATGAAATGTTACATTTTCATAAAAATTGCGTTCCCCCAAGTCTCATACAACTTAAAATACTTTCAAAATCGACTTTACTTCTGATTTTTATTTTATCAAGTAAAATGTTAAATATCGTGTTTTTAACCAAAAAAGTCACTAGATCAAACAATATATTAAACAAATATATTTTTTTACGAATTTAAATATGGTGATTTCTCTGAAAACAACTCGATCTAGAAACGTAAATTTCAGAAAAGGGGCCCTTAACTGGATTTGGAACTTTTTTCATACAAACATTAAACACCCTTATTTACACCCATAACGGTTAAATTTCGTAAAACCGTTTCTTAGTGAGTACCTAGAAGCCGATAGGAACAATCAGGCCAACATTCATGTCTCTAACTTTAAAAACCTAGGACTTTCATACAAACTTTGACACCCCTTTTCAACCCCTTGGGGTGCGAATTTAAGAAAATTCTTTCTTAGTGCGCGCCTGCACCCCATAGAGAGTGCTTGTGCCAAATTTTAGACCTCACGGCCCGTAGTTTCCGAGATTACGTGATGAGTGGTCAGTGAGTGGACTTCTCTTTTTTATGAGTACATTATGAACGGCCAAAGTTCAGGTAAAAACTAATATAGTGCACAAGATACATTAGTTCATATTTCAAAGAAAGATGTGTTACAACGTTCGAGTCGAGTCGAGAAAATTACGTACGAGCGTTTGTATGAAAAGTATGAAGGGTTGGCCGCTCTTAAACGTTATTCAAAGGCTCCCGCAGACAGGCGCGAGGCGACACTAGTAGCACAATTTCTATGAAAACTTCATGGGCAGACTCGCGCTTCCAGTCACGCCCGCAATATTGCGCCAATTTGTACGAGCCTTAACACTTTAAAAGCCTTTGGGGTTTCCCATCGGCAAAATGACGAACTTCCATTTTTCATCCCCTATTTAACCCCTTTAGGGAATTAATTTCCAAATATTATCTTCCCCTATCTCACTTTCGTTGTTTTTAAGGAATTTTTATGCCAAAATTTCATGCCTCTTGACCTAGCGGTTTTGGCTGTGCGTAGCTTGTTAGCGAATTATATAAAAAAACTAATTAGGTAACAGTGATTTATGATGGATTGATGAATACTTCTTAAATCGGAAGTGTTTGCCCAGGTATATATTCATTATTTGAGTTGATTGACCACGGGTCAAGGTTCCACACACATTTATTTACTGTGTTATTTTTATAATCGTGACCTACTGTAATATACCTACCTATACGAGTATTACAGTACAACTGTGTAAGTAGTAACTTTGCTTAGGTAGGCATGATTTCATTCTATTTTAAATCATGAAGATGTACGTAAGTAGGTAGCTGGAATTCCTAAGCATAACATAGAACAGCAATGAAAACAGTGATTGCTGAGAATTCCTGCTCTATTTCTGGTAGAGGCCTAGGTAATAAGCTAAGCTAAGACTTGTAAGGCCTACACTCTCGTCCCATACCTATTAACACTGTTATTTGTAAATAATTAAGTATTGTAGAAGCCAATTATTTTTAAAAGAGTAACCGTGGAGTCCGTGGAGTTTCTTGCCGGCTCTTCTCCATAGGAAATCACCAATTGGAACCTTGCACCTAGCTTCTAACGTTTATAAGTGCTCATGTAGGTTTATGTGAAATAAAATATTTTGATTTTGATTAAGAGCCCATGTAACGTGCCTTGCCAAAATCCCCCTGCAAGTGCTGATGTTAACAACGGGGTGCTTTAAGTGAGGTAAGAATCCCACACAATATAGTCTCTTCCTCCGGCCAAAGGCCATTCAAAGTGACCCGAACAAAGAAAAATAAAACATGTACACAGGGATATGATGGATATCGACACCTAAACCTGATTAAAAAATAAAGTTTTCTTAGTTTGGGTCATCAACCGCCAGTTGTGTAATCACTTAAAATATCAGTGAAAAATCAGTTTTTTTTTGTGTATACATCACAGACGTAATGGGTATCGATATCTCAACACTATAAAACAGATTTCATCAACTCACACTTCAAGTAACAACACGACAAGCGGTAAGACCCCTAACAAAAACAAAAAAAACATCAAACCTTTTTTGTTTTTATTTTGTCATGTTTAGATACCTATCTATATCCATCACGTCTGCGAAGTTTTGCTAGCTACAAATTGACCCTGTATACATCTACAGCGTGCCGCTTTAGTGGCGACGTTAATTTAATACACCTCACGTTCACACCTTCATGTTTCCTTTTTATCAAGATATTTTAATTTTATTAAACGTTATTATTTATTGACTTATTAGTAATTTTCTAAATAGCATTTTGTAGCAACCTGTACATAAGGAACTGTAGTGCAGAGGTCATTTGGCGGGGATCGGACATCGCATCAATGAAATTAAAACGAATAACGTGCAAAGAGTAGGCGAATTGAAGGAATGGGAGAGCTTTAATATTTAGTTAGTTTTTTAGTTAGTTTTTTTTTTCATCTTCATGAACAACAGTACGGTTTCACCAAAGGGCAATGTACCACTGACGCCAGTGTTTGCCTAATAAAGAACATTTTTAACGCCTGGGAGGAAGCACAAGATGCCATTGGAATCTTTTGCGACCTTTCTAAGGCCTTCGATTGCGTAAACCATGAGACACTTTTGCTGAAACTAGAGCACTATGGGATTAGGAATACAGCTCTTGATTTACTAAGATCATACCTGAAAGATAGAAAGGTTAAAGTTCAAGTGAATGGCGTAAACTCATTGGGGTCGAAATGGCAATGGGCGTTCCTCATGGTTCAATATGGGGTCCATTTCTCTTTTTAGTTTATATTAACGATTTACCCCAAAATTACTTCAAGATCAACCGAAGATGGTGTTATTTGCAGATGACACATCATTGATATTGAAAATAGACCGACGGTCACAAAATCTTGACGACGTGAATAACTCTATTCTTCAGGTCCAAGATTGGTTTACGGTAAATAATTTGGTACTAAATAAAGAAAAAACTAAATGCATTCGATTTAAATTACCTAATGTTAGAAGTAGTGAATGTGATATCATATTGAATGGAGCAAAACTGGAATTTATTTCTTCTTCTTCTTCTTTCTTTTTTAAAAACGTTCCCCACACAAGGAATTTCTCAAACAAAAAATCATACCAATTCAAATCAAATCAATTTCTCATTATTTTTATTAATCAAACGGTTTTCCTAGGAATCGTTCTAGACGAGAAACTACAATGGGGACCACATATAACATCTCTTGCGGGGCGGCTAAGCTTATGCTGTTAGAAAGATAAGACAGTTAACAGATGTAGAAAGCGCGTTTGGTCTATTTTAGCTACTTCCACAGCATTATGTCGTATGGCATTTTACTGTGGGGTCGGGCTGCTGACATTGAGTCCATCTTTATTTTGCAAAAGAGAGCTGTCAGAGCAATTTATAATCTACGTCGTCGTTTATAATTGTCGTCGTACATCTTTTTAATAAAATAAGTGATAGTCATAATTTTAATACCAGAAATAAAGATAAAATACATCAACCATTTTTCAGATTATCTAAAGTATCATCTTTTATGGGGTATTGTGATAAATGTTACAACAAAATACCTTGTGATATATTGCAACTCATATTAAAAGAACACTTTGTAAACAAGCATATTACAAATTAGAGGATTTTAACCAAGATAAGAATGCTTGGAAACATGCTGGTCCAGCTCCATAGGACAATCTAGAGTCTAGACAAAATTAAACAGGTTGCTATTTTAATTGTATAATTTATTACTTTTATGACATTTATATTAAATTCTGTGATTACAATGCAATTAACTCAAATTGATATTGTTATTTTTTAGGAAAACGTATCTTTTTTTTACAATGTTTTTAAATATGTGAGCACCATGTATCTATCACATAGGTAATTAATTTATCTGTCATTGCTTCATTCTTAACACTTTTATTACCTATTGTGGTATAGTAATTTTATTCTAGGTGCATCGTCTTCACATATAATTATATAATTAATGTACCTATAAAAATATTGTACAAGATTTTAAAAGAGTAACGGTGGAGTTTCTTGCCAATTCTTCCCCATACGAAACTACATTTCGGAAGAGGCGACTAGAATTAATTTTATTTTTTTGTAAATATTGACGTTCAAAAATGCCCTAAATGTGCCTATTTGAAATAAACAATTTGACTTTGAAAATTTAAATTAAAATTTTTCAATGTACGAATTATTTTATCTTAATATATTTCTTATGATTACTGATCACTAGACCTACCCGTGTGTTAAATTCATGTCGCCATTGTAGCAGCACGTTGTATAAGGTACCATCATTTTATTAAATCGGCATTGGTTGGCGACGGCGCGGCGCAACTAAATTAACACTGAACCACAGTCCCATTCTGATTACTTTTATGAACCGAGACGATCACACGTTACGTTGTTGATTATTTAATAACAGTCAGTAGGCACTTAGTTATTAAATGCTAGGCCTCCTTTAAGTACAGACTTGTTTACGTTAAGGCTTGTAAAAATGTAAACGATTCAATTGAAATAGGCCTACCTATTTCAATGAATTCTTTACTTACATAAACACTATGAACAGCTGGTTAAATTCCAATTTTATGCATCCTGACGTTTCATATTTTTATTCAATACTAGCTGCGCCCCGCGGGTTCACCCGCGTAAGTCTCGATCCCGTGGGGATATAGGGATAAAAAGTAGCCTATATGTTAATCCAGGGTGTCAGCTACCTCGATACAAAATGTTATCAAAATTGGTCTAGCCGTTTTTACGTGAAAGAGTAAGAAACATCCATCCATCCATCCATCCATACTTACAAACTTTCGCGTTTATAATACTAAGTAGGATTATTACAACCAACACGTGGGGCTAGGGGTACGGGTTGAAGAAGAAAGAAGGAAAGGAAGAGATGTCAGCACCAACTGACGGGGTCCGTCAGGACCAATGCCTGCCAGGGTTGCGAGTTTGTCCGAAAGGGATATCGTGGCCCTGGCACACAGGCAAATGAAGGAACACGGGTGGGTTTTAGTCAGTAAGAGTCTGACACGCCCTCCCGCTCTGCCCAGAGCGGGAGAAGTTATTTGATAATTTCCCACCCAAAAAAAAAAAAAAAAAAAAAAGGGTTACGGGTTTACAAATTAACACTTTCACTGTCCCAAGGTACTTAATTGGTAATGCTTTCACCATACGTCCAATAATAATATTGCATTCTGATATTTTTAAGGTCATTTACTATTCTACGATAGCAAAATTCGTCTATCACCCCCAGATAACCATACCATTACAACTTACAATATCATTTTCAAAAATCACGTCATGCACGGACGTATAGGGTTACGTCTTCAGTGCATTACATGTAATGCATGACCAGTGAGTGTTAGACTGATAGGTCCATAATGAGGCTGATGGATGAGTGCTAAAGAAAAACATTTTCCAATGCATTAGTGCAATACACATAAATCGACTGCTGAACTCGCCGACAGATCGAAACCATACCGCATACGCAACCATAATCATAAACAGACATAATGTAAAATGAATAGGTACTTAAAAAAAACAAACCTACATGAAAAAATATAATTTATCCCAAAACAAACTTAACATTGTAGTTAAAAAGTGAAAAACGTGTTCTCCCATACATCTATGACGCCACGGTCAATTTTCCAACTGCAAATGTAAGTTTTTAGTCAGGAAAAAAAAGTTTTAAGTGATATAACTACAAATTAACGAGTTTCGGACTTTTTCCTTTACTTATGCTATGAGACCTTGACCTTCCTTCTTGCCAAATTTCATGGTCCTAGGTCAACGGGAACTACCATAAAAGTTTTGATTTATTTGCGAGTATCAAAACATGTCGCATAAATGGCCGTATTTTTTTATTGTGTTGACATAGAAGCTTGATTTTTTTAGAGCAACAAGGGCCCGTAGAATTACGTATTTGATATAAATTTCAACTTGATCTTGAATCTGTCAAGACCCTTTTTCTCAGTAACTCGAGGAGGGATTGACAGACAGACAGACAAACAACGAAGCGATCTTAATATAGGGGTGTACTGTGTTTTGTTTAATTTTATTGAAACTATCGCAGGCTGTTAAACCATAAATAAAGGAAAACAAATTGTATTCAAAACACAAGCGTTTAACCCGAGTCAATAATAAACAAAGGGTTCCGTTTTTTGCCTTTTGAGGTACGGAACCCTAAAAATTAACAAAATCCAACTCCCTATCCAACTTAAGGGTAAGAACTAAAGTCTCAGAATCTCCATCCCAGTTAGCCTTAGATCGATCAGGGTTGACGTCATGTGGAAGGGGCAGCTTCAAAGAATATTGCGAAGATGTCACCGTGACAGTGCTGGTATCTACGACTAAGTCCACATTTTCCTTTTTATCTCCTGGCATTTTTATTCTGAGGATAAGATTCTCGCAGCTAGCTGACCCTGGTGTTTTTGGGCCAATCTGTAATAACCAAAAAAGCTCAATTAATGTACCTAACTATTTAGATACGATTTGTATGTTTACCGTGCTGTATGACCTATAAGTAAATCCATTAAGTTTTTGCTAGACCGTTTTTAAATACAATACACGAACACGTTGCTATTTTAAAGTTTTATTTATTGTTGAATAAGTTTAATAAGACACAGTTAAACCTTTTAAGACGGAGATATATGCCAGTGACCTTGAGTAGTTAGCTTGCGTGTTCTGTACTGAGCTCACGCAACGCGTCGTACGTTCAGCCAGTAATAGGACTCGCCCATCAAGGAGCGCTGTCCCGAATTTGACGCATTATTCATTTATTATACACAAAACAAAGGTATTTAAAAAAAACGCGTATACTAAAAGATCAATAATTAAATTATCTTTAAATTGGTGAAAGTTTCAGAAAAATACGCTTGGTAGATTTTTCACCATGCTCAGTTTTTTATCTGCGTAGACATAACTTTACAAATTAGTTTCACTATGTAATTAAAACATAATCTAAAATTTTCACATATTAAGTTATTGAGAAAATGCTCTAATTTAACATATATTTTTTTCAAATCATTAACACTACTCGTTTAGACGTGATCTTCAGTATAAAATCATTAAAAGTCAGTTATCGTCGCCTTAAGAGCGTTTATGACGTACGGTACGGCATTACATTCATACTTTCAAGCCCTTGTTTTTCGATATGACTAAACCGATTTTAATGGTATATGTCTTACTAATTACTATTGGTAGGTACGCCGTACGCCGAACGTACGTATCACGCCTACAAATAATGCAAGTATACGTAAAGTTATGAGCATATGAGCGTTTACGACGTACCTACATTTCATACAAACTTTCAAGCCCTTGTTTTTCGAAATTACTGAACCGATTTTAATTAAACTTCATACGCATAAGCATAAAATAAAATAAAATAATCCATTGTGGATTATTTTTTGTTTTTTTTAATATTTTTTTTGAAAACACACCTTCTTGCGTCAAAAATCCGCCGTTTCGATTTTTACAAATTTTAATATATACTCGAGCAATAAAGACGAATCTAACGACATATCATTCATCAAAATCGGTTAAGCCGTTTAGTAGTTACGTTACGAGGGAACATAGGGACGGACATACATACATACATACAGGTCAAACACATAACCCTCCTTTTTTGGCTTCGCCGCAGTCGGGTAAAAAATAACTAAGCAAATTATGTTTATTCTTTATTTAAATAAATCTAATGCAATCAAGCGAAGATTAACGTATTTACACTAAAAATACGCATTTCGAAAATCTCACGTGAGATTAGGGCGGGGGATGGTGTCGAGTCAAATCTCACCAAGTGGGGGACGAAAAATCACCAAAATCGCCTCACGTGTTTTAATGGACGCCCTCTAGGTTGTAGCTAGCTAGGTCCTTCTTACCTGAAGATACACGTCTTCGGCGGAGACAGACTGTTGATAGTTCATGGTATACTCAGGAGTCTTAAGTTCTCCTAAGCCCATACCAGCCTTTCCTAAGTTCTCCATCTCTTTTGTCTCCTGCTCCTCATATTCTTCAATAGTTTTTGGAGTCTTCGCATTTTCGGATGGTGGAATTTTGCCTCTCGTTGAACTTATGTCAAACCCTAAGAAATACAAACATAGATAGAATTTTGGACTGCTTAAAAATATCTATCTACTTACTTATTATTAGAAAAGTACCCACCCATGCTGCCTTTTTCGGGTAGGTAGGTAGGTACCTAGGTAGTAGGTATGTAACTATAATAAAGACACTTTTAGGGTTGATACTTGCTACAGAAAAGTTTTTCCGGTGCCATGGACGTATAAAAAAAGTTCTGGTGCCTATCTTCCACCGGAAAAACCTTAAACGTGTGTACTCTGAGTCTGTTTACCTACCTAAGTAGAAGCAGGAAGACAGCCGTAACTCCTGCGCAAGATGAGTTCGAAGCAAAAGGAGAAGTTAAAATTACCTAGATAACCTATTTTTTACGCCAAGCTTCATAGGTAAATGGCACGATGCGTAAACTCCAAAAACCAGCCAAGTGCGGGTCGGACCACGCCCAATGAAGGGTTCCGTAGTTGGGATCTCAAAAACTATTATCGTTTAGAAACATCTTTGGTAAGCTTTTTAATTATAAGATCCAACAAAACATCTTAGGTAAGCTTTTTAATTATAGAATCCAACAAAACTCCTCATGCTCATGTGCATTGAAATACACTAGGTACTACCTACGTCATTGTTTAGCGGTGCACAGTGCACATAGGCCACCACCTTTTCATAGAATAGTTGTTGTTGTTTTTGTGATTGCTAAGTAAATATATTATAAATATAATAAATTATATTTTCATCGATACCTAGAGGTAACGCAAACAATCTCCGAGAAAAAAACATCCGTGTAGCATCCGTACAGAGTTACAGACCGACGATGATGTCATGTCTTGACAAAATTATAAGTGTACCATTTTAGCCATTTCGTTACGGAACCCTAACAATATATCCCTATTGTTGCTGTCGCGCAGTCGGGTAAAAAATTAAGTAGGTACTTAGGTGAAACTTAGAAAAGGCACCTGCAGATGGCAAGTCGTCTCCTTGAAGAATTTCTGGTTCAGGTGGTCTCAACAGATTCACGAGATTTTCCATAGTAGCCGGTGTGAACTCCATTTTGATCCTTTACGACTGTACACGAAATACCTACACCGCAAAACAATTTGAACAACTGCTACACAATGCAAAATAATAATAATTGATTTAAGGATATTGTATGTTTCGTTCGTTTAATCAATGCAGTTGCCAACACAGAGTACATTGTTTAAAGAAGGTTGCCAACGTCTTCCGTTGCTAGGATTCCGATCATAGATTATACATTTATTTATATAATACCGATCACAGATACCGTCCCTAAGGTTTCCCGTTTCTCACACAGAGGACTGATTCCCCACAGACAGGTTCAGAAACGATTTTGTTAAGGAGGTGGTAACTATATACGTAGTTACGTTACAATAATATGTCCAACCTAGGAATCGAACTCCACGCTCAAACACCAAGAAGACAAAAGTCTGCAAGGCCTCAATATAATTATGCCGTTGGTGTGGTGTCGTTTTGTTTGCTTGATCGCACTGTCGTCGCACCGTGAACACCGTCGTCGTTAGTCCATTGAGTACAATTTAGAATCTAGTAGCTGTACAATAAAACTTGTTCAGCTGTTACTGTACTTAGCGCCATCTACCAATACGATTCGGAACTTTAGATTTGTTAAATGATAAGTGCAAAGTAAAAAAAAATACACGCGAAAAAAAATCTGCTGTTCCTAACATTCATGTTCGAATAACTCGTCAAAATGTAGGGAACACCTGATTTTTTTGTCGACATTTGAGGTTGGTCCCATAATAAAAGTTGTTAATAATGATGAGTACAATGACCCCTTAAGAGGTTGTGCGTTAATTCTGGGACATGTTGTATACAGGGTGGATTTTTGAGATGGGGCGCAGTAACGGCAGCTACTTACCTCAACCGTTGCGGCGTTGTAGCTACAGGAAAACGGTCTTACGAGACTGTCCTTAACTTTTTGAGAAATGTTGATCTAAATTCACAGATTTTGAAAGAATGTAGACAGCAGGGAAAATGGGCAATTTTCACAAAAACTTTTTTTTATGCCAATCGATCCTCTGTAATGGATCAAAAACCTGTATTGAACCAAATGAGGTTTGAGTACTAGAAAATTCATAAATCGCAAAAAACTTTTCCCATACATTTCGTAGGAAATGAGACTCGAACTAAAATGTTTTACCATCGATAAACTGAAGAAAAAAGACTGATCGAAAAACAATAAAAAAAAAAAATCCCGACTGCGTAAAAAGTGAACTAAAAAAAGATGGAAACGAGATTTATTTAACAATACCATAAACAATCTCATGCAGTCGGAGGCATGACCTATTGCCTCCGACTGCTATCTAGATTCTGTTTTCAAAGCAAATTAAATTTTATTATGACACATATTCGTTCGAAATTCGAAGTTTATTATTTTATGTTTATTTTTAGCCAGTCTTTATTGTAGCGCTCCATCTATCCATCATAAAAAAACTAAGTTGGAGTCTCATTTCCTACTAAATGTAGGGAAAAAGTTTTTTGCGATTTATGACTATTCTAGTACTCAAACCTCAGTTGGCCCGATAGAGGTTTTTGATCCATACAAGAAACAGGATCGAATAGCATAAAAAAAAGATTTTGTGAAAATTGCCTATTTTCCTGCAGACAGTAAATTTTTGTCAAAATCTGTGAATAGCTGCCCTTACTGCCCCATCTCAAAAATCCACCCTGTATATTGTTCATGACAAAACTTATATATTATAGCTTTTTGTTTCTTGTGCCTACATAAAGATGAAATACAATGTCAATATTTCATGGAATAAAATATTAGTAAGTATCCATAATATAAACAATACTGTTGACATGTTGTAGTATGTTCATAATTTAAAAACATTATTAACTTGAAGTTAAGAACTTAGATAGCTCTGCTACAAACTAGGGCTCACTATCAAATTATACTAAAGTATGATTAAAATAATAGTTACAAAAACATTTAGTTGTATTTTATTACAATTATTAGGGTTAATGCACTATTATACATCTAATGCATCAAAATTTGCAAATAACACATGAAGAGATTTAAGGGAAGCCATCATCATCCTCTTCTGCCATCTCCTTAGCCAGCTCCAAATCCTGTTGTTCTCTCTCACGTCTCTCTTCAGCACTCTCCAGTTCCTTCCCATATGATTTTGGTGGGTACCTCATAGCCTTGACACTCTGGTTGTGCAAGTCCAAACAAAATGAAATGCGTTGGTGGAAGGCAAGCTGTGGCTCCCTTGTGCAGTAGAGATCAGAACTCTCCTTGTTACTCATGTATCCCTTTTCGGGGTCAAGGGTAGCCTCAATAACTCCATCTCGGATAGCTTTAGCCACAATAAATTCTGCATCTTCAGCCGAGTCTAGGCCTAGTTTCCTAGCTATATCTTTAGGAGAGATACGTGAGTATGAAAGTCCAATCGAGCGGATAGCAGTTTTAATAACATTCTGCCTGAGGCGAAGAATCAATGTGAAAGTGTGATCAATACGGAACTGGGGGCCAAAGTTCTCAAGGACTTCCCCAAATCTCTGCAAGTTTCCAAGTCTTACTGCTTGGGTAAGTTGGAAATAGGGTGCCAAAGCTTTGCGTAGAGGAGCTTGTCTAAATATAGCTCTTTCAGGAATATCTCCCAACAGTAACTCAACCACAATAGCCAACTTCTGGACAGTTTGACGGAATCCAACAGCAGCAGTCTGAGGAGCCTTCCTCAATGCTTGCACCAAGTGTTTGTGAGCATCACTATACTCCAGACGAGCGGCCTTGATTCTTCCAAGGTAATACAAGAATCTTGCCCACTCATTATTACTTGCATTTTCAGGGAAAACTGACTTGCTGACAAGTTTATCAGCTTGGTCATACAAAGAATAATGCAAATAGTTACGCAGAAGACAGTTTATGAGTACTGCTTGGCCCTCATAGTCATTACGCAGGGTAGAAGTACGAAGTCTTGCATGAAGTAATCCTCTAATAAGATCTAATTTATTAGTTAGTTCAGACACTCTTGAATGGTAAAAATAGCATTTTGCAGCAATCAAATCAAGAGTTCTTCTGTTTTGAGATAAGACCTTATTCATCAGCTGCTGTGAGCACTCGGTAGCTTCTTCCAACCTATTGGTATCCAGCAGGCGCAGCAGCACCAACAGGTGCAAGTACACGTCGACTTCTGGAACAGGTTGCTTGGGCGCACTGCGAGCGCGAGGTGTCTCGATGTCGACAGCGCCAGGTAGCGGGTTCTCTACGAACGCAATCAAAACTTCTTTGTCAGCACTTGACGGATAAAGTTGGTTGAAAATAGCACGTAAGACGTTGCCATTTAACTTCCTCCTGGTACTGGGAAGAGATCTCAATACTCGCATAGCAAACCTCGGCTCCTTGGAAGTAACAGCTTTATCTATTTGTCTTACATGCTCCCTCAAATCTTGAACAGCAAGCACATCTGCATCTTTTTTTACTTCGGGCGTATCTGCATCACTAGCTGCCGCAGGACTTTCCACATTTTTCATTTCAACATCTTCCGCAGGAGCCATTTTATAAGCTCTGTAATAATTTCCCCAATAGACACAAAGCTCTTTGCAAAATTAGTGATTGTAATATTTTTCGACCCTTTTGTCAAAAAATGCCGAGTAACTATAAAGCGTTCTAAAGCAAATGTAACAACATCTTTAGTATTTTAAAAAGATATGTTATTGCTATCTCTTTCCTAAATGAATAATACGCATCCGCTTTTCTCTTTTTCTCAGTACGATTCATGTAGCAACATATATTTAATATCATAAATAACGATGAATGGAACACTTTTTAAGAAGTAAAAAGCTGTTCGGATACATTTCCGAGAAGTACGAGAGACTGTAGACTGTTTACTTGTTTATTCTAAACTCAGGTCCGCTGCGCCATATTTTCGTGTCGTGTCGCTGTCGAGCCGATCAACTAAAAAATCGGCCCAGTGCGAGTCGGACTCGCCCATGAAGGGTTCCGTAGCAGCAAGTAACATAATATTTTTATAATATGCTACTTGCTGCTACGGAACCCTTAGAAATTTCAGGGGACACACACACACACATTATACCACTTTGGAAGTGTCTCGCGCAAACTATTAAGTTTAGGAAAAAAAATATTAGAAACCTCAATATCATTTTTGAAGACCTATCCATAGATACCCCACACGTATGGGTTCGATGAAAATAAAAATTGAGTTTCAGTTCTAAGTATGGGGAACCCCCAAAATGAATTGTTTTTTTTTCTATTTTTCTGCGAAAATCATAATATGGTTCACAGAATACATCTACTTACCAAGTTTCAACAGTATAATTCTTATAGTTTCGGAACAAAGTGGCTGTGACATACGGACGGACAGACAGACAGACAGACATGACGAATCCATAAAGGTTTCGTTTTTTGCCATTTGGCTACGGAACCCTAAAAACCGGCCAAGCACAATGAAAGGATCCCTAGTTGGGATGAATTTATTCCAAGATCAAATTTAAAAAAAAAAACTGTTTTCAATTCCCCAACTGCAATGTAAGTAAGTAAGATGTATTAACAAAACAAAAAACAAGGGTTAGTAAAAACATGTTTGTACCTATTCTACCCTACTGGCACCTAAAAGGTGCCGGAAGTAGTTTCCCGAAAAAACGCTCACCCTTAACGGAAAGTGCCGTTGACAGCTGTCAGTTGACGAAACTGACAGTTGGCAGTTGACTTGACGTAATTAAATGCTGTCCACTCGTATCGATAGATGATAACCTCTCGATCGATGTGTCTTGATTAGTGAAACCCTTAAAAGTAACCCCCAAAAAGTGTTATTTTGGCTCTATCTCGCTTCCTTCACAAGATATAGCGGTTTTTGTGTTTTTTTTTTGAGGAATCTTGGTACAAATTTTTTATTTTGAAATTGAAACATCGTTTTATCGATAACATTGTTTTATTGATACGACAGGACAGCATGTATAAATGTCAAAACAACTGTCAACTGTCACCTGTCAACGGGGCTGACGTTAAGGAGGAGCACTCTATCAGACATTGACATATCTATCAGACTATATCCGGTTTAACAGGCCAGGGTCGTCTGAGAGGCAAGGTATTAAAACAACTTAGTTTACGCACCAGTTAGAATTATTTTTTAAAAATACTAAATTTTTTATGATTTTGGGAGAACAATGGGATAAAATGGAAAAGAAGTTAGTTGGAGAAGAATGTTACATTAGGAATTTTTCCGAAAAAGGTCAAAGGATTGGGCGTTCAAGAAGCAGGAGTATATGATCCAAAGTCAGAGACGTAAAGGTCCAAAATACCCTTTGCAAGACCAGGGGGCCTAAAATGGACGCTTTGGCAGAATCATAAAAATGATCTGCGTGGCAAGTGCGTGCAATTCATCGGCACGGTTGGTGCAGTGGTTAAGCGATTGACTGCTGCGCTGCGTGTCGCGGGTTCGATTCCCGCACGGAACAAATATTTGTATGACCTACAAGTAGTTGTTCCGGGTCTGGCTGTTCGTGTATGTGAGTTTAAATGTTATCCTATCGTTTAAAATATATAATATTGCGATTAATTTGATTGAGCGTGCTGCGGGAGCAGCGTGACAGAAACGAATCGCAGCAAAACCGACTCCACGTAGTCTTGTCTGCCCTACCCCTAGAGTGTTATTTAAAATCGCGTAGGCGCGTAGGGGCGAGGCGGCCCAGGAGCAGGTGGTTTAAACGCTTGCCGCCGCGGCTGAGGCTGGCCGGCGGTGCCGGCCAGCAAGCCGAAGCCTCGGTGGTGAGCGTGAAACACATCTGTGACGATAAGCTCGCATGGGACCGCTGGAGCCCTGCAGCGCCAGAGCCGTGACAGAAAACATGCCTGCTGCATGTTGCATGCTTGCTGCATGATGCATGCTTGCTGCATGCTTGCTTGCTGCATGCTTGCTTGCATGCTGCATGCTTGCTTGCACGTTTCATCACATTAGACTAAATAGGTTTTATGTCTTTTGAGTGGTTTATAAAACGATTTTATATTCAATGTATGGTATGCTTATAAAAAATTGTTGCTTTAAAATTATATCAATCGTTTATTATATTAACTGATCATTATATCAAATAAAATTATAGATTCAGTTGTTATATCTTGTAAATATTAGAGATTTTGTAATTATATCAAATATTACTTACCCCTTTATTGAGTGCATTTTTTTTGTACAATATAGTTCATTAGCTTTAAAAAATAATGTACTACGGAGTCAATTGTTGCTGATTTTACTGATTAAAAAATAAAAATAAGGAACAAAAAAGGTAATTTTAACGTGTCACACTACCTGTCGCTAATTAACTAACCGAAGTTCATGGTTTTTAGGTTCCGTACCCAAAGGGTAAAACGGGAACGCTATTACTAAGGCTCCGCAACGTGATTTTTTTGCTCGTTTTTGCTCTATATTGATAACGGCAACAGGTAGACGCTTGAAATATTCACAGAATATTTAGTTATATTATATTCACTTTAAAAATAAATTATTTAATTTAATTAAAACAAATATTTAAGGGGGGCTCCCATACAACAAACGTGATTTTTTTGCAATTTTTATAGATAATGGTACGGAACCCTGACTTTTACAAAAGGTCCACTATAAATAAAATAACTAAAAGGTCCAAGTGCATAGTACTTGCAACCGGCGCGGCGTGGCGTGCGTGCAGCCAGTGACCAATTGTATGAACATAAACAAGGCAAAAAGAGTATGTAAGGATCGTAGCAGGAGGCGTTCTGTAGTTTCCGCTACCCTTGAAGAAGGCATTAATTTATCTATCTATTTAGGGTATGTTATACAGGGTGTTTGGTGCATCGTGTGCCAAATTAAAATGGTCGACTGAAGGGGTCATCCGCTAGCCTTTCAGACCCCTTAACACCCCTCATGCTCTGTGGATTTTTTTTTATCGACTTTTTATTGTTTTCCAAAAAAAAAGACCCAAATTTTACATTCAAATACAGATTTAAAAAAATATATAAGGCGTAGACTCTGAATTTTAATTTTATTTCGATGTGTATTGTTTAAGAATACTATTAAATACAAAATTAGTGATATTAGTCACCTAGTTTTTTTTTTAATTCACTCGCAAAGGTAAAACTTAAATTAAAGCTGTACATGTTACAGCTATTTATAAGGCTACAAAAAAAAAACCAAAAGCGACCGGGATCTTCCAACTCCCTCATTAATTCTCCAGTCTATCCTCTTTCTAATGATGTGCCACATGCCATAAAAGTATTTTAACAACTTTGTGAATTCGCTAGAATTGTGAATCAAGTCACATAAAACTACATTCCAAATTCTAATGAAAAAATATTTATTGCGGAACTGTTACTTGAGAAAGAGGTAAAATTTGTTTTCTCACTCTTTCACAGTAAAATCTATCTTCTATCTCTTTCTTGCATACCTTAAATCGGTTTGAACAAATCGCGCCGCCCGACCCGCCATTTTTTTAGTCGAGACATGACTGCCTCTGCTACCTAACGTGTGTGCTAGTTCACCATACTCCGCGATTCTTTTATTACTTTGTTATCGTTAAGTTTTGCTGGTTCTTGTTACATTTGTTTAATTTTTGTTGTTATTGTTAAACTTTGAGTTTTTTGTTATTGCAATGGCGACATTCTCTAACGAAGAATATGCGGACATCATGATGGCTTACGGAGCCGCTAATGGCGTCGCTCGTGCAGTGCAACGACTTTACCAGGAACGCTTTCCTGGTAGACGATTACCTGGCCGCAGAGTCTTCCAAGACACTTACCGACGCATACGCGAGACTGGCAGTGTTACTTTTAATGAACCAAGGGGCCATATTGTGCGACATAATGTTGAAGTAGACGAGAGAATACTGGCACTTTTTGAGGAAGATCCTACAAGAAGCATTAGAAATGTGGCATCACATATTGATATTTCAATACGGAAAGTGTGGAAAGTACTTCGTCAAAACAAAAAGCATCCATTCCACTACACTCCGGTGCAAGGTACGTAATTTTAAACTAACTTTAAACCCGTGCAAGCTTTGTTTGACCTTGCCTTTGTTTAGCAGGTAATGGGTATGGTATGGCGTCACTTCCAGGTAGTGAATCTATTAGCACGAACAGCGGGTCCTTTCTTGTGCAATTACTTATTGCCCAAGAGAAATTTAAAAGAGTTTTTTGTTTGTTGCAGGTCTTGAGGGTGGCGACTTTGAGAGACGAGTGGCTTTTTGTCGGTTTCTTTTACACACGGATGTGGATGATCCTGATTTTTTAAAAAGAATACTGTGGACGGATGAATCCAAATTTACCAAGGATGGGATCCTCAATTTACACAATTTGCACCACTGGACAACGAAAACGCAAAACCCACGTGTTAAAAGACAGAAATCTTCTCAAAGAAGGTTTAGTGTAAACGTTTGGGCAGGAGTGATTGGGAATCAGGTAATTGGACCGCATTACCTGCCCGATAATCTCAATGGCGAAGACTACCTGGAATTCCTACAAAATGACCTGCCCGAATTAGAGACCGATGTGCCCGTATTTAATGAACGTGTGCCCATTGTATTTCAAAATGACGGCTGTCCCGCGCATTGGCGATTGACTGTGAGGGAATATCTCGACAATGTGTTCCCCAATGCATGGATTGGACGCGATGGCCCTATTCCATGGCCGCCACGTTCCCCAGATCGAACTCCGTTAGACATTTATGTCTGGGGACGTGCCAAAGAGTTGGTATATGCCACGGAGGTTCCAACTAGGGAGGTATTAGTTCAACGCATAGAAGCGGCATTCAATACTATTAAGGAGGAAATACGACTTCGTACAACAACTGTTGAAATACGAAACAGGTGTCGGGCCTGCATTCGCAACAGAGGCCAACAATTTGAGCAAGATTTGTAAAAATGATTAAATAAATGTTAAAAATGCAATGTTGTTTTTTTATTTCAAGTAAATCCCACGAAAGATACAGATATGAGACACGAATTTACCTAACCATAAGAATGAGATAGCAGATTTATAGGTTTGACAGGTATCATTTAAGAGATTTTTTTTTTAATCATAATTTTGAATATTAGCCTTAGGTGACTCGATTCACAATTCTAGCGAATTCACAAAGTTGTTAAAATACTTTTATGGCATGTGGCACATCATTAGAAAGAGGATAGACTGGAGAATTAATGAGGGAGTTGGAAGATCCCTGTCGCTTTTGATTTTTTTTTTGTAGCCTTATAAACAGCTGTAACATGTACAGCTTTAATTTAAGTTTTACCTTTGCGAGTGAATTAAAAAAGAACTAGGTGACTAATATCACTAATTTTGTATTTAAAAGTATTCTTAAACAATACACATCGAAATAAAAATAAAATTCAGAGTCTACGCCTTATATTTTTTTTAAAATCTGTATTTGAATGTAAAATTTGGATCTTTTTTTTGGAAAACAATAAAAAGTCGATAAAAAAAAATCCACAGAGCATGAGGGGTGTTAAAGGGTCTAAAAGGCTAGCGGATGACTCCTTCAGTCGACCATTTCAATTTGGCACATGATGCACCAAACACCCTGTATAATAATTAAAGTTAATAATTTGACAGCCGTAGGTCGTTGACATGTATGTCACATAGCTGATTCTGTCGTCCATGGTGTTTGATCGTCTAAGGTTACCTTAGACTATTTGATAGGGATTGAGCAGCTTGTGAATAATATTTTTCGAAAATATTATTCACAAGCTGTATAGTAATAAAAAATAAATAAAAGAATGTGGAGTGTTAGGCTGGGCTACAAAATGCAATGAAACGATGTTTTAGGTGCATTGAAAGATTTTTATTTTGATTGAGCATTGTTTATTCTTTTCAGAAACAAGTTTTCCATAAACGGAACTCCGCAACTGTCATTATGAATAAAAATTGTGTGAATTAGAACTTTAGACTCTATTATTTCTAAATAAAGTTGTTTTTTTTTCATTCTTTACTTTGTCTTCTGTACGTAGCACCTTTGTCTATAAGCATGCTTTTGTCTTTGGCTTGCCTATTCCATAAACTATAGACGAGACTAAACTACTAGCATTGCCTGTAGTTGCTTAACCACTACACTGTACTTGTAAAATACGGCTAAAAAGCTTACAGTTACTAATGTTACAATCGAATATTCTCGGATTACAACCATCACATTGTGACGATAATTGCGCGTGCCAAAAATTATAAGCAACGGACGCGCTTCGGCTGCAGGGGACCGGTTGATTCTTTACATAAAATTTCAATGTGTTCTGGAAATGGTTTGCAAAGAGGACGTGGTATCATGGTTTAAAGAATTGGAAAGCTATAAACGCATAGACGCGATGTGTACGTTATTAAATATGTGTTTGCCATTTGAACTGCGTTTCATTGGCACATACCTAGAGGAGCTAGGTAAGCGGGACTTTCAGGAGTTGCGTGGTGCCGAACTAAGAGCCAACAACCCCACAGACCTGGCTGCGGACATCGGAGGCGCTAACACAGACCCCAGGACGCGACGGAAAATGGCCTTGTATGTGTCGTTGTTACGCTCATGTAATTTCGCGTGTGCTACCACATTGTACAATGCCATGGTCAGTCTGGAGCAGAGTGGCTTGTTGAAGGGCTTGTACGGCGATCTCCTGGAAGAAATTCTACTTCTGTATACGATGGCGTTACATCATCCAGCGTTTACATTTGATCAAAAGTCACATTTTGGTGAAATATTAGATAAATTAAAAATGGAAGATCAGAGGATACAATTTCCTGAACCACAAGAGCATATAAATGTAATCCCAGTGAGTGCATGCCATACACAGTCAAATATCACAGCCAACATGTCAATCCCACCGCCTAACTTGTCTAGCTTGGGGCCACCACCTGGTATTGTGTTTGTCAAAACACCTGGGGTGCAGGTCAGTGTTGTCATATTCTTACACCACCATAGTATTCCTAGAAGTACAAATCTGCCTTATTCCATGATCATAATAAGTCTAGCATTAATAATGTTTTTAGTGGGATTATAATATTATTATTCAAAATTAGAATTACATTCATATTTGCTCTATTCACAGTTTGATTTTTATAAATATACAAAATCACTCTTCTAGTCAAGGTTATTGTTTGAATAAGAATTTATGTATGATAATGTTGATAGTGTCAACTTTGGCATTTATTTAGTGTCTAAAATTGGAAGTTGTTCACAAATAAAGCCCTGGTTTTATTTTAGATCTAAAGTTTGGTTTGCTGATCAAGTGAGACTTTGTTTTACAGTGCACATTTAACGCAAACCATAGTGGACAAAAATATTCTTATTTCTTAGAATTGAGTATGTAGGTGTTACAATTTATAACACCCAATTAATGTGTGCACTGACTGGACTGGTCAACTCAAATCTGTGTGGTTCTTTCCTCAAAAGACTATCTCAGACACTCATCTGCATGGTCCACATATGGCCTGACCAAGATTATGTCTGGACTTTAAAAAGAGACTGATCTCTTGACTTTGTTATGGTCTTCCTTATTTGTTTATTTTATTATTTATGTACACAGTAAAATATATAGGGATATGACATAATTATAATTTTGATTAATTTCTTCACAGAGTACATAATCTATTTTTTATGTATAAAAGCCTTTTTTGAACCAATTTATAGCAATAAATATAATTTATCATCATCATCATTTATCATACATAGTGATTACAAAAACTTGTAATGTCTGTTGAGCTCATATAATTATAGACTAAACTATTGATTCTATGCACAAGTTTAATAACAATAGAAAAGTAATCATCTTTCATTGCTTAGCTTAGCTAGCTACTATAGAATAGACAAACTAATTTATATTTCCTGATTTTCAATACTCATAGACATAGGGCTGTTTGTTTATCATAACAAGTATGTTCACTCATGAATGTTTTCATTACCAGTAAAATGACTCAATGTAAATAATTAATTTCAATTCTGTATTTTGTCATGGTAGGTATCTTTCAGTTCATCTTTCATATGATTGCATTTTATCATGTATCATCCTAAGTCAACATTTGCATTAAAAAAGGACATTACTATATTAACTTAATTTAAATGAGATACATTGCATTTTAATATTTTAGTATGATTGTAGAATGTAAATCACTGCATTTTAATATTTTAGCATGATTATAGAATGTAAATCACAAAATAGTAAATGAATTTGCATTATGAATACTTTTATGTAATGTTTAAATAAAGACAATTATGTTTCAGCCTCAAAGTACAGACACAGTCCCTGAACTCAGTTCTCCACCAGTGCTGACGGGAGCTGGGGGAGTAGTGCCCATGTTGAGTGAAGTCCCACACCCGCCTCCAGGCCTACCACTTCCTCAGTACAATATGGGCGAATACATGGGACACAATGCTTGGCCTGCAAATATCATAGTATCACCTATAAATCCACCGCTTGAGGTAAACCGTTCAATATAGATACTTCATTATCTTGCTATTTTGAAACAATGAATGTCTTATATTTTATGAGTCAAGATTTTGACATTATAAAACAAAGAATCTATTCTACATGATTACATTTCATCAGTTTTTTATAAGGGAACTTATAGGTATACCTGAATGGTGTGAGATATTGAAATAATGACTTTATAGTCCCTAAAGGGCCTATGACCTAGACCAGGGATGCACAGACCGCGGCCCGCGGGCCGCATGCGGCCCCCCGGCACTATGCCAGTGGCCCGCCAGCAAAACAATTCCCTCGTACATTTGAAGGAAAAATATTGCTGAGGTTTACAAATAATATAAATTTGAATCGCGCGCGTTACTAAGTGCGTTCAATGTGCGGTGCATGATGCGTACTCATGTGACCTCATGCGACCTTATGCAGTTTCACTGCATATTCATAATACACCAAGAAGCCCTCTGCTAAAAAAAAGTTGGATTTGAAAATGTTAATGAAAGTGGTGGTTTCGACTGTAAACATTATAAAATCCCGCGGTCTTAATCACAGACAATTCAAACAATTATATACAGGCTACTGGCTATTTTTATGTTTTTAATTTGTGCTGGTGGCCCGCGATTTGTTCATCATTTGCCCAAGTGTCCCATGATTTCAATAAGTCTGTGCATCCCTGACCTAGACCTTTAATATTCTCATCCACACTCTCTTAATAATTGTAGTGAATATGAAAACAACTTTTAATTTAGTTGTGACCCTCACAATGGACACAATTTTCTTTCCCTTAAGACTAGGGGTACTCAATTTCATAGTTGCATGATGTAAAAACAATGCTGTGAACCCGACACTGGCTATTATTCCAATTGGCGATTTCCGTCCCGACATAATAATAAATAATAAAAAAAGATATAACATAATAATAATATGATAATGATGACAGTGAATCTATGCAGATGTTTAGCTCTTACAATGTCAATGTCACCACATTTTGATAAGGACTTCATGGTCGTAATCCTAAATAAGAGGCAAATTGGACCTAAATTGGACAATAATCGCTATTGTTGCATTGTGTGCAGTATTGCGTCGATTATAACGTCGTATCTACTTGCACATATAATATGCGCTCATTTGAGCTGGGATAAATTAGACTGAATATTTAGAATTTTATTAATAGTTGCTAATAACAACGTATCATTTAGTTGAAAAATCCCTTGAGTTTAGTTGAACTTGTTGCAGGTAATAAATTACACGGCGGCTAGTGGCGCGCCGACGTCGCCGCTGGTGTCGTCGCCGGGCGACAGTCGCGCCGCGTCGCCGCGCTCGCGCCGCCGCGTGTCGCGCGAGCGCTCGCCGCCGCCGGGCGCGCCCGACCAGCCGCTGCCGCACCAACTTGCCGCCAACTTCGAAAGCCTGTCAGTCGCCGAGGTGGGTCATTCTCCGCACCAACGCGGCCCTTTCGCCGTGTTTGCAGCAGAACTACTTCGCCACAAACAGCCTCCTGCATTAATGCTGTTTTCACATGAGGCGAGTCTAGCCGTACAGTGTCGCGCGATCCTTATCCACAAAGAGTCGTTCCCACTATGTTATGTTTCTTTAAAACAGCAACGCAAGTTATCGCATGTAGAACAGATAACACTTTTATGAATTTTGTATCGCCTGGTTGAGTCCCTTTTTATAATTTTCCGTGTTAAATTTCGTTAACATGTTTATTTATGTGCAATATCATGCGTTACTGTGCGTACTGAAATCAGCCGGTGAGCACGCAGGCCGCGTTCCAGCGAGACAAGGTCCGCGTTCTTATTGATTTCCACAATGTCTTAACCTAATCAAAGACCAAATGTAGTTGCATGGAAGCAGCCTGGTTGGACACTTGTTAAATCGCGATCAGAAACGTCGCTCCTCCAACGTATTACTGCCAGTCAAACGATCGCACAACTACCTACATGATCTTTTGTAAGCACTTGCAATTGATTACACACAATGCAAATTGAAATGGAAATAAATCCGTGCAATCGCGTGACTGCGCGCAGTGTCATTTGGAGACGCACGTCTCATGAACGACATGCTAAAAAAATCATTAAACCTTTTCAGATGCGTCATAATATGGGTGACGAGCGGTTACGTGAACTGAGCGTGATCCATCAGCAACAATACAGGTCGCTGGAGAAGCTGAACGGCGTGCGGCGGCTGACGGGCCCGTACTGCGGCGCGCGCTCGTCGTCGGACAGCGGCTCCAGCGCCGCGTCGTCGCCGCCCGACACGCCCGCGCCGCCGCCGCGCCGCGCCGCGCCGACCGCGCCGCCGCCCGTGCCCTTCCTGCAGTACCCGCGCCCCTTCGCCTACCCCACGCCGCCGCCGGCCTACCGCCAGCCGCCGCCGCCCTTCGCCAACGGCGAGCCGCCGCCCTACCCGGCGCCCGCGCCCTACGCCGGCTTCGTATCCGTGCTGTACGCGCCGCCCAAGCTGTCGTGCTGGAACTGCGGCGCGGCGGGCCACGCGGGCCACGAGTGCAAGGAGCCCAGCATGGAGGAGATGACGCGCGCGGGCGGCTACCAGCTGGACTTCGGCGGCGCGCCGCCCGAGCCCGCCGACAAGTAGGTAGCCGGAGGAACTCTTCGCGACGTCCTTGTGTGATCTGTCCAGATTAGTACCAAAGTGTGAGGTCAAAAATTGTAAATATTGACCCCGGTCGGCCCGTACGGCTGCTGTCGGTACCCGGCGTCATGTGAACCCTTGGAACGTGAATCCCGAAGGATTTATTTTGATGTAGAATGAGATATTAGGTAGATCTATGACGTTAATATTACGAGCGCTTATTGGACTAATTTATTAGCGGGATGAACTATCTGTAATGTTTAAGAGTAATTGCACTTTCGATGTATTTTAGTAGAATTTGCTGACATTCCAATGATTTTATTTGATTATATTTGCATTAGAACATCTGGTAAAATTAGCATGAATGTACTTACTCAACAAATAAATTTACTACATTCTGCATGATAATTAATCATTTATTTTGTTATACTTCAGAAAATAATATGCAGCTCACCTATACAAAACCACTGGGATATGATGCGCTTTAGGGCTGATTTTACCTAAGTCTAAGATATCTTTTATCAGTGGAATAAAATTGATGTCCCACCGAAACAGTTTTTGCATACAAAAACTATTCAACATTTTTTCGCCGAATGTATAAAAATTTGGTCGAATACGCTCATGACAAAATCTGATACAAAATCACAGTTTATACTTAGTAGCCACAATTTGTTTTTTATCAAATTATAAAACATTTATCAAACGCGAAGCTGCCGAGACTTAGAAAAAATGTGCACCTATTTTATTGTTATTGCTGTAAGCTACTGTAATACCTTATTTTTGTTTTTCCATTAATTTGCATCTTTCGGTAGTGGATAAAACAAACCCCGTGAATCTCTTTTACGTCCATGTTATGTCGTGTCATCGAAACATTCTCGCTTGGTTGGCGATTGTTTTGACGAACAAGGCCCGGTTTCCACCAAAGCTGAGAAGAGCGGATAGGAAAGGAGATGTTTTGTAAATGACCAATAAGATATCGTTATTTCAATGCGATGGTACGGTTACGGTATCTTATTGGTCGTTTACAAACATCTCTCCTCTCCGCTTTGGTGGAAACCGGGCCTAAGTCACTCATAGTAGCCATGAATAATGTCCGTTAATGAGCGTTGCACTGCATCCGATTAGGGGCTGAGCAGCCGATGAGTTATTGGTTCGCTGGACAGAAATGACCGCAATTAAATGGCAGAAATGTCCAACAGTCTATCCTACGTGTGCGTTAATGCATAGATTTCCATACGTTATAGAACGTATGAAAATTACTAATTAAGAACGAACGAATTTGTGTGCGTTGTACGATAGCGTCGCGCACAAATTAGCCGCGGACAAATTGTGCGAATAGATCCGAATTCTGTCCGTTCGAATTTAAAACATTACATTTAACATTCCCAATTCAGATTGCATTCGGCTTCGGATTGGATGCAGTGCGCAAGCGCTCTACGGCTCAGCACAAACAGCAGTAAAATCCTTTGCAGTCTAGTATAACATGTATTGTGCAAGCTATGCAAACACACGCCACAGGCCACAGGGAATTGTCTCTTGCACATTATTCTGGACTATATGTTTGTTGGGAGTTAGTCGATTATCATTGAAAAGGTGCCGACCATTTTGCTGTTTTGTCTGTACTGACCCTAAAACAAAAAACTAGGTATACAACATAAACAAATTTTAATGATCGAGTGTAAGAAAATTACATGAAAAAGGTTTATAATTTAATTTTTATTTTAGGGTGGGTTATTTTTCTTAAATTAATTATTGATTGAAGCATTGTAAAATAATAATGTGCTTATTATTTTATTACAAAAAAAAAAAACTTGTAATGGCAATTTAATGTTTGATTTAATTGACTATTTCATATATAACTAGTAATTTACAACCAATTCGTTCAATCTGTCTGGATTTTAGGGATTAAATATTTTTGAACACATTTAAAATTTTCGAATTTGAATCAGTAATTGAAAGTGCAATTATTTGTAAACATCTACTATGCATACAGTTCTTGTGTAGAATTTTTAGGGAATTCCACAGAACACAGCAGTGTCTATGACATAGTTATGTTTTAATTGGCAGCTTCAAAAACTACATTAGGGCTTTTTTATCATAAAGTTAAAATCAAAGAAAAAAACTGGTACAAACAATTTCAGTTGATCGATTTTATTATCTTGCAATAACAAATACTTAATTAACATGTAATTTCAAAAAGAGTGCCATAAATTGGTGTATAATAGAATTTTCATGTTTAGTCAGTACGAAGTGTTAAATTTTATTTAGGTGGTAGAATGTTACAGTGCATAGGTCCCATCAATGCTATTTTTTTTTTTTTAAACCAGCGATCCAAGTTTCTCTATTCGGTGTTAGCAAAGTATTGGGCACCATAAAGCAACCTTTCAAATACATTGTAAAGTTCACTATGAACGAATACAAAAAAAAAACAAAAATTTCTTTAATCATGATTCTAATGATTTGGAATTGTGATCAGAAGCAAAAAAAAAAGAGTATTTTAAGTAGGAGATCAGCATGAAACTGACTTTCTAAGTTATACAATAATGCACATGACAGTTTAGTACATCTACATTAGTACAAATTGAAATTTGTATGAGTTGAAAAGTTGGATTAAGACGATTAGTTAAGAGATTTCATTAAGTGACGGTTTATAAGCTAGTATAATAACATAATAGTAGAGGTACTCTAGTGTTTGTTTTAATTGTTAATAATATAATCAAAAGCAAGTGTGAATAATGTTAGGATAAACCAAATCTCTATTTTCAATAATTCAAAACATAATTGCTGTGCTGCTTATTGCATCTCATACATCTACTTGAGCTGCTATGGAATTCCCTAAAATTCTTTGCTCTGTCTTCAATTTCTCCTACAACTTTCATGTAATACATTTTTGTTGTCCAAATCATCAGAACTTGTAAATATGATGCTAACTTCTAAACTATTTAATATACAGTTCAAAGTCGAAATGTGACGTCAGTACTGAATTTTTTCATTTGTCCCAAGACTGATCTCTAATACTAGCAAATTATTGGGCTTCTAAAAGCTAATACAAAATCGATGTTCGCTATAAGTCGAGCGTCAGCCACTTTCAGAATACAGGACTGTTTGTTCAATGGTTGAGAAGCAGCTCAAGTAATATTGTGACTGGCCACACGTTGATGTGAATGTACCTAGTAATGATAAACCATTTTATACTTATGAGTTGAACAAGGGATTATTTTGATCAAGCTCACGAAAATGCAATGCTCTTAATTAATGTTTATAATAATAGTCATTGTAAATAGTTACAAATATGTAAGAGAGGTGGCACGTCGCATCCGATGTGTTCATATTTTGTAAATAATTCAGTTTATATAGTTAGTTAATATTTAGAGATTGACTATATTTGTAAATTACGTTGTAATAATTTGGGTGTCCCTATAGAGTATATTCGATTGTTTCTCTATGATCACTGTCACAAATCACAATTTGCATTTTTCAAGTCCCAGTTTTTTTGAAGAAATGTTCAAATTAGAAGGGTTGTATAATTGTTTTTGCATAATTATAAAAAAATAAGGTTTTTTAATCAAGTCAGATGAGTGACGCGCATGGGTGGGTGCTGGGTGTTGTCGCTGTGGCCGAGTGATTCGCAGCTTGCCGACACGTTTGTTGATGTTCATTCATCACTTGGACGACTGTATTCTCTTGTATTTACACACATCAAATTAATATGTTTGCAGAGTTTTGTGCCTTCAACGCACTGCCAATGAAATGCAAAGAGGATATAATTGTGTGCTCTATGTGATTAATTTAATAGTGTAACTGTTAACAGAACCGTAAGGGACTATTATTTTGTAAGATACATGATATGTCACTCCTTATGAAGGTTGTAAGTCCACATAACGTAACTTTTGTGTTATTTATATCTTAAGGGGCCGGCGTAGCATGACTAGTTCATACAAACGTAATACCAAAATAATTTGTCAATCAAACATATTCTTAAGGTAGTGTGATTTATGTCGATTGGATTACAGAATATCTATGTTCCCAAATATATATTTTGAAAGGACATTGTTATAAAGACGAGTTATTAGGAATTTAAAATTTCTATAGAAAACTTATTTTTCTCATAACTCTTGTTTAAATCAGTTTCTATTCAAAATATATACTTGGGAACCTAGATATTATATATTTCCAATCGGAATAAAGACACTACTTTAAGAATATGTTTTATTTACAAATTATTTTGTTATTAAATTTGTATGAACTATGCATCCAGCCTCTTAACAATTTTATTATGATATTTAAAACAAGTTGACGTTTAGATTAAACATAGAAAGAATAACTTAATATTTGTAACTTTATAAGTATGCCTGTAGCCTAGCCCAGTGTGGTACCATTGATGCAATAATATAATAGCATTACATACTGCATATCATGTTAGAATGTTCAATTGAGTGTGATATTAAAGTGGATTATCTTACCGTTTGCGTCTGCTCAATTGTTTTCAACCAAGTTCAGTTTCAGAGTGAAATCGGTAAATGTGTAACTAAAAGTTCGTTTTCTGCAACAATAATTATTATAATGGTCGGAAATGTCTATGCAGCTTTACTTTGTACTAGTGGAGTATGAAAATATTTTTTTACTTTGTACAGAATGTTATAAATGTGATACATAATTTTTGAAATAATTAGAAATTGTGATTTAGTAAGGTGTGTAGTTTATAAAAAAAATATGAAAAAAACTCGCTTTACTAAATAAATTATACTATTCTACAGCTATGTAACGTTGTTTTCCCACGTTTTTATATTTGGGTACTTATATATTCTAAGCTGTTGTACCTATTGCTAGTAAAATCAACCTTCAGGAAATTGAATGTTTCGGCCCGGTATTGTCAGACCTCTGTATCCCACCAATGCTGTGAATCATTTGCTTCCTGAGAAATAAACAACCAAAATCTACAGTTCCGTGTTTTTATTCCTATCAAATTCCTTGATATTTTTAATTCAGTTTTATATTTACCTACTTCTAGCAGTGTTGCGCCCTATTTCTAATCTAATAGTACATACTTCAGCAATGAGAGACTGGCGTCCGTACCTAATAGGAACTCATACAAAACCAATAAGATTTTAACTCTGCTTCTTTGAGAAAATTGCTACATGTAGACTGCTGGTGGCTACGTTTATGTATGGAATGAATGTTGGGTGTGGCAAAAGAAGCATGAAAGTAGAATAAATGCTGTGGACATGCGTTCCTTGCGAAGCATGTCTGGCATGTATTACTTCAACCAACACTATGTCACTGCAATTTCCAACGAGTCGACCTAAAAGCAATACGGCATTTTAAAATGTTTTGATCGTCTTGGCCCACATTTAAACAGGGTGCAAAGTTGAAGCGGGCCCTGGAGAAAAAGTATCCTAAATTTTTATTTTATTTAACTGTAAAGGTCAGTTATGTACAATAGCGCTCACAATTGCTTTTTACAAGCTTCCACAAATAAAAAAAACTGGTCAAAAGCGAGTCGGACTCGCACACCGAGGGTTCCGTTCGTATATAATTTATAATGTTGATGATTTCTGAAAAACTGCTATTTAGAGACAGTTTTATTTTTGCTGTAATCTTTACATAAACTTCTTCTATGACATAGAATAATTTCAGATTGTCATCTATGCAAACTTCGGAGATAAGGAAGAGGGGGGGGGGGGGGGGTAAAAAATAAGAATAACAAAAAACAGAATCTCCTTTTAAAATAACTTATTATTATAATTTAACAAATTCTTTAAATACACTGCATTGGGAACCTAAAAGCAGTGCTCTTTTTGAGTACCTAAGTGTTGAAAAAAAAATATCTATATTGTCAAATGTTTCTTCGAACCACTTTCACTTTATTGTCAAAGAATGATGGATACCACCCGTTAAAAGTTTAAATTCGCAAATTATTTATGTAGGGGAAGGTGGGGCGTAACGGTTACGCTAAGGCAATCTACCAATAAAACAATGATAAGAGGCCGGCGATGGATGTGTATGTTCATAGAAACGTAATACCAAAATATTTTATAAATCAAACATATTCTTAAGGTAGTGTGTCTTTATTCCGATTTGAATACAATATCTAGGTTCCCAAATATACACTGCGACAATGTTATAAAGACGAGCTATGACGGTTAGTCCCCCTATTCTGTAGTCCCGTTAAGCTCGACTTGAAAAATACCTAATATCTATAGAAAAATAAGTTTTCTATAGAAATTTTAAATTCCTCATATCTCGTCTATATAACATTGTCCTTTCAAAATATATATTTGGGAACATAGATATTCTGTAATCCAATATAAATACACACTACCTTAGTATGTTTGAATCATAATGCTTTTATTAATTGATCTACAAGTTGGTACAATTTTTGGTAAAATAACACATGTAATAAACGAGTATAGGTACCTACTTTAGGTAGGTACCCCATGTGTACAAGGTCTCAAATACTTTACTTAAAACGGCATGAATGGCCTTTTCATTTTTTATACGATGCAACTCTCTCTTCTTTTTTTTTTAAAACAACCCCACCATTTTTAATTGGTTCTACCCTCAGATTATAGAAAAGAAGCAGATAGACCGCGCGGAACACCGAGAGTGCGGCCAACAAAGCAAATACAAATTCAAAAGCGAATACACTCTCGATTCAGTACAGCACGAAGCGTCGCATCGTTAGTACGTCACGGGCTCTAACAGATAATTTCAGAATAATGCCGTCTTGTATTTTTAAACATTGTAAAAACTGTTCCCAAAAACAAAATAAATAAGTTGGAGTATCTTTCATAAGTAAAATATTGATTATTTGTCTATTTGGATTTATTTTACGTGTTTATTGTTAGTGACATCTTGAAACACAAAACCTTAACAAAAATCATTCGGTGTTGCTAGTTTATATTGAAACATTTACCCATAAGTTAGGAAATAAGTATAGGATACAGGAGTATCGATTTACAAAAATATGTATGTCGATAATAGTGTTTTATTTATCGCCTTTTCTGGTTGGTATATTTATAGATAAATAAGTATGTATGTGTCTTCGTAAGTGTAACTAGTTAATGGATTTTATAATACTTATTACATCAGTCGATTTGGTATAACATGGGTTTTATGACGTCACCATAAAGTAAATATAGCTACCAAAAACAATAAAATGTTGGTGTCTCAAAATAAAAATATATCGCAAATGTATCGTTTTATGGGTATTGTTAATTTTATACTGTTATACTGTTGATAAAAACAACTGATTTAAGAAAAAAAAAACTTTTTTTTTTCATGTAATGAAATATTATGGCAAATTTTTTCATTCTCCTGGCAACCGTACACACACATACAGGCACCTGTTCTTATAGTGCTGTCACGTGGCTCTAACGCACACATGTCTACAAACGGGCCTCACTTTGTTGTTCCGCGCGGTCTATCTGCTTCTTTCTATAATCTGAGGTTCTACCTAAAACAATACTAGGTACCGTATACCTACACACGTCTTGTGGTATAGTAATTTTATTCTAGGTGCATCGTCTTCACATATAATTATATAATTAATGTACCTATAAAAATATTGATAAGATTTTAAAAGAGTACCGGTGGAGTTTCTTGCCCATTCTTCTCCATACGAAACTACATTTTGGAAGGGGCGACTAGAATCAATTCTATTTTTTTTTGTAAATATTGACGTTCAAAAGTGCCTTCTATGTGCCTATTTGAAATAAACAATTTGACTTTGACTTTGACGTCATGAACATAAATGTACGGGTTGACGAGATAAACCTACTTATTTCAGGGCACAATGGGGAAACATTGTATCTACCTACCTGTAACCATGTCTCAATAGTATCTAGTTTTATGTAAGTATATTAATAAATGTAAGTACATAAATAGTTTTGTATAATTTAAAAGTATTAAATGTATAATATGTCATGTTATTTATTATATGTATAAATAATATGTCATCTCGTAACTGCCAGGGCTTATTTGTAATCTTTTAATCTTATATTTTGTGTTGTTTTTTATTTTATTTTGTTCTCACTTAAAGAAGCGACAAGAATCATGTAACTACCCAGTATTTTGTAATATCTTGATTTAAAAGACCTTGGAGTTTCTTGCCTGTTCTTCTCCTTAAGATCACTTCGTTGTCCTTCCGTCCGTCTGTCTGTCTGTCTGTCAGTCTGTCAAGCCCCTTTTTCTCAGGAACGTGTGGAGGTTTCAGTCCCTTCAAGCTCTAAAAAAAATCAAGCTTCTAAGTTAACGCAATAAAAAAATACGGCCATTTATGCGACATAAATATTGATATTCGCAAATAAATCAAAACCGAGTACCTACTTCCCGTTGACCTAGAATCATGAAATTTGGCAAGAAGCAAGGTATCACAGCACAATTAAGAAAAAAGTTGATCGTGACGTAATATCGATGTATGGGAGAACATGGTTTTCAACCAAGTATACAACATTAGTTTTTGTTTAAACTAAACCCGAACGCGGGTTATAAAATGCGGGGGGCCTCATAATTTTGAACAACTTTTTCTATGGGACCAACCTTGAAATCGCGAAATAAAAATCAGCTGTTCCATACATTTTGTCGATTTCAGTGAACACAAATGTTCCTTGGAGCAGTGGTGGCCCAGTGGTAACGGCCCCGACTTACGAGTCATAGGTCGTGGGTTCGAACCCGGGCAGGCGCTTTACTTTGTGTAAATAATTTCATCACCACTGCTCTCAAAACGGTGAAGGAAAACATCGTGAGGAAACCGGCATGTCCTAGAACCAATAATTCAAAGACATGTGACATCTACCAACCCGCACTGGGCCCGCGTGGTAGATTACAGCCCAGTCCCTCTCGAAGAGAGGAGGCCTGTGTCCCAGCAGTGGGAACATTATAGGCTGATTATGCTAAACGTTCCTTCCGCCTTTCCGGGTTTAACAAACACAACACAAATTCAATTCAACAACATTCAAATTCATTCAACGCGATTTCAAACAAACCTTGAAATCGCGAAAAAAAAAATCTGCTGTTCCCTACATATGTGTTCACTGAAATCGACAAAATGTATGGAACAGCTGATTTTTATTTCGCGATTTCAAGGTTGGTCCCATAGTAAAAGTTGTTCATAATGATGAATACAATGACCCCTTAAGAGGTTTTGTATAAACAAAAACTAATGTTGTATAACGGATTTCGTAATTAATACATTCCAACTACGGAACCCTTCATTGTGCGTGGGCCGACACGCACTTGGTCGGTTTTGTTTTAAGTCGGTGGTTTTTTATACCAACTTATTTTTATACTTAGCTATAAGTACTAACTTTACAAGTAGGTATTATGATGAATTGACAACCGATTAGCTCGCGTCGATCTGTATCCATCTCATTAATTGCGATTAATTAGTTAACACGTCACGGGTAAGTATAGGTACCGTGAACAAGCTTGCCTATCAATCATAGTCATTATCCCAGTTCCTAGTTAAGTAGGTATAATTATGTTTTAATTATTTGTAGAATTGTAGACGCAAACTGCTCATTTTGCGGGCTGTCCGCGAAGAGGCTCCCTATTTTTATGTTAATTTGCATGAATATTCTGAAACAGTCCCACATACTAGTAAAATGAAACTTTAGTAGGTACATAAATGATTTATTAGGTCTTTTTCTTTCTATATATAAGACAGTTACGTAATTGTAATATTTTCTCTCAATACATTTTTAATTTAAGAATAATTATAAAAAATCTAACAAGATTTTTTGGCTTCTATGTCTAAAATAAATATTCACAGCAAGAAAATATAGTTTGTTATCCACCGACCAGATATTTTTTCTCTAGATCAATTATTACTTTAGCTAACACAAAATAAGAACTGAGACTTGCGCTATTTAGTTTCATGCTCGAACACGATCAAAGAGCGCACGCGATATTCACCTTTATTACTGATATATTAGCGTTTAGCACATATCGGAGTGGCGGGGAGCAAGGGGCGCGCGGGCGGAGCATGCGTTCGAAATTTGATTTAGACTGGGGGGCCTAAAATGGACGCTTTGGCAGAATCTTATTACGATCTGCGTACAATTCATACATCCCGCAATTCATGTGTGTGACAGCTGCTATTTAACATTAGACTTCACTATATTAATTCTTAATTTGTGGACCATTTTACGAAACTCCATACACAACTGTCAAACAGATGAATTGCGGGATATGAATTGAACGCAGATCATAATATGATTCTGCGAAAGCGTCCATTTTAGGCCCCCTGCTATTTGACATTAGACTTCATTTAAAGCAATTCTTATTTTGTGGACCATTTTACTAAACTCCATACAAAACTGTCAAACAGATGAATTGCGGGATATGAATTTTACGCAGATCCTAATAATTATGATTCTGCCAAAGTGTCCATTTAAGGCCCCTGCTCTTAACCTAGTAGGTAGGTCCTTTTATGTAGTATCTAGTGTTTCTGTATTGTTTTGTGTGTCTATGTAGGTAAGTATTTTTATTCAGATAGTTTTTTTATTTGACCTATGTCCCACTGCTCTGCAAAGATCACACCCATAACTTCTCAGTCTTACTTGTGTGTTGCACAAAGAATCATCTATTTATTAGAAATACTCCATTTATTATAGAATTAGTAAAATAACAGCAAAATAACGACAGATAATCTGTAATATTGTTGAAATTACTGCACTTTACAGTTATAATTTTAATGTAAATCATATATATTTATCGTGAAATAACGGAGTTAATTAGACGTTTACCTATATCGAAATAACGAAAGGGTGACAAAACTGTTTTTTATGGGGTCTAAAGGTAAGCGTCCACAGGCCCGCATCGCACGTATCAGACGCATCGCACGTTACGGATTTTAGTTAGGGTTGTATAAAAATTCATACAACAGCGTCCACTGATCCGCACCGTACGGACCGCTCATTGGCAAAGCCTACGCAATGCGATGCGTACCGATGACGTCATACGGAATGCCGATCAGCTAGTGGACGCGCCCCGCGCGCTCGCTCGGCATCGTCGGCGATATGCTTCCTTTTTCTAGATTTTTTTTCTTGTCTTCCTCTTCTGCTAATAAACAAGCAATAACGACTTCTTCTGCGCTTTCCTCCATTCTCACAAACACTTTTCGCACGCACATCAGCAATCGGATTTTTGTAGTGATCGTATCACTACAAAAATCCGATTGCTGATACTCGCGTCGGCAATCCGATCGCTGCCGATACAGTGGACGCAGTCTAATTAATCCGTTTGATGCGATGCGTCCGATACGTGCGATGCGGGCCTGTGGACGCTTACCTTTAGTAGATGAAATTACGAAATATTCCGTCTCGCCATCTCATCTATAAAAAGTCATGCAAAATTATGTGTAACACGGAAAGCCGATAATGGCCATGAATTTTTTTTTATGGGACGTCTGGTTTTTTCAACGAGCAGCGCTACCGCTGATGTACAGAAAACTTGGTGGTAAACTTTAAAGCACGTCGTCGTATAAAACAACTACTTACGTTTTCCGGCCGCTGTTGTAGTGTAAGCGTAACAATGTAGATGGCGCTATAAGCAGACATACTTCATTTATGAAAGTAAAAGGTTTTAGTATTGGTGGATTCAGTATACCCCAATTTACGTAATATTATACTGAAAATATCCTGAGGTGAATTTCTTTGTCCAGATCCCTGTGGTCCAGATCTGTGGAGAATGCCTCGTTATGTGTAACTCCTGCCAACTAAAACCACATGTTACACATCGGCGTCCATCATTACCTGACCCCTCTTACAAAGAAGAATAATGGAAGAGGGGTCAGGTAATGCTGGTTCGCGACTGTACGTACCTAATCCTCTTCATAAGAAGAGGATTAAGGCTTCTACATACCAGCGCGACTTGTCGCGCGACGAGACACGGCACAAAGGCCCCGCGCGTCGCGGGACGAGCGGTCCCTTTGTGTCGCGTCGCGTCGCCCGACAAGTCGCCCCGGTATGTAGAAGCCTTTAGGTAGGCAGGATAAACCTACTCACCAAATGATTCACACGTTGCAACCGTGGTTGCAATTTTGCAAGGTTGCAACCCATGGAGTACAAAAGACAAAAAAAAGGTAGGCACGGGACCCGACACCCACTCAACAACGACTAGAGAATACATTGCATATTATAATAAGAATTAAGTAGGTAAGTAAGTATGTAGTTGCTTATTTTTTTTATTAATTATTCGCAGATCAGCAGCAGTAGCGTTTGCTCGCTCTGTAGGAGTTGCCTGCAGCTCATCCCACTGTCACAGGAAAGGAATTCTTAATTTTAGGCGAGTTTTTATTTTCCTTGCTGTTATTTCCTTGTTGATTTGACTCCAGTAACACAGGTGTTTTTGTGTAGCGCTGGAGTCAGGGCATCACTTTGTTTGTACACAGTTTTTATGCCAATAAATAATTTATTATTTATTTAGCTTATAATTTTCCCACTGCTAGGACTCATTTGCCCCAGCTCATTGCGGGGGGGGGGGGGGCATAATCCACTGTACGGGCCCTTGGCGGTCTAACCAACAGACTATCGGCATTTCACAAAGAGACTGTCACAGTGCCATCTGATCTTATTTCCCCCAATTACTAGCTAATAGTACCGATACCTGAAGGTTAAACCTCGTAGTCGCTATTTCGGGATTAATAAGAGACGTGACCAGCGTCCTAACAAAGTTCAATGTGGTCAAAAACACATTATCAATGCAAGCGTAGCGTAGCAAGCGGGCTACATCGCAAATGGACCAACCTACGCGGCTACGCCGTAGCTATTTAGCAAAGATTGCTACGAAGCTTTTCAAACTACTGCGTATTTTTCGTATTATTTTTACGAACAGATTTTCAACGGTGCGTTTGTAAGGGTTTTTTATGTTACCTTTTGTAGTTGGCGCTCACTCATATGCTACGGGAAAGATGCCTTTTGCTCTATTCTGTACCGTTTTATAAATTCCTGTATAAATAAAATATGTTATTTATAATTGAATATGAATTATAAGGTAACGTTGGTAGTGGAATTAAATTATGCAAAGCACTTTACCCTGTCGTGATATTAAAGCTTTTGTTATTTTATTTGAAATTGACATAATTGCAAGCGGACTTCAACGGAAATGGAACGACCTACGCCGTAGCTATTTCGCTACGAACTTTTAAAATTACTGCATGATTTTCGTATTATTTTCTACGAATCAATTTTATGACGTAGCATATCTGGCACTGCTACGCTTTGTAAAATTACATTATGTAGTTGGCACCCGCGTTCATTGCTACGAGAAAGATACTCTTTCACGTTCCGTAAATAGGTACCTACATAATGATCTGTACCTAAAAGGTAAAAAAAATCTTTATAATTGAAAATGAATGATAAACTGTAAAATAGGTAGTGAAATATGTAATAATACAATATGTAACACAAACCCTGTTGTTCCTTCTACCTACGTCTTAATAATCGGTAGGTATACGTAATAAAGCAAGTCATTTATAAAAACTGTTCAACAAAAATAATTAAAATAAATATTTAATTATTAATATTTGTAATGTTTAACTGATTTCTTACCTCTGCAATTCACTGATTTTGACTTCTCGACTAGCCAATGCTTATTTTTTTAAAATTATAATTACATCTATGTTGTGCTTGTAGGTAAATGTATACGTCCCTAAAAGGAACAACAGGGTTTTTGTTACATACTGTATAAATGGCCTTAGTTGGGCTTTAAATTAACTTACATTTGGGGCTGTTATTAACACATTCTCAAAAAATAAAGACAAGAGTACATCCAAGTTTTACTATAAAATATTTTATAACGAGCCAAGTTGTGAAGCCACAAACCCGCTCTTTACGAAACATATATCCCAGCTACGATCTTGACCTTATTCATAGTCTTGGTCCTGCTTACATCAAATTGAGAAGCTATCTCGCTGTGATTTAATCGAGATTGGAAAAGTATTTCGGGGTTTCATGAAAGAAAAGTCGTTTCCGTTAATTTCTAAAATAATATTTAATGTGCCATTGAAAATTATTACAGATTGTAAAGTAGTACTTAGTTAAAAGTGTTAGTAACTCGGGAATTACACTTGGGTGAGAGTAGTCGGGTGGGTACTTTGTTTGCCGTAACGGGCGCTTTATACACTAAAAGTGCGGGCATTTTCTACAAAATGGTATAATGGCTATTCTCACTTTATTATTTAAAAAATGCGAGATTTTCGTATCGACTTGACACGAGAGGAACATGGAATGCCTTTTACCCGAAGAATAATGTAGAAAATGTACGATAACTTGAAGGAGTGCAATATTGCATTTTAATAGTCACACGTAAAGAGACGCGTCCAATTATTATTACACGTTACACGTTTATTCTCATATTTAGAAGAATAACGTGTATGTTCATAGTAATTGGTAATAATTGTTTGTGTAATCAGGCCATATTTACAGGCATGCAATAACTTATTTTAACATCACAAGTTGAGCATAAAACAGATCCCATCACCTTAAAGAGCCGGCGGTAGCATGCGTAGTACATACAAACGTAATACCAAAATAATTTGTAAATCAAACATATTCTTAAGGTAGTGTGTATTTTGGTGGCAAAAGTATTCGCGCACATTTGGGAGTGGCGCGAGGAGGCGAAACGCCGGGATGAAACTCCGCTGCCGCGAGAAATCACGGCAAAGCGGATAGAGCTCCGGCGGGATCTCATGGCGGCATGGAGAGTGCGATTGTCGCAACTCAGCGCTGGGCACGCCATAATTGTGGCGATAAGTCCCCCCCTCTTTGAGGAGTGGCTAGAAAGGCGCCACGGCGTCCTCACCTTCCGCCTGACGCAGGTCCTCACCGGACACGGTTGTTTCGGGAGGTTCCTGTTCAGGATAAAGCGGGATGAAACGCCCAGGTGTCACCACTGTGTGGATCGTCCGGAGGACACGGTGGAGCATACGGTGGAGGTCTGCCCAGCTTGGGTGGAGCACCTCCGTGTCCGCACGGAGGCGATCGGCGGCGGCGATCTCTCGCGTCCGGCCCTGGTTCAGGCCATGGTTCGGAGCGAGAGTGCATGGGTGGCCGTCACCTCCTTCTGCGAAGCAGTAATGCTTGCGAAGGAGGAGGCGGAACGCGTGAGGAAGAGGCAAGGTTGCAAGCCGATTTCTGGCAACCGCAGACGCGGGCCTGCGAACGGTGAGCGATGGGTAGCTCACCGTCCGATAAGGACCAGGCCCGGGTCGACGGCGCGTTGTATTCCACGCGCGCCTTTAAAGAGTTGTCAGCACCAACTGACGGGGTCCGTTAGGGTCAATGCCTGCCAGGGTTGCGAGTCTGTCAGAAAGGGATATCGTGGCCCTGGCACGCAGGCAAATGAAGGAATACGGGTGGGTTTTAGTCAGTAAAAGTCTGATACCCGCTCCGCCCAGAGCGGGAGAAGTTATTTGATAATTTCCCACCCATAAAAAAAGGTAGTGTGTATTTACTTCGATTGGATTACACAATATCTATGTTCCCAAATATATATTTTGAAAGGACAATGATAAAAAGACGAGATATGAGGAATTTAAAATTTCTATAGAAAACTTATTTTTCTCATAACTCTTGCTTAAATCAGTGTCCATTCAAAATATATATTTGGGAACCTAGATATTCTGTATTCCAATCGGAATAAAGACACACTACCTTAAGAATATGTTTTAAGATTTACAAATTATTTTGGTATTACGTTTGTATGAACTACGCATCCATCGCCGCCGGCCTCTTAAGCTTATTTTCGTGGTTAAAATACCTAAATAAGTTATTAACAATAAATACCTACATACAACATATTCTTAGAGAAATTCTCGAAACACTGAATTATGTCTAGCAAAGTAGCAACATCGAACAGACATAAACTTTATGTTTAAATCAAAAGTTCAGAGCTAACTTGTAGGGCACGTACCCTTAGATGTAAGAAAGAATAATAAAGTACCGAGATACGTGGGTTTGTGTTGAGTCTAACCAATACTTTTTATTTCAGTGTTACTTGTCGTTGGTGAAAACAGTTAATAATCAACATATAAATAGGGATTAACCCTTAGACAAAGAAGATTAACCTCTACTTGAACTACTCGCGCAAAAAACAACAATATTTTCCAGTAAGACTTCACTTTATATTTTTAAATGTATTGATATGGTATGGTATGGTATGTATTGATTTCTTGGTACCTTTTGCTGCAAATAACTTTTCTATATTCAATTCCTTTTTTCCAATTGATGTTATTTTCACTTAAGTAAATCAATCCTTCTCATCTGAGTAAATTAAGTCGATTGTAGAATGAATATTCAATGAATAGTCATAAATATTTTTGAATTTGTATCGCAAACTGACCTTTACGATGCTTTTATATGAATTTTATTTATTTTTCCAAAATCATATTTGTTTACATGTTTGGAAATTAAATTGCGAATGCAAGATAAGTAAATGAACGCGAAATTGAGGAAGAATAGGCCTACAAATTTATTCTGATTAACTAGGGGTATTAATGTATTATGTTTCTATCGTTTTTCCTAATAATAAACAACTTAAAAGCTTTTCTTGAAAGCTATTATAATGATGCTCAAATTTTTTGTTGCCGACCAAATTAATGTGGGAAGGTACGTGCATTAATTTCGCTACCTAAATTAATGAAAGGTTAATTACTTAAAGGTCACGTAATTTCATCCCAATTATAGAGCGAATGGACTATTTATAATATAAATAGACATTGACATATTATGTCAATGTCTCTTGTAGGTAAGAAGTTAGGTACCTATAGCTGGTACAATCAACATACCACTAGAGGTGAAATTGCCTTAATCGCCACGCTTGGCAAAGTTTTAATGTAAATGTAAGTAATTGATGATTAAAGTATACAGCTCAACACACACAGAACGCGTTTGCGGGTCGGGCGCGCGACGACCGCGGTTCAGGACGGCAGTACGGTGGTTGAATTCTCTGTATTTATATGAACGACACCACACAGAACGCGTGCGCGGGTCGGGCGCGGAGCGGGTCGGCGGCGGGAGCACCCGACCCGCAAACGCGTTCTGTGTGTGTTGAGCTTAAGCAAGAACGTACAGTATGGATTGTTATTCCCGGAAAATAAAGGGCAACCCTCCTATCCTTAGGGAGTCGTAATAGGCATCTAAGGGATTAAGTTAACGGGATGGGCAACCGCTTGTCCTTTCTCATTATAGGCAACAACATACTGAGACTCCTGCTGTCAAGTCGAGTCTCGCCGACTTCCAGAGTTTCCTTTCGAGTTTTGAGCCGTCATGGGCCGGTATATAAACCTCGCCCCATGTTGCTGCTTGGCGATCTCAACTCCAAGTCTGTAGCTTGGGGTTCGCCGTTCACTGATCCCGGAGATGAAGAGTGTTGGAGGAGTGGGTTATGACGTCGGGCCTGTCCGTTTAAATAGGGGCCTGGCCTACATTTGCGTACGAATGAGGGGCGGCTTGATAGTGGACGTTTCGTCTGCTAGCCTCGCTGTCGCGCACCGCTGTGGTTGGCGTATTATGGCGGAGGTGGAGACACTGTCAGACCACCGATACATACGTTTCGATGTCTCCACCAAGACCGCGGGTGGTTGCAGCCAATCAGCCCCTCAAAGAAATGGTTAACCCTTGGTGCTTAAGCGCATTGATAGAGAAGCTCTAGAGGAAGTCTCTGTCATCGAGACCTGGGTCTGGGAGTCAGCGACAGACGGTCCCATCAACGTCGAAGAGGAGGCGCGGTGGTTCGATGATGCAAATCTGCGACGCATCCATACCACGCGTCCACACACAGTCCGCAAGACGCCGATTGTACTGGTGGTCCACCGAGATTGAGCGACTACAGGACTCCTCGCCAGGACTCCTCGCTGCCGACCATCGAGTCGACCACAGCCGGCAGCGACAGGTCGCTGCCTACTCCTGAGATGAGGGCACGGCGCGGCTTCTTCCAAGCGGCACATCTGCCAGCTTATGCCGCGCCGACACTCCCGGCAGTCGACGCAGTGGTGACACCGGGCGTCATCCCAAACCTAGCCTAATAGTGTTTCACTGATTTTGGATTTTGAAGGAAGGCACAATCCTTCATTTCTTTCAAAAAGTAAATAATTTTTAATTATTCATAGCACACTGATCAAAAAAGAAATGAAAACCCAGTTAAAAGCTTCATAGCTTGTTCAAAAATATTTAAAAAATTTAAATGAACGGAAAATGTTTTGTGTATTTGGAAGAGTACGCTTGAAACTGAAATTGAAGCTATATTTTTCCCCATGGACGTTACCAATGATTAAAAGTTTTATTAAATTTAGATGGTTGCTACGAGTACGTTGGCAAAATCTATATGTTGTTTGGAAGTAGAAACGTATGTAGCTAGGCACTGCAATATTTTTTCGCAATCAGTATACTATCTTTTTATGACACTGACTTCAAATAAGTTTTCTTTAAGCACATATTTCATTTCTAAGTACACAGATATGATGTACTTACATTAGATAAAGATGGGGAGCAAATTGCGAGCGGCGGGCGCGCCACACGCGGCCTCCTTCACAATAAATTAAAAATTTAATTAAACTACCGAGTGGTCGCAACTGCTTGATAAACGCTTTTTACTTACTTTGCGACCGTTCATTATACAATGGAAGCGTCATTTACAAGTATGTTTATCATTTTTAGTACGCATTCTCTGTGGTTAACAAATTATAGATACATTTACTTGAGAGTAATATTGTCAGAAGTGTGAGCAGTTTTTTTGAAATCACCTTTCTGTTTGCGAAATGTGGTGATGTTTGGAGATTATGACAATAGCCCGAGTAATCATAATTAAGTAGCAGTCTGTACGAAGATCATAATAAACAATAAACGTTAACGAACTGATGATGATAATGAATAACTGAACGAAAATCAATAACTAATTCCTGAGTTAGTAATAGTTGATTGAAATTGTTCTCATAATGTTGTTAACGTTAATCTATTAGTACACAAGCCGTAATAGGTGTTCCTGATTGTTTAGCGATCCCATATTTATAAAGGAACTCTATTTATTGTTCCCCAAAATTATTAACAACATGTTTTAAATTAAGTTTTAACTAGTTTCTGTCCGTCGCGTCGCTTGTTTCGGGGGTAAAAATAGGGCATGGAATTTGATCCCGTGGGTGTTGTACTTGTAAGCTGACCCCTAAACTTCTAAGGGCAGCGGTATTATTATCTAGGTTGTGAGGTTCAGCTGGAGTAAATACTGATTTTAAAGTCTTCTTTATTTGGATGTTTTCTTCTGGCACTCATTCAGTCTTACTTGCTACGTCATGTCAAACGTAGCTTTGAGTTTGAGGTACTTTTTAGAGGCATGAGGAACAGGGTGTAAAGTTCACTCATCCTCTATTGAAAAGGGAGGATCCTCCGACCAGACGGGTGTTGTGTCTGGTGGGCAACTGCCCGACGGTTGATGTCGGGATGTTGTATATATGCTAGTTGCGTGGTAAACTCTGCTTGCGCGATGCAGGATTTGCGTGACGTCAGTGTGACGCGTAGTTCGTATGTGGCGATGTTGATGCCGCTACAAGTTTAGTGCAGTGTAAGTGAAGTTAAATTGTAGTGCAAGTGCTGACTTTTTTAAAGAACACGTGATGCAAGTGTCTTCCCCTTAACTTATAGTGAATAAGAAATACGTTATAGGACGATCTTAATTTCATAGTTACTTTGCAATTTAAGTTATATTTAAATTACTTATTAGCTAATAAGCTAGATTGTAATGTGGATAAAGTATCACCAATTGTGATTATTATTGACATAGTGATTATTTTATTATTTTTTATTTTATATTATTGTTAATGTTAATATTATTTTTTGTGTTATTATTGTAGGAAGACCAAAGTTTTTTTTTTTTTTAAAAGCTTCAATATGTATACTTAAAAATTTGCACGACTAGAAAGTCGAATATAGTGAAACCATATAACATTTTTACCATATACAATGTACCTATATTCTGGCAAATAAAGAATTCATTCATTCATCCATTTAGTATTATAAATTACTTATTTAATATACTTTATTATTTATAAATAAAAGAAAAAAAAAATGTCTTGACGTTACGCGCTACTAACGATACGTTGAAAAAAAAGGTCGTACGGGTCAATTTATCATCGTCATTCTCTTTCCCTATTTCTTCCATACTACTGAATTAGTCGACCTCTCATCAGTTACCCCCTTTTTAGCCATTTTATCTTTCACACAGTCTATCCATCGTTTCTTTGGTCTTCCCCTACTCTTATAGCTATCCTCATTCATACCACGGGTCAATTAAGTAGGTAATAGATCCCTTGCTGATCAACTTTCAAACAGTTTCGGAGAAATAACATGAGTTTTTGTACATTTTGTATTAAGGTTAAGGAATATATGGAGTTCAGGAGCGTGCAAGCCCCACCATGACGTCAACGTAGAGATACGGCGGTGGGGTTATTATTATTTAAAGCCTGTGATGTCAAGGCCTTCCCTCTCTCTTTGTCCTTACTACTTGTACTTGGAGCTACTTGTACACAGAAAAAAATATTTGTAAATCCAAGACATGCAATGAATTTTTTTGTTTTGGTGGGAAATTATCAAATAACTTCTCCCGCTCTAGGCGGAGCGTCAGACTTTTACTGAATAAAACCCACCCGTGTTCATCGTCGTTGCCTGTGTGCCAGGGCTACGATATTCCTTTCGCACAAACTCGCAACCCTGGCAAGCATTGGCCCTAACGGTCAGTGTGTGCTGACATCTCTTTGAGGCGCGCGTGGAACACTACGCGCGGTCCTTATCGGACGGCGAGCTACCCATCGCTCACCATCCGCAAGCCCGCGCCTACGGTGGCCGGGAATCAGCGTGCAACTCCCGACGCCCGGGGCGTCTCCAGCGGCTACTAGGGGCGCGAGGGCACGAACCTTGCCTCTCCCTCACGCAATCCGCCTCCTCTTTTGCGAGCATTACTTGCTTCGCAGAAGGAGGTGACAGCCCCCATGCACTCTTGCTCCGAAACATGGCCTGAACCAGAGCCGGACGCGAGAGATCACCGCGAGAACACGGCAGTGCTCCACCCAAGCCGGGCAGACCTCCACCGTATGCTCCACCGTGTAAGACATGCGATGTCCGTGGCCTAAATCAATCACAATATTCACAATCCATTTAATAACAAATATGTTCACAAACTTTCACATTCGTCTTAAGAAATATGTAGGTAGGTACTACTTGCCTCTGATTAGATAGTAGTAAGGATTATGTGTCTAAATGGGGGCATAAAATGGACGCTTTGGCAGAATCATAATATGATCTGCGTACAATTCATACATCCCGCAATTCGTCTGTTTGACAGCTGCTATTTGACATTAGACTTCATTATAGCAATTCACAATTTGTGGAATATTTTACGAAACTCCATATAAAACTGTCAAACAGATGAATTGCGGGATATGAATTGTACGCAGATCATATTATGATTCTGCCAAAGCGTCCATTTTATGCCCCCAGAACTCTGTAATTTCGATACTTTATATTTTTTTAGCATCTTTAAAGCATACCACTAAACAAAAATCCCGATTGATGTTATAATTACGTACTCGAACGTAATTAAAGGTTTAATAAGGCCTCTTATTAGGGTGATCGTAAACTCGGTGAGCCACTCTGCAAAGCCTGTTGGGCCGTAAGATGAGTTAAATTGGCTTGATCTCTCAAAATTTCTTAGTAGAACATCCTCTGAACATATTATCAACCTATAAGGCATCTCATAAAACCACTAAGTATACCATATTCATATTCATCGTAATACGTATCTTTGAGTTAATAAAATGTTCCTTCTCAGTATTTTAGAACACAGACCCAAATTGACTAGTAAACTACTAGCAAATTATCTTACGCAGAACAGTTGAGTCTAAAATTCCTAATGATTTAAAGTGGTAACATACGAAGTGTACGTTTAAATACGGTCGTACGTTGTGCGGAACTCGATAAACAGAACACGTACCTGTGCAGTACAGGCATCTATCTTATTTCTGTGGCGCATTTAATTCACTGTACCTCTTCAATGACTCCACCGCTGCACCGCTGCCGCTCGGTAAATTGTGGCGCGGGAGTGTTTGGGTATTTTCCAGGAACGCTGGAGTGGTTATTTTGTTTAGTGCCACAGTCGCTTCTAGATATTGGACATCTATGCCTCAGTTGTATCTAAGTCGGGGGGAGCTTATGTTTTTATCTGTTTTGTAATCTGCGGTTAACCCTTTATCGTCGGTTAGGACTTAAGACTGATAAATAAACGCGAGTTAACAATTATGACTTAATGTCTTAAGAGATTGGACGACTTTTGGTAAACAAATCAGACACTCTGCAAGACGAAATAATGAAGGTGGCTTGGGGGAAATTCAAGTGTTTTAACTGTACGTACGTACAAAGCCGCGAAGGTTGATCGAGCCGTTATGTGAAGGGTTGCATAATATACATGGTTTTATAAGTAACCTATATACATGTGAAGATCTAGATATGTGGAAAAAAATCCACTGTTCCCTACATTTTGACGAGTTATTCGAACATAAATGTAGGGGACAGCTGATTTTTTTTCGCGATTTCAGGTTTGGCCCCATAGTAAAAGTTGTTCATACTGATGAGTTCAATGACCCCTTAAGGGGTTGTGCGTTAATTCCGGGACATGTTGTATAGGCTACTATTACCGCTATATGTAACTGGATATATACCCACTTACCTATAGCGGTAAGGTAATCTGAGAACCAGAATTGATAACTTAACTAACGTACACACGGCTACATATCAAGCTATACATTTCCAGTATAAGCTGATCTCGCATTGTATAGGATTTCTGTACAATAAGTGGCCAGCTTATACTGGAAATGTATAGCTTCATATGTAGCCGTGTGTACACGTGCGAACCCGCGCTTCTTACAGCTGTTTATGTGGAAAGTTTCACCTTCCACGAAAAACAGTAGGTAAATAGAATACCGTAAGATACAAGTCACTTAAATTAGGACAACATAGATCGAAGGTCGAAAATGTTCACGTACTTAATAATAGGCATAGAGTCGCGATACCTATTTTATTATGAGAAATTAAAACTATTTGATATTTCGAAACAGCTCTGTATTCAAGTAAGTTTCCTCCTCATATATCTTAAAATATACCGACGTGTATTTACAGACCATGAGTTGAGTTTACTTGAGTTTGAGCGAACAAAGAGTACCTAACTAAATCCAGCTTTCCAAGTCGCCTTTTATGTATGACTTAGTATATTCTGAACAGTAAAGGAAGTAGGTGCAAACTTTCCATGTGCATACTTCAGTTCAATGCCTAGCCGAGTGTTGATGTGGTGCGGACGCGGGGCGGGCGGCGGCGGCGCTCCAGCACTCGCAACCTCCTCGGATGCTTGTTGTCTCAACTAAGTATGATTTACCGTTAAACTTCGCATCTCCTTTCCTGGAATAACACAAACTTAGTTCTGAAAACTGTGCCATGTAGAGTGAACATTTGTCTGATTTGTTGCGCGCCGATATCCCGATTTAGTGCAATAACTGCGTGTGACGCCGCATTAGTCCAGTCAACTGGAACGAACATTCAGCTGAAAGACTTTAGTGCATTGTTTTACCAAAAGTTCGTAACAGATGATTTGTGTTTAGCAGGTAGGAGAGAAAATGTTACAGCACTGTAGGTATCTAATACCTTAGATGGCTTCGGTATCAATTCGGGAACAGATACAATAAAATCTCTGAGCACGTAATAACGCGTTTTTGACGCGAGAGTTTCGGAGACAATATTTTAGTTGACGAAAGCGCTTTTATATATTTTTTTACATTATACTTACCTACTTTGGTAGTCGTTAAAAAATAAGCTTTATTATTTCAGTTTATGGCAGTGTAAATGTTTACGTGTTTTCAAATTTTAACTTCCCGTAAACAGTCGACCCACTTACTGCGTTCGGTGTGTTTCTGTATATTTAATTACTTAATTATTGAGTATACCTACAGAAACATCGTGCCTTTTTCTTTCTACGTATGTGTTCAAAATTAATTGAGTCTCAAAATAATCGCCAATATTAGGCGCAATATGAATGGAGTTATGGAACTAGGTAGGTATGCAGAAATGTCTTGACGCTGCGTGGGCGTGCGTGATTCATCGCCACCCGTTTGTAATCCACCGCGCACAGTAATGATGGAAAGCGGATTTTAGTTAATTTAAAACAAATGGATAGCTGCAAACCCCATTTCAAAAACAACATTTTTACTAATAAATAAAAAAAATAATTACTACATAAATGTTATTACAGTATACAAATGAATATTTAATTGAAAAATCCATAGAACTGACAGAATAATATAAATAAATAATAGAAATTTAGATTAATTAATAATTAATAAAATGTAACCTTTTATTTTACTTACAATAAGTTTTTTTTTGCATGTAACTAGGTCCTCTTCCTTCAAATTTTTATTTTGCTGTGCCCGACAGGGTCCACGATTGGTACAACTAATGTTTACTTACCACCTAAGCTCATTGTGGAATGCAATAAATGATTGAGTATTGAGGAAGAAACAGCACATTAAATATTTTTTGCTTCGTTGGTGAAATTTCTATAAGGCGTTCCAGTGGTTGGATAAATAAATAAAATACTTAAGAGCAAAACGACGTGATCTAAATCACACCGTTTGATCCTTTATGACACCTCATTTAAATGAACCGGTAACCGTTCACAGTAAATTTTAACCTTCCACAGCGATTTACACAAAGAAGTTCCGAGTCCGAGTAGCATTAATTCAAAAACTACCAATTAAAAGTTAACTTTATACGTGTATAATGTAAACACAGCTACATAGTCTTATTGAGACCTATCTATCCGTGAACGTTGCTCGACAAATTGCACAGATAAATTCCCATTCATTAGCTTAATTGTCGATCGTCAATTACTACAAACCGACTGCGAGGATACATTAATGCGTATAACACACCTCCAATTAAATCCTACCTTGTCTTGCAATTGATATAAATGACGATTCCTGTAACGTAAATCATGTATGTATACGATACTGTAATACATCCAATTAAAACTTCCTAGCCTTTTCCTATGTTGGGGGCAGATTCCAGGCTAACCAGATGCAGCTGAATACCAGTATTTTACACGGAGCGAGCGCCTATTTGACCTCCGCAACCTAATTTCTGGGTAACATCTTGTTACTCAGAAATTAGGCGCTTTGCCCCTTGGTAAGACTGGTTATCAGACTTTTGGACATCTGACTACACGTAATGACTGTCAAAGACGACACGGTTGGCACAGTGGTTAAGCGATTGACTGCTGCGCTGCGTGTCGCGGGTTCGATTCCCGCACGGAACAAATATTTGTATGACCTACAAGTAGTTGTTCCAGGTCTGGCTGTTTGTGTATGTGAGTTTAAATGTTTGTAAACGCACCCACAATACAGGAGAAATTCCTAGTGTGGGGCTACGTTTTTAAAAACAAAAAGATCAAACTCAAACTCAAAGCATTTATTTCAATTAAACCATTGACAGGCACTTTTGAATTGTCAAGAAGTCGGTCAGTTACAAATATGATCTAGGACTTCTTGGCGGGAAAGTGAAGCGTCATGTTCAGCAGTTTGTTTAATTTTCCAAAATTTGTGTTTAGCCGAATATTAATGTTTAATAATGGTGGATTATTAACCATGAAGTGTTGGTGAACGTGCATTAGTGTAGGCAAACGAAACAAAACAGTGCAACTTCGCTTCAAGTTCTCTCAATAAGTCCGCGTGAGGTCTCAGTAAAGTGCCACATCTTTACTGAAACTCAAGGGGAGTGGGCGGGGATATCATCATCATGCATTTCTAATTCATTTCATCAATACTATACAAGAACTAAAACGTGACATTGGCTAAATGCACAAACCGTGCGAAGCCAGAAGGAAAAAAAATAAATAAAAATATGATCTACGAAGTATAGTCGGGACCAAAAGTTCGATATGAATGTAATGCATGGTCACCCATCCACGAACCGACCGCGGCTAATAGCATAGCTTAACCTTCGATCAACCCGTGCCGCTGTTATAAAAAATAAAAATAAACTTTATTTCAGACCACATGGTCCATAAAAAACACAATAAAAACAAAAAAAAAATAGTTACATAATAAAACAAAAATACAATAAAATTACATACAAACATAAACTTATGCCTTTCATTTAAACATTTAACCACGAACCCCTCTACATAAAACCTAAATACCATACACTCCACACAAAATCTCTGAAATTATGTGCAAAGCCTACAAGCTTAAAATTTAGCATATAGGCTTCATAAACAACCTAGGCATCCGTTTAGGATTTTTAGAAATTGATCCTCTGAGGGGCTAAACGGGAGGTCAAAGTATGCAAACGAAGTCGCTAGTAACAGAGAGTGTATTAAAAAGGTTTGATGTAAAATAGCGCCGCCTATAAGGCCTCTGCCTCGAATTTTGCGGGCAGCGGGGCGGCGGCGGCGGCGGCGCGGGAGCGGCAGGATCTTATGCGTAAAATCAAATGGACCGGTTCTCGAAAACAGCGGCGTGGCAGCGGGCAACGAGCGGTGCACTCCAGTCAAGCCGCGCCGCCGCCCGCCGCCGCCCCGCTGCCCGCAAAATTCGAGGCAGAGGCCTAAGGAGTCACCGGAGCTGAATTTTAATAATATTAAACCATAATTAATAATAAGTATATGTATTATGTTTAAAGGCCATTGTATTTAACATTGTGAGTACCGTTAGTTTTTACCCATCGCATTAATTTTCGGTAGTTTATAATTTCACAATGTCATATCGTCAAATTGTGAACGAACCTGCACTTATCGACAGCTAGGGTTCATAATCTGTCAGATTTTATAACCCGTAAATTGTGAACCGCCATCCCTGATTGGTAGGTATTGGCGGTAGCCGTACTGGTCGGAGTAACTAAGCCAGGGGGTCTACTCCGAAGCGTTAATCCGAACTATCGGCCGAATGTTCGGCCGTTTTATAACTTCCATGTTTTCCTTTTAAGACTTACCCGAATTAAAGTCACATTATTGACATTTGCGTATCTCTTTGACTGTATTTTTTTTTTTTTCGGTTTTTTTTTTTTTTTTTCTTTCTGGCTTCGCACGGTTTGTGCATTTAGCCAATGTCACGTTTTAGTTCTTGTATAGTATTGATGAAATGAATTATAAATGCATGATGATGATATCCCCCGCCCACTCCCCTTGAGTTTCAGTAAAGATGTGGCACTTTACTGAGACCTCACGCGGACTTCTTGAGTTGCACTATTTTGTTTCATTTGCCTACACTAATGCACGTTCACAAATACTTAATGGTTAATAATCCACCATTATTCCATATTAATATTCGGCGAAAACTAAACAAACTGCTGAACTTGACGCTTCACTTTCCCGCCAAGAAGTCCCTTTTTCGCCGTTGTCAGCCATCGTTAGCCATAGTCAAGCAACAGCCGAACATTCGGCCGATACTTCAGATTTATGTTCGTAGTAGACCCCCAGGCCACCCCGATCAAATGGGTTAGGTTAGGTTAAAACTGTGACCCTGGGACCTCGAGGCGAAAGTACTCGCGTCACTGTATCGGTGGCGCGACGAAGCGAGGGCGCGGGGCGATTAGCTGATGCAGCGACATGTGGAGTTACGTCAGTCACAGCTTCGCGCAGTGTGGTGGCGGAATGGCAGGACAGGCTTTCACGCCCTACCATTACGCCTCGTCACCATTGGGGCGGTCCGGCCGGTACTCGAGCTCTGGCTTGGAACGAGGCACGGCTCCCTGTCGTTTCGGGTGACGCAGTTGCTCTCGGGGCATAGTTGCTTTGGGGAATACCTAGGTGTCTCATAAACAGGAAGCCGGACGCTCGGTCACCACTGCGTCGACTGCCGGGAGGTCACGGCGTGGCATGCGCTGGCAGAGTGAGCTGATTGGGAGAGGCTGTGAACTGTCACTGCCAGCAGTGGTCGACTCGATGGTCGGCAGCGAGGAGTCCTGCGAAACAGTCATGTCACAAAAAGAGGCTGCAGAAAGGGATCGGGAGATCTCTCACACTTACCCGGCCTGCAGCAAGCGAATCGGCAGAGGGCAGATAATGCCCTCTTCGGGCCCCCCTAAATGGTTACAGGGACGGCGGACTCGGGGACGTCCGCTGCCCCCTATCATACACGACCCGAGGTGGCGGCGCGTAGTGTTCCACGCGCGCCCCTTTTTGACGTCGCGGGGGGGTCAAATATGTCACCCCCAGACTTGAGGTGGCCCGCAAAGGTGGGCCTGCACCAGCCAGGGATTGCGGAAGTCGCACATGATCCCATGTATCCCCAAGTGTGGGAAGGGAACACCGGGGTGGTTTTTATTCAGTAAGAGTCTGACAGACCCCTCCTCCCGCCTTAGGGCGGAGGTGATCCATGAGGATTTTCCACCCCGGAACAAAAAAAAGAAGTAAAATTATAATCTATCGAAAAATAATGCGTAAAATTGTAAATGGTTTGTTGCAGTTCACAATTTGTCGATAGTTTTTATCTCGTTAGATAGATTATAAACTAACGATGTTCTTATCCTTACGGTGACATATATAAACCTTATGCCTACAAGCCTTTGTATGACCGTTGCAGTCTACAATTTCTCTGGGAATTAGTCTGCAGGATATGATGATTTTCAACAAGACAGTTATAGCTATCATAAGATATCTTTGAGTCCATTCTACCGATACTCAACAATTTCAACGAATCGGTAGATTTAATAATAATGTGAAAGGATCATATAGAGCTACAATACACTACACAGGTACAATCAGGCATCCATTGAAGATACCTATTGTGCATAATAGTACGTAGGTATATGTGACGCAAATATACGGTACCGAGAATCCCTTTGTTGAATTGAAACTGTGCCGTGATCTGTCCGTAACTCCTAAAACATAAAAGTACGGGTAACTGGCTCGCTGACTACAAAACGGTATGACATTCACTGTGACTCGATTTATCTGATACTGACGTATATCATCGACTGCATCCCGTTTATGACGTGATTGCATTCATTTGATTTCACTTTGATCCCGCTACTGTTTAACATTGTAATCTGTGGTTTGCATGTTATGCAAATGTACATAACTGGCTATGTATATTAACTACGAGTACAGTGAGGTATCTTAAGTAAACTACTACAAGTCTTGGTGGTATTGCTCGGAGCTACGGCGTCTGTTGATTCTATAATAACTTACACAGGCTTTAAGATAAATACATAGCCAGGGCTTATTGAGGGAAACATATCAATAAGATTCTCGAAACTTCGGCTAGCCTCGAGGGATGCATTGGTGCTATTTTGGCTTGTTTATACCAGAAGGGACAATTCTCGTAGACTTTCTTGATATTATAAGGGCTTGTTGCAAAGATTGGCCAGTTTATACTATAGGCTACAGATGTAATAAAATCATAAAAGCCTACTTCAGAACAGAGGTCCGTTATATTAAATATATCAGCTCACCGAACCATAACTTCCACATCGTTTTGATGAGACTAGGTTTATTTAGCGAAATCCTACAGTCCATTTCGCTCGACAGTCGTTTCTTCCGTCTCCCTGAACCTGCAGTTATATTTATAAATTGCATTGAAGGTTCTTTTCGGAGAGTCGGTGCCTACGTACTCACATTTGTAGTATCTATGTAGGATTGTAGGCGTATGTGTGTGTCTGTACTTTTCATCGCGAGGCGCTCGCAGTAAGCGCTCGGTTCGTACATGGGATTTATACAGATTCCTCCCGTTCTAATCTAGGGGAAAGTAAAAAGTAAAGAGAGGAAATCGAATTTTTGTGTGTATTCGCATAGGTATGTAACTATTTCGGTGGATAAAAATAGAGATGAATTTTGCCTCAAGCGTTTTGTTTCATCTGTGGAGCGTGATATCAAACGACGGCGAACAACGTGATAACGCGAACTATCGGACCAAAATATCAGACACCACCTTTTAACAGTTGGAAAACATTTACAGGAAGGAATTCTTTTGGCGCAGATGTTATAAAGTATCAAAACAACGATATTGCTTTTTGAAACAATAACTGTAGTCATAGTATTACACTGGCTAAATATTCGTGAACAACTATGTTTGGTTAATCTAAAGCTCAAATTGAATACACATTAAAATAAAACTGTTGCCCGGTATAGGACTTCCCCAGCGGGCCGAGCACGGGCTGCCCAAGACGTTTGTGACAAGACATGATAAATTATGTCATGTCAATTTGTACTAGCATTTTATGACAAAACAAATTTATCGCTCAAACTGTGGTAAAATGTGTGACTCAAGTCATGTCACAGTAGGCCGTGCTCGCCCCGCTGTATAGTAGGGATATCTTTATCTATTCTATAGGTACATATGATAAATCTGTAGATGAGGCGTTTTCTGTACTCACATAGAAAACATTAAAAAAAAAATGCGGGGCAGTTTTTGGGGACTGCCGATAGAAGTGAAAACAGTATACATTTCAGCGGCGAGGTATCAATTTTTCTATGAAAGAAGCCGAAGCGCTGCCATCACTACACAAACTTTATTTTTAGTTGTTGCAATTTAAAGCTAATAAAAATAGGCATTTTTGTTGTTTGGATTTTATAATGAATTGAATACCCGTACCGTAGTGTAACTATATTTTTGGGCAAAAAGCCTTTTTTCTTCAATAGCGGTAGAGTTGTTGATGAGAACCTCCGAAGGGAAGCCGGCAGGAATCGTGTTATATGGTGCTTTCGCCACTGATACATTTATATTATAGCTCATGAAAAGCGTCTGGTGACGATGACGCGAGTTCCATGATTTTTGTTTTCAACCAAAAAGTGCTCAACGCGCCTAAAGAAGTTTTCACTACAAAAAATATTCGTGGTTCAAAGAATAACACGCAATTTCCAACATTTTTGTTTTTTTTGTCTGTTTGTATGTAAGAGATTTACTTAGATGTTACAGCATCACGTAAAAAGTACAAAACCAATTTGGTTCTTTTTTATACTCAAATATTATGTGTAACTCGGTTATATTTAGTTTTGTTTCATGGCAATCGCTTCAATCTATCAAAAGATAGGTATATGAATTATTATTTAAAGCGTTCAAGAAGAATTACTTAATGTACATACACGTATCGACATCTATTGATGCAAAATGGTACTAACGAATATATGTTAAATACAGAAGTAAATGCGTGCCATAGCTTAGGGGTAGGTTCAGTATCAATAAAGGAACCTAGGAAACATAAAAATAAAACATTAATAATAGTACATTTTGATACAAGTGGAGAATGTTTGTTATTGTATTCGAGGCGGAATTAACACCCGAGCCGTAGGAGAGGTTGTTTTTGAGCCGAGAACTGAAATAACAAATGTCCACGTGTATCAAACGACGTTTTTAAGAGAGAAATAAATTCGAGAAATAAATTAAAATAACGAAAAATATTTTTGTCACGAATTATTATGAAACTATGAATTAATTTTCTTTTTTTCCGCGCTTTGCTTTCGCCAGGTTGAAGGAGAAGCAAAGAAAGGTATAAAGCCGATAAACAGCCTAATATGAAAAATAGAAAATTCAAATATTTTTGAGTTTAGAACACAAATAAATGTTAATTTGTTCATAAACGTTTTTTTTATTGTAATAATCATGGTGTTCTATAAATAAACATTATTTAAATATTCCAAAAATAATAACGCCGTAAAGACGCATCATTGCCGAGATTTAAAAAAATATTCATCTCCGAATAGAGAGGATCGTCTCTGGCGCGAGGTGTGAATAGAGGCATTGAAACAATTTGGACTAAGTATAGTATCTAAGTATAGTAAGTTATCTGTGGCAATTTTTATTCCCGCACACGTGATGGAAAATAAAAAACCGCACGCGTGTGAAATACATTGCATTGTGAATCAAATCGTAGTGCGATATGAACCAGTTTTCGAGGGAGTGTATTGAAAAAAATTTAATTAACCATAAAAAAATTATATAAATAAGTCTCTTCGTACTTTAGCGGGCTTAGGACCGTCAAATAAAATTATTTTAATTCTAAACGATTGCTATTCTAAGTTAGTAGGTACTAAATTAGGTTGATGTTGAAATTTTTTTTTTTTCCTTGGTTCCTTTATCGATACTGAACCTAGGTGTATACTATGGCACGCAGTTTCTTTAATCATTATTATGTTAACAATAATACGTCATAAAGGTGAGAACAGAGAGCAGTGGTGGCCCTGAGTAATGGTCTCGACTTACGAGTCGTGGTCGTGGGTTAAAACCCAGACAGGCGCTTTACTTTGTGTAAAATTATTTCATCACCACTGCTCTCAAAACGGTGAAGGAAAACATCGTGAGGAAATCGGCATGTCCTAGAACTCAAAATTCGAAGACATGTGAAATCTACCAACCCACACTCGGCCCCTGTGGTGGATTACGGCCCACGCCTTAAATAAAGTAGGTTCGTAGATGCTGTTCTTGGAGTCTTAAGTCAGGACCCCTGGGTGTTGGAATATTTGGTTCTGGATTTCACTTTAGAGGTCTCATCTAACTCAAGTTCTCACTAAGTTCTCTTCAACCGAATCGAAGAAATTTGAAGATAAAATTGACTTTAAAAAGAAAGAAGTTCTCAATTCGTCTGTTTTTAAGGTTTCGTTGCCAAATGGCACATAGAAACGGAACTCTAATCATTTCGTCCTGCCGTCTGTCCGTCGGTATATCACAGCTTTACTCGGAGAAATATTTTTTGTTTGAAAGAGTTTTCTCCTGAGATGATTCCATTTAATATAGTGAAGATCTGACGGTTGAACTCCTCAATAACGTACAGTGTGTATTGTGTGTGATTTGGTTATTGCACAGAAATCAAAGAAAATTACTGGTTAGGTACTATACGTGGTCAACTGTTTATGGACTTCGAAAATAAGTTGGTACGTCCCTACTTATCCCACTGAACTCCTCAATGACGAACAGTATACCTACCTACCTATTGTGACTAAGTTATCGTACGATATGTAAAAAAGTTGCTCAGTACCTTTAAAAATTAATGTGAGGTAAATACAAAAAAAAAACTTTTTACAAAAAAAGACATCGACTTCCTACAACACTAACTATAACTATAGCACTACAAAGTGAAAAATAACTTTAATTTTGGAAGTTGGTGTCTTTGGCTGTATGGTTTTTGCCACTGGCTTCCGAATTTTGTAAGTAGGTGTTTTATTTATTTTTTGTAATATAAGTTTATTATTTTTCATTATTATTGAGAAGTTCCGGTGGCCACCTGTGGTCTTCATAATCAGTTTCACTTCACCAACCACCGGTGCTTTCCAAGAGGAGCAAATGCACGAGGTACTATATAAAATACCCAAGTCACTATAGGTGTGCCTACAACATTTTAGGATTTTCCTCGATGTCCATGAGATTCTCTCATCAGATTCTGACTTGGTGACAATGGGACCACCTCGCCAGCATTCCCTTTAAAATAAAAAAAATCGATATCAATCCACAAGAAATCGGTGAACAGACATACAGACGAAAATATGACCTCCTCCTTTTTGGAAGTCGTCTAATTTTTTTTACCGACTCATAACAGTTAAAAGTGCAAAAGACTTAGTTTCGATAATTTCTTGCTAACTACTTCCCGAACTAAAATTATTTTGCAGTTTGTAGTATTTTTTTTTATGGAATATGTCGGTTATTGTTTTTGTTTTGTGTATGTTTGTTTTAAGTTTAACACATCATTATATACTGTATTAATTCTAAAAGCGGGGGTGTAATTTTTATGGTTTTCGGGAGTAAAAAGAGGTCTACTCTAATCAAAATGATGTGCCAAGTTTTCGTTATGGGTGTCATCTTCATTGTTTTCGTGGTCGCCGGTGCCGAAAATCAGGAAATCAAAATCAAAAATGGCGGCCATAACCAAAGGTGGATCTCAGTAAATGGGTTTCTTTCACACGGGCGGGACGGTATGTAGGAGCTCTTTCGAGGGGCAATTCTAACATCGTTTACAGAGAAGCTTTTTTTTTCATTAAAACAAGTTTTTATGATATTTATTTGGGATCTCCAACAAAGGATCAACAGCGCTCCTAAAGCGTGATCCTTCTTTACCATTATAACATTTCAGCACACTCCGCCAGAGAGGCAGTTGTTTTATTAAGAATGGCAGTGCACCTAAAATGAGCCCCAACCGATCAAAAATCAAAGTGACATTTCGTCGCATTGCCACTATGGACCCTGTAAACGCATTGTCTGCGATCGAAAGGGCTGTAGAAGAGAACCCCAGGTAGCGCTTCCCACCAGGCAAGATCGGATGATTCTTCCTTTTCAATACAGTAGTGGTACCCCCCAAGCGACACATTATTGTTTTCCGCCAGACACGTGAACTAACTCGCGGGCACAGCTAGTGTGGAAATAAATCTCACACTCACAAATACCCGGACTCGGAACATCTATCTGTTGGCCTTACAAATATTTGTTCCGAGCGGGAACAGACCGTGACCACAAGCCAATTGGGCAATCGACCTTAGCGTTTTTCTTATTCTTAGATACTTTAAGAACATTATTTATTTATTAAGCAACTGTGTAGGTAGTACAGCAAATACCAATCAAATCGAGTAAGGACGTTTTACCTGTATTCCAATCAATATTGCAAACTTTAAAGCCATCAAATGAACGTCGTAGTAAGCTAGTGCTTTGACTGGTACTGCCGTGCCGTTCAACGTCACCGGTGCGAGAGCACTCTGCGGTCACCCAACCCGCTGCCTGCGTCATGTTTACGAGATCCTTTTTGGTACAGTACAAAGCTTTGGACCCCGATACACTGAATTAAATAGGTACGTTATAACTAAAAGGTTTTTGTGAACCTGAATTTAGAGTTTGATTAATAAATTCAGGATAAATATTGGCGTAAGTGTAGATTCGTGGCGTATCGGTGCGGCGCGGCGTCGTCTTCCCACGTTCTCCCTAGCTGTTTGTGCACTGTGCACGTCATCTCACATGCAAAGCTACACACACGCCACGTTTGCATAATTCTACTATACCTAGGTACCTCCCTTCACTTTAAAAAATGCTAAACAGTTATCCTATTTTTTATTTTAGGATAGCTTAAAGTAAAAATTTCACAACAATCTTCATTCAGGATTTCATTGAAAGTTACTGTTCTGTCAAAGTTCTTTTAGACTCAAAATTATTCATCAGAATTGTTCAAACATAAAAGAACTCAATTCGAAACTTATTCAAGGTAAGAAGCCAACAATGGTATTCATTTACTTGGGGTGTACCTAAATGGAAATAAAAGAAATTACATAAATTAATGAAGGTATACCTAAGAACAATAGATCCAGTTCCAAAGTCCTCCAAATTGTAGGGTAGCAAATACATAACCAAGCAGTAAAATCATTATGCTTGCTTGATAAATGATAAATGATTTATTTTCTGTAAGTAGGTTTTTTGCACACTTTTACACTTCAATCAAATAAAAAAAAAAAAAAAAAACTAGATGAGGTCGGCGTTTCTTAACTGACTACTCTGAAAAGAAAGACCGAAACAAACTCAGAGGTCACAGTCTCTATTAAAATCCAGACATAATCTTGGTCAAATCAAGTGAAGACCATGTAGATTGGTGCCTGAAATGATCTTTTGTTGAAAGAATCACACAGATTGAGTTTCCGAGAACCGTGGTAGGTAGTATTAAATTATTGTTAATAACAAGTACACAGGTATTGTTTCAAATAGTTATCATAAACTCAACTTAATATTCGGTTTATTGCAAAGCTATTGAGTACCTTTTTGTTCCATCAAAATGAAAATTTCCCCAAAATATTAATGCGAGAACATTTTTCCACGAAAATATTTAAGTACCCTCACAGCTATTGCGGTTAAGTATCCAAACGTCTACAAAATGTCAATGGTTTGGTTTGACAATAAATATTTATCGAGTCTTCATCTGAAAAGTGTTGGTTATCAGTTTGTTTTATTTATTTAACAGTTTATGTAAGACACTAAGAAAGGAACAGAAAAATCCGTACAAAGGCTTACGAGTATTTCTAAAGAAATCTCTTCCAGCATACCTGCGATAGGAAAGTAGATTTAAAGAGAAATAGTCAACGTGTGTAAGAGTAGAGAAAAAAAATTGCTAGCAAAACTACACAGACATTATGGGTATCGATATCAAAACACGCTCAAATAAAAAAATTTAGGATTTAACTGATTTGATTTTTTAGGGGTCAATGACCGCTGGTAATATTGTTACTTGAAGTGTGAGTTGCTGAAATCTGTTGTATTGTGTTGAGATATCGATACCCATCACTTATGTGAAGTTTACACCAAAAAAATCTGATATTAGGGTTCCGTACCACAAGAGGAAAACACGGAACCCTTATAGGATCACTTCGTTGTCCGTCTGTCTGTCAGTCTGTCAAGACCCTTTTTCTCAAGAATGGAGGTATCAAGTTGAAATTAATATCAAATACACGTAGGTTAACGGTCCCTTGGTGCTCTAAAAAAATCAAGCTTCTATATAAACGCAATAAAAAAATACGGCGATTTATGCGATATATTTTGATACTCGCAAATAAATCAAAACATACAGGGTACTTCCCGTTGACCTAGAACCATGTTTGGCAAGAATCAAGGTCTCACAACACAAGTAAAGAAAAAAGTCCTAAAACTGATCATTTGTATATTAATTATCACATAAAAAAATACTTTTTTTGTGATTACAAGCTACCATTTGCGGTTGGAAAATTGACCGTGGCGAATATCGATGTATATGAACATGTTTTTCAACTACAACGTTAAGTTTGTTTTTCGGATAATTTTATACCAACTACGGATCCCTTCGTTGTGCGTGGTCCGACACGCACTTGGCCGGTTTTTAATTCTTTTCTAAGTGACTACCGGCGTTTGATGACACCAAAAAATAAACATCTTCAAATTAATTTATTTTTTGTTTTATCATGTTTAGATATCCATAACCATCACATCTGCGGAGTTTCGCTAGCTACAATTTGACCCTGTATAAACATACAATAAGAGAATACTTACATACATACTTCTAAAATAAATATACAACATGTCCCAGAATTAACGCACCACCTCTTATCTTTGTACTCATCATTATGAACAACTTTTACTATGGGACCTAACCTGAAATCACGAAAAAAAAATCTGCTTCCCTACATTTTGACGAGTTATGTGAACATAAATGTAGGGAACAGCTGTTTTTTTTTCGCGATTTCAGGTTTGGTCCCATAGTAACAGTTGTTCATAATAATGAGTACAATCACTACTTAAGAGGATGTGCGTTAATTCCGGGACATGTTGTAGGTTTAAAATACATTTTTGCAATACTAATATCGAACAAAAATGGCGGGATAAGACGTGAATTCGAATAACCTATCAGTTTTTATTTTAATTACGGCGCCGTGGTCGTAAAACGCGCGTGCATGACAATGTTCTTTTTTTGAAATTCCACTCTAAAGATATCACGAAAGTAGTGTAGTAGTGAGAAAAGTAGTTGCATATTGAAATTTAGTACAACATTTTAGCACTCTTTTGGATGATATATTGGTTACTATAACACTGGTTGTTTTAATGTTGGCAATAAGCTTACTGTTTCAATAACTTTTATAGAGTATTTATAGCATGGGTGTAGATAAAATAATAAATACATAAAAGAAGTATAGGTAATTCAAATTACAAGTATCGGCCACTGTCGGCCATGCTGGCGCGCCGCACACTGTCAACAGTGCACACTGTTCTGACTCAATTGTTTTTATGCTGTAGTGCAAAGCCTTTCAATCCGTTTTACCGCGGGTAACTGAGATTACATTATTCAATGACAAAAATCCAACTTTGACAGCAAACGGGTTAGGCAGGCGTACGTGGTATGTGGTATCCTACATGAATTTTTATTACGAATACTTGTACAGTTTATATCATATGCATTGTGCTGCATACGGTTATTACGATTAAATGCCTTTTTCTATTGCGTCGAAAGAATATTATAGCAGGCGAGCCGTTAGGCTAAATCGTTTTCTTTTGTCTGTACATTAAGATTACCTGCGCAGCTTCGCAAACTGTTTTTAACTTTTTCTTGTTCAGTGAATTCAGCAGATGTCAAGGGAGACGAGATCTTTCTTATTAAAATGAGCTAAGTACTTACGTAGGTTCGTAACAAGATTTTTATCGTCAAGTGATTATTGAAACGTTTAAGCTGATTAAGCATCTTATTGCCAGCAATCCGGTGTTTCAAAATTCCTTCTTATTACTAAAGTTGATTATCAAGTTACGAATCAATAGTAAGATTCACGGCCTTAAACTTGACTGTGTAATCGATACCTACATGGCTTCGTAAAGAGGTACGTGCGTCGATGAATGTGTCACAAGGTTTTGTCTCTAAACATAAATTCGTAGTTTTATTATTCGACTTAAACTCTTCAGGAACTTTATTTCTTTATTCAAGATGCCTACTCCGAAGCGATAGTCTGAAGTATTGGCCGAATGTTCGACGTTTCTTGACTTCCAAAGTTTCAAGTCCTTATTTGACATTGAGTCCTTACACGACTTAAAGTCACATTTTTGACTTTGACTTATCTCTTTGACCGTCGTATTCATTTTTCTTTCGCCGTAGTCACCCGTAGTCAAGAAACGGCCGAACATTCGGCCGATACTTCGGAGTAGACACCCTGGTTCGAGATCGCCACAACGTAACTTTCCGTAGCGCTTACGTTTTGTCACAGAATTCCAAAGGTTTGTCGAATTCACTTCACATACTAATTACGTATGGCGTGCGTGTATGCCCAGATGTATGAACGTAGGCGAAGCAAAAGGAGTATTTAAGGAGCGTAGCTGGTGGCGTTCTATAGTTTCTGCCTACCCCCATGGGAAGAATGCGTGAGTTTATGTATGTATGGTATGTACTAATTAATTAGTCCGTGTGGTGCCGGACGTAAAGAATAGTACTACCCTATTTCTTCCCGTGGGTGTCGTAAAAGGCGACTAAGGGACTTACTAGAGAATGGGCAGCAGCATTCACTATGCATTTTAACACCATACTGCGATCACCAACCCGCCTGCCAAGCGTGGCGATTATGGCAAACCCCCCTTTGGGCTCCCCCAAAGAGGGGTTTGCCTATGTCCAGCTGTGGACGTCTTTCGGCTGAAATGATGACTAATTAATTAGGAACATTTTAGGCGACGTCGATACCTACATTGATATCTACCTACTAAGTATAGGTACTTATTCATCGATGAAGCGTCCTTTGGCAGATGGTTCGCGAATAATACGTTTCCCGATTTGGTTTCCGTAAATTATTCCAAAATTATCGCTGTTCCTAATGGACAATAAGCAGAGTAATTTGGTTAACGATAAAGCCTGGTTTTATATTTATAACATTGTAATTTGTTAACATAGTGTATAAAATAGAATAGAATACTCTATATTATGTACCCCCCAAAAAATACATAAATAATGTTGAAATTTAATGAGTTGAATTGGTTTGATTGTTTTTGATTGATTAAATTGTTTGTTGAATTGATTGAATTGAATGTTGAGTTATTGATGTTGAATTGTTGAGTGTTTGTTTGTTCGTTGATTTGAAAATGCAACTGCTGAGCTGTTCGAAACTCAGTTTTGGCAATTTCTCAGTAGCTGCCAGCTGGAGTCTTGCAACCGGTTGATAGCAATAGGCTCACCTCCTATTAGGTACCTATATGGATCAACACACCTGTCGAAATGTGGGTGTATTATAGGTATCCTTTTCCTCGGGGAACACAGGCACGATATTATCTATCTATGTACCTAATTTGTTTTATTGCTTGAGCAAGGTATCATTCGATCTATTTTAATCATTTTTCAAATGTAACGCGCAACTTTCTTCAGAAGCTGCCAAGATCCACCATTCATAACTCGCGTCCTTTTTGGTGTATTTTCATTTTCGCACACGATAAAAGTTTAAACCCATGAGATGTTTTCTACTATAACTCGAAGATTGAGCATTATTGCAACTAGCTTCATCTATAGGACTGACCGACCCCTTGACAATCCAAAAGTGCCTGTAAAGGTTTATTTGAAATAAATGCTTTGATTTTGAGTTTGAAATTATCTATCTATACCTATTTAAGGCTTCTACAGAACAGCTCGACTCGCGACGCGACACAAAGGCACCGCTTGTCGCGTGAGAAGCCTTTATACATATTAAAGTGGTTTGTCGTGTCTGTTTGTGTGGTCCCGTTGTTCTTCTCCACTACGCAAAGTATTTTGATGTGGTTCTCACTACTCCGAAAGGTTTATAAATATATATTATATGTACTAGTGCCCGGCCACTGGTCGAAATTCAACCCCCTCTACTGACAATCTATGTAGTACTTACTAATTCCATGATATTATAAAGTACTTACTTATTCCATGCTAAAGCTGTCACTTCTGTCACCTATCTATCTTCAATTCACGAGGCCCTGGCACTGTCTGTGTGTGTGTCAAACGCATAGTAGTGTGTGTAATGGTTTTAATTATTAATTTATTTCTAATGCATATTATACAGGGTCAAATTAAATTAGCTAGCAAAACTCCGCAGACGTGATTGGTATTGATATCTAAACACAAAAAAAATAAAAACATTTAATGGTTTTTTTTTGGTGGTAACGACCGCTTCTATTGTAGTTACTGGAAGTATGAGTTGAGAAATTTTATTTTTTTATTTTATCGTGTTCAATTATCGATACCAATCACGTCAATGAAGTTTACACAAAAAGAAACATAATTTTTTAAACTGATATTTCACTTGACTACACACCTAGCTGTTGATTACCCAAAAAAAACTCATCATATTAATAATTTTTTCTTTCAATCATGTTTAGATATCGATATCTATCACGTCTGCTGAGTTTCTCTAGCTAATTTAATTTGACCCTGTATAAAAATATTAGCTTTTTGCATTCCTCCATATAAAATTTAACACTGCTGTTTTATACTCCTCCGTCCGCGTAATTTTCGTAAAAAGGGGTACAAAGTTCGCTTCTCGTATTAATATAATGATAACACATTCATGTGTTATTGTGTTTTTCCATTAGGAATTTCTTAGTAACAGCCCGGAGTTTGGAAGTTGGTTGTGATACCCCCGTGCCTCGGAAAGCACGATAAGACGCTGACAACAGCTAAACCGCGGTCACGTCAGGCTGCATACAAAAGAAAGAGTAGCGCGATGACACATGAATAATTTTATCATTATACATTAATGATAAAATTACTCATGAGCATTCTTAAACAAAATATTGTAAAACATTTTTAAAAGAGTAACGGTGGAGTTTCTTGCCCATTCTTCTCCATACGAAACTATCCTTTTGAAAGGGGCAACTGAAAGCAATTCTATTTTTTTTTTAAATTTTGACGTACAAAAGCGCCTTCTATGTGCCTATTTGAAATAAATAATTTGACTTTCACACAACGCTTGTAATTTATTACAAAATATGAAGCAATTATTTATATACTATTTATAATACGGGTTGAGTAATCGTAAATAAAAAAACATTTGAAGTCGGTAATTTTTTTTTACAAAAAGTTTTTTATTTTTCACTTTTTAGTGGGTCAGTTTTTAATTTATCTAAGTTACAATAGCCTAAAGTCAACTGCTCATCACCTTTTACAAAATATTGCTTTTCCCGACGCTGGGACGTTAATTGTAGTTCTCCTGGTAAGAACCAGGAGAACAGCCTCTCACCATATGCATTGTGACGAGCATAAATTGCTTAGCAACCATATTAAAGTACCTAATCGAATCGCAACCCGTTAAATATTTATTATTATGTTGGTCCGGTGGCCATCTGTGGTCTCCATCATCAGTTCCACTTCACCAAATGGTGATTTTCGGGAGCAAATGCACGAGTTACTATAAAAAATACCCAAATCGCTATAGGTTTGCCTATAAAGTTCGAGGGTTCCCCTCGATTTCCATGATATCCCCTCATCAGATTCTGATTTGGTGGCAATGGGACCACCTCGGGAGCATACCCTTTCAAACAAAAAAATAATGTTCAAAATCGGTCCATAATTGACGGAGATATCGGTGAACAAACATAAAAAAAAGCATATATACGGTCGAATTGAGTAACCTCCTTTTTTAGAAGTCGGTTAAAAGCAACCAAGTTTTGCATTCAAATAAGACGTTCTTGTTATTAATTAAATACCAACCGTACATTGATATTTAATACAGATATTTTGTATTGAAACTCAAAGTAAGAGGTTAGTTTACCGTTAATTTTATTTGTATCAAGATTTTTTTTCTAAACATGTTGTGGTAGCCAAGTTCTGAGAAATATGTTCAAGAATAACATAAGTATATATTTTTTCCGCTACTACAAACTATATAGATTTGGCAATTTTTTTGTTTATGACAAGCCTACTTTTTTCATTTGCGTCTTGCCAGCGCCTTAAGCCGTTAGTCCTGCGCCTGATCTCTATCCGGGTCGTGTCGGATTGCCGTCCCATAGCACTATGAGAGTGGGGGAAGAGAGTGCCCCTGTGTCTGCGGATACACGTCTTGTGCACTATAATATATCCCGCCCGCGCCGAAGGCTGATCTCCGCTGAGATTGGTCGCCATGGCCGAAATACGGTGTGGAGGACCATATTTTTTATATTCATAATAAAATAAAATAGCTTTATTATTCCTTATACACTTTTCCTTATTTACTAACACCGTGTCATTATTTGACCTAGTAAATAAACAAATTTATATTAACTACTAAATAGTATTTTAAAACTAAGGTGTATATGGACCGCTATCTATAGCGGTAAAAGCCTCCTCCAGCCGTTTCCAAGCTGTCCTGTCTCTGACGATTCTGCGCCATGTTCTGCCTACTGCTATCTGTGCAATATCGTCGCTCCATCTTTTGTGTGGTCTACCTGGGTCTGCGTTTTATATTTATTGGATAACAATTCGTGTTGACTTTCGTCCATCTGTCGTCTGTAACTCGTTGGATGTGTCCAGCCTACTTCCATTTTAAATATATTATATACTAAATATAATATATATAATTATATTCATATTAAACTTAAATATTTATTAAATAAATCCCGATGTCGAGTCATAAAAGCCGCGCGAAGCAGTGGCGGGTCGCTGGTAAAATATAATCTGAAATTGAGGAAACAATTTCATCAAAAGCAGCAGTTACAAACTTGCAAAAGGCATACTTATTGGAATTTTCTTTCATCTGGTAGGGGTGGTGGCAGTACCTACCCTATGAATTTATTTAATGTAAACAAAAGTAAGGGCTTGCTGTCCTAAGAAATTAAGTCGAAATCCAATCTCCAAACTCTAATTTCAACGTTTTTGACTATACCTACGATAAAATAAAATAAAAACGATTTATGTTACTTGTGTTATATATGAGTTGAGAAAATCTGTTTCTTATTTTGATTAATATTGTTCAGATATCGAATTCCATAACGCGTGTGAAGTTTACACAAAAAAAAAGTTTTTTAAACTGATATTTCTCGTAGATAACCCCAAAAAAACAATCATCAATTTTTTGTTTTTTTTTTGTTTATGGTGTTATATTATTTATTGATACCCATCACTCTGTATTAAACTGTCGGTTACCAAGCGTGGCCTATAGGTAGATACATATTTACCTCTATAGATACTATATTGGTAAGTACACATCATTCTGCTGATCTGAAACGAAGTATTTTTAATACTACTAACATCAAAGGCAAGAGTTGCTGGCATTACACAAAACTAATACATTTTTTGTAATATTTAAGGAAAAGTCTATTCACCTGGGTGTTGGTTGGTAACGAGATTACGTCTTGATCATCATTCTGGCAACGTGCACGAATATTGATCTGCGCCAGTACACATACATAAACTATCGAATATTTACCAAATGAGGGTAGTACTAAATATTCTACACACGGTTGCTAACAAAAGAATGTATATTATGAATACTATTTTAGAAGAAAAACATTATGTTTTTACAGCGTGTAATGTATTTTCTCTAAATTTATACTTCTACCTACATAGATATTTTTGTTTCCAAATAATATCATTATCATCTCTGCATTATCGACAAAAAATGTAATCCGTATCACAACTTCGTACAATTTCCTCGAGACCTATAAACATGAGCTTAGTAACTTAAGCTTCGTAGTAAACTTGCCAAAGTCCCGTAGTTTTGAAAATAATCGTATCGCCATTGTTGGACTTTGTCTTTCAACTTTGACTCAATATCGTTTATACAACATGCCCCAGAATTAACGCACAACCTCTTAAGGGGGCATTGTATTCATGGACCAAACATGAAAGAGCGAAAAAAAAATCAGCTGTTCCCTACATTTATGTTCTCATAACTCGTCAAAATGTAGGGAACAGCAGATATTTTTTTCGCGGTTTCAGGTTTGGTCCCATAGTAAAAGTTGTTCATAATGATGAGTACCATGACCCCTTAAGAGGTTGTGCGTTAATTCCGGGACATGTTGTATAAAGAAAGGTAGCTTTAAGCAGGTATATAATGAAGCGTTGTCAATAAAACGTTTTGTCTCAACGGCAGTGGTGATTACTCCAACCAGTCATCAAGCAAGAATTTGTTAACAATTACGTACTCGGTGTTTGTCGCCTTTGTTCAAAACATCGCATTGTAATGAGTTTACGATTTAGTAGGTATTCCCCGACGCTGTCAGACCCACCCTGAACGTTATAGTTCCAATAATTTATTGTTCAAGGACCAAAAGTGTTATTTCCACTAAAATTGGTAATTAACAATCATCGATGTCACAAACTTTAAGCTCGTTTACTAATAAATCCGTGTCTTTTTGTTATTTTTCATTCAATATGTCAACACAATACATTTCGTACCTATATAACTTAGGTATGTAGGTACCTATATAGGGCTTGAAGCTAAAATCTTACCTATATTTTGTTTGAGTATTGGTTAGACCCAGGCTAGTGATAACATCCCTAAGTTGGTACCTAGGCCACTTTCTTCGTAATATTTATTACGCCCCATTTTCCGCCTATTGGTTTTTTTACTTGTGGGTACAGCTAGGGAACACTTCGTGTCTCATATCGCAAAAAATATGCTGAAAAATATGCTCGTATGTACGTACAGTCGGCAACATTGTAACTTTTACATATTATCTAAGTATCACACACACGCAATATCGCAGGCGCGACAGGCATCGACAAATAAATTGTCTTTGTGTAAGAGCCTTAAGACATGCTTTTATGTGTTATTATTATTTTTATGTGGTATTATATTTTCAGTCTGTGATTTTACCTACCGACCACCTACTATAATCTATGTAGGTGGTTTCATTTTTTATGTAGGTAGGTTGTGAAACAAATCAAGAGCAAGAGACTTTTTTTTCTTGAAAACGTTGTTTATGATCTACCGTATCATCTAATAAAATATTTTACACTTGATGACCCAGCGTACTTCGTACCACGTTTCAAACTCGTATCAAATTTAGATTTTTTTGATTTTTCGGCTGTTCCTTTGGATTTTTCCTAATTTTCTTTTTTTCTAAACCGTAACAGTAATGAGGTGAACAAAACAAAAAAAAAACAATCAAATCGGTTGAGCCACTTTCGAGTTTTAGCAAGACTAACGCATGGCAATTGATTTTTACACAGGGTTATTTTTAAAACGTCAATAACCTCTTAAGGGATCATTGTACTCATCATTATGAACAACTTTTACTATTGGACCAAACCTGAAATCGCGAAAAAAAAACCAGCTGTTTCCTACATTTATGTTCGAATAATTCGTTAAAATGTAGGGAACAGCTGATTTTTTTTCGCGATTTCAGGTTTAGTCCAATAGTAAAAGTTGTTCATAATGGTGAGTACATTGTACTCACCATTATGAACAACTTTTACTAATCCCTTAAGAGGTTATTGACGTTTTAAAAATATCCCTGTTATTTAGATATACTAGCTAATGCCCGACATGCGTTGTAATACTTGCAATGCCTTTTTTTTTGTTATAGGAACCGTCTCCGGCACGCACTCAACAACTTACCAAAGTTTCTTCAGAATTGGGCAAGCCATTTTCGAGTCATTCGAGACCAACGCATGGCAATTGATTTTTACATAATGATATAGATAGACTAGCTAATGCCCGACATGCGTTGCAATGCCTTTTTTTTGTTATAGGACCCTTCTCCGGCGCGCACTCGACAATTTACCACAATCGGGCGAGCCACTTTCGAGTTTTTCGAGACTAACGCATGGCAATTGATTTTTATAAGTATATAAAGATTATTTTCGTAATACCTTTTACAACTTTATCTTAAATTTGTTGGCGAAACTTCACAGACAAGATAGGTACTGATATTTAGATATAACCATAATAAAATAAAGGTTATGGTATTTTCGTAGTACATAATAAAATGTTGTAGTTAGCTTGAGCGTGACTTCAATTCCGTCGTCATTTAAACTGGCTTCCGTTGCTCTCCCTTTGGCGTTTATTCTATAAATAACTTCAACAATGGCGCGGTAGTCGACAGATTCGCATTTCTAGGGATTCGTAACTGGAGGATCTATCGGTCGTTCGTCGTTTCAATGATAAATTATTTTATTTCTGTAAGTATCTAGGTTTGTACAAACATTTTTACACGTCAACAATAATTTAAAAAACTAGATGAGGTCGGCGTTTCCTATCTGACTACTCTAAGAAGAAAGGCCGAAACAAATTCAGAGGTCACAATCTCTTTTAAAGTCCAGACATAATCTTGGTCGTCACAACGACCATGTAGATTGGTGTCTGAAATGGTCTTTCGATGAAAGAACCACACAGCTTGAGTGGACCTGTGCAGTCAGTGGACGCATTTGTCAGTAGTCATGCAGCTCAACTCAGAACTTAAGGAGCTCAACGATTCAACGAACAATACCAAAGAAAGGACATTTCAGTAGGCAGCAAATATTACTCAAACTGCCAAAACATGATAAAACTAAGAACAAAAAACCATAAATAAACAATAAACACACATAATAAAGTCTTCACAACACAGTAATTAAAATAATATATTACTTTACAAAGTAAATATTCATGTCATTGTACCTATCCTATAAAAAAATCGGCCAAGTGCGAGTCGGACTCACGCACGAACGGTTCCATTTATGGTTTTTTTTCTTAGTTTTATCATGTTTTGTCAGTTATCATGCAGCTCAACTCAAAACTTAAGGAGCTCAACGATTCGACGAACAATATCAAAGAAAGGACATTTGTATAGGCCGCACAAAATACACTATCTTTACGTATATCTAAGTACCACTTATCACTAATTCACTAAACACAAATAGGGTTTTAATTTATTTGACTACTAGAACTTTTTGAAATGATGACGCACACTTGAAAGTGAAACTTTCATCTATACCTACATGTTTATTTCCAGGGAGTTACAATCAGCTTGAAATACCGGTATTTTTGGGAACCGGTACCATTGACCTTGGTGTGAAACCGGTATCAGTCGTAGTACCAGCGGGGCGAGCACGGCCTACTGTGACATGACTTGAGTCACACATTTATCACAGTTTGAGCGATAAAACCGTTTTGTCTTAAAATGCTAGTACAAATTGACAACATAATTTATTATGTATTGTCACAAACGTCTTGGCACGCCCGTGCTCGGCCCGCTGTACTATTAGTATCAATACCAGACGTAGTACACACGGCTACACATCAAGCTGTACTTTTCCAGTATAATCTGATCTCGCATTGTATAGGATTTCCGCACAATGAAAGGTCAGCGTATACTGGAAATGTATAGCTTGATGTGAAGCCGTGTGTACCTATAGTAATACATACTATCGATACCAGACGTAGCACCTGTCCTATTGGTATTTCTAATCAGTATCGGTACTATACCGGTACCAAACTAATATTTTTGATATTTTTAACCAATACAGAATCTGTACTTTTGGTACCGGTCCCAAGCTCTGGTTCCAATATATAATTAAGTAAGAAATAATATAATTACCTACTTCATCACCATTCTTAGATGAAATTATTTGAAATTCTTATTTGTACTTAGTTGGTAGGGGTCTAGGTAATACAAGAAACAACGTTTTACTTATGTATGTTTGCATTCGATGGTTAAATAAAAGCGAAACAGATGAACAATAAAAATTCATCTCACAATACAGAAATTCCACATCACTGCAGTAAGAAGGTATGTAAGACCATTCTGTGCCTTGAAACTGCCATTCGCCCTTTGTTTAAAAGAAAAACGTTTAAAGATTAACCCCATTAACAAACGTTCCTTTACTGAAACCGTCTATAATTCTGTTTTCTTTCATCGTTATACCGTCTCTATTCTTGAAGAGAAAATGCTTCGTTTATGTATTTCAAGTTCTTATGAAGGAGCTATAGTTGTTGCGTTTTAGCGTGGCAATAGCGGTCATTGACCCAGCAACATTTTCTAGCATTTTTTAGGGTTCCGTAGTCAACAAGGAAACCAAGTTTCGCCATGTCCGTCTGTCTCTCAGAGACTCTTAGTACTAGAAAGCTGTAATTTGGCATTGGTATATATTAATCATGCCGACAAAGTAATAAAACAAAAAAAAAAATTGGTTACGTCACTTGCACGTAAAGTGGCAATGATATTTTTTTTTCTCGTATATCCCATGGTGTGGGGTATCGTTGGATAGGCCATTAAAAAATATTGCGGGTTTGTGTAAACCATTTTTCGATTCATGGATCCGGTTCCGTAATATTAAGTTTTAAACTGCTATTTTTGTTAGAGTCAATATCCCCCGCCCTGCCAGCTTAATGGTTGTTTTAGGATATGTAAAAAAATCATGGCAATAGTAGTAGTAGTAGTGTATACAACGAAATAGTAATAAAAGGAAAACTATCACAGCTAAGTAGGCTTTACAATTCAACGAGTAATAGTCTTCCAACTTAAATTTGCGGTTGGAGAATTGACCGACACGTAGATGTATGGGAGAACATGTTTTGCAACTAAAATGTTAAGTTTGTTTTTGGGATAAAGTCACCCCAACTACGGAACCTTTCATTGTGCGTTATCCGACACGCACTTGTTATTTAATAAATTGAAATAAAGTCCGTTATAACGTCCTGAATCAACATCTATCGTGATCTGCAACATGTTCCAATCAGGGACCGTACAAACTCGGTTAACTGTTAAGCCTTTCGAAGGGGTAACCCATTGAAAGGGTTTTATACTAGAAACCCATTGAAAGGGTTACATGATAACCCATTGAATGGGTTCTATACCTACTTGAAACCCAGTAATATGAAATAATCATAATATTATGTTATTTCGATATCCGCCCAGCACGCGTAGCATGACCAATTCTATCTCTATTCTACCATTTTGGTTACCATTTTAGAAGAACCCTATCGAAAACCCTTTCAATGAAAAGGGTTTTCGATAGGGTTTTTCTAAGCAGTTAATCAAAAACCCATACGGTGTGGGTGAATGGCTTGAACTAAGCCGTTCAAAAGGGTTACCCACATCGTATGGGTTTTTATCAAAAACTCTTTCTATGGGTTACCAAAATTTTATTTAAGCTGTTCATAAGGGTTACCCATATCGTATGGGTTTTTGTTTAACCGCTTAGAAAAACCCTATCTAAAACCCTTTCAATGGGTAACTAAAATGGTCCCTGTCCAATAACGAAAAACCAAACATTGTTTATTGTTTGGGTTCCTACGAAGAGATATTAGGGAAAGGGTAATGACCGCCATTGCCATGCGAAAACGCGACGACTATAGGGTTCTAAGTTTGTAATAGTGCAGGCAGTAATTGATAGCTAAGCCGTGGAGTCGTGGTTAGTCCATCGCCTGAGAGCACAATAGTAACCCGTTTATCTTAATTGCCTTACTGACGTCCCGTTTAATGTAAACTTCGATTACTTAATGTCGTAGCGCCCGACCCGAATGAGTGATGAGCCTATCGACGGCCGCGTGCATATATGCGTCGGTTAATCAAAGATGCATCCGTATGTATGCCTTGCGTCAAACGGTCTTATGTCTTACATGTTAAAGTTATTTTTTGCGTAATGATTGAAAATTTTGCAAGAGAGGTAGTTCGTAAGGCAGTTTTTCAAAGTTCCGGATTAGTAGTTGAGTTTGGCTTTATTACGCGGAAGATATTTCTACAACGTATCGTTGCATTTATTGTGCATCGTTATCTTAGAAAGGAAGCAGGACGGAGCCAGTGCCAAACCTTTGAATTTACGTTTGCCAAAAACTTGTAGTGTTTAAGAATTGTATGGTATTGTAAGATGTGATTTGACTAGTTTGACTGTCTGCCATTTGAAACGTTTCAGACTCGCTAGTGGCGAGACACAGACGTGTAGGCACGTAGGTACCTACGTGAACCTAATAGCGGCAATTTTCTTCGTAGAATAGTTCATTTTTATTATTAGGTAGGTACAATCATGCTTAGAATAAATACCTACAATAACAAAAAAAAAACCGGCCAAGTTCGTGCCGGACCACGCACAATGAAGGGTTCCGCGTTGGGATGACTTATCCCAAAAACAATCTTAACATTACTGAGTTGAAAAACATGTTCCCTCATACATTCCAACTGCAAATGTAAGTGCTTACGCACACGACTTCTTACAGGTTTTGCTGTAATCTATAAGTAAAAAACAATTTTTTGTATTTCAAAATGTTGGGCTTAGTAGGGAATGGTCAATTTTCATATATTTTCTTAAATTATTTTAAAAGTATTTATTTTACAAACTTATATATCTGAAATCCTTACAACAGGCGCTTTCATTTGATATGTCACACGGTACAGTTTGCAAAACCTTTCTTTTTAATCTCCTAATTTGCCCCCAAAAGTGATCCCCTTATTCAAAATTCATTTATTTACGTTACACGTCCGTGTTTGGGTCACAGAAGTTCATGTGTATCAAAATTCAACTTAAGAACGTTAGGTACTACGTCTACGCCTACGACTAACGTGTGATGTCAAGTTTAGGTAATTCTTCGCCCTGCCAGGGTTGCGAGTTTGTCTGAAAGGGATATCGTGGCCCTGGCACACAGGCAAATGAAGGAACACGGGTGGGTTTTAGTCAGTAAAAGTCTGACACGCCCAAGCAAGCAGAAGTTATTTGATAATTTCGCACTAAAACAAAAGGCAGAAGTTATTTTAGTTTATTATTATTATAATAGATACGGATCAAATCGGCTCCTGTGACAGACGGACACACAGACAGACACACGAGTGATCCTATAAGGGTTCCGTTTTCTCGTTTTGAGGTACGGAACCCTAAAAAGGGCGGTACATACAAACAAACATTACCTAACAATACTAGACGTTAGTGTTTCCTTATTGTCCCTATTATTCTAAGCGGCGTATAACTTATGTGACTTAGGAAGGAAGTTTCAGAAACCATCAGCCTTTGGAAGTGTCCGGTAAATCTATCCAGACGCAACAATGGGCAGGACATAAACGTGCTGTTTCGACGCCCTGCGGCCCGATTGTCTCGGCCAACAATAACTACAACACAGCTGGGGGTGGGTAGTGTACTGACAGTGCCCCGTATGTAGTATGTACGTAAGTACAACACAAGTACATTATCCGGGCCCGTGTTCGCCTATTGACACCTACTATGCTCGGAGGCCGCACATGATAATTGCTTAGGTTGTACGGTCGGGTTGAATAGGTTAGGCATGATCGTAATCCCAGAGATCATAAAAGTAGAGCTCCACTTGTTTATATCAAGGTTGGGTTTGATATTTCTAAGTTTATGGCAGTTACGTTCAACCCTCTCATAAAAGTAGGTGTGTATTTACATAATTCTGTAAATCTCGTTATAATAATATACGTTTGCATAATTTTTGAAACTAGCCTCGGCGTGTTACGGATGTGTTTTGATTAAATTTAAATCCCGTGATCCCACTGTGTGCTATTAACTATGTATCATTCTACGGTTATTGTTGTCAGAAGTCTAAATAATGTGGTGAACAAACATTCCCTCTCGAAGAGAAGAGACCCCAGCTGCAGTATTGGCAGAACAAACATTAGGTACTGTACCGATCGTAATTAACTTGAATTCATGGAAAAGTCGTTCCAATTAATTCCGTCCTGTCAACAAGCTTTGGATATTAGTTCAACAAAGCGATAGTTTTGCGGTTGCGCGGCCTGTAGCGCCAGAGATCCGTGGTGGGCGACCGTCAAGATGTGGCTACGTTTGACGCTCAAAGCGTACCTCCTACGTGTACCTACCACTAGCTATTTAATGCTAATACTGTCTTATGGTAATGTAAAACTACCTTTACACTTAGTTTCAGGAAAATGTAAAAATCGGATTGACAATTCAAAGTGCCTAGAAGGTACTGTAATGAACACATTGCATGTGTATATGCTGTGTATGTATTCAGTATTTGTACTGGTGAGTACCTACTGTGTATCCAGTCCCTTCACAGGCACTGTTTAATTTAGATTACTAGGTATTAGTTCAGGTTGCGATGGGTTTGGGTAAGATTATTGTGTTTGTACTATACACATAGCTACATAGTAGGTATGTTATTTGATTGAATTGCCTGGCGACGCTAATAATCGATTTGAAGCTGTTAATGGAGCTGTAATTGCTTTAAATCTGTTACCTAATTACAGATTATGTTGTCAGTTACATTAATTCGCTAACACGTGTAACATTGCTAAGTTTTCTGTATATTCGGGCTGGTGAAGTGTGTCGTTTGTTTTAGTAATAGATACTTAGTTAGGTAGTTACACTACTATTTACTTAATGCCTCTCGTCAATCGTCACATTTCTGACATTAGCAGCTTGCTTCCTATTTTTTAAATAAGTTACATAATAAGTGACAAGAGTAGCAACAAGTCTATGTACTTCCAAGTCGGCGATTGAGAGCGTCCGGTCTGCACCAAGTGCAAAGGGCAACTGATAAAAAACCGACGGCTAACAAAACACGAAGTTTGCCGAGCGACATTAAGAAAATAGAAGCACTGTACTTACTTACGTTGTTTATTAAGTAAGGTAAGTATGTATCTTGAGTTCCGTTGGGAAATTTGTTGCGCCGCTTCTTTCGAGGTAAAACCTTAGAAAATGGTTTTCAAGGTGTTTTCGTAACTTAAAAGTTAATAAGTCCTAATTTCAGTAGGTACATTTTTAATGTGAACGTAAATATTAAACGTCGGGTTTAGTTTTAAAATTAAAATGGAGAATTTTTATCAAACAATTATCTCCTCAGGCCAGCGCAGCTTTAGCTGGAAATATGACGTAACAAGTCAACATTCTGTACAGTTTATTTTTAAACCACACATACCATAAAGATAGGATGAAGGGCTTAAAATAAAAAAAAACGGCAATATTTTTCATATTATTTTATTCATTCTTTTATAATTGTCAGAGTTGTACAACTAATTAATCACAGTTGAAACAAAACATAACTATATATGTAAGTATTATAATTAATGTCTAAAATAAAACACAAATCGGTGTTCGTTAGCGAGATATCGCACTTTAGTATTTTGTACTGGGGTTGTGTGCTCTGCTGTCTAAGTGTACGCGGGACGAGCATTGTGTGCCATGTGCCGTGCGGCGGCGACGTCACCCCTGCACGGGGCTCCGCAAAACACTACCGACTCTCACCAAATTACTATGGTCGAGAGTGACGTAGCATTCCAAATTTAATTTAGATCTGTTCCGACAGCCAACTTTGAGAAAACTAACCTTTTTAAGCTCAAAGGTGACTACCGGCACCGCAATTCATACTACATGGACAGGTTGTCATGTTTGTATCCATGAACGTCGCTCTATCTACATTTTCAAATGATTCCCTATATTTTCAAATGCTGTAACAACACGACGACATGACAACCTGCCGACGTAGTGGCTTACAATAATAAATGCTCAATGCAAAGAACCATAAACAAGTGAAGTACACGCTTAGAGACCGCGCAGAGCTTGGAGGAGGAGAACAGAACCAGAGAGTGTGCGACGTGCGCGTGCGCAACACTGGCAGAAACTAAATGTTGCTTTATAAAATAGTTCAAAAACTTACAATATACCGTTGTATAAGACAGAAATATAAAATCGGACCCAAATCGCTATCGTAATTCGTCTATATGTATGATACTGGCAGTGTAATGATATCAATGAAACAATAATAACTATGACATCCTACTTACATGAATAGTAATTAACGAGAATTGCTTTAATATTGATGTAGGTACTTGAATATTAATTATTTGTCTTTAGTGCAAACTAGAGGGTGAACTTACATTAGGTAAGTTATTAGAAGTCTATTTAAACCGAGTCTACAAAATCTTAGGCTCCAAACACATAATAAAATCAGTCATTTTAACATAATTCAGTATTATTCTAAAATTTACACTGATTATAACTCGATGTCGAAGTGAGACAGTTTCTAAAACCATTTTATTATTATTATATTTTACTATAAATTCTTAAAAATTAATTTATAAATTAATGACTTCTACAGGTTTCAACAACTATCTCACATCAAGATCGATGGAAATAGTATTCTAGCACAACACTCTTAATAAGTTATTGATATTTTCCTAGGTGCGACTAAATTTATATGTAATCATACGAATAAATAAAGTGCAAACACTTAACTCTACCGTCGTTAGCTGCATCGATAATGCTAAGAAATTGGCACAGTCCCACTCACACTAGCGCGCGCCTGCTGCCGACGTGCGAATCTCACGCTCGTGACACGCACGCACTCACTCACGCTCGACGAATGTCGCTTGCACGCACTCACACGCATACCTACAGCTCTCACACTCTCATAAATACACTCTCTCACACTCGCACGCAAACGAAAACTCCCGCGACCATGACTACTATTAGTTACCTAATGTTACGAGTAGACCGTAGTCGTTTCCAAATACTATTTAACTAGCACTACACGGAGACATTAGGAGAGGAACACCGGTTACTGTACAGTTCGCTTACACGTTAAAGTTAAATTAATAGTTTCGCTTTTAATTAAAATCAGGGGTAGTTGTTTCTAGAGTGTTATTGTATTTACAACCCCATGTTTAAACTTCACATAATATCGAATGAGCATTATGTAACTCGACGTCCGAGTGGACCACCTCAAGTATTATGTTATCTACCATTATTAAAATATAACATATTCTTTTATTCTATAACGATTTCTACGGGAGGGCCGCCATTTTAAGTGATATCACGTAAAGCTGTGGACTTACAAAATACTCGTATAAATTATTCACATTTATAGCACACTATCTACAAACACCCACTGTTCAGATTCACGCCCGACCCTGCCGCAGAGATCTCTTTATTTCCGTAACTTCCAATAAAATACTGACTCATAATATGGCTAATTCGAATAAAAACTTATATCAAATATTTGGTGAAGATGTATGTAGTTTAAACTTTATAAAAATTACGCAATTAAATAGGTACCTTAAACGATTACTTAAGCTTAACATGTCTACCACAATAAATAAAGTCGTATAAAATTGATGAGTTACAAGTGAGGCGGGAGGCGTGCGCGTCACACCGCGCGGTAACGGCGCGTGACGGCAGCTCGCCGCACTTGTATATGTACAAAATGAAAGTGGGCGAGTGAGCGAGTGTCGCCCCAGAGATAGCAGGTTACAGTGGCTTAGTGGTACGATAGTGGGAGACAATTGACTAAATGAGCAGCGGGTGTGGGCGCCTACAGCTGCTCGTCCAGGTCGGGCCCGTACAGGTCGGCCAGCTTGTTGAATCGCGGCCCCCACGCGCCCAGGTAGTCGTACTCGTGCGTCTCGTCGTCGGTACCTAGCACACAAGCGCGCAATATTAGGATTTCATATGAATAATTTATTCGAACACGAAGACTGGAGGTGCCTCAATTTTTCGTTTCATACATTGTGAATGAATCGCAGTAAGGCGCCGTCATAAATTTTAAAGTGGGATTGGAGGAACAAATTTTACGAGGGGTGGTGATGCATGGTACTGGAAAACTCACCGGAAGCGAGCGAGGAGAGTGATCCGGCGGTGCTGCCGCCGCCCTCATACGCGTAGTTACGCAGGTCGTCGAATGGCGGCGCGTTGGGGTCGCTGTCGGCGCGCCGCTTGTGCTCCTCGATGAACATGCCCACGTTGGTCTCACCAGGTAGAGGCACGCCTACGCCCACGCCTGCGGGGACGCCAACGCCCACACCCATCGGACCCACTCCCAGGCCCAGGCCCATTACCGGATCTAGTTGCAAATAACAGGAAGTCACTCTTTGAAATTGCAAAAAATCAAAAATTTTGGGCAGTCTCCTACTGCCCAAAATTTTCGGGCAAACTCATAAAATTGTTATGTGATAAAGTTCTGGCACTAAATTCATTATAACATCTGAATAATTTATTCGTCAGCGTTACAAACTTCTACAATAAAACAGTCATCTCCCCACAGACACTCGGAACAAAACATGGTCCCGGATGTAACGCTATCCCTATATCCCTTTATCGCCTCTTATGGCATTCGGGCAAAATAACGGAGCGTTTATTGGTAACCATTGCAAAACATATTATGCAAATGTGATGAAGGGTAGTGTTGGAACAATGGTTAATCTTCGAGATAAAGTCGCAGTCCTTAAATCAAGAATTCAAAACTCTTGTGGTCGTGTGAATTTCTGTTAAATTAACAGCGAAAATTAAATTCATGACTGATCTACCCTTGGGTACCACTGTCTTGGGTACAAATAATCATTTTTGGAGAGACTGGTGTAGGTATAGGATGCATTTGTCTTGTTATATAATATTCGAAGAATTAAGAATCTCTAGGAGCTAAAATCATCACTTACATGGTAACTTGGTAGGTGCGTGATCAGGTAGTGGTCCACCGATGGGTATCTGTAGCGGAGTGATGTCGAAGGCTGTCATGTCGTCTTCACCACCTCCTTCGTCGTCATAGTTGATGATATTCTCACGGACATCGTCATCAGGTCCAGGGTACTTGATGTGGGCCTCCCGGCGACGGTTGTACACCACGAATACTAACACCAGGACTGGTGACGAGAGAATACAGTTTTATGGTAATTCAAAAGCTCAGAGCTTGTATGCTACTATGTCGTAACATAGAATGTTCTAAGCGATTTGCAAAAGCAAGTTAGAGTGAATCGCGACGGAATGAATGAGTATGATTTGAAACGCAAAAAAATGAATTATACAGAATTCTGTGCATTTCTCTAGTTAGGTTAGTTTGGGGTGGAGTGGAGTGACCCGACGCCGCGGCCGCTACACTACGGTCGCTCGGATCGCTCGGGTCGCTCCTATTCCTTTTGTAAACGTGTTATTCCCTTTGCTTCTTGTTACGAATGTACCTGCTCTTTCTACATTAATAAATTATAGCATTAACTTTACTTTTCGCTATCCTTTTTATAGCTTTAAATCAAACGTTAAATCTACATTCTATAAGCTCTACTTACGTCCAGATTATATTACCTTTATTTAAATTCTCAAACATATATATGAAAGAGCCGTGTTTGTGATTTACTTTAGGAGTAAATAGTTGTAGTTTCGTATTCACAAAACAATTTTGAATTTAGGAAAGTTTTTCATCCTACATAATTATCAAATCAAAATTTAATTTATTTAAGGGCTGCATAATATACAGAGACGATGTCAGCAAATATTAAAACGGTTTTGAAATAAATTATTCTCCAGAATGCAATATTCTTTGATATAATTTTTTTTCCAGCCAATAAAGTTTTAAGTATTTTCTGAGCAAGTCAAATTACTTATGTTGAGTGACATTTTATAAAAAACATTTGTTAAAACAAATGTTTTTATAAAATGTAGGAGTGAATAGTTATCGTTATTATGTTGTCATTAATCATCCTTAATTAAATAGGATATAATATATTTTATGAAAAAGCGGTGTTTGATAATTAAAAAGTTAGGTATCTAATGCTTTGCCATTGTAAAAACTTCACAATGTTATCAGGTTTCATGGGCTCTTTTAGTCTCTGTTACAAAATAAATATTACATAATTTTTTTAAATATATATTAAAAATAGGCCTGATCTATTAATTATAACGAAAATTTCTATATTAATGTCCACAGGGCGCACAACGATTTGTTACTCGGAAATTGATCATAATGGGGCCCTAACGTTTGGGACTGTTTCAGTTATTTCAATTTCCGTAAGATAGGTATTTAATAAAGGAAGGGACCGAGACATCAGAATAGAGTGGACAGTTAGACACCTACCTCCTTATATCAACGCAATTATTCTTCAACTCATTCACTGGACATCGGTTATTAATACCGACTATATGATTTAAATTATGATTGATTTGTAGTGAAATTATCAAATAAATTGTATGATTGAAAGCTATTCGGATCTACGCTATTCAGTATGAATATAATACATTGGTTTAATCCGTACCGTTTCGGTAATATTTTGTAAATTTTATAAATGTTAATTGTAACACAAAAACACCTTTTGGGTTAATATATTGAACTTACATTCCCATCTATATAAATGAATGTGAATAATGTTTCAGAATTATAATCGTACAACATTTAACAAACAATGGATTAAATTAAACGTGATAAAAAGTTATTGTGAACATTTTTTATGCAAAACGTTGAGTAATACCACAAATGTACACAGGAGCGGTAATTGCATGCAAGTAAACAGAATGTGGTGCTCACCTAAAAGCATGAACAAACAAACAATGATAGCTATAATGAAATCTCTGGAGGGCATGATGACGCCGGAGGCGAGCAGCTCGAGCTCGCAGTCGTGTCCGGTGTAGCCGAGCGCGCACACGCAGTCGTAGCGTCGCGCCGGCTCGCGGTCCACGCACGTGCCGCCGTGCCGGCACGGCACGCCTGCGCACTCGTCCACGTTCACGCACGTGCCGCTCGCGCGCACCGAGCCCCCGGGGCACCTACACACGTGCGTACTGTACCTCACCTCCGCGTGACGGTGTGTCACGCGCGCACTGAGCCCCCACCCCATATAGCATGCACTACTGTATAACATCGAGCTAAAACACGGCTACATATACACATATAGGTCTATGAGATGATGTGAGTGCGTTAGTGATAGTGCGTCGGGATGATCGTCTAGTGGGACACGCGCAAGCGTGACTACGATAGTGCTCACTCATGATAATGAGGAGGCAGACGAGGATCGCCGCGAGTGCGCCCATGCTGAGCTTGAGCGTGCGGCCTTCTTGTACGAGCTCGCAGTTTTCGCCCCAGAACCCCTCGGGGCAGTGGCAGCGGTAGCCAGGCTCGCGGTTCACGCACGAGCCGCCATTGCGGCACGGGAAGTACAGACATTCGTTCTTGTCTACACATCCTTTGCCGTCCGGAGACAATACCAAACCCTCACCGCAACTGAACACCATTCCAATATTATGTTTTAATTAGTATTATTACATAGTATTACATGTTAAGTAGATAAAAACGAATATGAAACAAAAATAAATTATTAATAGAATGAAGGGTAATTTTTATGAATATAAATAAATAAAGTTATTATCCAGCATATTAAGTAATAAAAAAGTGTTTAAAACAATCAAAGGATACGTAGATACTTAATAAGTAAATAAACTGAAATAAATTATAATAAGTCGAAACTCAGTGCGCGCTTCAAAATAAATGGTACAAAAATAAAACATTATAATCGTGGGATCATCAGTGTTATCATATTTATAGTAGATTCAAATTAATTATATGTTTTAATGGAAATTATTTAAAATTCTGGGGAATTATTTGAATGGACCAGTTAATACAATAGGGCTCAATTCAATTTGTTAATACACCTACAGCAGTTTTGTGAATTTTAAATCTATTTACAATTTCCAAGACCTAGGGATTTAACCTAGGTTCACACGGCTGCGTTTGGAACTGTAAGACCAATACAATGGTAAATAATAAAATAGTTAATAGAGTAACAAAAACTCACGTGCACTCATATTCATTCCAGAGATCGACGCAAACGAAGGGCTCAGTGCAGTGCACGTTGATGCATGGGCTGTTCGAAGGGCAGTTCCGGTCAAGGTTCCTGGCCATCGTCGCCTGCCCCCACTGCGTGCCGTTCATCGCTGGCGGCAACGGCAGGTGCTTGCCTTCCAACCTAATGTCGTCCAGACAACCCTTCTGGAAGTCAGCATACACTTCAAATGTTCTAACACCCGTATATTCGGCTTTGCCACCCGCATAGACACCTTCTTGTTTATCCACAAGCAGCCACTGGTGGCCGTCGAAGAAAAATGTTTCGTTATATCGTCTTCCTTCGCCGCCATCTATTTCAAGCATCGCAGCACTACCGTAGCGGCTGACACGAGCTATATGCCATTGGCCATCGTCGACAGCGACAGAGTTCAACCATACATCACGTTCCTCAGTTCGAAGCGAATTTAGATTATATCGGAAGTGTAATCGGGACTCTTTCACTTCTAGTATGCCGTACTCTCGATTGTGTTGATCACTAACTCTAAAAAGTTCGCCGTGAGGTTCGCGTGTTCTAAACCGAAGTTGAATTTGTGTACTAAACCTGTCTGGTTCAAAACTTAGAGCAAATTTGACGTAGCTCTGAGGCCGGAAACTAGTAGGCGTAGTTGGTAAGTTACACGAAGGTCCTGTCCAACCAGGCTGACACTGACATCGGGCTTCAGAGAAACTTCCGACACAGGTGCCGTGCTCCCAACACCGTGAAGTAGTGTCCGCTTGATTACATATCTCGTCAGTTTGAGGACAACCTGCCACGGAATTTCTGGATAGGCCTGGATGTGCTAAATCGTACAACTTGCTGTTGTGAATCAAGTTTCGTATGCATCCGTCAAATCCTTTACCAATGGGCATGTATTGCCAGTGATAGTGAGTTGGATCAAAGTGTTCTATGTACAAGCCACCAATTTGTAGAGGTGCATTAACGTTAAGATATTCATTGAAAGGAGGTATTGTTCCAGTGGCTTGACAGGTGGAGTCATCGAACTCTGGTGGCGTGCCATCTTCCATTTCTTGAATGTCAGCTGATTTACAGAAGTCAACAATCATTCTGACATTTTCTGTGTCCCAGAAAATATCTATTCTATGCCATTCACCATCATCTAAGGATTTCTTTGTCTTAACTCTTAGTTCTAAAGTGCCAGAACCAAAATCGATAAGAAGCCGGGGATTGCCCCTTTCTAATTCCACAGATATGAAATCTGATACCATTATTTCTTCTGGTTCGGGAGGTACAATCGGGCCATTGTATAGTAAAACACCTTCCGACTTTCTCGTGATAAATTCAAAACTTAAGTGAGAACTATCACACATTTCCAAAGCAGGATACCAAGCCCATCCTGTGCCTCTAAAGCTCCTCGATGTTTGCTGACATCTTGGCCCTGTATATCCAGGAGGGCAAGAACACATCAAGCCATATTTTCCTTCAATACACCTGCCGCCGTTGTAGCAAGGAGAATTGCGGCACGTTTCTGCTTGAGTGAAGTTTCGGGCACCACATGTGCACTCAGCGATCACATCCACACGGACGCCAACAAGAGCAGTTTTATTGGAATTAACCATGTAGGGCAAGTTACTAATATCCAAGACGTTTGTGCAGGATCCTTCACACATTTGATTTTCATATAAACATTCGTCAATGCCAACCATTGTGATGTTAATTCCTACGGCCCTCTCTATTTCTTCTCGGTGCATTAATACAATGCCGTTTAATCGGATAGGCTTATAATAATGGGCTCCGTGAGCAGAAAAACGAATATCAGTCACTGGAGGGTGCTTCTTCCTGAGCTGAACACTGAAGATATCAATATTTTCACGCTCGGTGTTAAGTAAGTCAGCCAATTTGTCTTTGAAAATGTCTAATTTGCTCCTTGAAACACTGAGAGTTTTATAATTCCAGACTCTAATAAAGTCCTCATCAGATATTCCTGATATTCGGATTGATCCAGAATTGATTATAGCGTCATGTGATATTTCTTTAACATACACTGTGACATTAGCAGGTACGTCTGTTTGTGTATGTTTTCGATCGTAAACTTTGAACTTTAGGTGATATCTACCTTCTCTGGTCTTGTGTCTCATTTGTATCATTCCAGTTTCTTCGTTCAAAGTGAAGTTTGGATGTTCTGAACTTTCCCAGAAGAACTTTTTATCTGGTAGATCCCAATCATCAAGATCATACACGTAAACACGACCAATTTCAGTATCTGGTGCTTGACCTTGGTAACTATATACAAGTATTTCTTTGGAGCCAGGTTGCATTTTATTATCGTTTACATCACCAATTACAACAGTTAGAGTACTAGTTCCAGTCATAGCAGGATTTCCATGATCTTTGATAATGATAGGAATAAGATATTCCTTCTGTTGCTCTCTGTCAAATGATCGTAGGGATGACACTATAGCCATTCCATCACCGTTGGCACCTTTTTGGTCTTGTTCCACTTTAAAAGAAGCTCGAATAATATCATCTGCACCAGGATCAAGTCTGAACTGGAATGGCGGTCCGTTACTTTTTGATCGGTCATCATCATCCGTAGCCAAGATTTCAGCCACTTTTTTGGGTGTTATGTGTTCAGTCAGAACGGGCCTGTAATCTTTTAGGAATGTCGGAGCATTGTCATTTATATCTTGAACTATTACCGTCAGGGTGGCTGTCGCAGTCCTCGGTGGTACTCCATCATCAATAGCTAAAATCTTAACTTGATGTCTGGGAGTATCTTCTCTGTCTAATGAGCGTTGTATGCTTACAGTTCCTTCTTGATTGATCGAAAATTGACGCTTTCTGTCGGATGATCTGTCGATAGCGTATGAAACTTTACTCTTACCTCCTTGATCTGGATCAGTCGCTTTAAAGGTTTCTAAGCTTTTACCAACTTCAGCATTCTCATAAACTGAAACTTCTATGTTAGCTCTTTCAAACTGAGGTTTATTGTCATTGATATCTCTAAGCTTAACAACTACCCACGAATAAGCTACGTGATATTTATCGTTGTCATTATCTTCCCCTTTATCATTAACTTGTATCCTAAATCTGAAGCCATTACTTTGTAATTGGTCTTCATAATCTAAAGGCTGTACAATTTTTAACGAACCTGTGCCGTCATTATTTCTAACCATAGTAAACTTATCAGCACCATATCCACTATTTTCAATAACTTTATACTGGAACTTATTCGTTTCGTCCTCATCGTGAACAGTAACTGTCAAGATTGGCATTTCAGGCAAATTTGTCCCATCTGTTTCATCTACCTCAGTAAACCATTCGTCTTTGGTGAATTGCGGTGGCATATCGTTAATGTCTTTTACTCTAATAGACGCCGTCCCAGTTCCCTTTAACCCCCCTCCATCGGATGCTACTATCTGTATCGAATAATCTGGCGTCCTTTCGCGATCAAGACAGCATACTGCAGTTTTTATAACGCCAGTTTCAGGTTCAATTTCAAATATAGGTGAGCCTGTTTCTTCTTCGATTACATTTTTCTCAATAGAATACCACAGTTTAGCGTTATTACTTTCTGCGGGATCGTCATAGTCTATGGCTGTCATAGTCATAACGACCATACCAGCTGTGCCATTTTCTGTGACATTACCGAAATACACGCCTTGAGGGAAAATAGGAGCATTATCATTAATGTCTTTAAGATTGACTTGAACATCTGCGTATCCCACGAGACCTTCGCCTCCTTCATCTTGTGCAAATACTGTGAACCTCCATTGCGGTCGCCCATTAGGCTGATCTCGATCCAACGGCTGTGGACAAATAATATGTTATACACCTACTTGTAATTACAGAATTATGCCGACATAAACATGATATATCGGTTTTCTGGTTTTGTACCTTATTAGTTGTAATTAATACGTACACACAAGTATTTCCACTATTATTTTCTAAGTTACTGTGTTAATTTTGAAATTTAATTAGTTTATTGGACTAATTAAATAAGTACTGTTACAGCAGTACCTTATTTTAATTGTGATTACATTGTCCTTTTTATTGTTGGTATAACAGCACACATTTGTGATACATATATAAATGCTGTTAAAAGGGTTTAGTAAATACAGAGATGGTGTTTACTTGGTGATCTTCAAACAAACCGATCCTAAACTCACAGCAAAGTCGCAAGTATCCTTCGCTTTTCGGTAGCAAGGCGACCAAAAAGTATTCCAATTTTCTAAAGAGTAGGTAATTAACATTCAAAGGACATTCGGTTTTTCTCATTTCAGGAATATCTGTGTCCAACTTACGGAGCAAATGGAACGCAATAAATGTGTGATTGCATTGTGCATGCAAAGCGCGCGTCCTATTGGCCGGCCATCCTGTTCACGAGTTCGCTACTCTCGTTCCGATGGCATCGGCATCAGGTGTTCGAGTGTACCTGCACCTAGACTAGACTATTTTACAAATGACGCTATTTTTATATTAAGTATAATACTTACTTTGAGGACGAATATTTCTCCCGTGGTACGGTTGATGTCGAATTTGCTATTCGCAGGATTGTCTGGATCGATGCCCTGACCGGTGAGGAAATAAACTATGTTCTGTTGTCTATCTTTGTCACCATCCGTGGCTGTAACCTGTTTGAAAAGAGAAGGTGTAAATCTCTTGGTATCAGAAGCGCCATTGTTGGTAGATATTTCAGGAATTGTATAGTTTCGAATTCAACTTACCTCATGCGGTTGGGATTAATTTTAATCAAAACACCAAGAAAAGCAAGCAAGTAGCATACATAAATCCATACTAGTTAGTGATGTTAGTACGTTCAATACGAAATTGCTTCCGGCTCTGTGTTGTTTGATTATCGAATCATATAGTTACAATAGTTGGGAAGTTTTGCGTTATTTAATGAAAATGTCCCCAGGGCACTTAATAATTGACTTTATTATACCTTTACATTCAAACATATGCTTTAAGAGAGCCTATTTAGGGTTATAGTAACATCTTTAGTAGTCTTAAAGCCGGTTTCTAAAAGGCTAAAAACCCCCCAAAAAATACCCCTAAAATGATCTAACACGTTGTCAAATTCATGCTAAATGCTGTGATTACTTAAATGAAACAACAACCAATCAAATCACTTGACATTTGATTTGACAACCAATTCAATTCAGAAACCATACATAGCCTTGCAAAATTATTATCTCTGCATCAATCAATATTTGTACCTACCCAATCCATTATAATATAGGCATAAAAACCTGAAAATAATTAAAGTATCCCGAAGATTAATCACTAGAAACTAGCGAACAAGCTAGCTTTTTATAGTGACCCTCACCCCCCTTCTGCCCCAGGGCTATTGTACTCAAACAATTATCCCTTTCAAAAGGAAGAAAATAATATTTGATCTAATTTACGACGACGAACGACCGCCAACCGACGTCGTCAGTAAAAGGTCGTTCCCAGTAAGTTACCTACTAATACTTCGTGGAAAGTGATAATAAGCAACTTATATAAACGAATAACTGTCTCTATCTATTTATCTACTTTGCAATGATTCCGGATCCACAAAGATCTCCCATTACTGAGAAGTATAGTATGTTGACTCGTTACAATTCTCAGAATTTTCCTTATGATGCCGTCATAAAACGTCCAAACAACTTTAATCTCAGACTGAATGTGAATTACTATGTATTTTATAGTGGCGAAGCTATCACGGAAGTCCTCCAAAGTTTATGAACCCCAACACCCCGGATTGTTTGCATCGGCCCCCGCAACGGAAGCATCGCAAACTTTGTTCTTTTTAAGGACACTGACGGGAAAGCCGAAGGAATTTTATCACAATTTGAGGAGCTCACGGTGAAGTGAAGTGAAATATTAGAGAGGAAACATCAGCGATAAACGTTTCATATACAACGGAAATGGCAAATAAACATTCACGTATGAGGTCATTGAGAGATGTGTTCAAATTGACGACAAAGCTTAACTGTTTATCGAGTGTATAATGGAGAAATTGATCCCTTTAAAATTGGGATACGTAAACTTATGGCAACTGGAATGTCCAATTACGTCAGACTGGCTGGAGCGTCTGAAATGAAGAGGGTCGACGTTTGCGTAATTACTCGGATCATTTGCGAATCTCACTCCAATTATAAAAAAAAGCTTGTCACTACAAGAGACTTGGGATGAGGGCTCCACTCTAACGGTGAATTCTCATGATTGAGTATAAAACTCAAGGCAACCTGTCTTGAAACTGTTTCGTAGGACAATTTAAAATAAAATTGAAGACAGTCGTTCTAAATTACGCTTACAAGGAATCAGCCTTTATAATATAGGTAAATTACGGTACCTATAGTTATTAACCCACTTTTTTCTAGTAGAATAAATGAAACTTGAAGAAAATACCTCAATCTATTGTTGGCCGTCTGACGACAAGCAATTAGTAATACCTACTAAAACTAAACTTTCATTATAATCTGAAAATAAAATATACCGCTCGAAAGCTTGAGGAAGTGATGATGATGACGTCACGCTGGAGTAGTTCCACGAAGGCTGCGCTGACGTTCATACTCGGGGTCACCAGTTTAGAGGGATGAGGAACAGGGTGTAAAGTTCACTCATCATCTATAGAAAAGGGAGGATGCTCCGACCAGAAGGGAGTGTGTCTGGTGGGCAACTGCCCGACAGTTGATGTCGGGACGTTGTATATATACTAGTTGCGCGGTAAACTCTGCTTGCGCGATGCAGGATCTGCGTGACGTCAGTGTGACGCGTAGTTCGCATGTGGGCGATGTTGATGCCGCTACATATTCTTTGAAACATCACCCCAGACACAACACAGAGGGCTGAGCAAAATCAATTTCAAATATTTTCCCGTTGTTCATGTTCTCACATGTTATTGACAGGACTCGAAGAAGTTGCGAACTAGTAAAAGCGTCTTGATCATAATATATATATACCATCCATGCCGTGAAACTACACTACCGCGGATAAACCATACTGATGCGTGAGCTTCCACTGAAAGCTCTTTGTTATATCTACATACTTTATTACTTACCTGTGAAACCTGTGGATTCAGATTTGGATTAACACTAAAGTATGATAGCGTATATGAAGGTTGGTGTTAGTCGATTTACAATAGGAGACCCTTGCACCCACAAAATAAATAAGGTCGTTAAATTAAAAGAACATAAAATAATTTAAAACACGGAAATGTGTATGTGGGAATAACATGTATAAGTTAGTATGTAAAGCTGGCATTTTTATCGCTTCATTACAATCGAAACGACCTTTCCTAATGGTTTTCGAAGTGAAGAGAGGTGGCTCGCATAAATTACACGCACAGTATTAACATGCTGCGTCGGCAGGTTTTATCTATGAAATGGACATTTTTATGCTTATGAGCGTAATCCTGATACTGAGTTAAGCTCTAAAATGAAATCGGTACCGGAGTACCGTTTGCTGTTTCTAGCTGGGATCCCTTAAAATGTGCAAGTGAATATTTGAAATGTGTTTGCAGCTGCCTTGTTGGCGGGAAGTGTTGTAATAGGCGAGAAAATAATTTAATTTTATGTAAAGGGAATGGAATGTTTATGTCGAGTTCAATTTGGGTTACGTAAAGGCATTTTTAGGGCAGCTAAAGAAGGTTAGTTGCGTAAGAGACTAATTAGAGTATTTTTACAGACAGATGAAGCCGACCTGGGCACTGAGCCTGGAAAACGCTTGGAAGAAAAATAAGGAACTTAAAAGAACAAAAAAAAATAAAAAAATAAACCTGTATAAGGGAGTGTGGGAAGGGGCCGGTCTCCTCGAGCGCCTGTGTGACGTATGCGCTGCGCGTGAACTTGGGCGGCAGGTCGTTCACGTCGAGCACGCGCACCACAACGCGCGTCGAGTTCTCGTTGCGCCCGTCCGACGCCACCAGCGTCAGCTCGTACTGCGACACGCACACATACACTCTCCATGCTCATGCACCTCACTCCACGCCGCTACGACGTAGGTACGTCTCTAGCCTAGCAATGGTCTTTTTGACAATACAGGTTTCAATAAAAAAAATGAATAGAGAAAATATCTGTGTCCTCCAACGTCGAAGTGAACGAAAGTCAATTATTCACGAAACTTTCGAGCACACATGTAAATTATTTGGTTGTTTATGATTTATTACTATTGATCCCTTTCATAAAAGTCCATTTTGTTGCAGATAAGCCACGGTACAATTCCACAGCCGCAGTTTTAACGGATGCCGCGACTACGTGTAATATATCATATCGATACAGAATGATTTATATGTATTGCGCGCTGCTTTTATTAGACCTTGTGCTATATAAATATTTATGTTTGAGTAAATAAAGTCATCAGAGAAAATGTTTCGCCAAAAGCCACCGCGAATTAATCGCAATGAAGAAGTTAATTTATGCCGCGCGAAGAACTTTGCTTTCGGGCTTCGTGCAATAATTGAAAAGTACAAATTTCAAACGCTCTCTCGGCAACTCGCGCCCAGCTGCCGAACTTCTCGTCATTATCGTTATAAAAATGGGGAAAGTCGACTTTGACTATAAAATTATATTTAAAAAACGCTTAGTTTCCGATGGAGCCGAGTAAATAAATATGAATAACCGCAGCGTGGCTGTTTTAGGAACATTGGCGCGCCGGACGAGGTATTACGCGACTCACTGAGTTTTAGTCGTTTCGGTGCGAAGCTTCACTTCGAGTGATATTCGATCGTTGATTTCAATATCTGTCGTGGAACGGATTAAGGGAACTGCTAGCGACGTGAATAAGTTGCTAGTGCTGATATTTCACCGTAGCAATCTTGTTTACCCATACACTAACTTGAACGTCTTGAGCAGTAAATCCGAAAAAAAATGGATTCCCACGCTATTTCTTACACGGTACTTTCGCTCATTTTATCGCTTACTAAAATATTTTATGTTAAATCCAATGTCAATACGACTAGGTACAGTAAACAAAAGTCTAAGATTACTAGAACAAAAGACATATCATGAAAAACCTGAAAGAAACGTTCAATTACGCAACGAGTATTCACCACTTTGCTCTGGAACTGCTGCCCGCCGCAATAAATAAGTTGGATGCAAAAACAAAACAACAAGGGCACTAGCAAAAAAAAAACTACGAAGTAAAAAAAAATTGTCGCAAACGAAATCCCCATGCCATGCAAGCTAATGATATCTATGTATGAGGGTCAATCCAGGGACCGCGGAGCTTCATTCGATTCTCTTTTGAAACAATCGCTGGCAGGTTGTCGAATCCGTTCAATAAAGAATCGAATTCAGCGCTAGTGATGTCGAGTCGGACCTGCAGCACTCGTTTCGGCAGATTGCGGTCGTCTTCCTCCGTGATCTGCGTGCGATACGTGGGCCGCTCGAACACGGGCGGATTGTCGTTCACGTCCTTCACGTGGATCACTACGGTTGTGTAGTTCTCCTTCAGGTTGTCGGATGCAGCCAGCTTCAGCTCGTACTATTACCAGATGAACACATTACTTCCCATTGTTATACTATATTTTCCAGCCTAGCGATGTTATTGAATTTAAAAAGTTTCTTCTCGGTTTTGTCTAATTATAATCTGTTGATTACGCAGCGGTACGTAGCTGCTTTTAGACATTGCTGTCATTTTGGATTAAGTCATCGTTTTCCATTCGCTGATTTAAGGAAACTTCTTTGACTTTTGTAATTATAATTTAACAGGGTAATTTAAAAAGTTTAATAGAAAGTTAGGAAAAGTAATTTAAAACCAGGGATAATTAACTTTATTTGGAGCTTTGTAATAACGGAATGGAGGAAATATTTTCTTAATGATAATAATGTTTAAGTTTCAAATAATGTCACGCTAACTAGACCCTAGTTAGCGTGACAAATTAGGGTAAGAATCAGCCGAATCTTGGAAAAAGTTTTAACGAATAAACTGTTTACGAATACGTTCGCGTATATAAATTGTTACCAAAAATTTACCAAGTCCACACTTGGCTTCGAAAATAGAGTGAGCGTGTTTGCGACCCGAGGGAGTTATTGGTGTCATCTGTCAGTGTCGTTCAGTAATTTCCTCACTCGGGAGGGAAATGTTTGTTTCAAAAGTATTCTGACACACTTTATACAAGTTGGAGCACTGCATTAATTAGATCATATTAATTCTGATTTGGGGAAACTGGAAAATTCCATTATACGTTAATTAGTGGCTACCTAATCTGAATTTGAGTGCACGGTAAGTAGGATTTATGATTTCGTGTCTATTAACAACTGCAATAATCTAGGCGCAGGTGAGCACTATGCTCGGTTCGACTAATGCTTCCAGTAAAATCCTGGTACGTATCCGTATTTCACAGATGCCACGGCAGCGCCGGATCCAGCTTATGTATGTACATGCCCGAGCTATGGATTTACTCGTTTTATTTCCTATGTGCAACCAGGAACACCTATACACCATGCAGGTCAGACTTTCCAGGTGGTCAATAAATGAAATTGCGTCGACAGCGGAAACAAAGTCACACAACGCGTTAAGGGCGAAACATGACAAGCAAATTCAATTTTCCCACGAGCCTTCCCCATTGCTTTTATTCAACAAAGAAGCGTTATTTCCTTCTAAATATATAACAATAAAATGTACTTCCTGAACATTTAAGCGAAGTTTGGAACCTTTAAAAGTAAAGGAGTGTTAAGAGTGAACTGGTTTACATCCATAAAAGCTCCGTGAGAATCTGCAGTTTGATAGCAATACAGCCTTTGGTAACAACTACGCCGGCTCGCTTAAATGGGTATTAAAGATTAAATTATTTATCTCGTGAAAAGTTGGTGGAAACTTTCTCGAGGCTGTAACAAAGAGGGCGTTCTGATAGGCGAGCGGCGACCGCCTCCACGACGCGATGTTTTAAAATTGAAACTCGCCCAAGGGGCAAAAAGTAAGCGAAACATTGTTACCGTTTAACGCCGCCCGTTTATTTTAGTACAAAATTATGTTCAAAGGGCGATTAATTCTCTTTTGATCCAGCTCACCTCTACTTTAATTACTACACAACATTATAAGGTTATATATTTGGGCCTTTGAAAAATGTGGATTTCTGTTGTAAAACAAGAAAGTAATTTTCGAACTCGCAAAAAACCCTTACATAGGTACTTCTTTATTTCGGTTTCTGTGTACACGGCCCTGGGCGTAGTGTTTATGCAGATAGCTATATATATTATTATATACTTTACACCTGCTTGTTTTTAGGCGTGGTTTATCTTTAATTATGTCGGCTTACTTGGTTATCCCTCACTTGTTTAATTTGGGATTTTGTTGACACGTGACATAATTGTTGCTGACGAACTTAGGTCTTCTGCTTGTCGCAAACTTTAGCTTACGCTAATTACTCAACTGGATTTACTTTATATTATTAGTGCCTCAGAAACTTTATAGAAACTTACGTGGATTATTCAAAGTATGGTTCATAATGAAGCACAGGATTAGAACGAATGAAATCAGTCCAAGTTTAAAGTTTCATAAGTGCTAAATAGACTGCTTGGTAAGTTTATTGGACACGAGGTAGCGACAACAGAATAGTCAGGCCAAATGGTACAACTCGGGCTTGCTTTGCCTTTATGTAATCTAAGCTTTTTAAAAGCATTATTGGGTACAAACACGGCACTCGCAAGAGCTCTTCAGAAAAAAGCTTTTAATAGCCCGTATAAGCCGAACATTCTGGTGTATAGTATATCTCTGCTAGCTCCTTTGCTCGGTAATTCAACACATCAAATAACGCATTGGTCGTACATCGCTTGCATAAGTATTCTCCACCACACTATTACTCGGTGATACATAAAATAAATTCCCCACATCACGACTCAACAAAACAGTTCTGATATCGATTTATTTATTTTCCACTTTATCGTGGTTACAGCCCCTCTCGGGAACCATCCGTCACTATAAAACCACGCAATTGTTTTAAAACACCCACATTCCAAAGCTTTATTATCACCCTTTATGAATATTAATCTCGGTTATTTTTCACAAATTTAAATGTATTTTGTACCTATTAACACGGATCCGTAATCCGAAGTGACTAAATTAAGTTTTAAAACATTTTGTGATAAACGTTATTTAGCGTCTGACGGAGTTGAACAATTAAACTAACTTAGCATCCATCAACCTTAAATACTTACGAGTGGACTTTAATTTAATCAGAATCAACCAAGAAAAGTAATTAATTACAAAATAGAATACCTTCCTCTAGTATGTAAACTTGTAAATATTGAAAGGTAGCCTATAAAAACGTATGATTCACGGTTCTTTAAACAAGACCCATTGAACCGTTGTTAATGTCATTCTGTGAAAACGTGAAGTTGAAAAAGGTTTTTTTTTGTTTATTGGGGTTGACTTTATATCATGTACGTCGGGGGGTTGATATTATATTTTAAAATGCAAAACGTAGATGAAGGCTTACCCGTTTCCTAGTTTCGTAGTCGAGCGCGCCTGCCACGTAGATGGCGCCGGTCATGTTCTTGACGGCGAAAGCGCCGCCTATGTTCCCGCTCGTGATCTCGTATCGAATACGCGACGCTGCAACAAAATAAACACCATTATAATATTTATGCACTCGCCTTTCTCGCCTACCCTTTACAGGATTATGTACGAGTGGGTGCGTATTTACGGATCACAACGATCAATAATTCTTTAGCCTGAATTCTCCCTTTTTACTGTCAGAGATGTTAAGGAAAAAATATATATGTCAGTCAAGTAGAGGCGATATATTAAGCTTGCGCGATATTCTGCTGCAAACCGAATAAATACTGAAACGAGGAAACTTATCTCTACAGACACTTCCAAGTTAGAACACCAATTTCAGGCAATTTCTAGTGCTGTTGACGACGTAATACGTATACTTAGTTACGTTATGTTCGGTTATTTTGTATTCTAGTCCAGGCAATACTAGAAAGGACAGGGTTATCATTTCGCTGGATAACATTCACAGTACAGAGATATGTTTAAACGTCAAGTGGCAAGTTGAACGTTAACTTTTAATAAAGCTAAAACTTCACGGTTGGTCTCACAATGACAGCTTGAAATATCATAGCTCTTTCTTGAGAACGCGTGGGTACTCCATAAATTGGGTAGAAATATAAAAAAGAATATTTGAAAATTTTAACAGATTTACGAGTTCGCCCCTTGCCTTGACGTTGATTCTCTCGGGGCGGTTTTATATGATGTGATTTGCTATTCATTTCTCGATATCAACAACTGCTCATTATTGGTGGGAGCTTCCGAGATTTTCATTAATATTACACGATTGCGTATAAAATGTAAGAAATTTGCGCTGTTGATACATCAAGGCTATTCACAGGCGTGCAATTACCTTCAATCGAGATCGACAGCAAACCTTATTATGGAACAGAGATTTTAATATCAGCGCATAACCATGTTGTGGGAAAGTAGCATTTGTCATTCAAGAATTAGACCGTTTAAAGGTCTACCTCAGGGCTTCGGTGTCCGCATCGTAACATTTAGCTTTGTTTATCGTCCGTAAAGTTGAGGCTTTCGTGTGTAACTTTGTAAGTTAGAACGATGACCTCTCAAACCGCACGTTTTCCGTTTATCTTGCTTAAATAGTAATTCGATTTCCATTACTAGTAATGGTCAGGGTTAGTAGATAAGCGGTTGTGGAACTAGGAAGGGTCTGGGCCGGTCATGATTGTCAGAAGATTGCTTTCATTTCGGCTTTGGTCGTAATTTGGAAGTATTTTTGTACAGCAAGTTGGGTTGGTAGTCAGTCGGTCGGATGATGCGTATTATCTCATTATGTCTCAAAGGCAATGTAAGTAGTGTGCGTAAGTAACGTTGCCATTGGTCGAACTGCTGTAACTCAGTGAAAGCCTGCCACAAAGTTCCCGGTGAGTGGGTCAGTTCCTCCATCATCGTATATTTATACTGAACTCGTATGTTAGCTTGCAAAAACCAACTTTAGTACAGTTCTTTTATATAAAAAGGTTTTAGTACATACTGAAATAGTTTCGTTTGAATGTATACTCTTGGTTTTACCTTGTCTTTACCTATATATAGGTAAGGTCTATCTATTCCTTCACGAAATATTTTAAGAGATACACCCATCGGTGGTAAGCCCCAGAAACGATTTTTTATTTTATTAGTATTTTATATAAAAAAAATATATATCCTTCTTATTTTTTAACATCCATTACGCTAATTTCTACGTAGTACCTATTTACTGTCATTGAAGCGGGCTGCGCCGGCGGCGGCGGCAGGGTGGGGTAGGACGGCGCGCGGGATTTATGAATGATCAAATACACCGCGCCCGCGCTGGTCGGAGCGGGTCATTCATAGAATATAGTAAAGGTTTTATGCAAAATGTGTCGAACAATTTAAAAAATATTATAATAACGTAAAAAAGCACTATATTTTTAGAGTTCCATACCAATGGTAAAAAGGGACCCATAAGGTGAGACTAAATTGTCTGTCTGTCACACCTGGATATCTCAAGAGCTACTAATGCTCAACTTTAAATTTAGAATACTTTTAGATGACGTTTGCCCAACTATTTGGCAAACAAGGATAGAAATTTAAAAAAAATATATCTTTTTTGCAAAAGGGACTGAAAGGGGATCTAAAAAAGAAGTTTATGTAAAGATTACAGGAAAAATAAAACTATGTCTCTAAATAGCACAGTTTTTCAGAAATCATCAACATCATATATACGTACGGAACCCTCGATACGCGAGTCCGACTCGCTCTTGACCAGTCGTTTCGTTGCTATGGCTTCCTTACCACCTATAGGTAGATATACAATATGTAACAAAAACCCTGTTGTTCCTTCTACCTACGTTTTAAGAATCGGTATACATACGTAATAAAGCAACTCATTTATAAAAACTGTTCAACAAAAATAATAAAAAACATATTTAATTATTAATACTTCTAATGTTTAACTGATTTTAACTGATCTCTTTAAATCTTTGATTTTGACTTCTCGACTAGTCAATGCTTAATTTTTTTAAATTATAATTCCACCAATGATATGCTTGTAGGTTAATGTATAAAGGAACAACAGGGTTTTTGTTACATACTGTTTAACTGCCTAGAATTTTCCCAGCTATGTTGGGGTCAGCTTCCGGCTTCCAGTCTAACCGGATGAAGCTGACTACCAGCATTTTACACGGAGCGACTGCCTATCTGAACTCCACGACCCAGTAAATGGGTAATACGATACCCCTTGGTAAGACTGGTTATCAGACTTTCGGGCGTCTGACGACCCGTAACGACTGTCAAAGACCCACGAATGAGACCCGGGACCAACGGCTTAGCGTGCTTTCCGAGGCATGGAGGAGTCTCGGTATGTAAAGATGGTCACCCATCCACGGACAAACCCCGGCAAGCGTAGCTTAACTTGATGGGTCGACCCGTGCGGCTGTTTTAACTTAGACACGAGCTCCTCCTCACTTATAGATGTTTCTCTTAAAATATTTCATGTATGAATATATAGACCTTTTTTTTTTTTTTTTTGTTCAAGGGGTGGAAAATCCTCATGGATGTCCTCCGCCCTGGGGCGGGCGGAGGGGTCTGTCAGACTCTTACTGACTAAAAACCACCCCAGTGTTCCCCTCCCACACTTGCACCGGGGATCTTGGGATCTGTTATTCCTTCCGCAATCCCCGGCTAGTGCCGGCCCGCCTCTGCGGGCCACCTCAAGTCTGGGGGGGTGAGGTGTCTGACCCCCCCCGCGACGTCTGATAGGGGCGCGCGTGGAACACTACGCGCCGCCACCTCGGGTCCAATGTGATAGGGGGCGGCGGACGTCCCCAAGTCCGCCGTCCCTGGACCCATTTATGGGGGCTGGAAGAGGGCGTTATCGGCCCTCCGCCGACGCCCGGTGCGCCTGCTGCGGGCCGGGTGAGCGGACGAGATCTCCCGCTCCCTTTCCGCAGCCTCCTTCTGCGACACGACTGTTTCGCAGAAGGACACCACCGCGTCCCAGGACTCCTCACTGCCGGCCATCGACTCGACCACGGCCGGCAGCGATGAATATATAGACCTTATATCAACCTCGGTGCATTTTAACAAAAGTAACACAAGGAATTAAAGCAGGATTATGTCGGGTTTCCTCGGATTAATGGCCCAGAGAATTGACTAGCGGCCATTGATATATCTCCCCTGAGGAAAATTTACCATTTCAGGGATACACGATCTTTCCTTTTAATTGAGAAATTAATTACATTTTCTTTATAAATGATATTTAATGTTTTGGCACCGTTTTTAGCACGGAAAATTATTTTTAACATTTCATATTACAAGAAAAACTTTATTTGTAGCCGGTTATTTTTTATTTATACAATTTCAGGGTTTCCACAAAGTTCCATCTGATACAGAACATCGAAGATAGATGTTTGAACGTTTCAATATTAAATAAATTGTGATACGTACAATCGAGGTATAATGTGAACTAAATTTACAGTTTCAATTTTGCCTTGGAAGGTGGGTAGCCTCTGGTGTGGAACGCAACCTGTGTCGACATCCTTGGGTTATCTCATGTTCCAAGCACGGCTGGATGTGCTGGCGCCGCTGTTGAGAACCCTCAAGCGGCACAAATACTGTGTAATCTTTTGGGTAACTACAGTTTTGAGTCGTTTGTGGTCGAAACGCTCGGGTCATGGGGCCCGAGTGCGCGTCTCCTTTTTAAGGAAATTTTTCGTCAACTAAAGTCTTCACGGGCTGGATCGTTCTTTAGCTAAAGAATTTGCATTGCCATTCCACGTGGCAATGCTGCCAGTCTTCTGGACACGTTTCCGGATGACTGCGATGCGGATGAGTACTTCGACGCCTAAGTGTTCTTTGGTTTTTTTTTTTGTTGTTAGTTAGTCATTTAATTTAGTACCTAGTGTAAATAGTTGCGTGATAAATTGTATTTAATGATTTTAATGTATTTGTAATGAATAAATGAAATTTAAAGTAAAAACCAATATTTCAAGCATTCAAATGATGTTGTAAGTAGTAGTTTCCTCAGTCCTCAAACATTTGAAGCTACAACTTAAACTCTTTTATACATCGCGTTACTCAAAGTTTTAGAGTATCCATTACTAATGTTTTCAAATTAATATTAACATGATTAATGTTTGTCAAAATTACGCTAAAACTATGTAAAGTTACGGTTGTATGGCAGAAAGTTTTGAAACGTACTGAGTACTGAAATGCTTAAATAAATAAAAACTCATATAAATTTGAAAACTTCAGCGTTCGTTGGGTTTAAATTCGTAAATGTAAGTGCATATAAGCGGTTGAACAAGTTGTAAATCCTTTAGGGTTATAATGCTATCTCAGTATACATTTTTAAATACAAGTAGCAACTTAAGTACCTATGTATAAAAATAACTGTATACGAATTCAAAGAAAATATGTATCCACGCAGTCATTATGCAATTTGCGAGCCTTTGCAGCCTGGAAGCCGGCTTTAATAAATGAAGCTTAAGGGGCCGGCGTAGCATGCCTTGTTCATACAAACGTAATACCAAAATAATTTGTAAATCAAACATATTTTTAATGTAGTGAGTATTTATTTCGATTGAATTACAGAATATCTATGTTCCCAAATATATATTTTGAAAGGGCAATGATTTAAAGACGAGATATGAGGAATTTAAAATTTCTATAGAATACTTATTTTTCTCATAACTCTTGTTTAAATCAGTGTCCATTAAAAATATATATTTGGGAACCTAGATATTCTGTATCCTAATCGGAAAAAAGACACACTTCCTTAATAATATGTTTGATTTACAAATTATTTTGGTATTACGTTTGTATAAACTACGTTTCCATCGCCGGTCTCTTAACGTACATTTTTGGATGAAATTACTCAAATGGGCTTCGTCTATGATTATAACCAGTATTATTTGTTAATGAGAAAGTCGTATCATGGCGCAACACAAGCCATAATGTGTGTAATAAAGTTAATATAATTAAGTGCGCGTTATGGTATTAGGCCGGGTGGCGGCAGTGCCGGCACCGCGTGCGCCATTCGTGCGGTACCTACACATTATGACTTATGTCGTACTCACTGCTAAACCTCAGTCTACATCGAGTAATGAACTCATACTGTATTCTCAGACTAATTGGCCTATAAAGTAGCACCCTTTGCCTCCTTTTGCGCCAGAATTTAATTTTACTTACAACAGCATCGAGCCTATTAATGAGCGGTTTCTATTTTTGAATAACTTTTGTTTATTGCAGACGGCGAGATTGCCTCAAACCGCCGAATTAAAAGTACATTTGCTTTTATTATGATTATTATGAATAACTCTCCTCGAGATTATGAATATTATAGGTAATGTTATAAAGTTGCAGTATTCACAAGAAATGTTGAGAAACCTCAAGCTAAGGAAAACTTATTTTCCAACCTAGATGTTCAGCATTTTTTGATAAGGAAAACAGATAGCCTATACAAAGGCCAGTTTTGATTGAATTAAAATCACTTACGATCATTTAAACTTGATGGAGTATAAAGGCTCGTGTAGACTGGCGCAATATTTCGTGCCAGTCTGTACAAGCCTTTATACTATAATATAGAATTACCAATTATTCATAAAAACAATCGCTATTCTATAAATTGGCAGTTTATATTTTATGGTATTTTAAAGATGTATTAAAACGAACATTTCTGCAAATCTTTTCCATAAAATGCAAATGGACTGAAACACTTCATAGGGACGGGCTTTTCAATCGTATTACGGCCACAAATTGAAGGATGTAACATTGTACGAGCGTAACTTTTCCAAAGGGAACAGATTAGATTGGACATAAAAACGTCATGATTCGCCAAACGGTCCGAAGACCAGCCACTTTTAATTGTCATTTGTCATGGCGAATAAATGAAAGTCGTAAATTTGACTCGTGGCACGTCAAAATATACGGTTTTCTTTCATAGAACATAGTATTCAATAAAGGCGAGTGTGGCGGTCGCCTCGGTAAATCACCCCCGCCACGGACGTCCCTACACGAATTTGGGTTGAGAAAGTCACTTCTTCGGTTACCGTCTTTTTCTTAAGCTCCAATAGAGTACACATTCGCTAGAGAATAAAAAACATTTGTCATCCCCGCAAGGTATTTGAAAAGGGGCTCATATAAGAACGGATGTTTATTGATTCCTCATTATATACTGTAGATATGGTCAGGGCGGTATCATTTCCATAATTACTATTAGAACAGTCGTAAATTATACATCGAAGGCATTATGCGGTTTACAATTGATAATAAATCCTAAAGCGACTGTGAGTTATAGTATTATCAAGTTGGTGCGAGTTGGCAAATCTCTCTCGGGGTCACGATTACCATGGTAACTCAATAATGTTGTATTTTAGCATACATTTCTAACATAAGGTTTTTGGTTAAGCACGCAATCGCAAATTTTTAAAAAAAACAACAGTTTTTCGGTACATTTTGCGGCAAAATTAAATTAAACCAAATGTAACTAATAATTGCGACAGATAGATTACTCCTTCATCTCAAATAGTAGCAATTTTTATTCGAAAATGTTGATTCATAATATTGTCAAAAATAATTTCCGCTGCCTCTTCACGCAAAATTGACGACATCGTGTTGATTTTATGTACATTTTTCTTCAATATAATAACATACATTTAGTTTTTAAAAATATGTTATGGAAGCAGACAGGTTTAACTCAAAAAAGTAGCAAAAATAACTATCAAAATGTAACAAATAGTCTCAGAAAATAATGTTGAAAAAACCTATATTTTTTTTAAAAACACTGTCGGTAATGTTTTTATTCCTATTATAATTAACAAACTTTATCAAGAAATTTAAAAATCACACACTGGGCTTCAGCTATCCGTGTGATAAAATCAAAATATTATTTTATGATTATACAATATCTTTAAATCAACGGCGAAATAAGCTATATTTTCGAGAGCGCAAAAGTGATGAAACTATTAACAGGTGCCTGACTGACACGAAAACCATCACCACGAAAACTGTACTTTTATAGTTACACAGATTTAATGTTTCAATTATGTCAAGCTTTCTCACAATTAGATAAGAAATTAACGAAAAACTTGATTTTTGTGATAGCACCCTTAAAACAAAGGATCTTCCCCGATCCTTTATTTTAAGGGTGCTATCACAAAAATCAAGTTATTCGTTAATTTCTGTTTGGGTTGGGATTGTTGTTTATGTTGGGATTTTCTAATAATGGCTCGGGTATGTGATGCCGAAGTGATTAAGAGAATACTGGGCACCCATTGCATGGAGGCTTATTTTACTTACATATATTTCATCATTATATTAAAATTAATACGTGAAGCGAAAACTTTGTACCCCTTTTTACGAAAATACGATAAAATACGCGGACGGAGGAGTATGATATTTAGCACAATTAAAGTTTATAGGTTTGGTGGAGGAGTGCAGAAAGCTAATCACACTAATATTATATTAATAAACATAATAATTTTGATAAAATTTTGTATGGAGGTAGCTGACATCCTCGATTAACATATAGGCTACTTTTTGTCTCGATATTCCTACGGAATCGAGACTTACGCGGGTGAAACCGAGGGACGCAGCTAGTATTTTTTATATTATATAATATACATTAGAAATAAAGCTATATATATTATAAAATCGTAAACCTTCCGTTTGTGCGCGCATCACGTATACATATATAAGCCACTCATTGGATTCAAATCGAAAGCTTTATTGTGAGTAACATTTATCATTTATTTAATCAAAATCGGCTTACAGAATCAATAGAAACCTCATAGCGCCATATTTTTTTTAACCACAAACCGAACATAAAGTATTAGGCTTTCATGAATTCTTTTAAACTTAGAAACATCACAGCACCATTTTTAGGGTTCCGGACCTCAAAAGGAAAAAACGGAACCCTTAAAGGATCACTTCGTTTTCCGTCCGTCTGTCTGTATGTCCGTCTGTCTGTCAGTCTGTCCAGACCCTTTTTCTCAGGAACGCTTGGAGGTATCAAGTTGAAATTAATATCAAATACGTAAGTTTACGGTCCCTTGGAGCTCTAAAATAATCAAGTCAACGGAATAAATAAATACGGCGATGTATGTGACATATGTATTAAAATATGTCACATATATCCCCGTATATTTTGCTGGTATTAACCCGCAAATAAATATCAAAACCTATACATAATTATATTCCCGTTGACCTAAAATTATGAAATTAGGCAAGAAGCAAGGTCTCGCAACACCATTAAAGGAAAAAGTCCGCAAATCGTTAATTTGAAATTTGAACACATTTTTTTGCGATTACCAACTTACATTTGCAGTTAGAAAGTTGACCGTTTCGTATATTGATGTATGGGAGAACATGTTTTTCAAGTACAATATGATATAATATATCAATAGGATAATTCCATGAGTACTAGTATCAATATACCTAGTACTTACTAATGTAAGTACTAGGTATATAGATTGCAAGTGGGGGGGGGGGGGGGTCGAATTTCGACCAGTGGGCAACCTCTAGTTATCATAAATTTTCCGGAAGAATTGTGTTCATTTTTTAAAGTTTACTTAGGAAAACCTATAATAAGGAATTTCATTTTCGTTAAATAGTTGCAAATTTCAAAAACATATTTATCCTGATAAGATGGTAGCAAGCTTACCTGTTTCTTATTTACATGAAAAAAGGCAACTGCAGGTACAAATAGGTACACAAGAATAATTTCTTCGCCACCATAAAAGTCAGATTGAGTGTCGGCCGTATCAAAACCGCCATGCGCCCGACTACATTGTTATGTAGCGAGATAAGCAGGGACATAAAAAAGTAAAACGTCGGGATTTCTCGGCATGTTTGGGGTTCAGGGGCCAGGGGTGTCATTTGGAGGGCGGAAATTGCACGGAGACATCCGGCGTGAGGTGTCTTAGTGGAACCGAGGCTTCGTTCAAATGTCACCGGCAATGAGCAACGTGACCTCGCCACGTCGCCCGGGCCTACTCATTTGTCTAAAGAAGACGTTGGAACAGTTTCATGATCAGCTTTACTCACACGCTTAGTTAGACACTCGCCTCCAACCATCACTCACTCAGACGAGGACAAAGTATTCGTGTCGGTGCTTTTGTCACAAGTCTCCCTGCTAATAACAATATGCTTGCTATTTTATTCTGAGTTATGGTACTCGGTGAAACGAACGTAAATAGGCCACAGCTTTGGCAATTACTAACGTTCCGCAACTAACCTCCATTATTAAGTACGTGACTAATGTGATTACTAATGTGTCTAATAACAGAGCTGATGTGTTTACATGTTTAATACTGTAAGCGAATTATTTTGGTAGTCACAGTTTTACGACCATTACGTATCAACTCACAACACACATATTGCTCCCGTTTATATCACTTACATTACAAGTGAAGCAATTATAACTGACTTAAATAACAGTAAAGAGTTTAGTTTGAAATTATTGTGTAATTTCAAGTGTCACTGAAAACCACAGCTGTGCAAATATTAAACATTTAAGCAGAGAATGTTTAGATATTTCAAAATTGTATATAAATGTATTTTAAGAGCCTCCATTTAGCGCACATGGTACTCTGGCTTCTTTACAAAACAGCGCGGGTAATGCGCACTATTTTTCATAAGCGCGACGTGAGGACAGAAGAAAAAGGCTGTCGGCCGGGGTTTACAATAAAAAGTTTCAGCATTCGAGCCTGATGCTCGCATTTCATTAGGCGTGAAATGAATGCGGAAAGCGACGACATTTTGCAGTATAAAACGACTCTGTGTAATAGGTAAACGCTCAATGTATGCGAAGGATAAGCGCTCACAACAATCCCCTCGATATAAATTGGAAGACGGATAGATCTAGCTCCAAATCTGGGAGACGCAGAAGATCATCTATCACAATTTATCCCAGTCCAAACAGACAATAAAAGATTGTCTCGGGCTCACTATGGAGTATCCGCGCCGTCTGAGGGGGACGCAGGCGGACACGACCATGGTTTGTTAACTTGCTATACGCACTCAGCTGCGGTTCCTGGATAAAATTGACGTTTTAATTTTTTTTTGCGGATTTCAATTTGTAAAGTTTTTTATAAAAGCCAATTAACCCGCACAGCAGCTCCAAACTTTTTAGATTTATTTAGGCGTAACTGCGTCCGAAATACGTAGCGATCTAACTTGTGGCCGAATATAAAATGTATAGTCATATCAGATTACTTACTAATATCTCATTCATAAAGTGCGTATTTGATTCAGCAAAATTTAAATTCATTTGGGAGCGATGTGTTATCAAACGCGGGTCTATGGCTAAAGCCAGCAAAGTATTGACAGCTCACTAACAGAGCGGTATTTAATTAAGTTTTCAAGTAATTTCGTGTACATATATTGAACATAATTCATTGGAAGTCGGCCAGCCGGTACCGATGAAAAAGCTGTACCTACCAATGTTTACAGATCCGCACTGCAATACCTACGTAACTAAGAAATAGGCACTGCATACATAACTAGGTTATTTGAAAACTCCGATTTTTTAGCGCTGCAATATTATTTTTGATACTTGATACGTTTGATTACCTACATACTACAAAGAAAAAACAAAACAAAAAGAAATAATGTCCTTAGAAGAACACACAATAAAAATGCCTCCATTTTCTCATAGGTACAATTCCGTGCGAAAAAGGGAGAATTACATTTTTCATACATCACAATAACAATAAAACGATAATGGCAACTTTTATTTGTGCGTGTAATATGAAGGTTGTACGTACAGGACCAGCATTGTTATCACCTCTGGATGCTGTTACCGCGACAGGTATGAGGTAAAGGTACCTTGCAGTCAGCCCACAGGCGCAATTATTCCGACCCCGTTTAACTTTAGATGGAAGACAGCGCGTAACATCCAAATTGTCTTAATATAAGACCATGATAATAAAAAGGAACTTTTACATAAGAATACACGTTTATATGTACCTACACATAGCTCAATATTAGAGAAACGTTGAAGAGTTTTCCGCAGTCCAAACAGCTTCCAAGAAAGTTGAGATAAAGCAAAGGTTTCGCAACTTTGCGAACGCTTTATTTGAAACAGATAGATTGTATTCGATGGAAACAGACGCTAGTTATAAATAAGTTAAGTTTTGAGCTCAGTCAATTAACTTCTCGTGAGCTACTGTCTTGTCCTATATCTAAAATACAGTCGACGTTGATTAACTGCATGACTTTATCTCACAAAGTATCGCAGCCACGCGCTTGTTGATTCCGCAGAAAGATTGAGCCAATATATCTTCGTAATATCGGGAAGCTTTGGGAGGCGTCCCGCAAATTTAGCGGATGTTCGAAACATCACTCAAATCCTGTTAAAATTCGGAAGACTGGATTAGCCAGTTCCATGTAAACAAGGGCAATGTTATCGGATGATCAGATGGTTCGCTGGCGAGACCATTCATACATTATTCATGAGTATTGTCTTCGCTACCCGATACAAAAGGAATATTCTGTTAAAACTTGCCCTTCTCAGGGATCAAGCCCCGACGAAAAAGATAGAATAAAACAATAGATCATAACCCGTATTTAAGTGTATCTAGTTTATGGAGATAGCACATACTTACTTGTTGTTTTGTTTGTGGCAAACTTTATTTTCACAGTAAAGAAAAAGAAAAACACGTTAGCTTGATGTAATAAAAGTGAGCCTATACGAGTACGAGTATATGAAAAGGTTTTTTCAATACACTTCCTCGAAAACTGGTTCATATCGCACTACGATTAGGTTCACAATGCAATGTATTTCACACGCGTGCGATTTTTTATTTTCCATCACGTGTGCGGGAATAAAAATTGCCACAGATAACTTACTATACTTAGATACTATACTTAGTCCAAATTGTTTCAATGCCTCTATTCACACCTCGCGCCAGAGACGATCCTCTCTATTCGGAGATGAATATTTTTTAAAATCTCGGCAATGATGCGTCTTTACGGCGTTAATATTTTTGGAATATTTAAATAATGTTTATAAATAGAATACCATGATTATTACAAAAAAAATGAACAAATTAACATTTATTAGTGTTCTAAACTCAAAATTATTTGATTTTCTATTTTTCATATTAGGCTGTTTATCGGCTTTATACCTTTGCTTCTCCTTCAACCTGGCGAAAGCAAAGCGTGGAAAAAAAAGAAAATTAAATCATAGTTTCTTAATAATTCAGGACAAAAATATTTTTCGTTATTATATTTCTTCAAAAGTGTATTGAAAAACGTCGTTTGATACACGTGGACATTTGTTATTGCAGTTCTCGGCTCAAAAACAACCTCGCCTACGGCTCGGATGTTAAGTCCGCCTCGAATGCAATAACAAACAATACTATTAATACTTACTCGATTTTTGTTACAGAATATCTGAATTACCCTTAACGAGTAATTACCTGAAATACTAATAAGGCTGGAACTGAACTTCGTGTGCGTATAATTCACGTTCCCCATGTAAATCTCAGAAGGACTCCCGGTGGAGTTTTAATAGTCCTCTAAATAGCTCGGAGCCGAGGTAGGCGCTCGGAACAGTCTTGTAATTTGCTCCACTTCGGAAAATATGCCTACTTCAAATAACCGTACGTTTACATTTATATTCTAAAATAATGTGCCTAAGCCGAAGCATTAGTACTCGTTTTCTCCCTATTCGTCGGATCGCAGAGCTGCGGAGTACGCCAGAAGGGGCGCTGTTACTGTGGCTTATGTTTTTATGTCGCGCTCCTCTACGTTAATGTTAACGTTGAAATATTAAGTAATGAAAGGATAGAAAATGTGAACACAAATAAAAACGGAAGGGGTGCCATTTCTTCTTACTGGAGGCAAATTTTCGATGAAATATATTTACATAATAGTTATCCAAGTTTTCTCGGTTCGTTTACACAAGCTAGTGGTGCCGCTTCATTAATTCTCTCGTAAGTTTTTACGATATAACAACGTGCCAGCAGCGGGTCAGCGAAAAAGGAAGTTTGATAAATCAGATACAACATGAAAGCCAACGTAGAACCTAAATCACGAAAGATGTGTGTAGGGACCTATTTAAATTCAGACGAGATGTGTGAAGGAAGGCTCGCGTGATTTATGTAGGCTTTGGGGCTGTGCTATAGTAAAAGTTGAAATATGTGCGGGCCAACAGCGTGTGCTGGCCGTGACGGCCGCGTTATCAGGAGCACACTGACGCACGACGCCCGACGCTGGCGCCGACGTGACTCCATTTAACTTTTGGAACCATCTGACACGATGGTAATCCGAACCCACATATACAACACCCGGCCATATGTGCCTAGTTAACTATTCATCTAAAACTAACACGCCAAAACTAAACCCGTTGCAATATTCAACAACTCGGAGTAACAAAATACGAGCAATATGATATGAAAAATTTCAAAAAATATATTTTAAAACATTTTCCATGAATTTCACATTATGTATGAAGTGGATGTTGGAACACTAATGTACAGATATTTATAAAAATGGTTTATACATGAATCGCTTAGGGCCCCATAGAATTCAATTCAGGGTAATATCCACGGTGGAATAAACAATTGGCTTTGGTGAGCCTGAGCCCACACCACATTAGAGAGGCGAGGCGATCGCGCTAGTCGCAAGTGCCACATCTCCACTGAATAATTCACAACTATTGAAGTGTTTAGGCGTGTGCGCAAACACCGTAATATTCATTTAACATTTATATTATTGTCGCACTCGTAAACATAATCCTGTCTATAGAAATATTGCGTTCCTCGCCGGTAAACAAACGCTGATTACCAATACAATAACGCTTCGATTCTGTAAGGTAACACCATGTATAAATAAGTAGGTAAGCAGATAAGAATCGACCTTTTATTTTTGTATTGCGAAGCTTCTATGCGTGAATCGATTAAATTGGTTGTATGCTAATAAAACCCTTTATGTGTTTTTAAATTTATAATTAGTTTTGTTCGAAATCTGTTTTAGAATTCAAATTGAAAATATAAAATAAACAGCAGATTAGATCATTTTTAGGGTTCCGTTTTTTTCCTTTGAGGTACGGTACGCTGCGATGTTAATAAGAACATGAAATCAAAATTGAAGTCAGTGACATTGTTAATGATTTTGCTAATGCCAAAGCACGAAAAGTAACTTTTTAGGGTACTGTATCTAAAAAGGAAAAAACTGAACCCTTATTCACATACTGGACCACTCGTGTGTCTGTCTGTCTGTCTCAGCCGATTTGCTCCGAATCTACTGGACCTATTACCTATGTTGAAATTTAGTGCACATATGAATTTCTGTGACTCAAACACGGACGTGTAACGTAAATAAATTAATTTTGAATACGAGAGTCACTTTTGCAATATAGAAAATTTCAAAAAACTTTTTGCACACTGTATCGTGTGAAATATGTTTTTTAGTTTAAAAATAAATAGTTTTAAAGTTCTTTAAGATGATAAAAGACAACTGATCAATTTTGAAAAAATACAGAAAATAGTTCTTTACTTATAGATTACAGGAACCTATAAACAGTCTATGGTGTGAAAATAACATGGTAAATCTCTCAATATTGTGCGTAAAAACCACATTTGCAGTTGGAATGTATGAGCGAACATGTTTTTCAACTACAATGTTAAGTTTGTTCTTGGGACAAAAACATGGTAGATAACATATTCATTGTACGGAACGTTCACCACGTGAGTTCAACTCTGACTTGTCCGGTTTTTAGGGTTCCGTACCCAAAGGGTAAAACGGGAACGCGCTCCGCTGTCCGTCTGTCTGTCCGTCAGTCTCCAGGCTGTATCTCATGAACAGTGATAGTTAGACAGTTGAAATTTTCACAGATGATGTATTTCTGTTGCGGCTATAACAACAAATACAAAAAAAAACAGAATAAAATAAATATATAGGTAATGATTTTTTTGCCTTTTTATAACGTTTTGTGTTCATCATCATTCATCATTTCAGCCGAAAGACGTCCACTGCTGGACATAGGCCTCCCCCAAGCACCGCCACTTCGACCGGTTCTGTGCTTCCCGCATCCAGCGGATACCTGCGGCCTTCACAAGGTCATCGGTCCACCTTGTAGGAGGCCTTCCAACGCTACGTCTTCCGGTACGCGGTCGCCACTCCAGGACCTTTCGGCCCCATCGGCCATCAGTTCTGCGAGCAATGTGCCCTGCCCACTGCCACTTAAGCTTGGCAATTCTTCGGGCTATGTCGGTTACCTTGGTTCGCCTGCGGATCTCTTCATTCCTGATTCGATCACGTAGGGAAACTCCAAGCATAGCCCTCTCCATTGCCCTTTGGGTGACTTTTAGCCTTCTGATAAGGCCCATTGTAAGCGACCACGTTTCAGTGCCATAGGTCATCACTGGCAACACGCACTGGTCAAAGACTTTCGTCTTGAGACACTGCGGTATGTGGGACGAGAAGATATTGCGAAGCTTCCCGAACGCTGCCCAGCCGAGTCGGATTCGACGATTCACCCCTTTCTCGAAGTTGGACCTACCTAACTGGACAGTTTGTCCGAGGTAAACATACTCGTCCACAACTTCGAGTGTAGCGCCTCCGATCTTCATGGGAGTGGGTGTTACATGGGCATTTGACATGACCTTTGTCTTATCCATGTTCATTTTCAGACCCACTCTTTCGGAAGCTCTACTGAGGTCATCGAGCATTACACTGAGGTCCTCCATAGTCTCAGCCATGACAACTATATCGTCGGCAAACCGAAGGTGAGTGATGTACTCGCCATTGATGTTGATGCCTAGCCCTTTCCAGTCCAGAACCTTGAAGACATCCTCCAGTGCAGCGGTGAACAGTTTCGGAGAGATAACGTCTCCCTGCCTCACACCTCTCTGCAGAAGGATAGGTTTCGAGGTCTGGTCCTGGAGTCGGACCGACATAGTGGCGTTTTGTACAGACACTTCAGCACCTCGATGTACCGATAGTCGATCTGGCACCGTTGAAGAGACTGCAGTACAGCCCATGTCTCGATCGAATCAAAGGCTTTCTCGTAGTCCACAAACGCTAAGCAGAGAGGCAGGTTATAATCTTCGGTCTTCTGTATAACCTGCCGCAGCGTATGTATGTGGTCTACTGTGCTAAAGCCTTTACGGAATCCGGCTTGTTCGGGAGGCTGGAAGTCGTCAAACCTGCGCGCGAGACGGTTCGTAATGACTCTTGAAAACAGCTTGTAGACATGGCTCAGAAGTGAGATGGGCCTATAATTCTTAAGGAGGGTATTGTCACCCTTCTTAAAGAAAAGGATCACCACACCTCTGTTCCATGCCTGTGGCGTTTTGCCCTCGAGTATGACGGAATCAAACAGCTTCTGGAGGACCTTGAGAACGGGTTTTCCGCCGGCCTTCAGGAGCGTTTTGTGTTGCGTAATGCAATTATTTTATATTGTATTGTATAGCTTCAAGTTTTTTATGCGAACAGACAGCTGTGCTGCTGGGGAGTTTGTTACGCCACTTCTTCTTCCCAGCTAAAGCACTAGGAAGTGGTGAAGGGTGGGCGTTTTGGGGGGACTGTCTCATGTAATTTTTGACGTTCGAAAAGTGCTGATTCTCAGCTTAGTTTGAATAAATGACTTTTGATTTTGATTTTATAGATAATGGTACGGAACCCTTCGTGCGGAGTCCGACTTGCACTTGGCCGGTTTTTTATTTAATGGAAATTATTTTCTCATTTCATTAGACATCTGATAGTAGGTATTATATAATATTTCATGCATAAGTTTCCGACAACAGTGCTATCGACTCTGTCCAATTTAGCTAAATGTGTTTGTGCTAGAACTGTATTAGCCACAATAGTTTCACGAAGTTAGATTTAATGACTTTCTGATCGGGTATTTAATCCAGATCGTTGGGTTGCGGCCGCTTCACTAGATATACAACAAAGGGAAACATGCAAAGCCTGTCAATATCTGTGTACTCTATACGTGTTTGTGTTTTTAGTGAGTTTCAGCACTTGTAACAATTTTGTTCCTATAAATCTGCCCGATGATAAAAACGCGCACCTACACAAACGTGTTAAATGTAAAGGTGAATGAGAAACTTCATAACGCTGCCCATTTATCTAACCCTCTCATCCTAAATTATGCAACATTATTCTTTTCAAAACAAGTGTAGCGGGGAAATGTCGCCACACTTTTTATCACGACGCGGTGGCACGGTGGGCACGCTGGGATTATGCGCGGGACTTACAAAATATCTTGCTCATGCCTAGCCTGTCCGAATTTATGCGGTTATAAATTGTTGGCATGAAACAATGTGTGAGCGTTGTGAGCCGCCCATTACGCTTATCGGCCTGGAATCTGACTGCGGATACAATCGTTCGGCCTCATTCGAATTATCTCGGTGACCGACACCGAATTCCCAAAGCATGAAACGCTATCAAATATGCATATAATGTACATGTTATCGGTATTAATACTGTCGTCAGCGCTCGCACGGTTTCATCCATCAATGTAATCTGTTCGACAGGTGTCCTCATTGACTGATGAATTTAGCGCCTCTACTCTAATATACACAAATGTTATTATAAAATTTCCACGTCAAGACTAGTGAGTTTTTAATATGTAAAAACTTTGGTAAAATTGATCTACGTGAAAAATACTGCTCGTTAACATCAAATGCCAACCTTGACTATAAATAAAACTGTTTACAATGAAGCCATAATAAAAGATTCTATTTTATTTAATTCCTTAGAATTCATTCAATAAACCAGTTGTTTGTTCGTGGGAACCTGTTCATTAAGAAATCATACTAAGAGCAAAACTTGATCTGCATTCACGGATTTTGAAAAAAAAAAAATATACAGACAGCAACAAAATGGGCAATTTTCACAAAAAAATATTGATGACTGTCGATCCGGTTTTCTTGTAAGAATCAAAAAACTCTTCTGTACCAACTAAGGTTTGAGTACTAGAAAAGTCATAAATCGCAAAAAACTTTACATAATATACATTTCATAGGAAATGAGACTGATAGAGAAGAGCATTCAATATACCTACTAGTGTATGGCAACAGTCGAATTATTCCATTACTTAATTAGGCTGAATAGGGAACAAATATAGCAGATAGTTACAGATTTAACCTTTTAAATTATTATCATCCCGCTATACCTTTAAGAAGCTAAGAAGTCAATCATGACATAATATAAAAGCGGATATTTTAGTCAACTTTCAACAAAGGAAATAGCTTAAAAAAACAATTTTACAAAAAAAAAACTCAAATTTCGGAAGGCGATGGCCAAAAAAATAAAATAAAAATCAAAGACACCGACTTCCGAATTTAAAGTAGGTAACTTTTCATTGGTAATATTTTTTTCAGAGGTCGGTTAAAAAAAAATGAAGAAGATATATTTCACTTTGTAGTTTTGGTACATACCCGACACAAATTCTTATACCACCACTTTTATAGCAGTGACAGGAAATTAATCAACATACACTAAGTGAAAAAATATCTACCTATTATTGAAGCTAATTCAAAAAATGCCAGAGCAAAGTTAATAATATGGTGGTCCCTTAAAAATTTTATTAACTTAGTTCTGGCAGTTTTTGAATTAGCTGCAATAATAGGTTGCCCACTGCGCTTCCTCTACAAAATAATAAAAAAAAAAAACAAATCGGTCTACAATAATTTATTGACGAAAATATCGAAGAACATATATTTAAAAAAAGTACAGATTATTTCCTCCTCCTTTTTGTCATCTTTGGTTATAATAAAAACAAATATCTATGGTTAGGTGACTACAAAATCTGTGTTTTTCCGATCTACTGTTGTATTAATTTAGTGATAGCTGTTCGTCAGGAATAATCTGTACGAATCAGTCAGTGTATCAGTGTTGTGCTATTAGGTAGTATATGCAGGAACGTTAGGTAGTATTATATGCGTTCATTAATTTACTGAAAACGATAAACTTCGCAAGCAATGAAAAATTGCTACTGAAAGCTGCGACTATAAATACATAAATAAATAAAATTTTTATTTCAATAACTTACAATTAGTTACACTAATACTTTTAGGAATGTCCTTTTAAGCAAAATAGATGCTTGTGTTGGGACATTCCGCCCTTCCAATGGTTACAGTATTACTTCTATTTAGGTTATTGAAATATAAAATTTAATTAAAAGGAGAAGAAGAGTATCGATCACAGGACGGGCTGCTTCTCCCACGGATAACGGTATGTAGCTTGCTCCCGCGTCACTAGTCCCGAGTCTTGGCGATATTTTGGCTGTTGAGACCAAAACTACAAACGTAGTATACAGGTAAGTTCTTTAAAAATGTGGATGTTATTTTAGTATATTGTGGTGTCTTACGACTTCCACGTGAACAAAGTCGCGGGCAGAAGCTAGTCTTTTATAAAACAGTTATTAAATTCAATCATTTTTTTTATGCATAGAGGTTGCAAAAAGGCAAAACGAACAGCCGCACATCAAAGACAACAAAAATCTAAAGAGAATGCGAAAAAAAACTTCCAAAACAAAGCTAATAAAACGATAAAAACAGCGGTGAATTTGTAAGAGGCCAGAGCAAAGGTCTTCTGAAACAATGTGACTCTAAGCAAGCCCCTCGCGAGCTTGATTGCGCCACGCAGAAACAATTCAGACAGATCTAACTACTTTGTTGTTCCCACTTTTTGTGTAAAAATATACATGCATTGTGGTGATAGGTTGCGCTGTCCCTTGCCTACTTTGTATATATTCATTTAGTCAGGGCTACGTATTTCTCCGTGCCGTCATGCCGTGTGGTGCCGGACGTAAAGAATAGCACCATCCTATTTCTTCCCGTGGGTGTTGTAAAAGGCGACTAAGGGACTTACTAGATAATGGGCAGCAGCGTTCTCTATGCATTTTAACACTGCGGCGATCGCCAACCCACCTGCCATGCGTGGCGATTATGGCAAACCCCCCTTGGGGGAGGCCTATGTCCAGCAGTGGACGTCTTTCGGCTGAAATGATGAACGATGACGTATTTCTCTTGATTTACCACACGGGTACTGCTCCCGCTATAATGTTCCGCTGAACATTTCACATTTTAGGCACGCAAGAATAGAAAATTGAGATTCAGGGCAGGCACAGTCATAGCGAGTTCAAAGCAACATATTTCTTATTAGTGGATGGATACTCGTATGAATTTATAAGCAACCAAGATTCGAAAATTACATGTATCGGAGTATTTTGCATTCCAAATTGTACGCAAAGTAACATGAAATGCATGAAAAGAGCTTCGCCGTTGAATATTTTTAAAGAGTGGGTAAACATTCGTTACTTTTCTTTTGAATAATATTGCATGTGTATACATACCAGAACTTTTGTTTGTTTACCTACATTAAAAATGCAGAAGTAGATAGTCGGTGGCAACGTGTAGGTAGTTGGGTAGGTCGCCACCGTAATGAACGTCGGTCTTAAGTTGTTAACGAGAGCAAGTTCCCGTGCGCCCGCACTAACACATCGTTACGTACTTTGTCTGTCACCAGCTCAGCACATCCGATACTTCGTAACTTAAGGGGGATGCGCTAAAGTAGATAGCTAAAGTAAATTACAATTTTCTTACGTTTTTTGCAATTTGTAGGTCAGTAACAGGTTGTATGTTGATCTAAATATCAATCGTGGGCGTAACAAATATGGCTTTACAGAATATTATAATCATTATAATTAGCAATACAACTAACTCTCTTCGTCATTCAATAGGATTCCATGAACTTCATTTCAGACGAAAGACGTCCACTGCTGGACATAGGCCTCCCCCAAGGGGGGTTTGCCATAATCGCCAGGCATGGCAGACGGGTTGGCGATCGCAGTATGGTGTTAAAATGCATAGAAAATGCTGCTGCTCATTCTCTAGTAAGTCCCTTAGTCGCCTTTTACGACACCCACGCGACGGAAAGAAATAGGGTGGTGCTATTCCTTAAGTCCGGCATCACCCGGAACTTAGAGAACTGAACTTAGAGAGTTGTAATGCTAATTCTAATGATTATTATTCGTAAAGCCATATTTGTTACGGCCGCGAATCAAATTATTTTATATATTATATTATTTCAATTCCCTCAAATATTTTACTTAATAATTTTAAGATGTGAAACATGAAACTTTGTTGAAACTTCAACAGACTACGTTCAATAAGTAAACAATGGCAACTCCGCTGTTAACAATATTTAATCACTTTATATTATACGAATAAAACAATTGATTGTGTTTAGGACATTAAATTTATACTTATTTCAAGTTTCAAGGTTATGATTAGGGTAATTTATGATTTTTTGGAGTCTTCAACTACAGGCATTTTCTATGCTTAAGACGGAGATATATGCCAGTGACCTTGAGTAGTTAGCTTGCATGTTCTGTACTGAGCTCACGCAACGCGTCGTACGTTCAGCCAGTAATAGGACTCGCCCATCAAGGAGCGCTGTCCCCAATTTGACGCATTATTAATTTATTATACACAAAACAAAAGGTATTTTAATAAAACGCGTTTACTAAAAGATCAATATTTAAATTACCTTTAAATTGGTGAAGGTTTCAGAAAAATACGCTTGGTAGATTTTGCGCCATTCTCAGTTTTTTATCCGCGTTAGACATAAATTTACAAATTAATTTCACTATGTAATATAATGTAAAATATTCACATATTAAGTTGTTGAGAAAATGCTCTAATTTAACATATATTTTTTCAAATCATTAACACTACTCGTTTACACGTGATCTTCAGTATAAAATCATTAAAAGTCGGTTATCGTCGCCTTAAATGGCGACTTCTGGACATGCAATGTAAGCCAAATAAGATATATGAAATAAACTTATTTTATTTTATTTATGATTTGTGTATTGAGCAAGTAAATCATGAACTTTAATTTTCTTCGAAACTGCAGATAAAATTATTTTCTTTATAAGTAACAGAGGGGCTTGTGGCTAAGTAGGAACCAGCCGCACGGGTCGATCGATCAGGTTAAGCTACGCTTGCCGCGGTTGGTCCGTGGATGGGTGACCATCTTTACATACCAAGACCCCTCCGTGCACCGGAAAGCACGTTGAGCTGTTGGTCCCGGCTGTTATTTGTAAATCTTTGACAGTTGTTAAGGGTTGTCAGAAGCACGAAAGTGTGACAACCAGTCTTACCAAGGGGTATCGTGTTACCCAGTTACTGGACTACAGTTACTGTGGAGGTCAGATAGGCAGTCGCTGCATGTAAAATACTAGTATCCAGCTGCATCCGGTTAGACTGGAAGCCGTCTCCAACACAGTTGGGAAAAGGCTGGGCAGATGTTAATACATTTATTAACAGATGGATATTCACCGCGTTCATTGTGATCGTTGAAACAGAAAAACTTAAAGATTGAAGAGAATGATTACCAAAGAGAAAAATGTTATTACATAGTAGACCAATTCATGACTGATAAAGGGTTCTACAGACCAGCGCGACACGCGACGCGACACAAAGGCACCGCTCGTCGCGCGACACGCGGGGCCTTTGTGTCGCATCGCGTGTCGCGCCAGTATGTAGAAGCCTTAAAACTTTATGGAAGGTACCTACAATTTTTTTTCAAAATCCGGTCTGATCAAAACGTAATCTAATATACAACATGTCCCAGAATTAACGCTCAACCTCTTAAGGGGTAAATTTACTATGGGAACAAATTTTACCTGAAATCACGAAAAAAAATCAGCTGTTCCATACATTTTGAAAAGTTATTCGAATATAATTGTAGGGAACTACTAAAGGGGTCGACATAAAGACTGTTTGAAATTTATTGATTGTATTGTGTTTTTATGAGTTTTGACTAATTTCATGAATTATAGGTATACCTACCTACTAATTAATGTAACTCAACAGCAAACCAACATTATGTTTTGCAGTGCCCTGACAGGGTTCATGTTCACTAAATCCGACAGTAATTTATTATAAAATGTGTGATGTGCATGAGAGCAAATAAATAAATAACAATAATACTCATGGTATATGAAGAAACTCGAAAATATCGCAATTTCCGAAAACAAAACGGAACAAAAAATATTGTTTTGATCGATGCACTGACTGACTGCGAATAGAAATAAATTTAACCTAGGCAAAAATATTATGACATGCAATCCCTACATACATTCATAAAAATATTTCAAAAAGATTTATGTTACAACGTATAAACGACTTCTTATTATTTCCGCATGGTGAATATTCTACATAAATATAAAAATCTATTGTCTCTAAAATGTAGTATAGAGAAATGGAAAATCTGTCCGGGATGTTACAATTTACAACAAAGGATGTGCGTAAATTTGCATGCATTGCATACACTGCACACCGGTATTTTTTCACGTATTTTAGGCAATAACTATTAGAGTTGGATTGAAACGTTAATAAAAATATACATTTATGAAATGCAGCGCTTCTGTGAAACACATTCATTCCAATGAAATGGACCATGTCCTGTGTACCTACATGATGTGGCAGATATCACACCGCATTCATTTGGAGCTGGTAGTTTTAATAATGATCAATTTAAAGTCTTATCATTATCCCGAATAACAGATACCGATGACTTACGTTTTCGTTTTTCGTTCCGAATTACAGAACGATAGTACCTACTTACATAGCTGGTCAAATTTATTTCGGGTTTACTGCGCTGCTTTGATCCAGAATTTCTAATATATTCACTAAGCAGGCATTCTGTGATAACATTAAATTTAGAACGTGGTCTGCATACACATTATAAATTACACGAGTTCTCTTATTCTTAAATATTTATTCATTTCGCGAACTGGTATCGAAAATCGTATTAGGGTCTGTGCGAGTTCGCCAGATTGCGCGATGTTCGCTTTTAATTAGTTTCTGTCGAAGTCTATTCGATGCCAGCGCAGCGCCTCTCAAAGAAATTACCGAGCATCGGCGCAGACTATTGAGCCTCACTAGGGAAAATAGCTCACAAAGAAGAAAAACTGAGTAGTCAAGTACCTATCGTTGCCTGCTTACAAGTTTTCGTCGCGAGGCATTCAAACAACATCGTACAACTCGATTAGGTACCTGTTCTTGCTGAAACGAAGCAATTAGTAACAAAAACAAACAGGTTTGGTTGCATTTACCAACTACATGATTATGTTATCACAAGTGCCCAACAAAGTAAAACTAATTTTCAACACGTAGAGGTTCTATATTAGATTACGTCTGCTGGTCTTTGCGCCGGTGAAATGGAAAATATCTAACTATTTTTCTGAAACAAATCACAAGAAATTGGTTTAACGCCGGAATGCGAATCTGGCTGACACGGCAGAAAGGCCAATATTCAAATTCCCTCAAAGCTACGGAACCCATTCAAACTAATAGTGTGAGAAATATACACTTGCCAAGTAAATGTCCGTTTTATGGTTATTGTTTAGGTATATGAAAGAAATTAATTATTTCTTAAAATCCGTCTGGAAATGTCATAATAACATATAACATTATAATTACCTACAGATAGGACCTATGCGGTTTGAATTAATTTTTAGTTACATATATTGCTTGTACAATGTACTTATAGCAGCTCATAAAAATAATATGCATAGGATGCGTTGTTAAAAAATATAGGAAACGTTTGCAAAATTTTGCATTTCTAAAATATAAAAGTTGAATTTACTTTAACAAAGACTAATGCTAATATTAAACTTACACGCTGGACGAAATGTATAATTCAAGCCAATTTAACATGAAGCCTGTACAAAGCAATACGCCAGTATAAATAAACATTTCACGCTAAATGTCATTATGTCCCAGTGCGTGATCTTGATTACATCGGTCGCGGTTCTCGCGGTCGCTTTATCTCGTGCGATAGCGACATCCCGAACCTTATGTGAAAACTACCAAAACACTAACAATTATTACACTAGTTTATGACCGACTACGAATACGTTCCAAAGCAACTCATTACTATGATAATTTGGTACGGGAACATAAAAAGAGATAAATTGGACACTCCTGCCGTCCAAAACCATAACATTCACGATTGTGCCGCCGCCGGTTCATAACGGTAAATGGCGAAATAGGTAAGAGCTTTGAAAATATTTTTGCGTAGAAAATACGTATGCAGGCTGGCTGCGCTGCGTTATGAATGTCCAGCACAATATGGCTGCCGACTGTATTACAGTTACAACAATAAGCAGTAGCAGTGGACAATTTGCGCCACGTGCTCGCGCGCGCACATATGCCCCGTGAGGATAAATCTCGTTATTTTATAAATGATCCAAAAATACACGCGAATTTTGTGCGAATTTTCCCGAAACGTAGGTAATCCTAAAAGGTACATAAAACGAGGCGACAGTTGTCCGCGTTTAAATTCTAAAACCATAATTACGGTAATAAAGTTGTACAATAGACTACATTATTTAAAACTGTTCTGTCGGTACTTTATGGAGTATTTATTTTGATTATGATCAGTTTTAATGACGTAACGTAAATTATATAGTTTTATCCAGAAAGGGGCATCTCGCGCGCGCACATATGCTCGTGAGGATAAATCTCGTTATTTTACAAATGATCCAAAAATACACGCAACTTTTGAGCGAATTTTGCCAAAACCTAATCCTAAAAGGTACATAAAACGTGGCGTCAGTTGTCCGCGTATAAATACTAAAACCATAATTACGGTAATAAAGTTGTACAATAGAATACATTATTTAAAACTGTTCCGTTGGTACTTTATGGAGTTTTTATTTTGATTATGATCAGTTTTAATGACGTAACGTAAATTATATCGTTTTATCCACAAAGGGATGCTCATGAATTTTTTAAACACTAAAGTATGAACGATGTGTGCGAACACTAAATAAATATTAGATCATGACTCTTTTATTGTTCCAATGTTCACATATTTTGTATTCAAACGGTACCTGTCATTTAATTTTCATAGAAAATAAAATGAGTTATATTATTTATTTTCTCTATTTGACCTATAGAGCACGCGTATGGACGAACCTCGACAAACGTTTTAAATGTAGTATGTGTAGCAACAACAAATTGTAGGTGGCTAACTAGTGTTTAAGCCATCTGCAATTTTAATTAACGAGCATAACTTGCAATAGAACATTCTTATCCACAATTAAAACAAATAGGTAAATAATCTGGTTGTTTTCAACACAACCTTATCGGTTTTAATTCCGAAAGCGCACGAATCACGAACTCCTGACTCACATAAACCACCACGTTTGCTGATTTATTGAACACTTAAACCAATGTCCCTCGCACAACTCAAGTGTTTTAAAACGAAGCGAACAAACAATTTATCAGATTTATTATTAAACGTAGCAATAAATACTCGATATCCCTTGATCAGTGTAGGTACATTCAATAGGAATGGAGTCGTACGGAACCTCGGAACCTACTCTTCCGCTGACTTATCCCAATACGCGCAAATCAGGGAGAAAGTAATTTTATTTAAGAACGCAATCTGTTTAAAACGTTAAAAGCATTCATAATAGTAATTCTGTGTATAAACGCGAACCGTTTTGTGGGGAATGAATTTAAAATTGAGTTTTACAAATTACTCAAAGCGGACGGTATGACCGTTCCGATTTCACGATCCATTGAGCCACCGCCGAGACTGTCCGACGTTCTAGGGTTTATGGCAAAGAAACGAAAATGGACAATGTAACGAGGCCGGTGTCGGATCGGGATGCAAATTAATACGCGCCTCTGGATCGAGCACATGAATATGCATGGATGGTCCGCTCGTTCCGGAATAATATCCGAGTGGCCCGGACAGGGTCCGACGCCCGCGCCGCCGCACCGTGCGGGCCGACGCCGCCCTGCCACGCGCGGCACGTTCGTGCAGATTATCCGAGCACCATCAAATTACAAAAGCGATGTTAATACTAAGGATCAGCGTATCACCGCACTGCGATACGGTATAATACTGCGCTATAGCAGTGATATCATTAGTATCTATTAATATCCTTTGTCCCACACAGGTCCAGCATCCACAGCATTATATAAATCACGTACGGTACAGCGTTATGGAAATAGAAGCGTGAGTGTATGTCAATACGGTATAATATTTGTGGTCTCCACAAAGTCAACTTATTTACCAACACAATATCCGCACTAAGCTGTATCTTCATTTCCGAGCTAAAATTATAATAAATTACTGATATCTGAAAATTTATTTCCACGAAATGAACGTGAATGTCTGTCGTAAGAGGGCAGGCAGAAGCAATAACGCTCGTAAAAGAAAACAACTTCCTGCTTTCGGGATTTTCAGCATTCAGTTTAGAGCAGCTCAAACGCATTCAGACCTAGATACTCGTAAAAGTGTACTTATTATTGAAAGTTGGCATCTTTCCATTTTACCTAAATATTGCTGTGCGGTACAATTGTAAGTAATAACAATTTAGGGAAAAGTATGGCGTGCCAAAAAAATAAAGCTTATTTTCTGAGACGTTATTAAAATTCATGGAAATAACGAGTAAAAAAGTTTGGAGCATCGAGAGTTAATTGGGGTGGAGACGTGAGAGAGCGTCGCGAGCTGAGTCCGCGAAACTGATGATAAAGTGTGGCGAGGGTCGCGCGTCGCGCGTGCGGCGTCTGTGAATATGCCATCTCGGCTGTTATCACGTCGTGTGAGTGCGCCGCCACATTCCGCCACGTCACGACTTGCTCCGCATTCTCGCGCGACTGCTCGGCACCTCACAGGAACAGGTGTTTGTAGTTTATAGCAGCTTACACCATTCATTACTTAAAGTGAAGGTGTACTCCGAATGGTTTTTGCGACAACACTGCGGTTAACGCTGCAGCTCTGTTTTATTGCTTTCGTGCTTGTCTGCGTAATGTCTGCTGAATGTACAATTAAGTTAGGTAAACGAACGGTGCGCAGGAAATGCCAGAATAAACGACTACCCGCAATCTCTTGTGTCGGCTAGATGTAAACTTTCGTATATAGGGTTATTTTTAAAACGTCAATAACCTCTTAAGGGGTCATTGTACTCATAATTATGAACAACTTTTACTATGGGACCAAAACTGCAATCGCGAAAAAAAACCAGCTGTTCCCTACATTTATGTTCGAATAATTCGTTAAAATTTAGGGAACGGCTGATTTTTTTTTCGCGTTTTCAGGTTTCGTCCCATAGTAAACGTTGTTCATAATAATGAGTACAATGACCCCTTAAGAGGTTATTGACGTTTTAAAAATAACCCTGTATGTTAATAATGTTGGGTTGCTTAAATGGTTTCAGATTGTTTACATAAATGCGTTTGTGACAGTAATGAAGTTGACCAGTAGGAGTTCATAACAGGTAAAAGTTTCATATTTCAATTAACTCGATCGCAGGACGGTGAGCTGTATGATTAGTCCGTCGGGATCGCGTGGCCGACGGCGGAAATGAACGATTTGACGACACCGACTCAATTACCGACTTCGGTAGAATTACTCATATCCCGATCGACTCGCATCGCTTGCTAATCTCTATCACCTGCCGCCAACTCTACTAGTCGAACTTAACTAATTAAACTACGCACTATTATAGGGATATTTATTATTTTTAGATAGAAGAATACAATCAACTCTTAGTTCTAAACTTTATTCAATTGAATAAGTAAGTCTATGTACAAAAGGGAGATGAGGTTGTTAGCTATAAGATTTCAATTAATTCTTAGTAAAAGCGCACTGCTTCAATTAAAGTTCATTTTTCAGAGAGCGTAGCGCCGGAGGTGAGCTCTATCTGCCTCTAGTATTCATTACTCTTCGACTCTACACGTGTGTTCGGTTTAATTAGTTTTTGTTCGACGATCAACGACCTACCCGCCTTTAAAGAAACGGGAAATTTTGTAGGCACAAACTTTGGCAAAGGCAAATCAACCGATTTCTTGTTTAAACTTTATGAATTATTTTTTAATGATTATAGCATGAAGGGTATTGATAGATATTGTTCACCGATATTGATTAGGAAGAACACGGTTTTTTTTGAACTGACTGCAACTTTTGTCTTTGATCACAATATGAAATGTAAAAGATAAAAGCATTAAGTAACTTCAGGTATCAAATATATAAAACCACGTATAAAACTATTATTTTTATTACAAAAAAATAGGAAAAGTAATGCGAATTTGTGGGAGAAAAAATATGTAAAACGATGAGATGTGCGTAGAAAACAAACATGGCGCCGCGAGTCGCGCTCAAACACATTGATTTATTGTTTAACACGGAAGTAATAAAATTTCACGGAAATCCAACTGCTGAAATTGCATTTGGTGATTGGTAATCAAGTGTTTTATTATTTTATCATGTTACTGAAGGTATTTTATAGCAAATCGCTTTCTGCGAAATTGCTTTTTAGGTAAATATTGTGACTGCGCTGAAGAGTCATTGGTTTGAGAAAAATAAATACGTAATAGAAGATGGTTCCAGTACTTAGGTACAACAAATTGCTTACAACTTTTTCACTGAATGTCTTCGTAATAAATCGATAAGTTAATTAATAAGGTGACGTCACGACAGGCCGTAACATGACGGCGGCAAGTTGGCAAGGCGTATCGGACCGGTCGCACATGAATAATTAGGCGGCAAGTCGGGCCCACTCGCCGCCGTTAAAAAGAATTATTTCGGCTAATGTTCGTCTCGACTGTTGGCGGGCCCAGCGAGCAATTTGTCACAGCCCACAACCGTGGAGATGTTTATTCAAACGAGGAGATTTTATTGCAACGACATAAATCTTCGGGCCAACGAGAGATGGAAGTGACATGGCCTCGTAATCGCGCGACAATGTGCTTTTTGCGTCCGCTCTTGCGTCTCGTCCCTCATATTACAATCACATGTATTAATAATTTCTACATTAACATTCCTCGTATCGTAAATATTCTTATTCCTTTTCTCTACGTGTAATGTATACATGTACCGCTTTTGTTTATGTTTCACGAGAGGGCTTTGCGATCTACTTAACTATAAACAACTGTCCAAACTTTGTCAAACAATGGCTATTAAAATTATGAAACATTTGAACCAAAGCGCGGTTCAAGCGATGAAACATTAAAATAGGAATTGAAATACAATATTATGATGTCTGTTGTGGAATAAGCGAGTAATTCATTCAGCTGACCGTGTGTGGTGCGGGTGAGCGCAACCACAACATGTCGTTATCATGTCGGACATTAATAAAACTCTATCCGGCGATCCTAACGAGCATGCCACAAACTTCGCCCGCGCGGAAATATTCAAATGGTGGACTGAGATATCAGAGAGCGCACAGCGCATATTGACGCGGCTAATTATCGCGCTACGAAGATCGCCCGACCACGGTCTGTGCTACTAATCGTAAGTCGTAACCACTGGCGCCGCTCGCCTCACGGATCCCATGAAAAAGCTGTTTTTTATGAAAATTACAACCAGTCCCAAACCCAACCATCTTTCTAAAAATATTTCATCCCCGTACGCTGTCATAAACTTTTTACGAACATAAAACCCTCGATAAGGGCATGCTGCTGCGCCTATCACCCAACTAATGAACATTGAAAGTACATTTGTATATTTCCCTTCGGCAAAGAATTCCAATAAGTCACCGAGCGATGGCTTTTAATCCGGAATATCCGATTAGTTTTCGACGAACTGGGGGTCCTTAAATCTTGGGTCCTGAATTAATCGACTGTTCCGTGAGTCTAATTACCGAGATAATGGTCCCGAGGTTTCAGCATCTGGATAATAAATACATACTAAACACTGTATCCCCGAGCAAGGACCACACAGATAAGGTTTAACATTCGACTGTTTAAATTATGTCAAAGTTTAATTCAGAGCACATTCTTCGGTTTTCCAGATGTTTATTTTATGTTCAGAATACATGAAATCCAATTTTGGGACCTAATCATAATATTTTCATGTTAAGGGTTAGTTTTGGTTTGAGTTTATGTATTAATTACATTCCAACATATTTCATACTGGTCTCTTCGGAGAAATGAGAAGGCACAATTAGTGGATGAGTGTCTGTGATTCCTCCACTCGTTCTTTATTACATTTCGCTGTTAATGCAACGCATTTTGTTGTTAATCGTTACCTAGATTGCAAATTCGTGAAATTAGAGAAATCTGATCTGATTTGAACGTTTGGCACACAGCTTTTATAAATATTAGGTACCCGAGAAAGGACATTACCTACATATTTTTATCCCGAAGAAATTGCAAATTTTTCAAGGTGAATTACAAATTATGGTTAAGAACCAGATTTATATGGGCAACTTCACGAGCTATATTTGTCTACGATAATTACAATAATACATTTCCAGTTTCACAAAGCATCATTTCAACCTATTATTTGATTTAAACCTCATCCGCCTTATTACAAAACAAGATTTATATTTTGACATGGCTTAAACCATGCAGCCAGTTTTTGTAATAAGAACGTAACAGTGATTGAAATACCGTTCTTAAAACTGAAAACTTAGTTCGGTACTAAGTTGTCAGTTTTGTGTTTAGGAACTTTACCATAGTCGGAATAAAGTTCGAAATTCAATATTGGCTCCATGTTTTAAACTTGGGTCTGAAGATAAACCTTGTTTTGTAATAAGGGGGCATGTGTCAACTGACGATTTTCGTTAACTCACAACCCAACTATCGTGAGATTTAAGTAGCACAACTTTTAAGGATTACGACTGAAACAGTTACCGACTTACATGCGAAACAAGCTTATCGGATGTATCAATCGGATGTATTCATGAATGATAAAAGCGGGAATGTAACGCAGGTGCTATTACTATTCAGTAGCTCGGTAGCATAAGAAATCATGACTAAGTAACTTTTCGTACCTCTTTTGTATTTTACTATAGCATTGAATAACGTACCATGTTTACACACTACGCTAAGAGGATTATTCTACCCCAAACTGAAATAAGCATAAGACGCATTTAATGACGTATTTATCTCGAGCATGATTGTGTTCAAGATAATCCAGATTACAGATTAATAGGATTCCTCTGGAGGTTAAAAATCGGAGGGATGTCATTACAAGAGAAATGATTGAATGTGCTCCGTTTCACTATTTTTCCCGAAGGCTCGAGGCGAATGAACGGTATTCTGTTTCAAGCTATGAATTATATACTTAGATAAATATGGTGTAATATATATTAGGGATTCTTATTTTAAGTAAGGTGATTTGTTAATATAGATGTTTGTATTTTATGAACAGCTCTCCACTTACTAAGTCGGTAAAGCTGTTTTATTTAGCAAATAATTTTTATTTATTACTTAAGCTGTGTCGTTTTAATCCTATATGTATGGACCTAAATCTGGGTACAATATTCCACCCCAAAAGTATTGCGTGTCCAAAAAAGGTTTCTTTTTGTTTACCTACAAGTTTCGGTTGAGTTGTATAAATAGTGAAGTAGGTTGCTAGTCCATCAACACGAAGTACTTAAGCAATTTGTTTACTTCAGTTGATAATAACAAATTGCAGCGGAATGATTAATAGTTTGTTTCTTTTTTAATTCTCAGAGAAGGGTGGAGCAAGTCACGAGGAAATTGCGAGAAAAACACTGGAGTATCATATTATTTTTGCGATGGCTTTTCTCCGTGTTTTGGGCGTCTGTGGTTTCAGACCGTTCGTATTTCCCGTTACTTTTGTGGTCGGCGAGATTAATGGCCGTTCTGATAGAAACCACCGAGAAACAATATTCAGTTGCTTTCAACACCGCCGAAACATTAACGCAAACCACCGAAATATTAACGATTCGGTAAAATCTACATGCGATTCTCATAAATTAATGAGCTCAACCAAAAACAGATTATATTTATAGTGTAATTAATTTATTTTTGTGTTTAAATGGGGAATGATTTCTGGGAAACGAATCCGAACGCAGCTGAATGGGATATGAAACCCAGTACATAATTTCGCTCGAGATTATTACTGTTCGGCCCTATTATGTCTAAAGTCAGCCATAATTATCAGAGCCTAATTAACCTATAACAGAACATGGTTTGGCACCCCTCACGCTGTGAAACATACTTGCTCATTCCATAATCTGTGATAAGGCTAGTTACCTACTGGATTTGTGTGGAGCCACTATCGTTTGATACGGTTACACTACAGATTTCAGTTACCTATCTGCGGTTCCGAAATATCCACATCGCTTAATCCTAACCAATTTTATAGATTACTCTTGAAAATAGACTGCAAACCTGCCCTTAGATAAAATATAAAGAAATACGTATATATTATTATATAACACTTCGAAAATTCTGTGCAAGTAAAACAGGGTGTATTGTAATATTATGTAAATGTAAGCTATAATAAAAGACATATGAATTACGGAGTTACGCCCACATCAACGCTTCCGTGCGTTGGAACAGAAGGAAACTCCGAAACAATAAGAAAGACTTGTTAGTAAGCCGATTACGTGGAACCAGTTTACTTAAATATCATAATACGAGTATTCCCTCTCGTTATAATTCGCGGAGTAATTTTAGAAAATCATAACTTGGCATATCGCTTTATAAATTACCGGTAAGGAGCTCTTTTCATTATATTTTTGCGGTGAAAAGCTCGTGGAGCCATTTACGTGATGTACATTGTTATCAGCACACATTCTCAAAGAGGCGTTTAAGCTTAGCCCTCAATGAGCTTGTGAGTACACACCGCCGGCTCGGATAACGAGCTCAAAAAATATCATGTGCACAATGAGTGACGAAGAAGAATGTGTCAACATTAAAAACATTTCAATGGTGCTTGAAAAATGTTATATACGTTAAATAGTTATATGACAAAAAATGTGTACCATATATTTCCTCATCATACAATATTCATATTACTTCTTTTATTATGTTTGCAAAAATTCATTGGTATTCTAGAGGTCCATTAGCTCGGACTCGCTCAGCTTCGTAGCAATTGGTAGCTGCGTAACAAACTCGTAGCACGCTGCTAGTGTGCTACGACCTACGAAACAGCTACGCGTTTGTAGGGATATGTAGCATCATTCGCAGTCTTTCTAGATGAACAATCAATGCCGAACGAAACTTGTGATCTCTGAGTCGGTCTAAATACATACAAAAACTTATCTTACTTTGACCAAAAATTTTTGATACAACTGTGGAAAAATGGACCAAAAAATGGAAAAAAAATCAGATGTTCCATACATTTCCCAATTATTATTTACCTTAACTTCTAGTCTAAGGCCCTATTTTTGTAAATATTTATGTAAATCAATTATTTCAATAAACAATTTCAATGATTAATGATTTCAATGATTTGTGTTCACTTAAATCGACAAAATGTATGGAACAAATGATTTTTTTTTCGCGATTTTAAGGTTGGTCCCATAGAAAAAGTTGTTCAAAATTATGAGTACAATGACCTTCCTTTGGGTTTAGGGTAAATAAAAACTAATGTTATATATGTGTGTACATAAATGGTTAAATAAATAAATAACACTCTTTGACATATAATTTTTTTTTTTAGTGTAGTGGCGTGTGCTAGCTAACATATGGCAAATAATTGAATTTAATGTTTTGTGTTACATAATCATAAACTGCCTATAATGTTCCCACTGCTGGGACACAGGCCTCCTCTTTCTGTGAGAGTGGGCCGTAATCTACCACGCGGGCCCATTGCGGATAGGTGGATGTCATGTCTTCGAATTTTTGGTTTTAGGACATACCGGTTTCCGGTATGTTTGTGAGGTATTCCACTCAGAGCACTGATTTCAACAGCACTTGACCGAACCGCACCTGAGCACTGCCACTAACTGCACTGAAACAAAATTTTGATAAGTGCAGTTCGGTGGAACAGCACATAAGTAAAATATTTTTTTAGTGATGGGGTGTATTTTTTTTTTGTTCAAGGCATTATCAAACAAAACATATCTATACAAATCAGCAGAACTTAAGTATTGTACCGGATAATTCCACTTTGTTCACCTGAAGCAAGGAGTAATTTTTTCTTTGTATCGCTGCCAATAAACAAAAAAAACCGGCCAAGTGCGAGTCGGACTCGCACACGAAGGGTTCCCTACCATTATTTATTTTTATATTTGAATTGATTAAATAAAAGGTATAAAAAAAAAACTACTTACTAGATCTCGTTCAAACTAATTTTCGGTGGAAGTTTACATGGTAATGTAAGTACCTACATCATATTTTTTTTTAGTTTTATCATTCTCTTATTTTAGAAGTTACAGGGGGGGACACATTTTACAACTTTGGAAGTGTCTCTCGCGCAAACTATTCAGTTTAGAAAAAAATGATATTAGAAACCTCAATATCATTTTTGAAGACCTATCCATAGATACCCCACACATATGAGTTTGATAAAAAAACATTTTTGAGTTTCAGTTCTAAGTATCCCCCCAACCTTTACCCCCCAAAATTGATTGTTGTTTTTCCAATTTTTGTGTGAAAATCTTAATGTGGTTCACAGAATACATCTACTTACCAAGTTTCAACAGTATAGTCCTTATAGTTTCGGAAAAAACTGGCTGTGACATACGGACGGACAGACAGACAGACATGACGAATCCATAAGGGTTCCGTTTTTTGCCATTTGGCTACGGAACCCTAAAAACTGTCGGACCACGCACAATGAAGGGTTCCGTAGGTGACATGAATTTATCCCCAAAACCAACTTAACATTGTAGGTGAAAAACATTTTCTCCCATCGTGTTGCGTAATGCAAATTATTTTACATAGATACTATTGTATATAACCAAGTTTTCTAAACAGACAGCTGTGCTGCTGGGGAGTTTGCCAGCCTAGTTTTAATAAATGACATTTGATTTGCCACTCAAAGCTTGCTTTTGTTAATTAAGTGGATATCATTACCTTTATAAAACATGTTTTTCATACCCTTTCTGACACGTTGATCTACCTACGCGAATGCTTGCGCTACGAGAAGAGTATGATAAAATTATGCCTGGGCCAACGTTGCTCGTGCGTATTTGTTGTGTTGTTATGAGCTTATGAACAAAGGCTTCCTTCGAATCCAAAAATAGCCGGACAGTCCCAAAACAAACCCTTGAATAAAAACCGTTGGCAATATTCAGACATACAGACTTTGTCCGTTTTGTGCCGGACGTAAAGAATAGTACCATCCTATTTCTTCCCGTGGGTGTCATAAAAGGCGACTAAGGGACTTACTAGAGAGTGGGCAGCAGCGTTCTCTATGCGTTTTAACACCATACTGCGATAGCCAACCCGCCTGCCAAGCGTGGCGATTATGGCAAACCCTTTAAGGGAGGCCTATGTCCATGGACGCCTTTTCGGCTGAAATGATGAATATGGTGATATTCAGACAAGCGTGTCTCATGAAAATTTAAAAGTTTTCCGTAATCGAGCGATACTGTTAGAGTAGCCAGTTAAATTTAAAAGCACTTTACTTTGTTTCAATCATGCGTAACGGCTTTTAAATTATTTCAATGCCTCTCTTTTATGCCTTAATATTCGGAAACGAACATAATGCCGTTTTCAAAGCGATGATAAATCTAAACGACGTTTGAGATATGTTTTTAATAGCGTAGTGAGTAACATTAATTTTATTGAAACGACTCTTTTATTATTCGGCGTCGTACTCGAAACGATGGGAATGAAGAATTTATAGTATCAGTTTAGCAGTCATAAGCACGCATCCGGTTGAGGAGTTGAGAAAACTAACAATGTCGGGGGAGTAGTGGGACACTTAATCAGTGGGGAGTATTGGAGGAGTGAGAAATAAAGTAGGTAGCCAAGTTGAGACAGCTTGACAGCGTCAGAGCTCGCAAGCGGCCACGGCACGGGCGAGTCACTCACGCCTGCACAACTTGTCCCGAGTTCACCGCATTACCCAAAGTACCCACCGCTTACTCACGTTGATACGAAAAAAATAAGTTCCGCCCATAAAGCCCGCAACTTGAAAATTAAGTTGGAACTGTGTTGAGCTGACTCCGTAACAAAATCATAATGTAATTTGTCAAGTGTCAAGGGAATGCGTATATACCTCGCCAAGAATACCACTCACGCATCATGACCATGTTTCAGTCTCATATTGATGAAATTGGTACGGCGACATTGTCCTGATTTAGCTAACACAATTTACCTTCATTGTCTTATTAGATTTAATCTACTTTGTATTCAGGACACGGTGTACCTTTTAAAATAATCTTCTCTAAATATCTTTTAAGTCGTTCCTAAACATTTTAAGGACTTGATATTCTCAAAGAACAATTTATGTAGCAACAGAGACCAATTAATTTTACTAAAAATATAATACTTTTCCATCTTAACTTGCAAATGTCTCTTTGCGACTGAGATGAGAAACTTTGGAATTTTTAAATATTCATACGTAATTTAAATATAAATAACAGCCTTATGGAGATTTGTTGGTTATTCTGATATAAGATGACTTTTCACAATTTTAATATCTGCTTTGTGCTTAATGGAGGGTAATTATACCTTGTTAGATCTAGTTAGTCTGATGTCAAATAACTTTTATGCAGATGAAAAGTTGTATTTTCTGCTGCGGTGGCACTGTAACTTGATAATTAGATTATGATTCCCGTTAACAAGTGGAGTAAGGTTTACATATTCCGTAATCTGTGAACTTGCCGACATAGATAGTGATTTTCCATTATTGCTGAGCGACGTTGACCGGTCTCGAGCAATAAGCATGTAGGGCAAGCAGGGGCAGTGAGCGGGGGTGAGCGGGGCGTCGGTGTGTCGGACTCTGATCGTTTACGTCACGGCGAATTAGCGAGACAATCACTCAACGTGACGCTGTGACTCGAGCGGCCCTGCGGACGCAAATGGAGGACTACACTCCAGACGAGTGACCCTCCAGCTAAGGTTGACCCAAATGTGTCCTGGCCGACGCCTGTGTCATCTGGTAAATGCTACCAAGTTAGCGATATCTGGCTCAGCAATTACAGCTCATCAATTAACTAAGTCGACACTCAACAGATAACTATTTGTTTATGTTGTACGTTGTATGCTAAAGTTATCCAGAATATTGGGGCCCTCATTTACTAAAATTTGGGTCTCTCCGTAAAACGAGTATACTCGCCACGAAAAGGAATTAAGAACTTTAGCATATGAACTATATCAAAACGGTATATGTAGGGCTTTTAACGAGCGACTATTTAAACATACGAGCGGTGAGAGGCACGTTGTAATTTATCAAGCATTTCAGAGGGTTCCTTAATTTATTCTGTTGTTAGCCGCGTTGACGTTGGTTTTATCATCCATTAGCGGCGGCACTCTGAGATCTCTGTGAATGTCATCGCGCAAGTTAAAGATGAGAGAAGCAAAAGACGTCTATAATTAAAGCACGTTATTAATGCGTCGGCTGCAGAATTAATTAGCGCAACGCGCACGCCCGATAGTGCAAACTGCCGGATGATTTATAACGTCTATTCGAAAAGATACTACCAGATCCGACGATCGAGTTAACTCTAGTTATAAACTAACCTTATGATTTATGCGACGCTCAAAATTGTACTGTGATTTATAATACTTTCATAAGTGAATACAAAGAACTCACTCTACTTGCTTCTATTCTTAGTAATTATAAAGATTTATATTCGACAAAGAGGATACAAATTGTTGTAAGGTACAACTGAATGAGTTACTGTGTTACCTGTCAACTGTTGGTACCGGCTAGACGTTTGTTAACAAACACGCGAACCGTTACTTTATCTGGAATTTGACGTTTCTTATAATTCCACCCACTAGCACTTGCAAGATGCGATGCATTGAGATTAAGGTATCACCTACAATATGCATGCCATTGCCTGTATTAATTATTAACAATGAATATTCTAGTTTGATTCATACTGCTTCATAAATAAAACATGAGATTTGGGTAATACAACAAATCTATAATTTAATTTCAGATTGACATAATTGAGGTTAGCTTAGCTCGTAAAATACGTAATTTATAGATGGACCCCAGAGTACGCACTGTGATAATAAACGACGAATTAACGATCGCATCGTTATTTATAACGTTGAGGTTTGGGGCCTAGATTTTAATTTAGTCGACATCATAATTTATTCAGTAGAATCACGAGCGTAGACAAAGTAAATGAGTACCTACGTAATGTGGTGTAATTTGTGTTATTTATTTGCGTAATTACTTGAACATAGTTCAATCTAGTTGGAGTTAGAGGCACGGATAGTGTCTGATACTCTGATGTCTAGTATGTCTATGTCTCATAACTCATTACCTGTGACAAGCAGCTCGCGTGCGCACCGCGCCACCGCGAGGAGCGCAGCGTATTTCCTGACGGTTATATTAATAAATACTTGGTGGCTTGTATACTTGGTGGACGAGAGAGAGCTCAGACGGCGAGCTTCTCATTACCGTCTGAGTTCGCGAATAATAACGTGTGCGGTAATATGAGTTTGGGAATGACGTCTAATTAGTCATTGTTGTGCTCTCTCGCCTCCTCGCCGTGATTGCTTTATTACTGGCGCTGTTTCGTCTAAGGAATGAGAGTGTTCATCGACCCTGAACATGTTCTATTTATTTTAATAATACTAGCGACCAGCCCCTGCTTCTCACAGTTTTAACGACATGACAAAAACCAAGATTCATTTATTTAACAGTTTATGTACACAGATATCGTCTGTGTGGTGCCGGACGTAAATAATAGCACTCCCCTATTTCTTCCCGTGGGTGTCGTAAAACGCGACTAAGGGACTTACTAGAGAATGGGCAGCAGCGTTCTCAATGCATTTTAACACCATACTGAGATCGCCAACCAACCAGCCAAGCGTGGCGATTATGGCAAACCCCCCCTTTGGGGGAGGCTTATGTCCAGCAGCGGACGTCTTTTGGCTGAAATGATGATGATGATAATGTACACAGATATAAACAGACAAGAGTGAAGGAACAGAAAAATACGTACAAAGGTGATGCTTATTTCTAAAGAAATCTCTTCCAGCATATCTGCGATAGGAAAGTAGACAAAGAGACGTAGACAACGTATGTAAGATTCCTATAAAATTCGTAAGTTTCCGGCATAAATTCTCTAAATGACAGTGAAAACCGCATCAAAATCTGTTGCGTAGTTTAGAAGAACAACGCGATCATGCACACAGACACACAAAGTGACGTTAATTTATAAAATGTGTAGACTATCTATCGTCTTTCCTATCTAATGTTGAATGGCTTTCAGTAATAAAAATAAAACATGACGGTTCGTGTTGTAAACCTTAGGTACACGAGCTAGGAGTTTATGCGGTAAATTCTGCGTAGTCCCACACAGTAAAATGATAATCCTTTTACGACAGTTGCTGTAACTTCTTGATGAGCTACTGATTGAACATTACGTAAAGATTGAACATTACGTAAATTATGTTTAGAATTATTTTGTAAAACTACGGTGTTAAGGTACTAGGCATTAAATTAGGTTAAACATTAATTTAAAAGAATCAAACCATCACTACATATTATAAAACAAAGTCGCTTCCCGTTGTCGGTCCCTATGTATGCTTAGATCTTTAAAACTACGCAACGGATTTTGATGCGGTTATTTTTAATATATAGCGTGATTCAAGAGGAAGGTTTATATGTATAATACATGCATAATATAGTAGAGAAACACTGCACATCAGCATTGCACCCGTGCGAAGCGGGGGCGGGTCGCTAGTTTCAAATAATTTAACAATTAAATGATTTATGGAAGCATGAGGAAGTCCATGTGTTCATATAAATCTGTGTGTAATGTTCTGAGAAAGGCGATAACTAGAGTCATCAGTCAACTTGGTTTGATGTACCGGATCACGGGATCATAGTAAAGGTTTGACATTCATTATGGTGAATCAATATGACGCTCGCAAAAGCAGTGGTCGCGACTTACGAGTTGTAGGTCGTAGATTCGAACCCAAACAGGCGCTTTATTTTGTGTAAATTATTTCATTACCACTGCTCTCAAAACGGCGAAGGAAAACATCGTGAGGAAACCGGCATGTCCTAGAACCAAAAATTTGAAGACATGTGACATCTACCCACTTGCATTGGGCCTTCAAGGTGGATTACGGCCCACTTCCTCTCGCCGAGAGTAGGCCTGTGTCCCTGCAGTGGGCACATTGTAGGCTGATTTGACGGCACAATTGGCGCAGTGGTTAAGCAATTGACTGCTGCGCTGCGTGTCGTGGGTTCGATCCCCGCACGGAATAAATATTTGTATGACCTACAAGTAGTTGTTCCGGGTCTGGCTGTTTGTGTATGTGAGTTTAAATGTTTGTAAACGCACCCACAATACAGGAGAAATTCCTAGTGTGGGGCAACGTTAAAAAAAATAAAAAAAAATTGTAATATGACGCTCGAGAATAGAATCACAAATTACGAGCTGTCAAAATGTTAACGTTCACATCTTGACGTTTCGTAAAACTGTACAGGTACAGTTCAAAGGATATTCTTGCGCTCGAATGACGTTGACAGAGGGCGCTGTTAAATAATCTGGGGTTGTTACATCAGGCGAATGCTCCGGTGAGGAAGCACCTTTAGTTCCGATTTGGGCTATGCGCCAAAAGATCCTTGTAGAACGTATACGGTCAGCTGCACGTCACACGTCAGTTGTAACACTTGAGCTACAAAAGTTCTGGTACGACATAACGCTGCTGTCAATGTCAAATTGAAACTTTAGACATGCGGTGACTGTTGGTAGTAGGTAGGTATAGTCGACCAAGTATTTGCTTTACCACCCTAAGGTTTAATGTTACTTGCACGTTATAAATCGACAAGGGCTATTTGTCTATGTGACAGTTAGACGGTTTCAACCTAAACCAATTACTATACCTATATTTCTTGTGAGTATTTTTTTTTTTGAGTGGGCGGCTTTTATCAAGTAACTTCTCCCGCTCTGGACGGAGCGGGAGGGCGTGTCAGACTTTTACTGACTAAAACCCACCCGTATTCCTTTATTTGCTTGTGTGCCAGGGCCACGATATCCCCTTCGGACAAACTCGCAAACCTGGTAGGATTTCTTGTGAGTCATAAAATGAAAACTAAAGAAAGATCTCTCAAATGAGGTTAATTAATTTGGCCCTATTGATGAAGGATTTTAGATTATCTTTCAGGGAGCTTAACAATTAGGTAATAATTTGATTACTTTGACGCAACAACGGCAGACAAAAATCTTCGAAAATTTAAATTTTTGCTTGTTCCTAGCTATTTTATTTAAAAAAAGCGTTAAATTTGAATCATGACAGATTAAGACGCAGATATATGCCAGTGACCTTGAGTGGTTAGCTTGCGTGTTCTGTACTGAGCTCACTTGGTGAAGGTTTCAATAAAATACGCTGGGTAGATTTTGCGCCATTCTCAGTTTTTTATCCGTGTTAGACATAACTTTACTAATTAATTTCATTACGTAATATAAACATAATCTAAAATATTCACATAATACATTATTGAGAAAATTCTATAATTTTACATATATTTTTTTAAAATCATTAACACTACTCGTTTAGACGTGATCTTCAGTATAAAATCATTAAAAGTCGGTTATCGTCACCTTAAAGCAGGGGTGCACAGACTTATTGAGACCATGGGCCACTTGGGCATATTTTGAACTAATGGCGGGCCACCAGCACAAATTAAAAACATAACAATATCCAAAAATTTAATTTACAATGCAGTGCAGTGCCACGTTTCAAACTAGTATATTATACTAGTTTGAAGTTTGAAGCGTGGCACTGCATTGTGCTTACAATCCTTTTAACATTTGGCTCGAATTTACTTGTAACTACACGTAAATTGCTTCCAAACTTTCATTTGCAAGGCGGTTTCGATTTTTTGTTTTATTATTATTCAATACCGAAAAAGTTTCCGAGTACACATAATGCACTGCACAGCGAGCGCACTTAGTGCGATTCCATTTTATATTATATTTTGTAAACCTCAGCAATATTATTCCTTTAAATGTACGAGGGAATTTTTGCTGGCGGGCCACTGGCATATTGCTGGGGGGCCGCATGTGACCCGCGGGCCGCGGTCTGTGCATCCCTGCCTTAAAGCTTCGTTTTTGTGCGTCATACGTTACGGACGTAAAGTGGTTTTGTGTGTGTATGTTTGAGAGGAAGAAGCCTCTGGCGTTCCAGTTATACAAATCAAAAATGCATATCGGAAGCACACATACCGCGCACGTGAGCCGTGTTTTACGTTCGATTCGCTCAATTTATACTTAATGTGGTCAATCAATAGGATAGCGGACGTAATCTTCATTCTTTAGCGTAATGGGCTCGGTGTGGGACGCAGGATCTGTTTCGTCCTAGACAACGGCACTTATTTCCAGACCCACGGTGTAATGGCGCGGCTAATTGATCCTCTGTGGGACAGATATTAACTGATTATTCAACGGGATCTGTTGCTCAGTCTGTCGCAAACAAAAATATCGTTTAAGAAACTTTTTATTGTAAACGCCCGATGGCAGCTTTTTTTGTGACATTTTACTAACCACCGAAATTTCCATTAACTCAAGAATAAAAATACCGGTCGCTTTATTTTTATTATTGTCGGACCTTTTTGAAATTCGCATTTGCAACTCGACGTCACATGAAATGTATCAAATTACATACTGTTATACCATCCATACCTTTGTTCACGAAAACAATGTGAGAAATGTAAACCACGTTTGCTAAACTAACTTAACGAGAATAAGTTACTGTTTGAAAAGCTTTCTCAGATAGGTACGGTTCTCTTGAAATTGTTCACTTGATTAACGGCTGAGGGAGACAAAGTTATTCCTTTAGGTTGTGTGCCACTTTAATCAATCTAAATCTAGATCTACGTTATTATCTATTAATTTGTGTAACAAAGAAACTTAAAGAAGTCTACTGGTACGTTATAGCTGGTCCTCGTTACGAGTTTCTGCTATATTAAAAGACGGCAATCAGACCGTCTCGCAAACAAAAATATTATTACACGCTAGCTATTACTGGGGCGACCAAGTTGCACGTACATACGCAACCTGGCGCGTTATCTTTAAAAATATTTAGAGTTCTTTGGTGCAAATAGAGTCGTTATTTAAAATGAGACTATAATATTTCAAACCGGAAATTACGCAGAACAATTACACTAGTCCAGTTGCAACGTCAGATAAAATTCTAATTTGTCATGAACATGCGGCGAAGGCGCTAGTTGTACGTGCTGCCTCACGCTTAATTTTCCCGAGAAAAGAAACGAAGGCAGTCTAAAAACAAGATTGAATCGGTACGTCGCGGCGACATCTGTTGGGGACGGAGATTTTAATACGAAATAATGCAGCAGCAAGCGCCCGTGACAATGCTACGCCGCGTAGCACGCGCGTAGCGCAATGCTTCGACGGCTTACAAAAAGCGATCCCGATGGTTTAAAAGATAACAATCACTGAGAATACATCTCGAAAGTATGCCTTTTAAATCTTACTTTTATGAAGCACTTCCACTAAAGCCGACTTATTGACCTTTATAACATTGAAATCCATGTGCGACCGAGGTCGTTACTTCAACTTTGACACTACTAACTCCAGCGATTTCAGAAAATTAAATTGGATGAATTGGTATTTGTAAAAATGAGCGCAGCCCCATGTTTTTTTAGATAGCAATAACAAGTAATCCAGTGAGATGGGATGTTATGTTACATTATCTTTGTCTTTGCGTCAGAACGACTGCGATGTTTACGATACAGCACAATACAGAAGCGCATCGTGAAGTTGATACAAGACTCGTATTGTACGTACATCGTATGCAATTGTAACTTTGTTTATAGTCCAATGTCATCGCGAGCTTAGCGGGTGTCATTTGTTCTTAGTAATAACTCAAGTTGTGGCAGAGTTACGCCACAGCAATAATATACACAACTCAATACAACTACTCGCGAGTTTATGTACCAAAGACACGCTTAGTTACACTTTTGTTTGAGCACATACGTTTATCTGCCTTTCCGCCAAAGTTAATTTCGGAACGAAAATAACAATAAGATTTTTCCTTTTATTTGTGAAAATCTAATATGGATTCAGACGTTTGGGCTGAAAGTAAGAATATAAATTCTTTTGTACGTTTATCCGTACATGAAGATAATTTCGAAACGTAGAAGGTACCAATATTATGCTATTTGGTTCATCTGTTCATGATAACAAACCAGTACAGCTTTTATTTTAGGTTCAAGCCGGTTTCTTTTTTTTTTTTACAATAATAGATATTTAAACTACAAAGTATTGAAAGCAAATTATTCAGTTGTTAATAATGGCATAAGAAAAGGAAAAAATACTTTAAGTACACAAAAGTAATAAAAGATTGAAAACACTCTCCGGCTGAATGTTAGAGAGCTCTTAAACGTTTGTAGGACCTTAGGCTACGTAAGTTTTTCAACGACGAAAAGAGTTTATAACTTCTACAAAACGAGATCTTGCCCTATCATCAATTATACCTACCTACCAACTGAAGTAATTCTAATAACTGCTCCAGAATATTTTATTAAAGAAAACGAGGGCGAAGTAGTTTCAGATTTAAAAGATTTAACTACTCTTTTGCTATTTGTCTTTTAATTAACTGTATATCTTCAAGGATGGATAGTTTCGCAACTGGAGATGTAAATTCATTTTTAATTTATAAAATGCCCGAAGAGATAAAAGAGTTCGAAAACTGCTTTCTGTACGTCGTTGGCACAAAAAATAAATTCAATTTCATTATTGAGTAGCACTTGGTTAAAACAAACGGTTGGACATCAGCGACCCCAAAAGATTTACGATGTAGTAAGAGAAAATTTTATTATACTTTCAATTCGTACCCACCTCCAAAAATAGTCTACCGTGTGGTATAAAATAGCTGGTCCCGACTACCTGTGCTCGCTGAGAGAATTTTCATCATGAACAGATTGCCGGTAATTTAAACATTACCAATCTTAAGTTAATTATTATAATCAAGTCAGACAATTTTCGTCAGTAATGTCATTATGAAAAGGTACAGGAAAGGTTGTAAGTTTAAAAAGGGCCGTACTAGAGGGGCGCTTCGACGACGGCAACGTGTAGCAGCGCGGAGCGAAGGCGGAGTTCTCCAATATAATGTATCGGAGCAACTGTGTGAACTCATCGATCAAACGAAAACGCTACAGTTGTTAGCCTGTGACGTCGTACGTAGGCACACTTCCCGCTTCTCGTATGAAACTTTCGTGTTCAGTGTTCAGAGCTGGCTCCGCCGCCCGCGCCGCCCGATGCCACTGTCGATGCCAGCAATATTCATAACGTTGAATCTACTTGGCACTACAAAATAATAACGCCACCGATTCAGCGTCAACGCTTGGATAAGGGATATTATGTACGCTGCGCTCTGAGTTATATCATATTTTCTCATTAAACTCTCTTTCGAATAGTTTTACAAAGAGAATGATTGAGCACAAACAGGTTAATGGTGACGTAGGTAATTAATGTTTCAATACTTTTTCTTTTAAAATGATACCATCGGTTCTTATATATAATTTTTTTTGCAGGCTTGTGTATAATCTCACTACACACTACTAGACAAAGACCCTCGTGATTTCTTTCAGCTTGTCTCGTTTAGAAAAGAAAGTGAGCAAATATAATACGTAAACAGATAACTAACCAGAATTTTAGTGTTATTTATCCTTAAATACATAATAATTAATACGTAAACCTTATTGAATACACGGAGTATCATATTTTCAAACGAATGTCCTTCTCGGCTTTATTTATAAAAGAAAATGCTTATGCGGCTTATCCCAATGTAAAATTTATGTCTTTAATATGTTGAAAATGTCTTCATAAGATATAAAATACACAGATCGTGGAGATCGGTATGTTGAATGTTGTAGGTGTATGCGTAGCCGCGATTTTTATTTCCCGGTTAATCCCTTTGAACATAAAATGATATTTATAAGCGTTCCTCAAAAGTAGCGTTGGTAGGAGAACGGCATAAAAACATTTTTATAATGAAATCGGTTAATAAGGAAGTAATTTCAGACCGGAAACTATAACAATGGTTACTTTTTAATAACAATAATAACTACGTCAACCATTTCTTAGATCGACTTAAAAGAAAGCGGACAAAGCATTAGCGGAACAAAGCGTGTGAACAATAGCTAAAGAAAAATACATACTAAGTACAAAATGCTTTGTCAATCCAAGCTTTTAGCGAAATTCATTCAAAAAGATTGACTCCGATTTCAATTATGTTAAAGATTTGTTATCGATGGTCGTAGTCGGCCACCTGCAAAATTATTCTAGCCGTTTTATAAGCAAGCCTGAATTATAAAACCCTTTCAATTAGTCTGTTTAAAACTCATCAGGTTAATAATAAAGTTCATTGCCCGGTAATGTTGACAAGTTTCGGGAGCAAGTTTTGGCATGATTGAAATGTCATTTTTATTGCACGTTCACAACATAATTTCACAGAGTTAAATATATCGGAAATATAGTAAGCCTTTGTTGCCACGGCTTTGTTACATTGATGAGAATCTAACATTAGGTAGTTACGGGACAATCAACGTCTCGATTGAATTTCAATAAATGGCACATGATTGAAACCCTTAATCTATGTATACAGGGCTCAGGTGAGGTATATTATGAAGACGTTCGTACGTATGTAATATATTCTTTACTGCGTTATATATTCTTTTCGAAGCTAATACCATTCGATTACAATCCGTGTGTAAGGCGGAATATTTTCGGGACACAGCGAGTGATTTTCTTTGTATAAAGTTAAGCAGAACTTGATCCGATGGCATAAAATATAGCCGCCATGTGCGGGACTTTTTGTTTTGTTTTAGATGTTCTTTCCTTGTTGCAGTGTTGCCTCGTATTAGGGTCGCCTCGTATATTTATTCTATAAATACGCCACTTGCTACGTTTGTTTTCGTGAAAGAGTTGGCACATGGTTTTAAAAAATATTCGTATTCAATTGACGAGTTTATAAGTTTGTGTATATGTTAAAGCTATGTACTCACATTCATCGTGATCCTTGGCGGTGACGGTGAGTACGGTGTGTTGGATGTCCTCATTCTCGTCGACCTCCGCCTCGTACAGCTCCTTGTCGAAGTACGGCGGATTGTCATTCTTGTCAGCGATCCCGATGCGGATGAATTTAGTCACTGAAAAAAGAAACCGACGTTACTATAAAGGAAGGAGGTAGAAATATAAATGTCGCGACAGTAATATTGAGAAAATATCTATGTGGACGTGGAAATATAGTTCTCACTTGTTTGGCTATAAAATAAAATGATGTACGAGAACAGAAGAAAGCTTTCAGTGCGAAACTAACATAACAGGGCGGGTGTGTTCTGAATACCAAACTATTGAAACATTTTATAAAGTATTTTCAAAATCGATTAATAGTCAATCAGAGTTTATTTTCAATGGATTTTATTATGTTACTTTCGCCGTAAAAGCAATTTGTCCAAAAAAAATCCATTATTACGCCCAAATAATTCTGTAATGGCCAAAGAAATGGCAAACAGCGAACAAGAACTTGTTCACGAATCACTGGTTATCAGCTGGCTGAGGTCTCTCGCTCCAATAGATAAGTAAAAAGTAAAAACCTTTGCTAGGAACTGTGCGTCAACGTGAATTATGCACAGGTCTATGAATTTGCGTGCCTATTGAACGTGTTTAGGTATATACTCGAAAGACATCTGAAGCTGCTTCCAATGTCGGCATTTTGTAAATATTACACGAGTTCAGTTCAGACAGCTACTTGACGTGCGTTTACAGCGATTTTTTTATAAAATATATTAAGAGCATTTACGACGTACGGCATTTCATACAAACTTTCAAGCTCTTGTTTTTCGAAATGACTGAACCGATTTTAATGAAACTTCATACGCATAAGCAGGATACAAAGGTCTACAAAGTTAGTAAGAACATTTTCGAAATGTCTTATTTAAAAACAGATAGGTATCTGTAAATCTCTGTTTCTACGGAATAATCGGTCTAATTTGGCTGTAACACTATTTTTCTAAAATATTCTTAACTAACTTTTTAGACTTTTGTATCTTGTTTCATAAAAATCGGTTTAGTCATTTCGAAAAACAAGGGCTTGAAAGTTTGCATGAAATGCCTTACGTCGTAAACGCTCTTAAGAATGTGAGTCAAGCGCTTGTGAGTTGAACTAAAACACTTCGCTATCGAATTAGCCCCCATTGTTATTTTCTGTACAAGGTATATTATCTTATCTTATCTCCGAAATGGAGGGAAGTAGGTATAAGGGAGAATAACTGTACAGAGTCAAACAATAGAATCCTTTAATTTCCACATTTCCCAGCTCCGAGATGGTATTGGTGTATTTTTCAACTGCTCTCCGCTACGTTCATTTCCGTTTTGACAGTCAAGTCTTGCTATTCTTTGTGTAGTTTTATAACAAATATTTATTTCTCTTAGTATCTATAAAACAAAATATAAAGATATTAGGTACCTATATACCAAATGTTTAAATAAAGTTATCCTCCTTTAATAATAAGAAAAGTATCTAAGAGTTAAAATAAATCTGATAAAATACCTATGCGTATTTAAAATGAATTTGATCTTGTTCTTTGTAAAAGCTTTGTAATAGAATCCTAATTGGACGACATCAAATGAACTCTAAGCTGAGATCTCGGGAGAAATCGTAACTTAAAAAAAAATACGATTTCTAGACGGAAATTGCTTTCGTTTGAGGCGCACTCTAACAATGATAAATTAGGACCCCTCTGGGCAAAATGTCCGGCGGCTTTATTAGCAAACATACGGAGGCTTTTAAGCCCAGCTCCAGTAATCTAGCCCTTATCTTCATTGACGTAAAGCCGCTGGCGACATGGAAAACAATGGAGGTTCTACCGACCTGCCTCCGCTTAGCCCAACTTCATCTGTTACGAATTGGTGACAAAGCCTCCAGGACACTCAACTAATGCAAAATTACAAATCAAATTATATTATGTAACTACAAATATTGACTAAACTCATAACTTGAATTAATTTCATGAGAAACTTTGTTAATATTTGTTATTTTAGAGCATTATTTGAATTTGTTAAAGTTAACTCCTTCGTAAATATTTATTTAAAATTACTTAGCCACAAAACGATAGTAGGTATTCAGTCACTAATAAAACCGACCAAATGTTATATGTCGTTTCGAACGGCTGTTTTTATTACCATAAATCTGGAAACTCCGTGTGCTGTAGTTTAAAAGAACATAACGTTGAATTTTGAATTGAATACTAAATTAGAATGTTCGGGAAGTTTGTCGAAGAGTCGTTACGTTAAAGCGGCGGTGTGCACGAGGCGTAATCCCTTACTACCGCTTAGAGGATGACCATGAAACACCGCACCGCTTTCCCCATCCTGCAAAGCTGAGTTGAATTAGACTGCTATAAAAACTAATCAGGGACGCTAAGAGAGCGGTCTAATGATGCCGAGAGCGACTTTTTGACAAACACGCGAGGGGCGGTCTGTCCCTAACTTTGACGGGACGATTTTGTTAGCGAACTTTTCTGTCAACGGTCGCATAAAACGAAACCGGCATCACCCAGTTATAATTAAATAACCCCACGTCGATAAAATCAATATACTTTTTACTCTTTAGTATACGTTTTATTGGAAATTTAATTTAATAGACTTGTTTGTGTTTGCGTGAGGTCGCTACATGATCGGGAAATTAAAGTTCCAATAAACTTAGGTATGTACACATTTTTATTTTTTTCCTTAACGATAGCTACTAATCCAACGAAAATTCGCACTTGTTTGTATAAATTGGGAAATTTTATTTATAGAAAGTGCCCTGGCATTCATAACACAAGTTTAATCTTAGCTTGGGTGCCGGAGGTAATAATCTGTAATTTATGCAATTTAAAAAACAATATTGTCGTAGTCCTAATCCTAGCCTTTGTGTAAATTTGGAAATAAAGTTTATTCTATTGTATACAGTTTAGGAACATTCTGTTAAATGACATAGGGACTAATTGACTTAACACTGTTATTATACCGAGGCTCTACCAACGTAAATAATTTAGAGCGGTACCGATCTCTTGTGAGAAGCACATTATTCAGCTTCCCCATGTTGATTTACAACATCCGAGGGAACTCCCATGTTTTTCTTTCGTTTCCAAATAAACATGAAAATTACGGAAACCGATTATACTCGGCAACAGTAAAGCAAAGCTTATTACATTATCTTGATTGTGGAGGAGCTCACAATACAAATAACAATTTTAAAAATCTTAAAATAGTGCACTGAGAATAAGCTTCGTTTCTCAATTGGTAACCACTGAATCCGTTTGATCAATCGCATAGGTTTCAACATTAGTATTCCCCTTGTACAGCAATCAAACGCAGCGGTACAGCGGCGTAACGAGCTTCCTACAAACTATATCCTGTTACCTACGAATATGTCAGATCGGCGCGCGGCGGCATCAGCGGACGTATTCATACAACACACCCTAAGGGCACATACACACAAAGCGCTAAGCGCGTGTTGTACGCGTTAAGTTTTTGAGTAGTGTACACTAGTGAGTGTTTATGAAGCTGTTTTCATCTCCACGTAATGACAAACAGCCGCGAGCCCGTTTTGACGTGATGAGTGAGTTGTAGGCTTACTGAAACGAGCGTCAAATGTTCCCCATCTAAACATAACTTAAGGCAATAAGCAATAACCACTTAATGCCACGCCGAAGTAACACGTATTATGCTGTTAACAATAATCATTACAAATGAGCAGTGGTCCGCGTACAGATATTTGTGGAACACTGTTTCAGCACGAACAAAAACAAGGGTATTTACAACTTGTGGCTTTGTACGCGAATCATTTAAATATTACTGGATAATAGTTGTTAGGAGTTTCACAATTACAATTTCAAAGTTTTAGTGCCCAAAAAGCATATACATCAAACTGTATTTACTAAAACTAAGCTGCAAATACATTTGCATAATCTCAACAGTTCATGCAAAACAGAGCGGACTCAGTAACAAATAAAATCATGTATTTTTATAGGTTTAAATAGCCTTAGTAATAAATCAAATAATAACTAAATTGAAGATCCGTTTGTTTTAACTTCAAAGGGTAAAATCTACTAAACCCACTTTCCTAATTAAATCAGCGGTTTGTAGAAGGTGTGTGCATTTAGGTTAAAAGACTTTATTACGTCACCGGTCCTAAGATAACGATTTAAATATTCAATGAAGCGAGCTTGTTCATTAAAAATAGCCGGGAACGGTTGTCCGAGGAGCTTATCTGCAGGACACATTCATACAGCGGTGTGCTGATAATGAAATTCTTTATCAAGAGGTGCACGGAGTGGCGGGACGTGACTCTACGTAGCCGGGGCTGGCGGAAGGTCGAGTGCCGGATTATGGAAACAAAGTAGATACGACAATCTGTACCGTATCGGCTGCTCTCCAATTTTCGGTCATGTAGGACCACCGAAATCCCTTCAAGGGCATAAAGCTCGCTTCTATGGCTACGAAAATGGACCAAGGAAAAGGTTTAATACGCTGTGAGCAGTGGACTAGCAACCTGTTACAACGAATGCCTTATTAAATCCATTTCGTTTATGGCATTTGGCTCTAAGGGGCGAGAACGCTGCGGGTCAGATCCACTTACTGACCAAGTAAGGGTTAATAGCGTTTTGATCCGTATGGAAGTGTGTATGCTAACAACAAGAAACAGTCCTTTGACTTCTTTTAAAAGTAGGGTTCTCTTTCAATGAGGGAATTAAAGGCTTAAATGCATTTTACTTGGGATGCTAACAAGCACGAGTTTGGACCGCGCCCGTCCGTCTTGTCCGATTACGGACTAGAACAACGGGGATCCGACTTCGCGCTTCGAATCCGTAAAAATTCAACGTCCCTTCTGCAATCGTCTTATCTGATCTGGCCGAACTACTTTGGAAGATAAATGGGGATTGTTCTCTTTCAGTGAAACCGATTGAAAACCAGTGCTAAATTTTAAAATCGATTCTCTGGTACGATAAATTCTGAGTATTTTTGGGACCTTCAAAAAGAGAATAGCTTTCTAGATAGTCTTGTATTTTACAGAGATTTATTTTGAAGGCAAACGCAGCTTGTAAATACATTCAAATTGAGTACCTATTTTTTATAAAGCTTATTATTTATGTATTTAATAAAAGGTAGCTTCACAGCTGACAGTAAGTATAACATTTTGATTATTCGAAACATTACGCCAATTACGAAGTACACAAAAAATAAGATAAAGAGTGACATAATTAATAATATTTAAAGTGTGTGTGCATGTAACTGTGTGGTGTAGGTGCTGTAAATGTGTGTGATGATGTGTGTATGTATGTGTAAGTATAACTAAAATTATGACTATAAAGGTAGACAGATTTAACAACATATTTTTTATATCTTGAACTGTTCAGAATAGAAACGCAATACTACTTCACATTTCTGAAATAAAAAGCAGGTAGACCGTTTTTTTTTGTTCTTTTATAAACCCCGGTACACATGCATAGCGTTCATTACTCCGATTCCCGTTTCAATTATTAGTAGGAACGGGATTTTTGCGAAGCTTTCGATCGTTTCAGCGGTTCGCTTTTTGCGTTAAACGGTGTGTATCGTAATGGTCTCGGAAACAATAAACTACGAACGGTATAGCTTTGCGATTTTGCACATGACATAAAGCCGTGTCCATGCGAACATACGTACAGACACGTTCGCGCTTATATAATTGACAAAATCCTAACTAATATTATAAATGCGAAAGTAAGTTTGTTTGTTACCTTTTCACGCCTAAACCACTGAACCGATCATCCTGAAATTTTGCATATACGTTGTCAGGTGTACAGAAACGGACATAGGGTACTTTTCATCCCGAAAAAAAAATACGGTTCCCGAGGAAAACAACAATAACGTTCTTATGATAATAGATGGCGCCACGTGTCTTTCGAATCATGATTGAATTATATTATTTTTATTCCGGTAGTTCCCGTGGAATAATTTCCGACTTCCACGCGGGCGAAGCCGCGGGCACTAGCTAGTATTAATATAAATCAATCTTTGGCTAAAGTAACGGGTGGCTCGACGCAAACAAACTATTGGCTAGTTCGTCTACATGTATTATTATTTCGGTTCATTGGGCGGGGACCACCGCCTCGCCGTCTCCATTCATCGACCCACCGCAACATTTAATGCTTTCCAACTCTCAAAACGGGTCAGCCAAGTTTAATGGATGAGTGTAAAATTCCTTAATTGGATTCATTGACGAGGTGTGCCGCGACAGTTTGTCATTGTCTTTGAGCTAAACTACCGGTTAACCGAACTTCCCAAGTATACAAACTGGGTAAAAGCTAAGAGTTGGGACAGCCTTCAAGATATATTAGTTTACAACTTGGAATGGAAGCCATGAATTCCCTTTTCGAACTTGAATTGCCTATGTAATAAAACCTTTCAGGTAGTTATTTCTTTTCACTTTCTAGAAAGAATCATAAAGTCCATTTCACGAAAGAAGTCCCGCGGAAATAAGTGGAACTAATTATTATTATACGCTAAGTTAGCAACATTCCTAAAATAACCCATGCCTGCAGCGCCACGTCTGCGGGACTTCTTTCGTGAAATGGACTTTACTACCATAGGTGTATAGGTATGTCTTAACAACAAAAAACAGATGAATATCACAAATCGGATTTTGATTTCCCCAAGGAATGCTGCCGGTCGGATGTGTATGATGGCGGTCATTCCCGATATGCCACAGGATCGTTCGAGGAGTCCCGGCAGAAGCGTGACGCAGGTCTCTATCTCAAGATTGGCGATACAAAGGTAAATGGAAAAACAAGACATATTTACGAGGGTCCGTATTCTCACATTTTCACGACGAAGGTATGCGATAAACCCAAACTGCTCCGACTACGCAATATTCGATTCAGGTCGATATAACTTCAAATAAATCGGCAAACTTTAAGAATAAACTTCCCCACGTACCGTTACGATGAAGCGAATGATTTTAAAATGTTTTAAAATATCAAATTTGTTGTTGGAAAGTTAAAACCTATTCAATATTTCTGGTAAGGAGAGAAAAAACAATTTCCTATAGGAATATACCTCACAGGCGGAAAGTAATCGAATAATATTCAGATGAGGAGCGAAGGATATGAAAAATGTTACAGATTTATTTGCGAAGCAGCGCCGTGGGCACCCCTGCAAAGGATTCTAATGATAATAAATCTGTGTTTGACATTAACATCCCGAACTATTATATAGTGCTACGAAGAATACTCGCTTTGTTTGTTAAACCTGTCAATGGATGCAAATTTAATAAGCTAAACCCAGGAATTAATAAAATTATGCACACACTAAAAAAAATGCGAGCTAACTAAGATACATTTTCTCTTAGTTGGCATTAAAATGTTTGGAATCATTATTTATTTATTTACTATAAACAAGATAGCATATTTGCCAGAACAAAATAATTTTATTTATATCGACAATGTGACATGTACAGAATAATAACCGGTCTTTGTTACATCATACATGCTGTGTTTGATTTTACTTCTTTACTTTTTTAAATCAAATAATAATGTTAGTTGATAGTAACAAGCAACTTGTTAGCATTATATCATTCTTAAACTGACCAACATTTAAGTTAAATTAAATAACCACCCGTAATTAAACTAATTAATTACTTAGTTGACGGAAGTATGATAATTTAACAAAGTTCTCCTAGCTTCAGAAGTCAAGATCTTGTTAGGCTCGTATGGAGTCAAGATGCGTGATCATATTAAACAAGATTTTTGTTAAAGCAAGCACTTTTTTTTTTCAGTGCAGACTCTGAATAGAGATAAGCTGACAGCCATTGTAGAAGAAATACACAATATTTACGTATCTACTAATTAATTTAATCAACCTGCCTAGCCTTTCCCAACTATGTTGGGATCAGCTTCCAGTCTGACCGGATGCAGTCTATCTGACCTCCACAACCCAGTGACTGGGTAATACGTATCGTATTACCCAGTCAGACTTTCAGCTTTCTGACGTCCCGTAACGACTGTCACAGATCCACGAATGCCAGCCGCGACCAACAGCTTAACATCCTTTCGGAGTCTCGGTAGATGGTCACCCATCCACGGACCAACCGCAAGCGTAGCTTAACCAGATGGACCGACCCGTGCAGCAGTTATTACTTAGCCACGGGCTTCTACTAACTAATTATTATTTTAAAATTAATAAGCTGAAATATTAAACTCCAGGGCGCCGCAAGTGGCGCCGTCTATTTTTGTTACGAAGTTACTGAAATCACCGAGAAGGTCGGATAAGAGTGACACTGGCTGGTGACAGTCACTAGCACAGCGTCGCATTGATGGTAGCGTGGCGGCTGTCTTCTGATGACAGAAGAATATATCAAGGGGAGCCGCTGTCGTACCACGTCAACGACGAACTGATATATTCCGGTACAATCCTCATGATAGGGAAGCGAAACCACTATTACGATCATCACTTCTGGTAAAGGCTATCCTGTGCCGTTAAACTTACTACTTTGAATTTGTACTCAAAATATTTAGCGGTAGAGGTAGAAAGCCGTTCGAGCTTTATAAACAAAACCAACGCAATGGCTTTCGGTTTGAGCATATATGAGCGTTTACTTTGGACATGTTCCGAAACTAGTCTTAGCTTTCCGAATAAATTGAGGTTTCGTAAGTTGTCTGAAAAAGCTCTAACTTGTCCCACGGGCTGTTTATGTTTGTGAGAGGAATAGATGTTCCAAACCTGGATAGTTGTATTGTATAAACGTCGTCTTCGATTTGCTGATGTTGACGTGTTCGAAAATCGAAGCGCCCTTTTTTCTAAAATATACTAATCTTGTTTTAGGTACACATACAAAAAAGTTTACTATACTAGGTATTCACGGGTAGCTAGTGCAAATATTGTGATAGGGTAAATACAAAATATTAATTTCCGTAGTTGGCACAACTAAAAGTGTTTAGCAAATTGTTGTTTAAACATTTGTGTTTTTAATATAAACCAACATAAACAAGTACATTATAACTCAATGCATAAACACGGGTTTTACTAGATACAAGTAAATTGGATAAATTGCGAAACTTTTCGAATATTAGAAACTTCCTGATATTTGTTATTGGGCCAAAATATCAATCCACTAGCATGATATTAATGTGTGGGGAAGTTTACTGAGCTGCAACATCTCGCGCCGCAGAATAGCCATCAAGACGTTCAAGTTTAAGACAAACATCCTTAGTTCAGGAAACCGATATATCCAATTACCTACTTGTAACTACAAGGCTACTGCTGAAACCGAACGTAGGTTTTGTACAAATATAATTTGTGTCGTAAGGATATCGAATTACGTGGCGTTCGGAAGTCATGTAGTGGGTGGAAGTTATAGTAAACACTGTGTACGCGTGGACAAATTAAATAAACAACGAGTTGTAAGTACAGCACTCCAGTACTGCCACGAGGGGGACCGGACCGCATAAAAATCTAGCATACAGAAGCGCGTGCCACTGGCGGCCTCTTGACACGCTTTTATAATGATGATTCACTAGATTGCGTTTATTAGCGCATTTATACGAATTAATTGCGAAATCGTGCATTGTCATAAACCATTACGCCGCGTAATGTTGTTTACGGATTTTATTTATATTTACATCCGCAATATTCAATTATTTTAATACGTCAAAGGATAGACGGCAAGGTGTGACGCGCGGGATATTGGAAATATTTCACGTATTTTCGATGGTGTTACAAGGCTTAACATCCCCCAAAGGCATATTTTCGCAGTACTACTGTAAGAAAACTAATTTCGCGTGTTTGCTTGGCAGAGGGCGCGGCAGCGGCATTCCTGAGCAATGTGCGGATCGCTCGGATACAGCGTTTGTGTTAGTGATATATCGGTATGTCTTACGCAGCTATAATCGTACCTCTCTCCGTTATTGCGTGTATATTTTTATCGCTCTCTCCTAAAGGCTCGTGCAGACTGGCGCGACTTGTCACGCGACGCGACACAGAACAATTTTCATAGAAATTGTTTTACCGGTGTCGCGCCGTTCTGTACGAGCCTTACCTCGGTATAAACACACGCGTGTGTACAGGTCTGAATATTTGTTTCAATAAAAGGATTGTAAAACGAAGCAATCCACTATCGGCCTTTTTCAGCAATGAAAAGAAACGAAGTGGCTCCCAGTAACAAGTTAACAATGCCAGGCTTTGTTTGAATTTTAATTGATTTTTCATAGATTCTTGTAGCGACGCACAACGAACCGACATTTTTTGTCACAAACAAACAATATGTACGTGCAAACGCGTGCTGCCCGTTTCATATTGCATTTTTTATAGCTCTCCCTGTTTTATAGCTAAGTTTTATTGTTTATATATGGGGCTAATCTGGATGAACATATGGCTACCAACGTAGTTCACATAAAATCCCTTTGTTTCAGAGGTTAACAAGACGTCATGTTGAACAAGTGGCGACCCAGACGAGCCCAGAGGTAACGAGTCAATGTTTGTACATTACCTTGTGTTTACCTCGGTTTTGGGCCCCAAGGCTAAACTAGTGTTAACGTGTTAACTAGCGAATAGTTAGTTGCTCATAGCTCAAAAGATCTATGTCTTCGGGTAGGCTAGGTAAGTACCTAGGTTAAAGTTGTCTAAAGCCGGATCTAGACGTGTGTAATGTAATGCGAATAGTATGGACTGCATACAAACTTAACGCGAATCCTGTAGGTATCTGTTCGACTGCGAGAGCCTTTGTGTTCGCGCTAAAAAACCGACAGCCAATGGATCAGTGCGACCGCCAGCCCAAGCGTTACATGTAATGCTCGTAGTGCGTCCACACATAGAATTCGCGTAACATTACACGGCATATTACATACACATACATAAACTCACGCCTACTTCCCATGGGGGCAGGCAGAAACTATAGAACGCCACTTGCTACGGTCCTTACATACTTCTTTTGCTTCGGCTACGTTCATACATCTGGACATACACGCATCCGTACGTAAGAAGAAGTCTAGTACTACGCACCTGACCTTTATTTATTTAATACTTTAAGCACACAAATGTACAGATATTACTTATTACTTTTTTTCGATATTTTATCGAATTTTATGATTGATAAGTAAGATAAATGTTATTAAAGTTTGGGATTGTATCCTATTAAGGATTGTAGGCAGACGAGGCGACCTTTCTGAAGAACATCACCAATTAGGTCACTATGTCCTCCTAGGGCATCCTCTCCCGGCGTTTCCACTCACCTCTTCTTTATAAATACTTTTTGTTTTGGTATATTACATTAGTACACATAATTATACACAAGTCTGGACCCGACAAGGTCGTCTACCTACAATCCTTAATAGGATACAATCCCAAACTTTAATAACATTTATCTTACTTATCAATCGTAAAATTCGATATTGAAAAAAAGTAATAAGTAATATCTCAATGTAGAATCAAAATTTAAAATTTAAATTTCGAATCAATGCTTCATAAAATTCGCCAGTAATTCATTATGCTTCTATACCCACACCGAAGATGAATATTACGCCGTAAGCTAAAATGAAACGATATTATTATTCAAAAAGAGAATTTTCATTAAATATATTATTGGATGTCTACTAGGACCACCTTTCATAATAAAGAGGAATATAAATCAGGATAAATCATAAACCAGTATAAACTAACTCGCACGCAGTCCGGATCCTTCTCGTTAGCAAGTGTACAGTGGTTTTCAATAGGACGCATTAGTATAAGTGGGTTCGGATGGTCGTGGATTGGCCATTGTGCTGGATTGTGTCGATTACATTCGTGCACACACCGGTCCCCGCGGATTGAGTTATTGTCTCTGCGAAGGCGCCGGCTGGCCTCCCCGACCGACGCCCGCCGACGCCCAGTCTGAGCGCAGGTGCATCACTTATGCCGTTTTTTCTAATATAATCCTATTTGCATGGAGACGTGTTGCTATTTTGTCTAAGCTATTTGTCGCGGTTTTATTGCTTTGTTTACTCTGTATAGTCTGTATACATATTACATACGTAATTTAATTAGATTGGTACGTAATTTGTATCAGAAAAGCTGAGGCACCATATTAAACGCTTTTCCGGCTATTGGTACCTACTATTATACCTATTTTTTAGTTTCATAGTTGATCGATTAGTTTGGGATTACTTTATGGTTAAATGGTCTAAGCTTTATTGCTGTCAAATTCTGTTTCGATTAACCGTGAAGTCTATTTAGAGTGACATTCCATCGAATAACAGAAAACATTTGAATTGGTTCTAATTCTAAATTAGATTAGCTGCTGCCCGCGGCTCCGCTTTATGGCTTTTTCTAGTAACATCTCTCTTTAAAACATCTGTAACCAGTGAAAGTCCCGCCAAAATAGGTCCAGCCGTTTCGGAGATTAACCGGAACAAACATAGGAAAGACAGACTAAAAAAAAATGTTATAAGTACCTTCATACGCATTTAGTTATTAGAAAGCTTTTAATTTGACATTACAAAAATACATTTTATTTATTTGTATAGATTGAAACATGATGATTAAGCAATATTATTTCGATATTCTGAGAAGCCAAATAAAGGACCAACATAAATATATTATCTTGTATGTACGTAGTTAGGAATTAGCAAGTTTGTACTATTTAGTTAGTAATATGAGCTGCACAACTTAGTTCCTACTCGATATGATCGGAGAGTTCCAGTTTGATCTGTAATTAATACGCGCCATTTACAGGATATTCACGTCAGATGCAGAATCTTGTGAAAGATGAAACATTTCAGTTGTTTTTTTTTTATTTATAGTTATATATACATATTTTAATAGGATGTACCCTAGGTACCGTACCTAATCTGTTAAGGGGACGATAACCGACTTTTAATTATTTTGTACTGAAGATCACGTCTAATAGAGTAGTGTTAATGATTTGAAAAAAAATGGGTATTCAATGAAAACTAATGTATAAATATACGTGTTACATATTCAACGTACCTAAACATTGCAACATGGTCATTAGTATTTAATCGTAAAAAAATATGATAAATTAGAGCATTTTCTCAATAACTTAATATGTGAATATTTTAGATTATGTTTATATTACATATTAAAATTAATTTGTAAAGTTATGTCTAACGCGGATAAAAAACTGAGAATGGCGCAAAATCTACCAAGCGTATTTTTCTGTAACCTTCACAAATTTAAAGATAATTTAATTATTGATCTTTAAATACCTTTTGTTTTGTGTATAATAAATTAATATTGCGTCAAATTGGGGACAGCGCTCCTTCATGGGCGAGTCCTATTACTGGCTGAACGTACGACGCGTTGCGTGAACTCAGTACTGAACACGCAAGCTAACCACTCAAGGTCACTGGCATATGTCTGCGTCTGAAGAGTTTTAGCAAAACATATTTGGTTGCAGTGCTGGTTCATCATAATCATAAAATGCAATTCCTAATTCGTTTCAAAAGATTTAAAAACATGGATGAAAAGGCAATTATGAGAGCTACGCCATATGCTAGCTATGTCGAAACATTGGCTGACAACTCTTAATTTTTTTTAACTCTTCATTTTCGTAAATCTGATTGATTTGATGACACATCCATGTTTTTCAATAGAGGATATGCACGTAATTTAAAACTTATCCATTAATCTATATATATAAAATTCAAAGTCCTGACTGACTGACTGATATATCAACGCACAGCCTAAACCGCTGGTCGTAGAGACATGAAACTTGGAGGGTGTGTTCTTTGTAAAGAGTAGGCATCCACTAAGAAAGGCTTTCTAGAAATTCTACCCCTAAGAGGGTGAAATAGGGGATGGAAGTTTATATGAAAATCCGTCAGTTTTGAAGGTAGGATCTACAAATTTGGTGTATAGGCTGACGATTAAAAATTAATTTATACGTGTGTCAGCGTTTTTGATAATTCTACCCCTGAAGGCTTAAAAAGGGGTATGAAAGTCAATGTATCAAAGTCCTTAATTTTCACAGTAAAAATCACTAAATTTTATCTAGGCTTATGGTTGGAAGCTAATGCAACGGTGTTGATAGAATTTCAACCCTTAAGGGGTGTTATTTTTAATGAAAGTTCTTTTTAAGTTAAAATCACTAATATTTCGGTTTATAGTTGGAAACTATAGCATCCGCTAAGGGATTTTCGAAATTCGACCTTTAAGGGGTGAAAAAGGGGGATAAATCTTATTCCTTGAGTTATCAAACCTGAAACTTGGAACGAATACTAACCTAAGTAAATAATAAAGTGTGACATTTTTTTTTAACTACCCTCTAAAGGGGGATTTGCGGATGTCAGTTTGTATGGAAGAATTTTAACGCGCGGATTAACTCGAAACTCAGTATTTATACTGTAAACCAAAATAAATAAAAGAATTTAGTTAATAAGAATTTGAAAAGAAAAGAAGAAAGAAAGAAGAAGAAGGGTTGTTAAGAATTTGTTTAATTTAGTTTTTCGAAAATTGACCCTTTTTTTTTTGGGTGGGAAATTATCAAATAACTTCTCCCGCTCTGGGCGGAGCGGGAGGGCGTGTCAGACTTTTACTGACTAAAACCCACCCGTGTTTCTTCCGTTGCCTGTGTGCCAGGGCCACGATATCCCTTTCGGACAAACATCACCAAACATCATCTCTTTGAGGCGCGCGTGGAACACAACGCGCAGTCGAACCGGGCCTGTTCCTTATCGGATGGCGAGCTACCCATCGCTCACCGTACGCAAGCCCGCGCCTACGGTGGCCGGAAGATGGCTTGCTACTCCCGACGTCCGGGGCGTCTCCTGCGGCGACTAGGGGCGCGAGGGCGCGAACCTTGCCTCTCCCTCACGCGTTCTGCCTCCTCCTTCGCGAGCATTACTGTTTCACAGAAGCAGGTAACGGCCTCCCATGCACTCTCGCTCCAAACCATAGCCTGAACCAGGGCCGGACGCGAGAGATCGCCGCCGCCGTGAGGACACAGCGGTGCTCCGCCCAAGCCGGGCCGACCTCCAGCGTATGCTGCACCGTGTCTTCCGGGCGATCCACACAGTGGTGACACCCGGGCGTTTCCTCCCGCTTTATCCTGAACCAGGTTCCTGACCTCCCGAAACAACCGTGTCCGGTGAGGACGCCGTGGCGCCTCTCTAGCCACTCCTCAAAGAGGGGACTTATCGCCACAATTGTGGCGTGCCCAGCGCTGGATTGCGACAATCGCACTCTCCATGCCACCATGAGATCCCGCCGGAGCACCGTCCGCTGTGCCGTGATTTCTCGCGGCAGCGGAGTTTCGACCCAGCGTTTCGCCTCCTCGCGCCACTCCCAGATGTGCGCGAGGACTTTTGCCTCCAGATCCCACGGCGGCAGTCCGGCAAGGAGGCTCGCCGCCTCACGGGAGACCGTGCGATAATGACCCTTAATAGGGTGAAAAGGGGTAGTCAATTTTACAAGAGAGGATTCTACTGTATGGTTTGATTAACCCCAAATTAAGATTTTTAATTTTTTAATACATTACTTATTTCACAATAAATTATATATGTTGTGTGAACGGAACGCAAACTCAAAACGCGTCCTCTTCGAAAATGCCGGAAGTGACGAAAAATAATATGTGAATAAAATCTATTCTTTGCTAGGTGCTTGAAATCTCACTAAGGTAAATGCGATTTCTGCTTGAATAAAGCATAAACAATAATTTAATTTATATAATTTGGGGCTAAAAAACAGATGAAAACAAAGCAGTTTCGTGTTAAATGACGTCACATCATGACCGCGACAGAAACGGACGTTTCAACTGTAGTATAAAATTGTGAGTTTCATGATTTTTTTGAGCAACAAGCAGTAGTTTAACTTTAACTTTTAATACTTTTCTTGGGTTTATATTACTGTCTGTTGTGTTGGATCATTCGGTTCCCTACAAAATGGTTGAGCTGGATGGTGCTGATCCACGCGTCATGTTCGTGAACGGGCGCCGTCAGTTGATACTGGTCATCTCTTAACTGGGGGGGCTTATTTGTAATCTTTTAATCTTATATTTTGAATGGTTTTAGTTTTTTTTACATTGTTCTCACATATAGAAGCGACAAGAATAATGTACCCAAGATTTTGTAGTATTTTGATTTAAAAGAGTGTCCTTGAAGTTTCTTGCATGTTCTTCTCCATAGAGATCTACGTTTTGGAATGTGCAAATAGCTTCAACTTTCTGACTAACTGACCGACTCTTTGACAATTCGAAAATGCCTGTAATTGGTTTAATTGAAATAAATGCTTTGAGTTGAGTCTATTATTAATTTAGTGGAAAAAAAAAATACATGTTTATTCTCTATTGCGGAATGTACATTAAGACATGGGAATCGGGCAGAGAAACGACTTTCCAAAATGTTGAGTTGCCTTTCTGTATGTTGCCTTACTGGTAACTTTGCCAAAAGTAAAGATCTTTATTATGATTTCCTTTAGTATTATTATAAAGACGGGTTCTTTACTTAACCCTCCAGATAGCAGCTAGAATATTTTTACAAACGGAGCCAGATTTTATGAACATTTTCCTGTACCTACGCACATCAAGTAAAAGGGATTTTCGTATTTTAATGGATTTTTTTGTTAGGTACACCTAATCCTTAAGGTTCTGATTGATAAGGGTACACATTATTACGCGATGGGTATGCCTGAGTTACATTTGTTAATTTTAGGATAAGTAATATGAATAATATAATATAACTGGCGTGACTATGAATGATAGGCTGAAAAATGAGGTGTTATGGCAACGGTGCAGTAAAAAAAAAGATATAAGTAGTAACAAAAATTGAAAAGGGTATGCTTAGATGGTTTGGTCATGTTGAGAGGATGAGTGAAAGGCGACTAACAAAAGGTATTTATAAAGCAGAGGTGAGTGGAAACGCCGGGACGGGACGCCCTAGGAGGACATATAGTGACCAAATTGGTGATGTTCTTCAGAAAGGTCAGCTGCGTAGTACTCGCAACCGGCGTGCGTGTATGAACGTAGGCGAAGCAAAAGGAGTATGTAAGGAGAGTAGCAGGTGGCGTTCCAGAGTTTCTGCCTACCCCCATGGGAAGAAGGCGTGAGTTTATGTATGTAATATGAATGAACAAGCTTTTACCCGTGGCTTCGCTTCCGTGCATATTTCCGGGGTACAAAGTAGTCTATTTCACGCGTTGATCCATGTCTTCACATTTTTAATACTAATATTATAACTTACTTCGTATTACTTATAAAGTACCTACATTATTGTCATCAGTCATAGTTCAAATCAAGGAAATTAATTGTTTATCAAACTGACTACCAACTTAAGTTGTCTATAATGTTCAAATCAAGACTGCCGTTCTTTGTCAGTTGTACCTATGAAATGGCAACATGGTAAATTGTCGTAGTGTGTCAATTTGATAAGCAATTAATTTCCCTGACTGTACATAGTCAACAGCCTATCGCAGTCCACAGCTGGACTAAGGGCTAGCACACACTACGCTGCGGTGGAATACGGTGCGTTATTTGTGCCGTACCCACTGTGAATTAACCGCATGTGTTTTTCTTTTTTTTCATCACAATCCGCGCACTTGTATGACGTTCCATACTTCACAGATCATGCGGTAAAAAGGCTAGGCCTTATAGTTCATGCCAATAAGCGGATGAATTGTTGAGTAGTTGGTGGCCCATCGAACAGGCCGTCTAATTCCAGTGCTATATTAATTATATTTTATCGAATTATGTCGGGATCGGGATCCAGCATAGTTAAGAGCGGTTGAAAGTCAGTATTTCACACGCAACGATTGCCCGAACCTTAATATCTTGTTACTAGACAATACATATTCATATTCAAAGGACAGAACTATTCTTAGAGTTTATGACGTCATGTCTGCCCCCGTCGTAGGTATTGATATGGTATCGGATCTAAAGTTTAACCATCTTCAAAGCAAGGAGGTGTGAACTGTGGTAACTCAAACACGGACTAACCGCGGCAAGCGCATATTAATCTCGAAAATCCGGTCGAACCCCGCGGTTATTGTATTGTTGCTGCCCGAGACCAACCAATATACAATACGTAGGTACTAAAGTATAATATATAAGCTTTTCAAGGAGTTGCACAAAATAATGGCGAAAATGGCATCAGAATCCATTCATTCACGCATTTCGGTACATAGTTTAGAAGTTAAGCGAATACAAAGACTAACTTTGTTTAAAGCTATTTAGAGCAGCCATACTCAAAGTGTGCTCCGCAAAGCTTCTGTGGGGTCTCCACGAAAATACTGGTCATAATTAAAAAAAAACGACTAAAGGGTACTTATATTTTATTTTACTCTGCAACTTGAGTAAAATAAAATATATCGAAATATTCCAACATCAAGTAAAACAAATTGAGCCGTCACGGGACGACTGGCAGATGTGAAACATTGCACTACACACACACACACACTAGGTACTTCATAAAGACTGTATAGTGGCGAGGCCACCGATCGCCACGCGGCATGCGTCGCTCCGCCAGCAATCGGTTTTACGTGCGCCTATAGATGTTTCACATCAAAAATATGCAAATGTTAATGTCAAGTAATCACCATCAAAAACAAAGTCAAATTATTTATTTCAAATGGCACTTTTGAACGTCAAAATTTACAAAAATTGTGAGCCGTCACGGGACGCCTGGCAGATGTGAAACATAGAAATCAAACAAACAAACATCGAAAAAAAGGTCAGGTCACGTAGCGGGGGGACCACGCGCGCGGTGTGAGCGGTGAATCGCCACACGGCATGCGTCGCCCCGCCAGCAATCAGTTTTACGTGCGCCTATAGATGTTTCACATCAAAAAATAGAATTGATTCTAGCCGCGGTTCCCAAAGGTAGCTTCGTATGGAGAAGAATGGGCAAGAAACTCCACATCATATGCCTAGCCTTTTCCCATGTTGGGGTCGGCTTCCAGTCTAACCAGATGCAGCTGAATACCAGTATAATGACAAATAATATGATTATTAATAAAGATTACACATAAAACCACTTTTGATTATTTTAGGGCTCCGTCAAATATTTCATTTTCCAAAAGGGTTCCATCGCCAAAAAAATCATGCGGGGCAGTCTTTGGGGACTGCCGATAGACGTGAAAACAGTATATACCTATAGCTCATGGAAAGCGTTCGGTGTCGATGACACGAGTTCCATTGTCTTTTGATCACCCAAAAAGTGCTCAACGCGCCAAAAGAAGTTGTCACTTCAAAAAGTTTGAGAACCACTGATTTAGAGATAGCCTGGTTGTATAGACTCCTATCTATCAGCGAAAAGCTTCTTTTGATAGCAACTTTGCGTTACCCCTTTCCATCCCGCAATAGGCACGACACGACCTACTAACGTAATCATTATAATTTTCAATGATTATATAAACCAACAATAGTTATTAATCTGTAAATTTGATTAGTTGATTAGGTACCCACCGAATTGAATTAACGAATTGGCTCAATAAATGAGAACACGTTATAAATGAAAGTTGGCAATTCATTTGTAACGTTCGAATCGAACAAAAACATAGTGTAAGTATCGGCTGATTAACTTCGCCTAAGAAAGCAAAGGACATGTCAGTAACACACCTTGCTAATTGCTAAGAGATCGACTAAATAAATAATTAATTGAATGGTAGGTAGAATAGAATACTCTATATTATGTACACCATAACAGTTACATATATAAATGTTTAAATTTACCCAATTATAAACAACATGTCCCATATTAAACGCACAACCTCTTAAGGGGCCATTGTACTAATCATTATGAATAACTTTTACTATGGGAACAAACCAGAAATAGCAAAAACAAATCAGCGGACATTTTGACCAGTTATGAGAACATAAATAAATATACAACATTATTTTTAGTTTATGCGAAACCCGAAACACGTGTCTAGTATTTTTATGTAAAGAATCTATGTCCAAAATTTCAAAACTGTATCATGAAAAATCACAAAGTTATAAGGTTGTTATGTTACCGGGTTGTCCGTACTAAAACATGCTAACGGCGCCCCCGCGCCTCCAGGGTCGTCTTGCGCTCTGTGATAATAATTTGGCAGTAGGTACCTAACCGTACGGCGATTGTATTGTAAGTAATTAAATGATGATAACATTTTCCATCACATTTAAATATTTATGGGACAAAATATAACATGGTATACAAATTATTGAAATCGATTCAGTTCCATATTCTGAACAAACTATATTCAGGTTTCGCATAAACTAAAAATTATGTTGTATTAATAAATGTAGGAAACAGCAGATTTTTTTTCGCGATTTCAGATTTGGTCCCATAGCAAAAGTTGTTTATAATGATTAGTACACTGACCCCTTAAGAGGTTGTGCGTTTATTCTGGGAAATGTTGTATATTATAAATTACCTACTATTTTGGGTATCACAATACCTACCCAAATATCCTATAATCACAGTCCCATCATTTATTAACAATATCCTAACCTAACTGACTGCCTCGGTGGTCTGGTGGTCGTAAGCTGTACTACTGACCATGAGGTCCTGGGTTCGATCCCCGGGTCGGACAAAGTGACATTGGGTTTTCTATCTGGAATTATTCAGTAGCAGCCCTCAGTAGCGGCTTTGTACCCGGTTGATAGCAATAGGCTCGCCCCCTATTACATGGGACAAACATAACTGGCGAAATGTGGGTGTACTACAGGTACATCTCTGCCCAACCCTTCGGGGAAACAAGGCGTAATGTATGCCATATTCCTTAATTGAATATTTTGTCCTTTTCTAATTCCTTATTTAGTTATAACATGTCCCAGATGTTGCGTTTACAGTGTCCGGGAAAGAACTAACATGTTATGTAGTACGTAAACAATTTACTTTCACTCTCAAACTCTTTTCTCATATGTGCACACATGTTATGAGTTTATTTCATATACTTAGCGCAATATTACATACGTAAAGTTTCAATGGCAACAAGTACGTAACACAGCTTTAGTAACATCGTGAGAACTTCTCTAGAGTTGTCTTCAGACATTGTGTTAAATGAAATTTCGAATATTTTCATCCCGTGTAACTAGCGGAACATTGTTATCGAACTTACAAGTACCTTTGTACAAACTTACAAATGAACTCAATCAAAAATATAAGAGAACTGTGCAGTGCAGCCCGCGTATAATTTATATTATTTGTCATTTTATGTCACTGTGAGCGACAAACAGAAACTTTAAAATTTAATTAAGCTGTTAGTCTCCAGAGCTCTTGTCAACCTCACTTGCAAATCTAAACCTATTTGTATTAAAACTGCCTACTTCTAGGCTCGTATTTATAGAACGTTACTCAGTACTCAAGCATTACTTAAGAGCGTTTACCTTACAGCATTTCATACAAACTTTCAAGCCCTTGTTTTTCGAAATGACTGAACCGATTTTAATGAAACTTCAAGCAAGATACAAAGGTCTCAAAGCAAAACACGATTATTTTTATAAATTATAGATAACAAAATAGTCTGTTAATACAAAAAAAAACATGAAAATATCTTAAGTAGGTAGTTTGAAAGTATTCTCGTTTTTATGTTTTGGGTAGACTTCATTTCCTGAATTTATTTGTTAAAGTATGTTACTACAATACTTAAATATTCGTATAAATAATTAATTTGTACGCGTTCTAGTTTAAGAGCGTTTACGACGTACGGCATTTCATACAAACTTTCAAGCCCTTGTTTTTCAAAATGACTGAACCGATTTTAATGAAACTTCAAGCAAGATACAAAGGTCTAAAAATGTTGTAGAGAACATTTTCAAAAAAATAGTGTTACAGCCAAATTAGACTGATTTTAAATTTTCCATAGAAACAGAGATTTCCAGTTATCTGTTTTTAAATAAAACATTTCGAAAATGTTCTTTACTAACTTTTTACACCTTTGTATCCTGCTTATTCGTATGAAGTTTCATTAAAATCGGTTCAGTCATTTCGAAAACAAGGGCTTGAAAGTTTGTATGAAATGCCGTAAGGCGTAAACGCTCTTAAGACTAAATTCAACCAATCCAATGGCTTGAATCTAGTATTAAGTAATGCTTGAGTACTGAGTAACGTTCTATAAATACGGGCCTTATTAGACTTCGTCGTAAACTTGGAAAATACTTTTGACAAAATATTACGATGCGAGTTTTCGTCAAGAAAGATGCAGATACCAATAATTTGTGTAATAAATCTGGAGATTTTTTTTTCCTTATTACGTAGCAATTTTATACAAGAAGATCGGGGGGACTTGATGTTACTAAATTTCGCTGTAATGAGGCGCGGGGATTGATGCAAAATATAATGCCGACAATGGGCTTAATGACCGAGTGACTTTCAAAACAATAGGGCTACGCATCATGAGAATAAATTGTTATTTATCAATTTGCTTTATCGGATGGCACATAAAATAGAACGAATTTTCATGAGTAAACAGACATTCCACATAACATCCCATAAATATCTTAGATGACACCACCGCAATACAAAGACGTAATGGTTAGCATTATGGAGCAATGAATTATGGTTATATTCGTTGCGACCCATATTTTAATACTCCTCATTTAATTGAATACGGAATTGAGAAGCAAAAAAGGTTCGGTCAAGAATTTTCCAAAAAACCTGAATAGTATTATCAGCCTATAACTTCGTATGTAAGAAGGGTTCCTCTTAGTAGGTATGCAGGTACAATTTCAAATTGTAGCATTCATGAGAGGACGTGCGAAAACTCGCCTTCGTGCCGAATGCCAAATGGACCATAAAAAACTCATAAATGACCTACCTACTCCACGGATGAGAAAATAAATAAGATTATTGGAAAAATCGTGCCACTGGTTTTATATGATAGTAGTAGTAATTTTGGCAATAAACTAAAGAGGTGGTGTGGTCCGTCGTGATTTTATTTGGTTCGTGCAAATAGCTGGAAGAAATACTGTCATACCTAAGTAAGTGCTATTTGTTAGAACCCAAAATATTTTCAGCGGGTCCACCATATCCGCGCGTGCATATAGCACCGACGGCGCTTCACCGCATGGCGCACTTTAACTGTCAACGTTGATTATGGTCACACACAAACACAGTCGGTGGCACACGTAAACAACTATTATTCATAATATTAAATCACTAAGCACATGCGGTCTTATTCCCGACTCCGAGTGAACGGAATTAATTATCATTGAAGTGTGGGTGCGAGAGGCAGCGTCGCGCGAGGCGGGCGGTCGGCGAGTAGCCCGATCCGAACTGACGCGAGCCCGGCGTGCACCCCGCCTGGCCGACGCGACCTCAACCAACATATTTTTCAATGATAAAAACAGCCCCCGATAATACTGATGGTCACGAAATCTTTGTTAACGATGACACGATAACTATAAAAATAACTAGTTGCCAAGTAACAACTACGAGTACCAAACTTCCTAACTTTATTACATTGTGTGATTTTTTTTGCAGTAACATGAACATTACTCCTTATCCTCGTATTTCAAATATTATTTTATGCCTACCGTTTCGAATATGCAAAATACATCATAGAATAATATTAGCGGTATTTGCTTACACCCGACTCCGAGCTGTTGGCGTATAAATTCTGATCACGAAATTAATTATGTTTTATAGAAGATTTTAATCAAAGCGATCCCTACAAATAATCAATTAGGTACAAATTAATGTATCGGCGAGTTAAAGCTATCTGTGTAATTAATTTGCACCTTTCGGACGGCAGGTTTGGCGATTAAGTACGTTGCGATCGGCCCGTTAAATGTATAGTGTTGGAATCTGATAAGATTGCCATTAATCACTGAGCCAGTTCCGCCCAGGTTCCGCCGAGTGCGACGATCCATTAGTCAGGAAGTGAGTCGCCGCGGTACGTGTATAAACAGACATGTCAAACATCTCGCCGACCCTCGCCGGACGTACTTACGATAGCCTTTCCTAGTTTATATCACGAGTCACGACACATCCGCGCACACAACACATGATCAATTGCCTGAACTCCGATACTGAGCGAAACTCTCTAACATGGATCCCGTGAGGATCGTCAAATAACAATCGCCTCAAGGATAGCCTCATACCGTCTGCATACAAAACGATTAATTAACAAGGTCAACAAATTTTCATGAAAGCAGAGACTACAAACAACAAACTCCAAGAGTAGGTATAAACAGAAAGATAACATTTCTAGGTCCGAAATGGAACCGTGTTCATTATTGTGGTTGAAATTTAATATTATAATACTTGAAACGCTCAAACTGCCTTGTAGAACTTTTATTTTGGGTATCGTAGCAATAATCAAAATATTCAGCCACAAGTAATCACAAAACTTTCGGTATATTTATGGTACTTGTAAACGAGTTAGTTATATCGCGGATTTAGAGATACGGTAGTCTGTTTAAGGAAAGGTGCTTATTCATTTTACTTGACTTTGGGATAAAGTAAGAAAATTGCGACAATTTAAAAAATGTTCTTTAAAATCACAACGACGTTGCCAAGAACATTAACCTTGAGAAGGAAGATTAAGTGCAAGTAGCTTGTTACAACAAAATGCTGCAGTGCAATATACTTAGGAGAATAAGCTATAAATACGCCATAAATCAGTATTAAATACAAGCCAAATCGTTGGAACATTACCTCAACAACACAGCGATAAAGTATCTCAGAGTAAATTGAAAAGTTACCAAAAGTCAGTTTTAAATGAGACTGTTTCGAGCTGAACGCGCATAGGATAACAAATAAATCTAAGCACTTTAACAACTCTCATACTACAAATCTTTTTCTAAGTTTTCACTCGACTCCCTGTTCCCCTTGGTGTTAAGGAAAATGTTCGTAATGCCTACAGCAATGATCAAAGCTCTCCTGTCAGTAAAATTGTAAATGAGCATCTTGGTTATGATTCTTGCGTGAAATGAAAACAACAAAATATTAATAATGTTCTTTTTCTCATATTTGTTGGTAGCAGATGGTTTTGACATGGAAAGTGAATGCGTCAAGCGCTTAGTGGGACAAAACGGATGTAACTAATTCATGGGCTCAGAGTAAATTAAAAAGTTACCAAAGTCAGTTTTAAATGAGACTGTTTCGAGCTGAACACACATAGTATAACAAATAAATCTAAGCACTTAAAAACTCTCATACTAAAAATCTTTTTCTAAGTTTTCACTCGACTCCCTGTGCCCCTTGGTGTAAAGGAAAATGTTCGTAATGCCTACAGCAATGATCAAAGCTCTCCTGTCAGTGAAATTGTAAATGAGCATCTTGGTTATCATTCTTGCGTGAAATGAAAACAACAAAATATTAATATTGTTCTTTTTCTCATATTTGTTGGTAGCAGATGGTTTTTGACATGGAAAGTGAAAGCGTCGAGCGCTTAGTGGGACAAAACGGATGTAACTAATTCATGGGTACCATAACGCTGACGAGGGTCTCATGTTGGGCCGCTTCAGTAAATACGAGATAATATAAGTTACGTATTTTTACCATAAGTATACCATATTCGTACCATACCGTATTTTTACCATAATTATTTGTAACATCATTTTCGGCAGAAGTGACAGAGCGGGATGATTGATTGCCGCAGATTCACTTAATGATGTGATCGCGAGAATTTAAGGCGGTTCACACGGCTTTGAACGATGCATCAATGATAATATTTACAAGGTAATCGGATTTTGGATACTAAAACTTTAACGATTTTTGACGTTGATAGTAAATTAAAGGGTTGAAGCAGAGGAAATCAGTTAATCTTTAAAACAATGATGGAATACTGTATCGACAATGGCATTTACCTAAGAGGCTTCAGACAAGCCTCATACATTCTTAACCTACAATTGTTGCATAAAGTAAAGGTAGAGGAACTTGCCACTACTACAGGTTATTATGTTGAACCCATTAAATAACAATAAATGGTTGTAACTGTGTACGAAAATATAAAATAAGTCATGTTTCGCAATATTAAATAAGCCGTGGCAACAGTACCCTTTTAGCAACTCATAAAATATTTTCTTTAGTGTGTCTAACTTGTGATGGTAAATATATTTACTGAAAATTTTCCCATATTTGTACAAGCCTTTTCCCGTGTTGTGCAAATAAAGACGCTTTTATATTGACTCAAGCTGGCGCTATTGTGTGGCAACGTTACGAGTTACACTATGCTGTCTTCTTACTTTCATATAACATTGAAGGATACAAGTGGGTTCTTCACTAATGACTCAACTCACACAATTGCTCCACTTTCGCAATGTACGAGTATATTAGCTGGAGCCAAAATTGTGGCCGCACAAAGTAATATTATATGTACAACTTAACCACACAAATGTGTTTCGGGTTGTACCTTCATAATATCGGGAATTTGTGCGCGCTACCAAATAAACTATACAATGAAAATCTTAAAGAATATTTGCTGGGGACGGTCTTGTATATTGTATAAATAAAAAAATTAGCAGCTAATTTAGCAGTGACTCGTTTCCCTCGTCCCCTGGGCTGCTGCGATTATTCTTGAGAAAACAAAGAGAAATCACGCAAGGCTTGCGGTGCCGGGAGGGAGCCAAGTGGGGAAGTAGCGAAGCAGGTCGTTAATACGAGGACCTGGCCGACGGCCGATACTTGGCTTATATAATACCTCACGTTGACGTGTAGGCGTAAATCCTCTTTGTATACCCATGCCAATAAAGAGGATTAGGTATAAAGTAGTGCGTAGGACGCAATAATATGATTATTGCCTAGGTGTTGCGTAGCTAGCGAATCAATGTCTGTACAAAAATATCAGTGCTAATCGTTAATTACTTTCTATATCTCCGAAGCTAATCCGACAGGCGTACGTAGGAGGAATATTGAGTTCGTTTGTGTGGAATTTTCACACGACTATAATACCTTCAAATATCGTTCAAAGTCCAGCGTGGTACAAAATAAAGTACCACTGCATGTATTGTTCTCCTTTATTAGAGATGTGCCTTAATTCTTAAGCAACACTTCGCTGAACTGTCCATTGCATTGGCTCGATCACGATTGAACACAAAGATTTGATCACCAGCATGTGGACATCGGAATAGATTCTCTCACATAGGACTGCCACTATTATGCTAGTATATAAATTTCTATGGCACCGCATACCGCTTTGGCCGGTCCAAGCTGATAACTATTTTGTGTGTATGACCTCAAAGTAGTTTGGACGCTGTGAGGCGGCGATGTCGGAACTGAACGGAATATTGTGATTCGTGCCGTCTACAGTAGCGCACTATTTAGGCTGCAGATTCAACATAAATGCGCAAACCTAGATCCCCCATTAAGCATACGTCGTTAATTTACTCAGCCCATTATCTTTGCACTATTTCAGCATTTTTTTGGAACGTTACGTCGTAATATGGAGTAGCCGAAGAATCTTCCTCCAAATTAATAAAGTATTTCTTACGTTTCTGTCACAGTTCCAGTTTTTATTGTTCCAGTGTTCTCCGAAATGCAAGTGAAATAAGAATTTGAGCAATTTTACTAACCAACTAGTTTGACGTAAAGCAGAATAGCACGTTTTTAATTTAAAACAATAACGTAAATGATCCATTTCAATAGAAATATTTCTGTTTCCATAAATGAAGATACGATACTGTTAATATTAATTTGGAACCAAAATTAAAACTTTTGTAATAAATTATTAATTTTTCAGAAAAAAATTAATAACATTAAAACACAAAATTGATATAAAGATCACACATACACAGTAAAATAATATATCCTAATAAAAAGAATAATAAATTATAATTATATTTATATGTCCGTACAAAGGTTATTAGCGGTTGCCATACCACAAAATCAATTGGTATTTATACGGCCACATTATTGAATAGGCATTATGTACCTAGATATATGTAGTATTGTTAGGTATATCGACAACTAGATACATACATACCAGTAGTAAAATATTGCTACGAATTTGGCTACGGCGTAGCCGCGTAGCGATTGTGGTTTTTATTATAAACGTAAAACCAATATATCTAGCACAGATTATTTTTATTTGTTACCGGATTACTGTTTCCGACAGTTATCATATATATCGGTAACCTCTTATAACTTACTTTTCTTATACAACGCATAAAATAGGCTTGTTGATCGTAACACGTGATGCGAATGATAGAATTTATATTTTCCGTCATATACTTATCTCTATAAGGCTTTCCTCTTAAGACGCAGATATATGCCAGTGACCTTGAGTGGTTAGCTTGCGTGTTCTGTAATGAGCTCACGCAACTCGTCGTACGTTCAGCCAGTAATAGGACTCACCCATCAAGGAGCGCTGTCCCCAATTTGACGCATTATTAATATATTATACACAAAACAAAAGGTATTTTAATAAAACGCGTATAAAAAAAGATCAATAATTAAATTATCTTTAAATTGGTGAAGGTTTTAGAAAAATACGCTTGGTAGATTTTGCGCCATTCTCAGTTTTTTATCCGCGTTAGACATAACTTTACAAATTATTTTCACTATGTAACATAAACATAATCTAAAATATTCACATATTAAGTTATTGAGAAAATGCTCTAATTTAACATATATTTTTTTTCAAACCGTTAACACTACTCGTTTAGACGTGATCTTCAGTATAAAATCATTAAAAGTCGGTTATCGTCGCCTTAAACGATTCTGTCCAGATTTAACTTTTCATATTAGAATGGAAGAAAAAGCACATTATAGTACAAATTTTAGTAACTGAGTTTTCTAATTCAACGAAATAACGCAGGATTAATTAGAATGAGAGTATTTATGGATTCTAAAGCGCCTGTATAATCAATCATAAACTAAAATCCGCACACAATGCCTACACTTCACTGTGAATCCTAGTTTAATTTAGATGCTCGTTTACTAACACAATAACCACACACGGACGGAAATGTTATTACAATACGTCATTGTGTACAACGATAAAAACATTGATAGCTCACAACACTAAAAACGGGATAAGTCCGCGGCCTTTATGAAATATTGATGACGTTGACAAGTACCAGATAATTGTTGAGACGTGCTATGAATAGTAATTTCATTACTGGATAATAAGCTTGGTCGCGGAGGCAAGAGCTGGCGAGGAGCCGCCGAGCGCGCCCGGGCCTGCCCGAGCCCGCCGCCGCAATGCTCGGCAAACAGACCGCCTAATGGGATCCAACGGCATTAAATTAAGTTTTCAAATACCTTACTCTTTGTAACCCGTTAAAAGAAAAAAAAAACAAGCCCTCAAAGGTACTAAAGATTAAGTAAATGGTACTTTACATTTTACGAAGTACAACATTCTTTTGTATTTTTTTAAGCTGCAGGTACCTACTCAGTGTAAAGTATTCATGGACTCTGTTTCCAAGAATAATATCTTAGCCCGAAACTTTTAGGTTTTAAAAAAGTTCGTGACATGGAAATAATTAAATAAATCAAAACCTGCTTTTTAATTAATTTGTGCGTCTTTGGAAGTAGGAACTGTTTTGCTGCGTGTTATATACGTTCTCGTTGTGCAGAATTCTCTAGTCATGTTATGAGCAAAAACATCATTGGCCCCATCAAGTAGAGGAAGGTTTGCTACCGTGAAAGGGTGAAGTAACCGTAAATGATATACATTCTGTGTACTTGTGAGTGATAGTATGATCTGGTAAGCGGCACTCTGTATACCTACTGTGCGCATCTATTTTAAACGTTAGAAATAACAGTAGTTGAACCGAAACTGAAGATTAACCTACAAGCTCTGTGACCTGAATTAAAAAACAAAAAATCCTTGTTGGTTCGCAGTTCGCAGTTTTCAGCATCCGAGTGGTCAATCTGCACACTGACATTTACAAAGTTAGTAAATCAGTGCAAGAAACAAGTAATCGGTCACATGTGTCAGTTATCAAAGTAGCCAGTGGGGACGCGGACATATGAGTATACAGGGCGTCCCACGGATATGCCACATGGAGGGAAATATTGGGTTGAATATTGTAGATGGAACATTTTACTGAAAGAAGACATTATTGGAATTTAAAATACAATTTAAACTGCATTCACAGATATTTAAATAATTACATGGTTGAACCGGAAATCGAACCCGTTACACGAGAAAAATAATCAGCTTTATCATACCGATCGAAAAACTTCATCATAAGGATTATTTTTTGCTAAATAACAAATAAAAGGAAGACCATGAATTTTGGGACGCCCTGTGTACTGACATAGATATTGCAGTTGTGCTGATAACAATATATTCTGTGCGGGTAGTTCAGGGCAACGTTGTGCCTATGCAGCAGCGTATGTATTGAACACGAACGTGGGTCGGCTGACTAGGCGGTATCAATCTAATATATCTGGCCATACATTTTATCTTCGCAAGACGTGGCAGCAGGCGCGGCACTTTCCCGCTCACCACTTGTGTGTATATTCCAGTTAACGACCAAATTTATTTGAGTTTACTCTTCACGGGTAACGATAATTAATAGTGTGAGGAGCGGAAAAGGTGCCGTTGCGGTGCTAAGAGGAGATAAGCTAGCATTCGCTCTCTGTGTGTGCTCGGTTGTGATCTTTGCCTGCACCTATACGGATAAAAAGGCTATGAGTGGTGATGCACTGAACATTCTTCTGATGCTGCATGAAATCTACTCATAAATGTCTTAATAGGTATGTGAATAAACAATTAATCAACACGTAGAAGTACACAGCACAAGAGTGTTACAAATGGGGGCAAAATTAATTAACACATTAAGTTATTCTGAAATTACGTACGGTAATAAAACCACACGCGTATGCCTACATAGAATTATCAATATTCACGCGATTTTGTAGTACCATATCATAAGTAAATTATTCAATACACTGAATGCAAATGATGGTATACATGAGTTTGCTAAATGTGTATGCGGGCTGATTGCGTACTCAGTAGGCGTGCCCGCTAGTCACACAGTCACACAGCACATCACTAATAGATAGCGCCGATGTATGATTAATAGTAACCTCGCAAAATTACCAACACTCGCGGAAATAAGGATACGTTTCTACTGGAAAATGTGATCTCACTCACTACATACAAATTACCTTCGAGGATGCGGGCGAGAAACCCTTCCCAGTATTCATATTATTCTTAGATAAACTTGGAAAATCTCTAACCGACTATATCTAGAGATAACCCGGCTATGCGGGCACGTATTCAATTCTAGTATAGATCTCAAATTAGCACCACACGCGTGCCAAATGCGAGATAAAATCCCACCAAAGTTTTGCCGCAAAGCAATGTTCAGAAATTTATTTAAAAAGGTGCAAATACCGTTGTGGTCTGTGGACCGGGTGACCTTTCAGGTACCTGTAGACGACTGTTAAGGTAGAAGCTCAATTTTATTATGAATGTATACCTAACTAAAAGAAACTACAGACTTTCTTTTCCAGTAAAAAGTTTGCAACAGAATTGAAAATCAATTTAAACATTTTCTGTTCTATATTTCTTGGTACTGAGACAGAGGCAGCACTTGTGTTTCTGAGTAGTAGAGTAACTAGTCCCGGTTCTGAAAGATAAAGAAATCCTCTTATCCCTTTCCACTAAATGAGACCAATCTTCCCTCTCAAACAGATAATTAAAACAGACAGTTGCATTTGTAACTGTTCTATCTGACCCCGAGTGAGGGAAATCACTGCGGCCGCCAAAAAGGACCGAATATTAAACAATATTATTTTTAGTATATGCGAAACTTGAAGTTTTTCAGAATAAGGAACTGAATCGATTTCAATAATTTTTACACCATGTTTTTTTTTTCTCAAAAATATTTATGTGTGATGGAAAATGTTATCACCATTTAATTACTTACAATAGAACCGCCGTACGATTAGGTGCCTACTGCCAAATTATTATCAATGAGCGCAAGACGACCCTGGAGGCGCGGGGGCGCCGTTAGCATGTTTTTGTACGCACCATCCGGTAACATTACACCATATCCTTATAACTTTGTGATTTTTCATGATACAGTTTTGAAAAATTGTACATAGATTCTTTACATAAAAATACTAGAAACATGTTTCGGGTTTCGCATATACTAAAAATAATGTTGTATATTACCTCGTATAAAGATTGAGCACTTACGAAGTTTAAATGGTGTTTGACTTATTTAATTCTAAAGTAAAGGAAAAATCGATAGCTAAATAGGAGTTTGTACGAAGTTAGATGCGGGGTAAGCACATGGCTCATTAAACTTCAGCTATCCACATTTGCTTACGTCTGGATTCAGGAGGTTCTCGACAAACGCAATGACACTTGTTCGTTTTATCGCCGACCTTTTAAGTCGTAGGTACTCAACCCACTTCCGACGGGAGACGTACAAGAAAAAGGACAACCATAATATTGTTACCTACATTTTACTATTACTACTTTATATACGAGCTAGCGCAGAAGCACAAAGATAGGTAAATAAAAACTGTATAAAAGTATGTACCTATTTCTTTGTCCATCTTTAAAAAAATACAGAGATTGCATTACAGATCCTAGTCTAATAGTAGCCATAAGATTCTCATGACACCAAGTCGTACTCTGAAATGCAGTTATGGTATTTTCAATACCTACTAAAATTATGAGGGGTAAAAGGACATGACCAGTGGGACTATGGGCGCCTGCCTAAGTGTCAAAATCAATGTGCAACAAATTTTGTTTTGTTTTAGCAATTTTTGTATTCTATAGTTTACAGATATAAAAGTTTCACGAGTCTAAAAGATCAGGAAATTGATGTTTGTTTATAAGTTTGTATGTTGGGGGTAATCTCTGGAACTAACAGGCAACTTTTTTTTTTCGCATTTGTTAGCCGTTTCTTCGGGAAAGCAATTTAACATCACACCACAACCCTTAGGAGCCGAGCAAAAATAAAACAGTCAGAAAGAAGCGAAAACGAAGTAATAGCGCGGGCGGACGATGCAATGCAACGCAGTGGGTCGGGGAACAAGAAATTTAACGCGGACGAAGCTGCAGGCAATAGCTATAGTAATATATAAAGCGAGAAAGTAATATTAATGACGCGACTCTAGCTTCATTACAAAAAATAATAAAACGAGAAGCTTTCGTGGCTTAGTCTCGATTTAAATGTAAATTACGTGGCAAAGGCTCAAGCCCCGGTCTCCGGTGGTCATAACCCCGTCAAAAGGCGAAGGCGGTTCATGTTTATGAAAAGCTATAAACTTGGAGTTACTACTACCAATAAGAGACCAACTGTAACATTCCGCCACAGCCATCCTAACTATTGTAATGAAACTAAGATTACTAGTTATACCAGTAACCTCGAAATACGACCATGAATTTGTTGACATTCTACCAGAATCACATAGATGGTAACAAGCTTAGAAATCTGTATATCCGCTCGTTCTTCTTAAAACGAAATAAAAATTTATTGTACGTTTCCGAACCTTTTTAGATTTGGTCCCGCATACGAATAAGGCAATAAATGTTGATCAGAACAACAAAAACAATTGACCGAAATCTATTATCAGCTATATTGCTGTTAGTGAACACAACTACCAAGTGCTGTAGCAAACCTGCCGTATTGATTAAACTTTTGTGAAAGAAAACAAATCGAATCTTGAATTCATTTTGTAAAGGACCGACGTTATCATAGAAACGAGAGACGCTATGACAACAAGTAAGAAAATGTAAGATAACATTTTTCAGGAAAGCAGCAACTTGAAACATTGTTTAAAATTCTTAATAGAAAGAGCAATAAGGAAAGTATTGTAGTCGTTAAATGTTTCTGGACCCCTTCAAATCCGTCAAAATCCTATTGAGAGCAGCACAATGAATGTTGACTTCATCTTTGTGTTATTTTCTTGTTGCGTTCGGGGACCAGGGCACTTGAATAAAAGATTCGTATATTATCCCGGGCTCGGCCGAGGTACAATAGCACAGCGACAACGCACCCACTGTAATTCAGTGAGCGGCCTAGCGACCGCATTGTATTATTATATAGCTGGATCGCTACCGACAATCTAATTTAAAGGTGAACACAGACGAAATTCGCCACGACAATGTTCGGTATTGCACATTCAAAACATCTGAACACAATGAATTCCATGGCACCAAGTACCTGCGTTGCTAGTAAACGACAACGTTGGAAAACTCAATTTCCAGGAGGGTAAACACAAACAAAGTGTCAAAATAAGTACATCGATATTTTAATTTAAGTTGTGACATAACAATATCAAGGAAAAAGTTAAGTCTATAAGGAAACTTTGCTATTTACAAGTTGGTAAACTTTAACGCTTTTCGGAGAAAAAAATATATTTCCGAGTTCTACTTTGTAAGTAGTTGCGGTCCTACAGCATATAAAGGACCGGACACATCCGTTATTCGCATACACAAATGCGATCCCTTCTCGAATCCGGAATCAAAATATAGGCAAATTGTGATCGTCACGAGAACGACTAAGGTCACGCGTCAGTAGGCTGACATTATTTGTCAGAGTGGATCGGAAAGCAATTTCGCCTAACTCGAGACTATTTGTCACACATAAAACGTGATCTATGGAACCGTCTCGCCGATACATCCCGCCCAGCGACCGTCGATCGGCGACCGGACTAACGTGAAAGGATTTTTAACGTGTGACATGATAATAAGATTTGTACCCTTCTTTAAGGTATCCGTTTGTTGAATAAAGATACGATACGTTTACGTATGAATCCATCGTCATGGGAATCTTAGCTTACACTTTAAAGTCATAAAAAGTTTTTAGGGTGAGAGACATCGTTGCGTATTACATCATGCTAACATGTAGCCAAACTGTAACAATTTCTTCAGCCTCAAAAGATTGGATTACTTTATTAGCCACTATGTGTGGTAAGTACCTAAACATGGCATGTATTGAACGTGCGCGAACAAGTCAAATAACAGAGCAACAAGTCTATAGCGGTACGCGGCGGTAGTGTTGTCAGTATAATGTCAGGCGGGAATGGAGGGTACAATGCATGTCGGCTATGTTGCCAGTGTCAGTCCGGCGTCGACGGGCAAAATGGTCCTTGTGCAGCGCACTCGGGATTTTCGGTTGAGGATAGAAAATTGGATTGGCTCGTATCGGTCGCGGTGAAACACTGCCAGGACTTTGGCATGGAAACTTATTCTAGACGACTTATGGACTCTGTGTTTCGATATTCTGCGGCAACATCTAACGTATGTTATAAACAATGTGATTCTGGATCAACTTACATTCCGTATGCTGGAACTTCGAACAATATAGTATCGATCTAAACTAAGACATCTTTCAGTACCCCAAGTGTAAGTTTGCAAGAGAGTAAACGTAACTATTTCGTTTGCGTTAAAATTTGACCGATAGATCATAATGCTAAGAGTATAAGAGTGCGAATTAAAATCTTAACGCAAACGCACTAGTTACGTTTGCTCACTTGCAAACTTACACTCGGGGTACAGATTATCAGAACATCGATAACACGGTTCGGCTCGTTTCACTAAACAGTGAACGACAACGACCCGGTGACACCGACTAAGGGTTACGAATTGTGAAATTCCAAAGCACTCCTCGGTCTCTCCTTGAATGTTGGAGGTGAAAACTTTTTGATTAATGAGCAAAAAGCTTTCGTCTGCTTATGCCTTTAATTAAAACTAAAAAGTTTAGGGGGTGACATTGTGGGGCCACTCGTTAATACAACTGTTTGTTTGCGTGCATCGCCATCGCGCCGGTCGCCGCAGAATTGCAAACGTTTTGTGTATAGTATAGTGGGAGCACTTAGTCGCGTGCAGGCACAGGCCCTCTGTGGACCTCGTTTGCCAGACATTCCCCGCATCGTCGCTAAGTACTTAATTGTGTCAGTGGTCCTGAGCACAGCCAAACTTAAATGAAATACTCGTGTTCCTGTTGAATAATCGCTTGCCATTAATTTCTTTACCTTATCGAGAAATGGAACGACTCAGCCGAGATAAAATGATCTAAAAATAGTTCAATCCTTTTTATTCCTTTTCATGAAGTTTGAAGTTACCAATTTTAATGAATCAGTGGAACTGAATATTATTTATGAGATTTTTCTTATTGGCATAATTATGGTGCTCGGTATGAATCGGTTTGTAAAACCTTGGGTATTTTTCAAAGGTCTTACCTATCTAGTATTAAACTTATAAGAGTTGTGGCGACCCTATGTAAAAAATATCACCTACCTTACTAGCTTTTTATTGCAATTTCCCTTTACTTTTATGTTCGAGTATACCAAACTCCGTACATACTTTGATTTACTTCGAGTAATTTTATCAGGAAAGTGATAGTTAGAAATATGCATGAAAATATTAGAACAAAGACAGAATATGCATATTACAATTATGTTAATTTTAAGTCTAGAATATAAATGAAAATGTTACAACGTATATTTTTTGAACTCCTCTTATGGTAAAGAATAATATCTGATGTGAAAATTAAAAGTACCACTTCGAGGAGGCCCAAGTTTAAGAACTCGTCAAAAGAATAATAATGGCAGATATTTTCCCGGAATGAAACACAATAAGGCTAAAATCTATTTATCACTAACTGTATACCTATCAAATGGAACACTTTCCAAAGAAATTATGTAAGTAATCAATATCTAGTCAGATAATTCACAACCGTTGGATTTGCACGTTTTTGTAACTTTGCAGACATTTCAACCTCTCCTATACCTACTTTCTCTGAAATGCGAACATAATCTCATCAATACCTACTGTATATTTTTCTTTGATATCATCAAACTCTTATTACAGATTTATTTACCTTCACCGATTCTGAGGCCATAAATTCTGAACATGTAAATTATACTTAGATATTTTTATGAGCATCAGTAATTTTTTACCGCAAATGTTTTATATATTGCTTCAATATTACAGAGTGTACAAGGTATGACCTTTAATATGATACTGTGTAAACACGTGATATTTTAATAATACTATTTCAAAATATATAAAATCTTTGATATTTTTTCTCCAGACACTAGTATGTATAATAGTAGGTAAGTTTGTGTAGTATGTATATTATATGACGAAGAATTTTCATACGTGTTTATTATTTAATAACCATGCATACACCGTCGTGTGTGCATGGTTATTTAGTAATAAACGCGTAGCCACAACTGGCTAGTATTATTATTTATTTATTTATTAAATACGTTTACAAAAAAACTTTACATTAGGACTTTGCCCCGCAAAACCGTTTTCACGGTTTGTCTGTGGGAACAGAACACAGTTTTACAATTTTTGTTTATTACTGCGGACACTTGAATTTCAAAAGTATGTTTTATTTGGTTGTGTAATGTATAACTTCTACGCAGTTTACGTAGTTCAAAAACCGCTATTTCTTACCCAGTTTTAATGTATACTCAAAGTTGGAGAAAAATACAAGCATTGAAATCAGGATATTGTAAAATACCTCTCGACTTGTTATTCAAAGCATTCATAATGTTACATAGCTGCTTTAATATACTAAAACAACACACTAAAACATAATGAAGAAAATTAAAAGCCATTTTCTCCTAGAGTTACAAAACAACCGCTAATTCGTTGTTCCAGGAATTAATTTAATAATATCTTTATAAGCTTAAATACGTTTGCTTTTGTGCTACATAACAAATAAACTAGGAGGATTTACACGACACCGAGTGGCTTTCTCAAGCTTAAGGTTGTTACATACACTCAAAACCGCACTCATTAGACAAGATCTAACAGTGCTAGCGAATACTCTCTCATTCATTATCTAAGTAAAAGCTCCGACAAATTATATTAACTGTACAGATTACACTGTGTAAACGTCCAAACGGGAGTATTGTATCATATCCTCAGTGTCGTGTATTCCATTTCAATGCACGATACAAAAGTAGTGTACCTACATAAAATGGGACTGAGTACACATTGCAGAAAAGGAAGATGTTTATTTATGTAGGTATCTATCTCTCCGATAAATCAACAAAACATTCTTGAGCTCGACAACTCGCATGTTAATGCCCGCTATATTATTGTAGGATATGTGAGCATCAACTTTAAACGATCGGTAGTTTGAATGACGGCATTGAGACGATGCGGTACCTACGTGCGTACATACTGGGAATAAATCAGGGACGCAACATTTGGCGATAATTTAATATGACGGAAGAAAGGGGCGCGATAGGCCGCGAGCACCCCTAATGTGAGGATATTACGTCACGCACGCATCGGCACTTTTGTCTGAAAAATGTACGCGACGTGGCCTATTACCTCGCCTGAAGTTTAAAGTCTAGACGTATTAAGGTCGTCGGAGGATGCCTCAGTGAACATGAAAACTAGGGTGATTAATTATTTTATCACTAGCACGACGTCTAAGTGATTTTATCAAATATCTTGAGTAGGTACCTACGTATTGTTACATTTGTCTTTGTTTAGACTACGATTTACCTATTAGGTACTTCTTTTGTTTACAACATCGGCGTCAGCAAATATACTCCATTTAAAATAAGATTAGACATTTAAATAAACCTTTTTACAGTCCATTCAAGCTATTTTGATTTATAATGCGTTGTTGGTAAGGCAAATGACAGCTATAATAAACAGTTGGTATTGTAACCACGTTTTTGCTTTTATTGCCATCCTTATCCCTATGGTATAGAAGTCAAAATCGGTTGAACGGACTGTAAAAAAAAATATTTATTTCCATTGGAGTATAGACTATAGGAAATATAGAAATATAAATGAAACACGTACTGTCAAAACAATAACTCAATCTACGAACAATAGCACTGAACAAAAATTACTGACCACTAGCCCTACCAGTGTATCAAATTAATGTCGCCATTGTAGCGGCACCCTGTATATCAACTGTAACGCAAATAGTCACCATATCTGTAAAGCAAAGGTGAGTGGGAACGGCTGGAGGGGACGCCCTAGGAGGACATATAGTGACCTAATTGGTGATGATCTTCAGAAAGGTCAGGTGCGTAGTACACGCAACCGGTGTGCGTGTATGACTAGATGTATGAACGTAGGTGAAACAAAAAGAGTATGTAAGCAGCGTAGCAGGTGGCGTTCTATAGTTTCTGCCTACCACCATGGGAAGAAAGCGTGACTATGTATGTATCTATAAAAATCACAGCAGGAGGGCAGCGACCGGTTAAACGGAATGTCATTAATCTTTTCTATTCTTCTACTGGAAGTATTATATTTTCTTCTTTTATCGACGTCTAAAGTCTAGGCAAAGCAGAAATTTTTCAAGTACCATCTAATCTCGACGTGTTCGTAATACAAGCAAGGCATACATACCTAGTACCTATATAACATCATACGCCCCTACTTTTCCTGCGTGACACGACAAAGGGAAAAGATCTGAAAATACCGTGCGTAGGTAAAGACTAAAAGATCCCCATTTTACTAATTTTCGTAACATTAAACTTTACATTAGGACGCTTTTCCAAGGTTTACTAACTTACAATTCGTAATTTATAATACCACAAATTAGTTAACCAAATACGCTCGCGGCCAAGAGCCGGCTATTTCACCGTTCTTACGGATTTGTACTGAGTAATACTAATAACCCGATATCTATGTACAAATAATAAAAAAGGGGGAGAGGCCATAGATTACAATTTCAGATTAATTCAAGAGACTTAGTACCTTAACTGTAGAAAAGAATTAAAAGGGGTTTTCGTATTTTCCTTTTGTAGGTCAATCATGTAAAAGGGAACTAATTTACATTAGGTTTTACGATCGCAATTTCAGGGGTTGGAAGAAGAGTGGATATTGTTATGTCTTCGTTGGAACGTTGAAATACAGAAACGAAATTATTTACTCTTGTTTACTTTAAAGCGGTTTCATCGTTAACCAATTTAATAAGTTAGATACCTAGATTCATAATTAGAAAATAAAGTGGATTAAGTAAAACTCGAGTATTGAATCTATTGCCTATATTGGGGAGGGGGGAATGGCCCCCGCCCTATTCCCAGGCTGGTTTCACTTTGGTGGATGATATTAATAAAGTTTTATTAATACAAATTCCATTAATACAAAACAAAGTGACTCTTTGAATATTGATATTAAACCTGTGTTTTTTGCCAATTTTCTATTAAATATACGTAGAATAGCTACTATAAATATCTCAATGATTTCCTAATTAAGAAATATCAAAGCTGCTTTCTTAGGAAAAGCTTTCATATTAATTGGAACAGTGAACAGAACGACAGATAGATTGCTGATTTTGCCCCAATTTTAACCAGGGTATGTCCGTCAATCACCGTGCATGCTTTGACGAGCAGCAATGCGACATGCCGGGCAATTTCGGCACTGCCATGGCGTACTGAGTGTGCTACGTACATATGCAAACAATAAAATAAAGCTTAAAACTGCATTTTTAGGAAAAGCTTTCATATTATTTGGAACAGCGGACAGAACGCAGGTATAGATTGCTGACTTTGCCCCAATTTGAACCAGGGTATGTCCGTCAATCACGTATGCTTTGACGAGCAGCAATGCGACATGCTGGGTAATTTCGGCACTGCCATGGCGAACTGTGTGTGCTACGTACTTATGTAAACAATAAAATAAAACTTAAAGTTAAAATATCTTAATTAATTACAATTAAACGGCTGAATACTTGTGGAGCAATTATAGAATATCATTAGCGCGTAAGTGCTTACATATACATTGTTTCCATAGTAGCGTTGTTTTACCAGTACGTATACACGTGTGATGTATACGGTACATTATACAGGTATCTGTAGCGATTGAAACTGAGGAAGCTGGGAGGCAAATGGCGCAGGCTGTGCCTCATTACCGTTAAGAGGGAGACATTAATCTATGTTGATGAAAGTAATAATGAGCTTCGCGTTCCTGGAATCGATCTGCAGACCTGGAGTTTTGAGCAAAATAGTGTCTTATGCCTATTTATTTTATTTATATTTTCTGTAAGGTTTCAGACAAGAAATTAACCGCCCCATTTCCGTGGATGTCGTAAATAGCGATTAAGATAATTATGTCGACAGATTTATGTAAAATCTACCTAATAATTGCTACAGCCTCCAACCAATCCGTTTTCCGATCGTAAAAATTATAATTTCCTCCTACTAAGATATACAAAACTCAGCAAAATCATCATCCTTTAACGTAGGTAGGTATATCATGTTTACATGCGTCAAACTTGCAGAAGTTCAACTGAATGAACTAGGTTAAGGATCACAACGGTGCACTAGTTACTGACAGGTTGCTTCCACCTTCAAACGCCTGCACGACCTACTTCCCTGGTCACAACTCTTACAAACTTGCGAGACGGCCAGTCTTTCATCTCCAGATAAACATGGCAACTTCTAGTTTCTAATAAGTTAAACCTACCGGAGTAATTTATTAAGAACTTGTTGAACTTACGTTGCGCTATTTGTACTTTCTCGTAGCTATTGTGGTTCTTCCCAGACTTGCTTGTAAAAAAAAAAATGCTAACTAGGTAGGTATACCTGTTTTGTAAAAAGTGGGGCCTGTGTATGTTTAATGTCCTTTATTTTATGCGTGGATCGTATAAGACCGCGTTACCGTTTCAATTTCCAGTAAAGGCTTCACTCGGGAAGTCTATAAAATTAGGTACCAGGATATCATAAAGTAGAAGCGGCGGATGCCGACGTGCCATAAAAACCACAAACCGTGAATAATGCGGTGTTCCATAGCAATCAGCCATCTGAATATAAGTAGGATATTCGACAAGCAAGGAACACGTAACGACCAGGTTATGTTTAATTCACTGACAATTAAATACAAAAGTTGAAATCGTCAAATCAGATAATTGCACGGTAGACAATTATTTATGATTAGAAGGTACTACGTATGAAAACAAATTACAACTTGTTGATGTGTTTTAACTAGCAATTATCGTGCCAGTTATAATTCGGTACGTAGGTCCCTGGTAATTATGAGGAGACTGAATAGATGAAATGAAATCATAATCACATTATCTAAATTCAACGAGGACAGTCCGGCTCGCATCATACATTAATTTCTATCTCCAAAGTTGTTTTTGTGACCTAAGTTCGCGAAATTACGTCCCCAGTCGCAGCTGTCGTTGTTTTAAACAATTTTCTTTTACATTTTGTCAGTATTTTTTATGAGCGTGATGTTCGTGTTACTCTTACTGGTCAACAATTTTCATAAATTACAAAATTTGGAACGTTAAAAGATATTTGATACAAGCGGTTAAAAAAAAAGGATACCGCAAAATGCGTTCCAATATTTTTAAAATTTCCAGTTTTTTGTTTCCAGAAAGGGTTAACTATTTGAATTGCTCAGTATTGGAAATTGTACTTCATATGTACCTGTATAGGCTTTCCGCGAACAATTATTTATATTTTCTCTTTGTAAATCCACATTCATTGCAAGTTCGATATCTTAGTAATAATGCAAGAGGAATACACAGTTTTTCATTGGAACTGTTTATAATTGTCTTTCTGATGAACACTACTTATTTATCCGAAAGATCATTTATAAACAAGCAGTAGGTAAGCTATGTTTGTGGTATATCCTGCATCAGTTAAAAATACGAATATTTAAAACAAAATCATGTAGAAAGTTTCGTATCACTCATTTTTAACTATTACTTTGCTAAGTGCGATGATACATCGCAAATAAAATAAAAATGCTCGGCGTATGAGTACGATTTTTCAATTTAGCGCATTGTCCAAAGCTAGTATTTCCGACACATTAGCGACGGCGTGTAGCCCGCAGCATCGCACTCTGCCGCCATTCCTACCCTTTTCGGTTTACGTTGAAACTGAAAGAACGTCAACAGCTGAAACAAAGCTTCAGCTGAAAATGTCTGCCTGATGCTTATACTTGTATTTTATGAAATTCATACCCATTCAAACATCACATGCATGTATTACAAATTGTAATGAGACTACCGACACACATTTTATACGAGTTTCCGTGTCGCCAAGTTCTGTTTAATTTTTCTTTCTAGTATGTTTCCTTTCTCTTATTTTTATTTAAATGTGGTCATTCAAAATTCGTAGCGCGTAGCTAAAAGCATTTCTGAGTAAAACCTGATGAGAAAAAACTATGATAAATCAGTTTTCTTGAAATATTTTATTTTCTTTATTTGTATTCCTCTACATACATACCTCAGTGCACAATAAAACAAGATTACGGTTCATATGTTTTTTATAGCTGTTATCTGTCTTATTTGTGCTTTATAGGCAATTTGGGGTATTCCTGAAAGTAAACCAGAATTGAAGGCATTTTAAGGGAAATATTTTTTTATGTATCGAATGATTATAGTACCTACACAAATACGGTTGTTACCTTGGTATATTAGTATTTATGATGCCGTTATTTGCAGAGATTTAGCCTCGACACGCACGTTTTACAATGTGCTTCAATATTAAAATGAATGTTACATTACACTGTATATCTCCGGAATTTCTTTTCTGAAGAGCAATCTCCATAAAAGTTACGTCGTGTGCGCCGACGCCTTGTTTATTATCTAAGCACGCCAGACTTGCTACATGAGCTGAAATCTGCTGAGCAAGTACTATCCTACTTTATTAACTAGTAATATTCGCTTTTCTCGAGAGAGGACTTGAGAACCTTGCAAAAATAGGCAATAAATACTGATGTGGACACTAAAATGATTTGCAACGTTGAGCGGTTATTTAAGATTATGACAACGAATGATCTGAGAGATTATATCAGGTTGATGAGTGTGCAGTAGTAAAAGATGACATCGGAGCATAAAGCGGGTTTCTTTTAGGTCGGAGGTCACCACTACGTCACGGTTAAACCCTGTAGTTGAGCTTGCTAATGACCGCTTTCACGCGACTAATCCTTTTGAGCGAAAGGGAGCTCTTTAATAGGAAGGTAACACGCTTAAATGATAGAGATCTACTTCATCATCTTTGATGAAAATATTAAAGAAATGTTCAATAACATGGTTTACTAATGTAATTAGCTACAGCTACAATAACGGGTTGCGATAATATCGTCATAATGGCCACATTTGCTTAGCAAATAGACCCGTATTACTACTACCCGTATATTTTTATTAGCACATATACGAGATCCTGCTGTCCATTCTGTTGACCTTATCCCAAATAACCTTTAACAATACCCACAGGAAAACAAAAGGTCATTCTTTGCACGAAACTAACCGACGAAAGTTTATTTCTTGCAAAAAGTTCAACTTCCTCGTTGTATCAAACTCAAACTCAAAACATTTATTTAAATTAAACCTTTTACAGGCACTTTTGAATTGTCAAAGAGTCGGTCAGTTAGTCAGAAAGTAGAAGCTATTTGCCCATTCGAAAACGTAGATCTCTATGGAGAAGAACAGGCAATAAACTCCAAGGACACTCTTTTAAATCAAGATCAAAATCAAAATCCTGGGTACATTATTCTTGTTGCTTCTTTATGTGAGAACCATGTAAAAAAAGAAATTACTTATTTATAAAACAATACAAAATATAAAATTAAAAGATTACAAATAAGCCCTGGCAGTTAAGAGAAGGCCAGTCTCAACTGACGGCGCCCGTTCACTAACATGACGCGTGGATCAGCACCATCCAGCTCCATTTTGTAGGGAACCGAATGATCCAACACACGCGCCACCATCAGCGAGACATTTAAGTGAGCATGACATAATCTCAACTGCCAAGCTTTTTTAAGTCAACATACCTACATCTTAACATAATACTCGTAAACGGCTCCATGGTATGGTTAACAAAATTGAAAAAATGCTTCTAAATTATACAAAACTATAGCTTGCAATGTATTTCAAAGATTAATACAATTTTACTAGCAAAAGGAAAATTATTATTACCTATTGAAGTATTCAACAACTAAAACTTGATTACAATCAAAAGCTTGAATGGCACAAGCACATAGTTTTTAAATTTCAAATCTATCGCAGCCGCTTATGTCGAAAAGACCTAAGATATTTCAAACGTAACAAATACCGGAAACGTGCATACAAACTATGCTTAGAATTCCAGCTTAGTAGCATTGGACGTGCTCGAGTGACCGACTTTCCACCCTGCTGGTATCATCACACAACTTACGGAGACATTTGAGAACTATGTGCCGACATCAGAACAGCTGTGCTCAAAATACGCGGTTTATACGAGATTTTGCATTTCAAAATGGATAAATAGACATAAGATGACAACCGCGAAAGGCGCGCGTTATTTATTAAAATGTGCGGTTTTATCTCCACGCCGCCAGACCTCATCACCTCTTCAAGCAGATTATTAAGTAAATGTGGATGTTTTTCAATAATATGTTTCCTTTTTCCACAAAAACTCTGAAGGGAGCTAAAGCAATATTGCTCGATGAGAACAAAGTGCAACGCGACTACGCTTTTACGATAATACCTACTTCCGAATAAAATGTTGGATAACAAGAAGTACTCGAACTCGCCTGTGCTCTACAAATTGTATAGAAAATATAAAGGACGTAAGCTTCGAGTGAGCAAGCATGTCCATCGAGGGATCCGCGGGACTAGAGAAACTGGGGAACCGGGGTACGTACCGTACGTATCGGTAATCGACGACGACGCGACGGGTCGCCCCCGCACACACCGACAAACGCAAGGAAATTGCTCTCTTCTGCCGGGAAATTGAGACGCTTCTCGTAAAATCGAATCCCTATATTCTAAATGCAATCACAAGGCAGATCAAACATTCTTGAATAAGTTTTTCAGTTTTCCCGATGCAGCCATCTTGACTTGACAGAATGGAAGCTTTCATTCCTTTCTGCATGAACTTGCACTCGACGCTGGTTCGACGTTTTAAACTCGCACTCGATCTTGACGTCAACGACTTATCTATATCCTCGCTATTAGAGAGCTTTCAATCATAAATATTTATGTAGCCACAATTATACAATGCTCTGCGTATCCAAAACAATAACGCATTCAGGGTATTGTTGCGATTGCCGCGCTTCTGTAGTGCCTCGGCATTGTTTGCAGACGCACGCACTGACGGCTTTGATGCACTGTGGCGTAAGAAATCTGCCTCGCTACTCCTTAAGCTGTGTGGTAGTCCCAACACTATCCTGCAATCGATAGCCGCCCGGGCAGACAGCCCGCTAGTGTGGACGCTTGCAAACGCACCCGATCTGTTTTAGTTATTAAGTACTAACATAGACTAAGCGTTTTGTTACTAACACTATAGACCCCATGTAGTCTGGAAAATAAAGATAATAATAATTATTGTGAGTGAGCACTTAATGTAACACTCACAAATAATCGCCGCACTTATCTTAAAACGTAGCGAAATAAATGTCTAGCAAGCTGTAACGTGATTAATCCGACAGGACAACACGATTTATACAATATAAGGATAAAATGTTCCGAGAGGGAAATTGCAGCGTTTACCAGAGATGCTGAAATTGTGGGGCAAGCACCACGCTAACAGCATCAGCCGAACAATATTGCAATTGTATGAGACAGAATGATACAATTTACACTTCCTTTTCGGTAAGAGATTGGCAATCTTATAACAAACTGAATCAAGTACCTCTGTTGATGATGGTGGCTGGACCTGGTGTTAAAAACTCCTGGATAAGTAATAACTTGACGACACGATTGGCGCAGTGGTTAAGCGATTAACTGCTGCGCTGCGTGTCGCGGGTTCGATTCCCGCACGGAACAAATATTTGTATAACCTACAAGTAGTTGTTCCGGGTCTGGCTGTTTGTGTATGTGAGTTTAAATGCTTGTAAACGCACCCACAATACAGGATAAATTCCTAGTGTGGGGAAACGTTAAAAAAATAAAAGTTAAGCTACGCTGGTCAGTTGGTCAGTGGATGGGTGACCATCTTTACATACCAAGACTCCTCCATGCCTCAGAAAGCACGTTGGTCCCGACTGTCATTCGTAGATCTTTGACAGTCGTTAGGGGTCGTCAGAAGCCCAAAAGTCTGACGACCAGTCTTACCAAGGGGTATCGTATTACCCAGTTACTGGGTTGTGGAGGTCAGATAGGCAGTCACTAAAATACTGTTATTCAGCTACATCCGGTCAGACTGGAAGCCGACCCCAACATAGTTCAGAAAAGACTAGGCAGTACCGCGAGTGTAAGTTTGCAAAATTGCAAATGAGTAAACGTAACTAGCGCGTTTGCGTTAAGATTTTTATTCTCACTCTTATACTCTTAGCATTATGATCTATCGGTTAAATTTTAACGCAAACGAAATAGTTGGGTTTACTCTCTTGCAAACTTACACTTGGGGTACAGATTGATTGTTTGGTGTGATGATGGTGTGTTGAGAGTTTGATGACTGCAAGCGATAAGAACGATAGAGCAGTGGTGGCCCTGTGGTAATGGTCACGACTTACGTTGTAGGTCGTGGGTTCGAACCCAGACAGGCGCTTTACTTTGTGTAAATTATTTTATCGCCAGTGCTTTCAAAACTGTGAAGGAAAACATCGTGAAGAAACCGGCATGTCCTAGGACTAAAAATTCGAAGACATGTGACATCTACCAACCCGCACTAGGCCCGCGTGGGGGATCACGGCCCAGTCCCTCTCACAAAATCTGAATAAAATAATGGGCTTTTACAATGTTTTCAAGTTACAGTGTTAATAGGTATGGGAGGATAGTGTAGGCCCGTCAACAAGTTACCAAGTACTTAACAATATAGAAAATGGTTTACAAAGCTACAGTATATTAAGCCTACAACGTTCTCCTTTAAGAAAACATTACAATAAAACGATATAAAATTTAGAACCTTGTTAAATTAAAATTGTAGGTATATAATGTCAAATAAAAAAAAGATTATGTCAAGACAGTATGTAAAATAAAAACATCGACATTTACATATTTTTGCCGTTAATGAGGTACCAGGGAAACCACATGTGCAGAAGGAATTAATGCCAAACTTCCTTGTCTTCAGCGTAGTCTCAGAAAGAGGAGGCCTGTGTCCCAGCAGTGGGAACATTATAGACTCATTATGTAAGCGATAAGAAAACTGAAAGGGTGCGTGCGACTATGGTGGTTTACTGCCTTTATGCTATCCAACATTTTAGAAAAAATTCCGTCTAGCTATTTGCACTAATCAAAATGTAAACGAGTCCCAAAAATTAAAGCATTTAAATATAATTTAATATTCAAGAAATTTCGAACCGTAAAACCAGTACCCCTCTATAAATCCAGGCATTTGCATAAAGTTCAAATTCGGCACGGCGTTTTAAATATTTTTTGAATAACATACCAAAAGTCTAAACAAATCTGGCAGAACATTCCGACGTTTCACAAAATAGCCGCCGAGAGCTGACTTTAACAACATTTTAACCTATAACTCATAAAAACCGCTGAATATAAAACAACACTGTGGAGAATGGAAAAGAAAGGGATTGAAACTACGGAGTTCAGTAAGAATTGTTCTGGCGAGAATCGCAGAAATACCTAGGTCGACTCTGTTTCCAACTTTTAGTTGGTAGGTATTACAGTTTGTGTTCTTTAGCGAGATAGTTTTTAATATAATTATAACGATAAAGAGTTATTATTAGTGGGATGCATCCGATACCGATACCGATATATCGGAGATACTTCGGGTTTGCCGATATATCGGCATCGGCGATATTTTTATGGCCGATTCAACGATACTTTTCAAATTTCGCGCTTTAAAAATGTAATGTAATCGCGCGTGTAATTATCTCTCGTCTAGTCGAGAGATACCTAAGGGTCTCCTAATATATATCGAGAGATGCAGATCCGTTTGTATTCTGGGGCACCAAATGAGTTGTCGCATCTGAGAGACTATTTTCCACTGAAGGTCTTATTCAAACAGATTTGCTAAATTGCCTTTCTCCGCAAAACTTGAGAATACTTTGTTTTTTTAACAAATTTTTGTCAATGTTAATTTTAATTACTAAAGCTATTAACTAATCTCAACCTGTCTATATTTTTATACCCAATAATTAAAAAAGTTAACCTGACTTGTGTTTTATTTATTTTACCTTCGTTTTTGAATTCAATTAGCGTATCGGTATCGGTATCGCCGATATATTTATAAGAGTAAACGGTATCGGTATCGTATCGGCAAAAAGGCGTATCGAGGCATCCCTAATTATTACATACTACAACGGTCTCCTCATCATATTTATCAATCGTATATTCATTTGTCCAATCCAGAGCCTTATTAGAGGAGTTCCTTTATCACTGCAAAATACATCAATCAATCTGCTTAGCATTTTCCCAACTATGTTGTGGTCGGCTTCCAGTCTAACCTAAACCAGAATACCAGTATTTTACATGGAGCGACTGCCTATCTGACCTCCACAACCCAGGGTAACCCTTGCTGGTAAGACTGGTCAGACATTCGAGCTTCTGACGACCCGTAAAGACTGTCAAAGATCCACGAATGACAGCCGGGACCAACAGCTTAGCGTGCTTTGCAAGGCACGGAGGAGTCTCGGTATGTAAAGATGGTCCCCCATCCACGGACCAACCCCGGCAAGTGTAGCTTAACCTGATGGATCGATCCATGCGGCTGTTTATTACTTAGCCACGAGCTCTGGTACTGCAAAATAGATATACAAATGAAAATGTAATCACCCACACCACAACAGGCTCTCCACAGTATTGCTCACCTATTTTAGCATACTACTAGCGAAACAACCGTGTTGTCAGATATAGCGTCGGCTGACTGAGACGGAATTTAAAACTGTCACTGATAAGCACACTAACTCATAATAATGGTTTGAGCCGACCGCTCCCAGCGCTCCCACGGCCGTACCTACTTGTAAATTGTCCACCGTTACGACCACTCGGATTCTACCAGTATTTATATTTTATGTATTTAACCCCACGTTAGCAATTAGTCTTAAGTGGGGTACTTAAAAATGATACACTCGATTTAGTATGCAAATGTTTCACCCTTCTGTCGCCACGTGGTATTCAGACTCACGGGATCCTCGAATAAGAATGACTGATTATGAAATCGCAAAATGAGCATTTTACGTTTGATGAAAGCAGAAACAATTTTTATATATCTCTGAAGAAATTCTTATAAGTATAAAAAAACCGGTTAAGTGCATGTCGGACGACGCACAATGAAGGGTGTCGTAGTTTGGATGAATTTATCTCAAGAACAAACAACATTGTAGTTGAAAATTACGTTCCCATATACATTCCAACTGCAAATGTAAGTTTCTACGCACAATATTGAGAAACTTACCGTGCTGTTTTAAGACATCTTATAGGTTTTCCTGTAATCTTTAACTAAAGAACTATTTTCTGTATTTTTTTATAAAATTTCTAGATCAGTAGTTAGAGATAAGGAATTATGAATTTTCATAATTCTCTTAAATAATTTTGAAAGAACTTATTTTTAAATTATTAAACAAATTATATCTGAAATCCTTACAACAAGCCCTTTCATTTGATGTCACACGGTACAGTTTCAAACCCTTTTTTATTTTCTAATTTGCCCTCCAAAAGTCACGTAGGTACGTGTTTGGGTCACAGAAGTTCATAGATATGTGTACCAAATTTCAACTTAATTGGTCCAGTAGATTCGGAGGAAATTGGCTTTGACAGATGGACAGACAGATAGACACACGAGTAATCTTATATCATTCCATTTTTTCCTTTTGAGATACGGAACCCTAAAAACTTAACAGAATTCAGAAAATAAGTTTTAAAATAAATCTTCAGGCGCGTACCAAGTTCAATTTATCCGTAGAACTTGGACATGCACCACCGTAGTCTAAAATATGCAGATAAAGTCGCGTACAGGAGCGTCAACGAAACTTAGTTTTATTTGAGTTGCAGAAATGAACGAGTAGGTTTGCGTTATACAACTAGCTGAAGAGGAACCATGTCAACAGACTTTCTAACTGTTCCCAATCTTACTTCTGCCTACGCTCCTAACTTTAGAGCTAACAGAACCTAATTTTATGTACCTACAGTATAGAATCTACCTACATGGTGTATTACAGGTAGGCTCAGACCTATTATAAAGTTTAACCAGAAAATGTTACCACAATATTAAAGTTAAATACCCGCGACGAAGGCACAGAAAGGGTATTAACATGTATTATGAGACAGGCGTGTTCAAAACACCCGTATCAACTCAAGCATAACACTCCAGAGAAAAATAATTTCAGCTTATTGAGCGTGTAAAAAAACTAACGCAACTCGGTCACCTTAGTTATAAAATTATATAGATAAATATTATAATTTGCATGCAAAGGCGCGCACTATATGATGAGACAGTTATTGTGGGTCATAAACAGCTGACAAGTGTTATCTGAGACAAGCCAGCCGCGCTCATAACTCGCGGACGACTCGATCGATACGCGCTCGCCGCAAATCTATCCCAAATCGTGTGACGGTTTATGATGCTGCGAAATAACGCTATTTCGACGAGCGAAATTACGCTTGCGGTCGGTACTATTCAGCGCATCTCACAAACCGAGCCTGTTCACTGCACGCCGACGCTGCGCCGAACTTATACCTAGGTACCGCCAAAACCGCGTCCGTCTGACGCTACAAAGACTACCACCGCTACGTTTTCAAATAACATTCACCAGGATAAGTAAGTAGACGGATTCGTGTAACATTTTGTTCAATTAAAAACATACGCATTGCTATGAACGTTACATCACGCAACGCAGAATGCGTTTGTATACAAGCACGGAGCAATTACGGGCTGTACAGACGACTGTCGTATTTATAATACACGTCGTTTTAATGTCAACTCAAGATTTTCATTTATTTTTGCTCCCACTTTACGTTGAGACAAGCTCGAGGCCGGGGCTTGTACGACTTTCCGGAATCAATTTGTATCTACGTAACAACACTATCTTAAGGGGACGATAACCGACTTTTAATGAATTTATACTGTGAAGATCACGTCTAAATGAGTAGTGTTAATGATTTGAAAAAAATATATGTTAAATTAGAGCATTTTCTCAATAACTTGATATGTGAATATTTTAGATTATGTTTATATTACATATTGAAATTAATCTGTAAAGTTATGTCTAACACGGATAAAAACTGAGAATGGCGCAAAATCTACCAAGCTTATTTTTCTGAAACCTTCACCAATTTAAAGGTAATTTAATTATTGATCTTTTTTTATACGCGTTTTATTAAAATACCTTTTGTTTGGTGTATAATAAATTAATAATGCGTCAAATTGGGGACAGCGCTCCTTGATGCGCGAGTCCTATTACTGGCTGAACGTACGACGCGTTGCGTGAGCTCAGTACAGAACACGCAAGCTAACCACTCTAGGTCACTGGCATATATCTGCGTCTTAACAAGAGCACTAAGAAATTAACACGAACTGAATGTATGGATGCAAAGTTAGAACACACATTTGAATATTTATTGTGAAAACTTTTAAGTACCTTGGAAAAACTGAAATGATGAGAAGTGTTAACAGGAAACTCAGTCTCACACAGAGTTATTAATAGACAGGTAAGTAAGTTCCTAATACACTCAGCAAAGGGTAAAACACATTGAAACCGCAACGTTTTTACGCTTTCTCGTCAGGTGTTATAACGGTGGTGACGCGTGATGAATAGTACATACAAAAGCAGGCCAATTTCGGGCATAAGCTTTATATTCTCCGCATTTATAGTTCACTAGTTTTGAGCAATTTCCAGCGCTAAACGGGCCACGTACTGGCGGCCGCGCGCACAATGCATTCCGGTAATTATGCGAGAAAGGCTGCCAGCGCTGAAACACAGGCATGCCGAGTTCACCAGGAGTTACAGGTCATCAGTATAGGGCAAGCTAAAAATGCACTACAAAGCTTTGTGTAAAGGTACCATATACGAACCAAACACAACGAACGGCAAAGTGGAACATTAGTAGTTATTAGATGCTGATGTTCAGTTCTTAGTGTTTCGTTTATTTAATTGAGTTTTACACAACACTTGTTATAACTTTCAGACTATTGTTAATTTGAATACAATGAATACTAAATGTTTGAAATTACGAGGGTAGGTATAACAGAGAACTAAAAGCTTTGAATATTTTATGTTCAAAGACATTTCGAATGTTGTAGGAGTTATGTTTCAACCAATCGGCTTTGTCTACTAATTAACTCGTCGAAGCTTTACATCATTACAAATAATTCAAGTACTTACGTAGACAGCGCTGTGGAGTTGTGGACCCCAGTTCACAACTCCACAGCGCTGCCGCACCGCAGCCTAAAACCAAACACGCCGAAACGGACGCTTGAATGCAAGCATTTAGCTCTAGATAAATGGGAACACGGACGCGCCCTCGAGCTTCGCAAAAAATAATTATTCCACCCGCAATCCTCACACAAAGCCAAAACTCATTTTTAACTAACGTCGCACGTCAAAATATCAGAGACGCTTCGTAGAAATAATATTTGCGACGAACAGATTCTTGGTACCGCAAAATGATAATGTTACGTTTCAGCTCGGCCAAAGAAACGAATAACGTTATTAATTACCATAATATTGTCTTTGTAATAAATAAGGAAAATACAAAGTAAAAGTCTTTCTTATTTTCAAGAAATAGGTACTTCTTCGGTTCTAGCATTAGCGCTAAAGGCAGTAACCACAACATTGAAAGGTGCTGAAAATTATGATGTCCTGTACGGTAATTACCGAGGTAGCTGGTCGATAACGAGTCGCGTTCAACGTTAAACGTTCGGCAGGTGAATGGTGGGCATTGGACACAGAAATGGTAGCAGCATCCGGCCGCAACAATCGGCGTTCCCGTCCGTCAACCGCGCACTGTGTAAGCACTACACGCTAGGGCTGCCTTTATTACCGTACATGTCGATACATCCAATGAAAACTCCAACTACACACCAAAATAGAAATTGCTACGAGTTATTCCAGAAACTGTTTTATTTCGCCACCACATATAAGATGAATTACAAATACGTGATTTTTATTGCTATGTACAGAAGAAGCACATGTAATGGAAAATTTAATCTTAAATGCAACTTCTGCCAAATGGGCCGCGTTACCCGATTTAGAAAACGCTTTTAAAGGAGAATAATGTTTTAATATTGTGCGGTAAACACGATTGCGGCGCGCGGTTTGTGTACTTTGGAAATTAAGCAGGAAAATGTAAAGGTCACGCGATGTTGAAAAGTGAAACTTTTTTCGTTGAGCCATGCAACAAATATTAACGATAAAAATGCTATACAACATGGCAGATTCTAGAGCCCGAGGCTTTTAGTAAACCTAACATATTTAGGTTAACATCAAGACGTTTTTAGGAACACTTTTTTATTTTTACCATTTTACGCGCGTGCTAAATAAGAAATATTTAAACAAAGCCCAAAACATTTCTAAGCGTTTTGTAGAGCTTCTAACAAAGGGATTTATTTTCAGAATTGAATGCTATTAATTGGCAATATTGTTTGTTCGATTAATTTGATGAATATTTTTTTAGTTTTGACGCAAAATACTTGTGTTAACTGTATTTTGCGTAAAAACAAAAAAATATTTGTGACCCAGTTAGTAGACAACGAACACGTAAGATATAGTATATGTTTCATGCACAAATGTGTTCTGCCCAAGGACCGTACAACCCCGGTTAAGAGTTAAGCCTTTCGAAGGGGTAACCCATTCAATTGGTTACCTTTATCATGATGTAACCCATTGAATGGGTTTTATACTTGAAACCCAGCAGTGAAAGTGTTACATGATAACCCATTCAATGGGTTCTGGTTCTGGTACATTCAATGGTAAGTACTTGAAACTCAGTGACGTGAAAAATCATAATGATAAGTTATTTCGATATCCGCCCAGCACGCGTAGCATGAACAATTCTATCTCTATTCTACCCAGGGACCATTTTGGTTACCATTTTAGGAAAACCCTATCGAAAACCCTTTCAATGGAAAGAGTTTTCGATAGGGTTTTTCTAAGCAGTTAATCAAAAACCCATACGGTGTGGGTACGGCTTAATTTAAGCCATTCAAAATTACCCACACCGTATGGGTTTTTGATTAACCGATTAGAAAACTCTATCGTAAACCGTTTCAATGGGTAACCAAAATGGTCCCTGGGCCTTCTGCCACAATCTATTTTCGCGTTGACGTATTTCGCTACGTAGGAACGAAAATCAAAGTTTTTTTATAAAAGGACTAAAACTGTCGTTGGGCCTAGACACAATATCCAAAAAAACTTTATAGCTGTTGGAATAGAATTGTTTGGTAATAAAACAGAATGTGGCGTTACACTACAACGTGTGATATGTAACAAAAAGAGAATTTTATTTGCACTAGGTAAAATGTATGATGGCAGCACAGAATACGCAATCGAAGTTGTTGGTGACGCTATATACTCATCAAAGAGTTAAGACTTGACTAAGTAAATCACATTCTAAAAACAAAATGGCTGCTCCATAATGGACGGGATGTTCAGCTTAACAATTTGTTCCATTAATGTAATCGCAAACTTTATAGAGGTATTTACTACAAATTAACTCCCAGCTTTACAATGGGGATTTGCATGACAATAAAGGGTGGCAGTTTACTGATTGTAGTCCCTAAATATTAACAGTACAATTTACCACTTGAGGCCACTTCTGCTTTCGACATTTCAATTACATTTAGATGTAAACATTCTATAGACATATCAACTACCTTAAATTCAATATACATTCTATAATAACAAAACATAAACGCTTCTACAGACCGGCGCGACTCGCGACGCGACCGAATGGCACCGCTCGTCGCGCGTCACACGGGGCCTTTGTGTCGCGTCGCTTCTTATATGCCAGTGACCTTGAGTAGTTAGCTTGCGTGTTCTGTACTGAGCTCACGCAACGCGCCGTACGTTCAGCCAGTAATAGGACTCGCCCATCAAGGAGCGCTGTCCCCAGTTTGACGCATTATTAATTTATTAAACACAAAACAAAAGGTATTTTAATAAGACGCGTATACTAAATGATCAATAATTAAATTATCACATTGGTGAAGGTTTCAGAAAAATACGGTTGGTAGATTTTGCGCCATTCTCAGTTTTTTATCCGCGTTAGACATAACTTAAAAAAATAATTTCACTATGTAATATAAACATAATCTAAAATATTCACATATTATGTTATTGAGAAAATGTTTTAATTGAACATATATTTTTTTCAAAACATTAACATTACTCGTTTAGACGTGATCTTCAGTATATAATCATTAAAAGTCGGTTATCGTCGCCTTAAGAAAAACAAACAATGCCTGTGTATAGAAGATTAATGTCAATCTCAATGTATAGGCACATCGAGATTGACATTAATCTTCTATTTAACAATATGAACGAATGATATTAAAACTTTTACTCTGCGATGTCTAACAGTCAACCTGTATTTGGAAATTGCTCACATTTATCAAAGTAGGACTGAATAATGACTGTGTAATCTCCTTATACGTATAATGTAACTTGATTTATGTGACTAATATTAATACTTTTAAAATCGTACTTTGCTTTACAGAATTTAATTTAACATTTTCTTATTCCATTTGTTTCGGGGACTTATATAAATATTTTACGATACTATTAAATTTACATAGAATGATAACAATAATGCTGACGAGATCGTAAAATTCGTTTAGGCTAGATTTTAGTCGGTCCGTAGTTACTGACTACTGACCTACATTGTTTTATTGAAATCGGTCACGACGTTGGTTATCGCCTCGGCCTCTTCGAATATTTGTACAGGAACATGTAGGGCACTTCCCTTGTAGCTAATAGTCGCCATACGGGTACAAACATTATGTATTTATTGGACCCGCCATTTTGGTTGTTGCGACACGAAACTGTAAATTTTATGGTGTTGGGTAAAATTGTGTGCGTATGTATTATTGTTTCTTTTTGGCTCGGCTCGACACCTTCCTAATAACATACTTTTAAAGGATGTTTAATATTTAACCTTAGAAACTTTAAAGAACTCTTTAGACCAGGGCTGTCCAGACAACGACCCGCGGCTTGTTTTCATGCGGCCCGCGACGTATATTTTAAAGTGTAAACTAATCAGAATATAGTTTTGGACATAAATAGTTTGAATAATAGAATTCTTTGTCAAAACATATAATCAATATTTGGTATAATTCATTTATCTTTATTCTTGTAACATCCCATTCGCATGACATCGTTTAAAAGTGAAGCTATCTTTTACTATTATTGGGGGAATTCCCGGAAAATATTTTGTTTTTGTAGTGAGTATTTGTTGGTGTCCGTTCTAAGTTCGTATCGCCACTTTTCGTACCTATACCGCTTTGAATTTTACACATTATAATAAGTATTTAAGCAATTTTGAGAAAAATACTTAACTAACTCCATTATGTCTACGAAAAAGCGAAAATTAAGTGATGAACATCGTGTATTCAATGAGAAGTGGGAACTTGACTATTTTATTTGCAACAATAAAAATAAAATTCAGTGTATGATTTGTATGCAAGTTTTGTCTGTGAGTAAAGAATATAATGTTAAACGTCATTATACTAGTTTGCACGAAGAAAAATATAAAATACATGTCGGTGAAGCAAGAAAAATTGTCGTGACTGAAAATATTTGTTTCTGCGGCCCTCCAGCTTTTGTAGTAAATTTAATTAGCCCGCGAAGGTATGTAGTTTGGACAGCCCTGCTTTAGACCATCGAACTAAATAATAATAAAAAAAAAAAAAGAGCTATTCCATACTAAAGTTTATATCTACTGTACATAACTTTGCACCGACTGTTACGAATGAAAGGCCTTTCATGAGTTGAGAAGCTTCAGCAATTTAAATTGGCTTCGGGCCCTATAGATTTCTTTTTAATTTCATGTAAAGCGAGAGTATGATCTGCTCTAAATTTCTGATTCGTTCTGGGTATTCCTCGTTATTCTAGTTCGCTGGTAACTTACAGTAAGAACGTATTTCTTATACTTATCGGATCGGCGGCGTTCGGTTTTCGCTGAAAGGTTCCCCTTACCTGAAAACAAAGAACAATAATTGATTACTTGCTCTCATGAATAAGTCGGTAAATGTTCCGCTACAGTTTTCCTTCCACTGAATAGAGTATGTAAAGAGATAATAAAGCCTTGTAAATATTAAATATTGATCAGAGTGATTGAACACTCTTTGAAATCTAAACCTTTGATGAAGGTATGCAATATTTATTCAGGATAAGGAATTCAATCTAAATTTTAGAAAATCATAAAGTAAATTAATTAATTTATATTTAATATCTAAGAAATGAATATTAACAATCTAGCTATAGCACAAGAATCTTCATATATTAATTAAAATTACTAGGAGTTACGAAACATTAAAGATGGTGAAAATAGTGTAAGTAATATTATTATTTACACGGCAATGTTAATAAATGTTGGGGAAATTTAATACTACCGTTTATTAAATTCTTTACTCATGGAACAGAATCTTTTGACTATTTATAGATCTACGCATTTCTACAATTTCATGTTTCCCTTGGGTCTGTAATTCTTTGAACAAGCCGTTAACGTTCGCTATTGTATATAGACCTACTATTCGATTGCTTCAATAAAAAGTCATTGCGGAATCATGCCATTATCACTACGCCTGGTAAAGGAAGTTAATCGCAGAATACTTTTATTTCATAAATTACAGAACCTACTGTATTACAGAAAACATCTGTTAGCGTCCAGGAAATAATGTTGCCTACCACCCCACTGAGATAATCCCTGTAAAAGATTCGCTCCCAATCCGTCAAACAGCGAAATACAGGGTTTGGCTTTTCCTTCACCAGAAACCAGGAGTTTTAATGAATTGCCAATTAGTACGGTGACTCCGCAGCGATTTAGTTAATTTCAATTAAAAGTAATAACTTATTCAGATTTGATTTCTGTACCGAGAAAATATTACTACATCACGGCTTTTGGAGCATAACGTAATATATCTTATTAATACATGATACCTACAACAAATCACCAAACCAGCATTTACTAACAACATCAACACTACCTATATTTCTTTATATTGTAGGTATCTGGCTTTACGGAAGGTGAAGCCAGATACCTAACAATATAAATAAATTCAAAAAATGTGTAAACATGAAACCTAACGCCATCTATGTTGTAATTAGGGTAGACCAGCAGCGCCATCTTTACTATTTGCAGTAAGACTTTTCAAGTTTTCAGGCACCGCGCCATCTCGCGGAAGATACTTCAGTCAAGTAGCGCGCTACGCCGGGTAGTTTTCTCAAACGAATACAAGCATAGCCATCTAGTGGGTGGTTGTGGAATTATGAAACAAATAGGTCGGGAAATTTACTACAGATGGCGCTGCAGAGAGGACCGGAAAATTCTTTCAGTTTCAAAACATCATCAGCAGATGTCGCCACAAAAATCGTGTGAAAGACGTTATCATATTTATTTTCACTGCCTACGCGTTACATGAATGATTGATGTGTTGACAACCTAGATAACGAGCAAGTAAATACTTACGTGAAACGTTTATAAATAGCTATTAGAGGGAGCGGGAAATAAGCGAAACTTTTATTGCTTTCATGCTTAGAAAGTATAAAGAATGTTGCCGTATAAATAACATTTAATCTAACAGTAGAAGGAAACAGCTGAAGTTTTGTTGCTTTTATAGCATTATTAAATCCTGCAGTCACATAAAGAAATAATAAGAATGGGTGTGAAATAAATCGCATTGGAATGGTGCACTTTTCATGTTATCACAGGCTATAAATTACATGCGCCTAGGTTCGCCGCTCTAACATTATGCCGTATCGTTAAAATTATAGACTTTCACAGTATTGTCAGAGATTATTTAAAATCCCTGGCTTTTATAAGTTTGGATAAAATTTTTGGGTCGATGGTTCCCGAAAAAGAATTCCGTGGGTGTCGATAAGGGTAACCTTAATGTACCTTTCATTACGCTTGTTAGGTATCTGTCGACTGATAGATAACTTGTCATTTAACTACATTAAAAGCTCATTATTATCTTAGGTTTGAGAGAATTACGAACGTAAAGGACGGGCAGTAACATCCGGCTATATTCTAATAACACTCAATCTATCATCAACAATTACATTAGGTATATTAAACAGATATGTTATGAGCGCGCAATCGTGAAGACTCGAAAACGTCCTAATTGGGACGTATTTGTTAGTCTGTGATGCCAACATTCGGTGATTGGTGGTCAGAATAATGTTTATTTACATTCACACGCAATTGACAACACTAGCTTTTTCTTGTTGTTTTTATCAAGCCATCTCTTTTCTATCATTTTTACTTGTAGTGAAATGTAAAATGAATGAAAAGTGAGTATGTGTGCTGCCGCTGCTGCAAAACACTTTTTTCGGTTGTTTTGTGAGTGTATAACATAATATCTGTTTAATATAATATCATTGGTCATCAATCTTTTTGTAACCTCAGTAATTTTTTGCAAAATTTTCTCGTAACTATTCATATTTAACAGTGTGTTTTTCCCTATGTTCAACCGTGGATGTTTACAGGTTTCCACTTAGAGTGTAAGGGGGTTAAACAAAAGCACAAAGGCATTCCAATTAGCTAATCGTAAATCACAGCGCATAGACAAAATAGAAAAGAAAACTTAAAAACAAATGAGTGCAATCAGGCAGAACTTGTTCCGGGAACATTAGGTAGTCAATTTGGCAATTTACTTAACCCTCGTAAATCTATCTACAAGACACGAAGTTTTTGTGCAGTGAACTTACAAGTTACGAAAAGTGCAGCTAGAGTACATTATTTTGCGAAAAGATAATCTGTAAATAGAGTCAAGTTGCAATTGAACTAAGTAATGTACAGAATGTTTGGTGCATCGTGTGCCAAATTGAAATGGTCGACTGGGTCATCCTTTCAGACCCCTAAACACATCTCGTGCCCTGTGGATTTTTTTTCGTCGACTTATTGTTTTATTAAAAAAATACCCAAATTTTATATTCACATACAAATTTAAAAAAAAATATAAGTCGGACTCGGAATTTTAATTTAATTTAGATATGTACAGTATACTTTTAAATTCAAAATTAGTGACATTAGCCATCTAGTTTTTTTTTATTTACTCGCAAAGTTTCGGACTTCAATTAAAGCTGTCTGCGTGAAGGTGAAATTCGTAAAATTTGATAATAAAACAATAAAAAGTCGATGAAAAAAAATCCACAGGGCATGATAAGTGTTTAGTGGTCTGAAAGGATATGACCCGCCCAGTCGACCATTTCAATTTGGCAGACGATGCACCAAACACCCTGTATATTATCATTTTGCGTCATTTTTGTGTGAACATTTGTTAATACACATCTTGTTAATATTAATGATACTTGAGAAGCTTCTAAAGATAATTCTAGAACTAATTATGAACAAGACATTAAGCCACTTAATACTCATAATTCGTAACTTGACTACTACTGAAATTGGACCCTTTTGTTAAGTTGACGTGGGTGGGGGGGGACCATTCACGATCGTGGAATAAATAATTTTTAACCATCATGACCTACTACTATTCTTGCCTCAAAAAGAGTATTGACGGACACAAATGGAGCTGAATAGACCGGGTTTTTAGAAGAAGGAAATCATCCTCAGCACTTGAAAATAAATGTGTAAAGGCTTGAACAGACTGGCGCGATATCGCGGGCGCGACCCGCAGCCGCATCGTGCTATCTGTTGCACATGCGATATCGCGCCAATCTGCACGAGCCTTAATGCATGGCTAGATTGGTGATAGCAGTAATGCAAAATTTTACTTTTTCAAAAGAAAATGGTTCTCAAAAAAACTTTTCAGAAAAAGGAAAAATTGGTCCCGTATGAAAGGAGGATGTATGGAGGAGGCGTTCTATAGTTTCTGCCTACCCCCATGGGAAGAAGGCGTGAGTTTATGTATGTATGGTCATGTATGAAATTCAACCATGATATTATTACGAATTATGGAAGAAGGGCGGGGCAGAACACTACTGCAGAAAGACATGCTTGCCCAAATATATAGTTTGTGTGGTGCCAAATAAAAATCCGCCAGCTGAGAGTTAGCATTCACTAGTTTAGTGTTCGTACTGTAGCCGTCAAATAGGATTTGAGCGTCATTTCTAGTCTGCCACACCCACAAGCAAACCAAAATAAAGACCACATTCTGTTCAAAAATGTTGTCATATTCAAATGTGAATTGCACAAGTGCAGCATAACTCTAGCCGAGAAAAAAAGTTAAAAAACCCCTGACACAAACAAAACCCTTTGAAAAATAATAATGTTTTGGCCCTTTATGTTTAAGTAGCTGCGCCCCGCGGTTTCACCCGCGTAAGTCTCGATCCCGTAGGAATATCGGGATAAAAAGTAGCCTATATGTAAATCCAGGGTGTCAGCTACCTCACGGAGGCGATCCCTCACGTCCGACCCTGGTTCAGGCCATGGTTTGTAGCGAGAGTGAGGGAGAGGCAAGGTTCGCGCCCTCGCGCCCCTAGTCGCCGCAGGAGACGCCCCGGGCGTCGGGAGTCGCAAGCCGATTTCCGCCCACCGTAGGTTCGAGCTTGCGAACGGTGAGCGATGGGTAGCTCGCCGTCAGACTAGGACCAGGCCCGGGTCGACGGCGCGTTGTGTTCCACGCGCGCCTCAAAGTAATGTCAGCACCAACTGACGGGGTCCATTAGGGCCAATGCCTGCCAGGGTTGTGATTTTGTCCGAAAGGGATATCGTGGCCCTGGCACACAGGCAACGGAAGGAACACGGGTGGGTTTTAGTCAGTAAAAGTCTGACACGCCCTCCCACTCCGCCCAGAGCGGGCGAAGTTATTTGATAATTTCCTACCAAAAATAAAAAAAAAGCGTGTCAGCTACCTCCATACAAAATTTTATCAAAATTGGTCCAGCCGTTTGAGCGTGAAGAACAAACGCACACACACATTTGACTTTACGCACGCTTGACTTGGGGAGTAAGCTGGTGAATGCGTGACGAGAGCGTTACGGAAGCGAGCGAACGAAAGTTGAGAGGGAGATATATAATAGTGAAGATAGAAAGAGAGAGAGTTACGTTTCGTATGTTACTGCAGGGGCAAGAGAGAGAGGTGCGAGCACACATTTTCTTTCGCTCTTTCTCTCATAGCCAGTTGCGTTTCGTATATCTAAGACACAGTGCAGGCCTATTGTGGTAAGTATAATTAGTATTACTATTTGTAAGTTTTACTTCAGTCGTGTTGTCTAAAGCACACTCGTTTTTTTACTTTTTTAAGGTTTTTGTTTGTGTCACAGAGACACACGTTAAACTTATAACAAGTTGTTTCCGTTGGAAGTTTAAAATAGGCTAAAACGAAAAGAAAAGACGAGAACGAAAAGAGCTGATAATCTTCAAACGGCTGAAAAGATTTTCTTGAATCGTAGCTAAGAACACACAAATCAGTTCAGCCGTTTGGTACCTACGATTTCGCAGATAGACACACAGAGACACACGTTAAACTTATAACACGTTGTTTCCGTTGTAGGTTTAAAATAGGTTTATAACAAAATGACAGACAGCCAACGCGTATATTTTAATGTCAGCCTTGCAGAAAAATAGAATCCCAACGACAAGAGGCAACAGAGTTTGTATATTATTACATTATCCTCCGCGAACCGTAGCTCGTCCATTCTGTTCATAAAGCCGCTGGCGCAGGCTTTGATGCTGCTCTACTATTGTGCAGTTCTGAATAAAATGCAAGTTGCATCCCTCAGCAGCAGTGTACGTTACGAAACGCCAATTAGCGTTACTTTCTGTGTCAGAAACAGAGGAATGATAATCGGATTAACAGTGGAACGCGAAAGCTTGAGCCGGACAGGTGGACGGGCGCGCGCAGCTCGACCGCAGTGCGCCGGACAGCCGGCTGCGGTCGCATCTCGTGCCCAGATTTGCTAATTAATTCCAAACGCATACCAGCTTTAGGCGCCACTTAAATGCTACACACTGCTCTTCAGCATCGTCACGCGCGCTCGCGTACCAGCGCGCCTAGTGCCGCAATTTGCCTACATGACCTGAACATTACCGTTAATAGGAGAGGGATCCCTTGTATACGTGTATATTAATCTGGAGTAAATACACTCTTGAAACAATCTCACACACGTGGTTGGTAATATATTTACTGAAAATGTTTCCTGTACGTGACAGAAAAACAGTATCCTTAGCTACATTATATTATGCACGAAATCAAGGATATATTTTTGTATGTTAATAATTACGAGATTACATGATTTATTCCTTCTCATTCGGAAGAGATATACAGACACAACTATAAAATGTTTTCATGCCCGTTGCCGATTCAATGGAGCCGGGGGAATAAATTACCTGTACTCTATAAAACGCGACAGGGTTATGTATGAAGTGATAAAATATAGAAATGGAGGAATCCAAAGACACTTGTTTGTATACCTCCAGATAACTGGGATACCTCCCTGGGGGTAACAAATAATTCTATGAAAATAAGTTATGCCGACTATACTACATGACAAAATAATCTCGGGGAAGTCTGAGAGTGGCGGTACAAAGGGCATCAACATTCTGTATGCGAGCGAGAGGCTGAGGAGGCGTTCGGCCAGCTCTTATTAAATCTCGCATTATGTAGGCAATAGAGAGACCGCACATCTTCGGGCTCGATGACGATTGCCACACACACTCACAGACGCTCTCCTCGACTCACAAAGGGTCCAAATTACAGCCACTCGGTTAGTCCGCACCCGTGCCCTTTGTGTACCCGGCAGTATTGTCCTGATCAACTCTGTTGTCTCGGTTTGCCTCAACATTTAGGTATCTAAAGTGAAAATCCATGCTGTTTCATGATAATAATTATTATTTAACACATTGCTGTTCATGAACCCGTTCATCAACAATGAGCATTTATTTTTACAAAAAAGTATTGTTTTTGGAAATACCTTCTAGGTAAAGCCGATTTTACCTCAAACTGTAAATGGATAATTTTGCCAGGAAATTTATGTAATTTTGCATTTTAATAAGCGGTTAAATCCGTCCCTTTCCCTGTTATTTGAGAGGGCAACAATTAAGAAGGTACTTAAACAAAAATACAATATGAATTCTCAGTCAAAGCGTTAAAACATAATGCTATAAAGAACAGAGCTTTCGCGGCTCTTACCGAAGAAAATAACTGAGAATTTTTGTGATAGAAAAACTCAATTATAGTTTTCCCGACCACTGCAAAGAGGCAACGGTAAGCTGCAGTGCTTAGTGCTGTTTCCAATGCAGTCATTGAATATAATTAGTTTAAAAATATAAAGTGAATATTACATTTACAGTTCTTGCTTTTAAAATGAACTCATTTGAAACAGTCAAAACCACACTCTATTTTGTGTTGAACGGATACGTATAATTTTAATTAACAGCTTTGTTCATTTCGATAGTAATCATAAACCGCCGACTATTGTCTGATTAATTGTTTGGTTTGAGTAGGTCCATGTGAGAAAAGCCTTAAAACACAAATGTCCGAATTGTCTTTGGCCACAAGGGACAGCGTAGGCATCACCTAATGAGCGCAACTAACGCTAATTAGCGCCAATGACAGGCAGACATGTGTACAATACAATAGATCACGTAATTATTCATGAGCATGTCACGCAAAATCCTTGATATAGACAGAATGATAAGAGAGAATTCGTAAGTGAAGCGTGACGTACGTTTACATAATATTAATATCTCGCAATCAGTCTTCTCATCCCACATACCGCAGTGTCTCAAGACGAAAGGCTTTGACTAGTGCGTGTTGCTTAGTAATGACCTATGGCACTGAAACGTGGTCGCTCACAATGGGCCTTATGAGAAGGCTAAAAGTCACCCAAAGGGCAATGGAGAGGGCTATGCTTGGAGTTTCCCTACGTGATCGAATCAAAAATGAAGAGATCCGCAGGCGAACCAAGATAACCGACATAGCCCGAAGAATTGCTAAACTTAAGTGGCAGTGGGCGGGGAACATTGCTCGCAGAACTGATGGCCGATGGAGCCGAAAGGTTCTAGAATGGCGAACAGGTACCGGAAGATGTAGCGTTGTAAGGCCTCCTACAAGGTGGACCGATGACCTTGTGAAGGCCGAAGGCCGCTGGATACGGGAAGCACAGAACCGGTCGAAGAGGTGGTGCTTTGGGGATGCCTATGTCCAGCAGTGGACGTCTTTCGGCTGAAATGCTGAATCAGTAATGTAATTTAGTATTCGATCAAAGCCTCGTTGGTCTAGTGGTCGCAAGCGCAACTGCTGAACATGAGGTCTTGGGATCGATTCCCGGGTCGGGCAAAGTGATATTGGGTTTTTCTATCTGGAATTTCTCAGTAGCAGCCCGGAGTCTGGATTTGTGCCCGATTGATGGCAATAGGCTCACCCCCTATTACATGGGACTTAAAAAAAACTGGCGGAATGTGGGTGTACTACAGGTACACCTCTGCCTAACCCTTCGGGGAAACAAAGCGTGATGTTATGTTATGTTATAATTTTATTAAGACTTATTATGAATATTTTTATAAATTGTCAAGAAAATCGTTATGAAATAATTGTAATAGCACGAAGGAAAAACGGATCGTACCTTCCGTATGATCCGTTTTTCCTTCGTGCTTGATGTTTAATTTGTTGGCAATATTAAAGTCCTATTTTTCAATATGACCCGCGTTCAACCAGTCTGCCTTTATAAGACAAAATCAAAGTCTGACCTGTTTTGAAAAAGAACAAATAACAAATGAGATTGTATGTACAAACCACTGGCGTGCTGAACAGCAAATTAAAAAACTTCGTTTGTGGGTATATATACCTTTGCGGATTAATTCATCTCTACTGTTCTTCGAGTCGTATAATTCTACAAATATAAACTCATTTTGTTTGTGGATAGGAATACTACTGATTTAAAGTCAGAAATTAAGTGTCGTTGTAGAATACTTTCAGATTCCAGGTATTTTCTTTCAAATAAACGTTTCTTATTTCTTTCTTTGTAGATGCACAATATTTGTGTATTCATTATATACATTTAAATGCTCTACAAATAGCTACACCCTACAAATATTAAGAAACTGTTTTTTGAAATTTTCCATGCAAAGATAGGTATTTTATCACACAAGTCTACAAAAAAAACCGGAAAGTGCGTGTCGGACCACGCACAGCGAAGAGTTCCGTAGTTAGGATGAATTTATCCCAAAAACAAACTTAACTTTGTAGTTGAAAAATATGTTCTCCCCGTACATCGATATAGGATAGGTAATTATGTGAAAAAAATCATGGCAGTAGTACATAAATGAAATTAAAAGGAAAACTATCACAGCTAAGTTGGTCGACTATTACTCGTTAACTTGTAACGCCTACTTAGGTGTGAAAGTTTTCCTTTTAATTTCATTGTATGTAAGTACTACTGCCATGAATTTTTTCACAAAATTACCTATCCAAAAACAACCATTTAGCTGGCACTTTGGCATATCACTTTAAAGCTTAAGGCGACGATAACCGACTTTTAATGATTTTATACTGCAGATCACGTCTAAACGAGTAGTGTTAATGTTTTGAAAAAAATATATGTTAAATTAAAGCATTTTCTCAATAATATGTATGTGAATATTTTAGATTATGTTTATATTACATTGTGAAATTAATTTGTAAAGTTATGTCTAACGCGGATAAAAAACTGAGAATGGCGCAAAATCTACTAAGCGTATTTTTCTGAAACTTTCACCAATTTAAAGATAATTTAATTATTGATCTTTTAGTATACGCGTTTTATTAAAATACCTTTTGGTTTGTGTATAATAAATTAATAATGCGTCAAATTGGGGACAGCGCTCCTTGATAGGCGAGTCCTATTACTGGCTGAACGTACGACGCGTTGCGTAAGCTCAGTACAGAACACGCAAGCTAACCACTCAAGGTCACCACCACCAATAACGCATACGGACCCCTAAATTGAAAAATGGTCTTCACAAACCCTAAAGTTTATGAACGACCTATCCAACAATACCCCACATCATGGGATAGAAGAGAAAAAAAAATATCATCCCCAGTTTACGTGTAAGGGAGGTGCCCTAAAAAAATGTTTTAAGATTTTATTTTATCACTTTGTCAGCGTGATTAATATGCATACCCATGCCAAATTACAGCATTCTAGGACTCAGAGTCTCTGAGCTAAGCCGGACAGACAGACGGACAGGGCGAAACTATAAGGGTTCCTATTTAACTCCGGAACCCTAAAAACGTGAGTCATGCTTTTGACGATTTGCCTAAACAAAAAGTAGACAGGTTTTATTTCAGAAACCACCCACGAAGGTCCCTTTATAGACAAAGGCTATACAAATCTGAGCTCTATTTACTGGTCATCAACAAGACAACATTATAATTAGATGACCTTGAGACCTTTGACGTCATATCACTTGATCTTATCAGGTTGCTTTGACTAACAGGAGGGTAATTTAAATCTAGTTAGAAGTCAGATTGATGCTTGAACTGTATTTATTAATATTGTATTCATTTTCTGCAATTAAATTGATGTGGTAGGTATATTCAAATTGTGAAGCCTCAATTTATACATAACGTCTAACAATAGAATAAAGTAACCGAGTAAAATATTTTAAACAAACTTTTACCAAGGGACAAACTCTGAAGTAGCCGTAAAAGGCATTCCTACATACTTTTTTGGTTATTATAAAAGCACACAGCTGATATTTTTTTTATCTTACAGAGAACATCCTATTGTACACCCCCTGAATAGAATAGAATAGAATATTCATTTATTTTCTCAGAATGTAGGTATTTACAATAAGGTGGTTACAATAATATTAAAGAATCCTTGGTCATGCTACCATTATGGCATGCTAACATTGATGCAGTTCATCATCAAACATACAAACATTGATACACAACTAAAATTTATCAATAAGAAAATCCGTTACGGAGTAGTAACATTTAGGTACGAGTACTTAAAAGTAGTACGATTACCTTCTTTTTGAAAATTGTTACTGGTTCCTCTTTTATGGAATTAGGAATTTGAAAGTTTACCAATGAATTTAAGAAACAGCGTCCACATCATATGGGTCACGGGGTCAGAAAAACATCTTCTGTTACCTACAGTTTGATCGAGTTAGTATTGCACTTTGTAGCACAGTTTTATTTTTTTTCACTTTTGGTCCCATATTTAAAGTTGTTCATTTTCATGAGTACCAGACTCCCTTAAAGTATGTCCCTCGTTTTAACTGACACCCTGTATAAAGTCCTTTGTTGGTATATGGATAGTCGGCAACCAGTTCAAAAACATCTGACAACGGTTCTAGCCCAAGGGTATCGGTATATTCTAGTAATTGGCGAGCGGAAGTCAAATCACAGACGCTCCCGAGTGAATATTGATACAGTCGTATTTATTATACTGGAAACTGACACAAATATGGTTGGGAAAAGACTTGGGCAGTTGATATACTCCAATATAATATATTATCAGAGAGAAAACTCAAAACGGTTTTATTACAAAACAAGGTGTAGGTACTCGTATCTTTCGACTTTTAGACCGAGGTTTAAACCACCGAGCCATTTTTGAATTTTGAACTTTATTCAGACCACGTCAAAGTTCTAATTACAAAAACTGTCGTTACACTTGAGTCTAAGTTGTCAATTTTGTTTTAAAAACTTTACTGTGCTTAGAGTTGAAAATACAATACCTGGCTCGAAGGTTTGGGCTTGGAACTAAAGTTAGAATTTGTTCTGAACCTTGCCGACTTTAGCTAATTAAACATCTTCTCTATGATGGTAGATATTATAGATGATTTTCAATCGACAAAGCTAACCTAATATTATAATCTGAACAGTTCACTTCTTCCCAGCTTAAACACTTGAGTGGTAAATAGCTTAGGGGTTGTAACTTTTGACGTTCAAAAAGTGCGGAACCTAATTAGGCACCTATTCATTTTATAAGTTTTGAATACGCATAATCATAATACGCTTTTCATTATAGGTATACTATGTAATTGGTAAGTACCGCAAAAACTTTTTTAGTTTTATTTTCCTGAATTAAATACATGTGAACATTAAGAAAACCGCAGCCTAGACTAGTGGCAGTATTCGTGGCTTAATGAAAGCCTCTGTAGGGTTTCGAAAAAGTTTAAAAGCCGTGTTGAGGTGGTGCAGGTCGAGTGCACGTCATAGCCTCTTGACCCCGGCGGCCACGACGCGAGACGCGCGCGCGCCGCGTTCCCTGTCCGAGTCTTTCAATTATTCTGTGTTTTGTTCCTGTGTAATTCCATTACTACGGATGCGAAAGTAAGATCAAATGTTTTGATGATCGTGTTATTTTTGGGTGAAATAAGTAGAAATGTATGTTTGGGACTTTCATATTGTTACGATGTTGATTCTATTATACTGTATCGTAAGGCGTTTTTAATCGTGGAAAACTGAGCGTGTTTTTAATTCCGCAGCGTGAGCATCGTACATTATTATTATGGCATTGCTTATAGAATGAGGCGACAACGCCGCATAAGGTTTATTAAACTTGCTACGAAACAATAGCCGCTAAAAGCTTAAAGCAATAATACTTTATAATAAAAGATCTTAATTTTCAAAGTAACCGCTCGACGGCCGCCGACAAACAACAATAAACTCATCCGCCCCATTGATAACGTCAGCCTGAATAATTACAGCTTTTACAAAGGAATAATACACTGTTATTAAGAAACTAATAATGCAGAAAAGAATAAAATCCCTACTTAGATATTGCCAAGTTTCAATTAAAGAGAATAAAGTAGTTCAGCGCCAACTCGTCCCTTCCGGAACGAATGTTTTAAAAATTGGAAAAATCTATTGAGTGAAGTTGAAATTGACATTTTAAAGCAAGGTCCCGAAGGCGTTCAAAAATCCCAATCTTAATTCTGAAAGTTTTGCCGTCATACTGCCTGAAAAGATGGCCGGGGAAAAATGGGCCACAAAGAGACCCACTGGCAGGAGTGGCCTGATAGATTAGGGAACTAATTGTGGAAAATTTACTACTTTATGGACGTTCGAAAGAGGAAGCCGATCTTAACATTAATTAGGAAAAACAAAAATTTTATCAGCCTAGGGTATGACTCCACAAATATCCAGGTAGCACTTTTAAAACCTTGCACACGGTTAAGAAAGAACTACTGCGTTACCAAATTTGGATTTAAAATGTTAAAATCCTTTCGCTTTGATAGATCGTTCCACCTCTGTATAAAAATAATGTTTTACCCTGTGATGTGACATTCAACCACCAGTACCTACATACCTACTGCCGTCACGTTAAACTCCACCGGTCTAGTATAAGCTTATTGTGGTGAACCGTAATCCATCAATGGTAGTCAGAGTGTGACCATCATCCGTACTCCGTTAGCGAGAACCGCAGACAGCCTCATACATAATCGGCATTCAATCATTTGGCTCTCGATCAACGCCGCGCCATTTTGTCAATTTAATACAAAAGGTAATAAAACCACAAATACATTACTTTTTATTGCGATCACGTTTATCCTTTATATTACTATAAGCTTTTGCCCGCGGCTTCGCTCGCGTTAATTTAGAATTTGACAATTAATTCGGGTTATACTCTGCTGTTTGGCGTGTGGCGGCAAAAAACTCTTAAGACACTGCGACATTACTAAAGTTTCAATAAATTCAATTATGAGTCGAAGACATGTGGCGCCATCTATTATCATAAGAACGTTATTGTTGTTTTCCTCTGGAACAGTACTTTTTTTCGGGATGACAGGTACCCTATGTCTGTTTCTGTATGCCTGACAACATTTAAGCATGATTTCAGGATGATCGGTTCAGTGGTTTAGGCGTGAAAAGGTAACAAACAAACTTACTTTCGCATTTTTAATATCAGTTAGGATTTAATTTAGCAGTTGTAGTATTTAGTATTTGTTCCGTGTCTGGCTGTTTGTGTATGTGAATTTAAATGTTTGTAAACGCACCCACAACACAGGAGAAATTCCTAGTGTGGGGCAACGTTTTTTTTAAAAAAGAAAAAGAAAGAATTTTAGGTACTGATCTGCCCGCCTTTTTCCAACTATGTTGGAGTCGGCTTCCAGTCTAACCGGATCCAGCTGGATACCAGTATTTTACATGGAGCTTCGCGTATCTGACCTCTACAACCCAGTTACTGGGTAATACAAAAAACACTTCCTCTCTCCTTAAACATCATCATTACATAACACAGTTCCCTCCTCTTGTTTCATGTGTATTATTGTATATATGTATATATTTGTTAGATAAGTGTATGCTTTGTGTATGTATTTATTTATTGTCTATGTTAATGGTACACCACTGACTACCTGCAGTATTGTCTCTCCTGCTCCCTTTAATACATCCAAAGGTTGTCTGTAAATATCGCTTTTAGCGATAAGACCGCCCATTGTGTCACCCTATGTAAAATTTAAACATTTATATCTGTAACTTTTATGGTGTACATAATAAAGAGTATTCTATTCTATTCTATTCTAATACTCCTTGGTAAAATAAGTTGTCAGAATTACGGGGTTCTGACGACCCGCAATGACTGTCAAAGATCCACGAATGACAGCCGGGACCAACGACGGCTTAACGTGCTTGCCGAGGCACGGAGGGGTCATGGTATGTAATAATATTTAATGTTACTGAATAATATCACGAATAATGTTACGGTAACCACAATCTCACATTAGATACATTTGAAAACTTTGGACGCTGTATATTAAACATTTTGAGAATAAACTGCAATTTAAGTTAGACTATATGTACATGAAGTTTTTGAATGAAACTTCTGTCCATTCCGCAGTCCAGTGTTAGTTTATCTCTGTGCTGTATCCCCGACATATGAAGCTGTCACAACCAACAGCACAGATATTAATTATCTTCAGAAGTTAATAATTAACTTTAAAGTTCCTCGAGCGCTGAGTTTGGCACTTCATTCGACGTTGTATGAGTATGTAGTAAATTTACTGTTGCAATTATGTATCTAAAATGTCGATAGTGGCCGACAAAATTATTATTAAACCGTAATATTCCAGTTATTTAATAACGAGAACACGATAATTAATAGCCCTATAAACTGTTTCTATTGAAACTTACTAAAGGTAGGTACAACGAAAACAGAAACCAAAAAACCCGACTGCAAAAACACGTAACTGAAAAGATCAAAACAAGCATTAATATCTATTTAAATTTGGTTTTGTAAGGTACCAGGCCGCAAACCAATAACCTAAAATATGGTGTAACTTTTGTTTGTCGGGCCTGTGATATCTTACAAAAAACAAACTTCAATAGATACAATATATATGCAATAAAGAAATACACATACATAGGTACTCCGAAAAACATTACCCTCCTTCTGGGGCAGTCGGGAAACACACAAATATTACGCAGAATTTCAACTATTGCACATTTGTAGATAATTGACAATCGCAATAGTTATTAGTTCTCAACCACTGATTTACGAAATGATAACTACTCGTTCCAACGTTAAACAGAGTACCTATGGGGAAATTCATAACGTCAGTAAACACACGTTCACTTTGTACTAATAACATCGTTTATGTGACGTCACAAATGGAGTTCGAACTAAATCTAGACCAATTAAAGCTACAAGTGTTTCCAACATTCAAAGTCGTAAGTAGTCAATGTTCTGCGCAGAAGTGGGCGTAGCGTAGCACTGTAAGCATTGTTCTCACCGAAACCAAATGGATTTATCGGGTAAGACGGATTTCAGCAGAATTTGTAAATCCCTACAGTATCGCAACGCGTAAATTATAGATATACCCATAATCCAATCCTTAGAAAAGTAACAGATAAAAAGCACGAAAGAAAACAGCAATACAGCTTTTTGTGTCACTGCGGGGCAAAGGTAAACTAGAAAAGAACATGAATAAAATAACGTTGGGAGGTTGAAAAACGTGAACAAATGTCGTTGGCTGAATAAAACGTTCTACGTCAAATTGTAAGCCGCGATATGAGGCGAAACAGTTGTTTTTGTCACCTAGACGGCGACAACAATGGCAGTAGATGCAGGAGAATTAGTCACGCTGCTGGTAACAGCTGCTCAAGTGCCGCAGGGCTGCACACAGTTTAGTCATAGCGAGAACGAAACCACTATTTATTTAAACTTCATGCGTTAACTTGCATTTTAAAATAAAATTTATTTTATTACGGGATTAACACGAGCTATAAAAGTGAAATTATTTTCTGAATGTGATTTTGTTTCCAACGTGTTGGCTTTTTCAATTTATATCGCTACTGAAAACGTATTTTCAGAATATATAATTATGAACTCGTCGTCATATTACTCCACAAAGTTTACTATTCATATTCATCATCATCATTTCAGCCGAAAAGACGTCCACTGCTGGACATAGGCCTCGCCTAAAGGGGGGGTTTGCCTTAATCGCCACGCTTGGCAGGCGGGTTGGCGATCGCAGTATGATGTTAAAATGCATAGAGAACGCTGCTGCCCACTCTCTAGTAAGTCCCTTGGTCGACTTTTACGACACCCACGGGAAGAAATGGGATGGTGCTATTCTTTACGTCCGGCACCAAACGGAACTATTCATATACTATTCATATTACATTTTCCTAATAGTTTCGCTTCTAAATAGAACAGTATTAGTTAGGTTACCCAACAAGCGTAATGCTCATACAAATATTAAACATAAGCAGAGCCGGTTAACATAAGCGGAGGCGAGCGTTCTGTGAAGTGTGCGACTGTGCGCACCAGACGAACGCATTAGGAAGATTAAAACTTGTAAAAGCAAAGAAGCGAAGCAACTGTCTCTGCACTGTCATCAACTACACACGCTTCGTAAATAGGAACATGCTCAACATACATACTAAACACAATTATTCTCGTAGGTATATCGAATAAGGCAATCAATTTAACGATAACTAAACAAAGGGTTAAATGTATTGGTTTAGCTGCAATCGTTATTAAGTGAAATGTTTGTTCAGCAATTGATGACAGTCAAATTATTGTTTTCATATTGATGAATTTACACAACTTTGTTCCGGATTTATTTCCCAAATAACAGTTTAAGTCAAGTTATTTCTCCAACTGAGGCAAAGCATGATAAAGCTAGGTATTTTTAGTTAACGTTACAATGCTTCAACCATACGACAACTAAATGAAGATTTAAATTGCAAAATAACTTCATTCGTCACTAAATACTCCTTCCTGCATGTATAAAAATAAAGACAGAAAAGCAATCTTTCCTCTATGTTCATTTTTTTCTACCATGTAAATGTTCAAACAAAAGCGGGTAGGGAAGAACTTCATAATGACCGTTGTATAACGCTTTGTTAGGACACATGGCAACAGTCACGTACCCAACTATAAGTAGCACAAAAACAGAGAAAAACACTATTTTAAATGTTGATACTTTTGTCTCGTTTATTATCACAAATGTGACAGAGGCATCGCTGTGGGCAAGATTTATGCTCGTCGGTACCAATTTCCTCTCACATTTTGAGGATACAAAAGACAATAAAGAAACACCTTCGCAGAAACCATGTACATTAGAGGGTACCATTGTTTATTTTTTTCTAAAATGGTATTACGTACAACATGTACTCTATTTAAAATTGATTTATAATACAGTTTACAGCTATAGAAGTTCTGTCGATTTTCAGTTGGTTTTGTATACAGCAGTTGATAATGTTATGTGGTAATGAGTATAGTGTATAAGGTGGCGCTATCAGTTGTCAACATTCATTCGAATTCATAGAGACATGTCACACATTCGTGTTTAATGTTGAATGGAATTTGTGCGGGCTATTGATAGAAGCCGCCATATTTCCCAGTTTGTCGAACTCCTGCATATTTATAGCTCTCATCAATATGCGTCGGCATTAGTTTTTCGCGTCATTTCTTAGGGTATGACGTAACGAATTTAACCAGATACATTTTCTTATGTTCCTGCTTAGAAGCCGTGATATATCCTGTAATATCCGCATCTATCGCACAGCATCCGCACGTAAGGTAAAATGAAGCCAAGACTCTCATTTTGCGACATCGTGTGCGATGAGGATCTATACTTGAGGCAAACTTCATGGAAATATATACATCATGTTCTGATGAAACTTATTCCAAGAAAGCACCATTTTTTCCGGATGCTACCGAAAAGATAGTCCGTGATTTGAATATAGATTTTCTGCTACACCGTACAAAATATAACATGCAATGATATTAAATTAATCAGATATGTTATAGACTCAAAAAACAACCGAAAAAAGTGTTCCGCGTAGCAGCGGCAGCACACATACCCACTTTTCATTCATTTTACATTTCACTCCAAGTAAAAATTATAGAAAAGATCTGGCTTGATAAAAACAACAAGAAAAAAAGAGGCAGCTAGTGTTGTCAATTGCGCGTGAATGTAAACAAACATTATTCTGGCCATCAATCACCGAATGTTGGCATCACAGACACTAACAAATACGTCCCAATTAGGACGTTTTCGAGTCTTCACGATTGCGCGCTCACAACATATCTGTTTAATATAATATCATTGATAACATGGCAAAAATAAGGTAGTTAGTTTTTTCTTGTTGTTTTTATCAAGCCATCTCTTTTCTATCATTTTTACTTTTTGCCATGTACCAGTGGCGAAGGGTGATTTTATAAGAGAGTTAAACCGGAGCAAAAAAAAAATTTTCCATACAAACTGAACTTGTCATGACGTCGATTTTGTATAGAAATTGAATTCACTGAGTTATTTTACAGCAAAGTGTTTTTTTGTTGGGATATACCTAAAGTCAAAAAATTTAATGTAGGCGTTTTGTAATGTTTTATTAGTATGGTGTATTAAATACCTACAATGTGATTTATAATATTATTTGGCATTATTAAACACTACTGACTGTGTGCCATTTTTGAATAACGATAGAGTGGTTGTGTTCCGAATTTCCGAAGGGAAGCCGGTAGGAATCGTGTTATACGGTGCTTTCGCCACTGATAACTACCATATTGTATTTAATTTATCCAACTCAGATGATACATTAAAGTAATGAGAACCAAGACAGTTTAATATAGATCAATGAAGATAAAGCACACATATTTGTCTAGAAATAGTATCGAGGCGAATAATGAAAAGACGGGTAGTTTATTTTTCTTTCTCGAGACTAAGTTGTTTCTCATGTCGGACCTTTTAGGTCTAAGATAAAAAATATTTCTCACATACATGACTGTGCAAGACTCGTATTGAATTCGAAAATCTTCCATTATGATCTCTAGACGTGACTACATACTTCTGTAATAGGACAAAATTATAACAGTTGGCTTGAACACAACACACGCTGACGCACGGCGGTTGACGGCACGGTTGGCGCAGCGGTTAAGCGATTGACTGCTGCGCTGCGTGTCGCGGGTTCGATTCCCGCACGGAACAAATATTTGTATGACCTACAAGTAGTTGTTCCGGGTCTGGCTGTTTGTGTATGTGAGTTTTAAATGTTTGTAAACGCACCCACGATACAGGAGAAATTCCTAGTGTGGGGCAACGTTTAAAAAAAAAATAGAAATAGAAAATAGAATAGAAATAGAACATAACAACTCATCTGTTTTTCCCAACAGAGTAGGCAGAGGTGTGTGGTGCAGTCGTAATTCGTCGCATATAGGGTGCTCGCCCACGAGCGATTATTTCGGCGATTTTTGTCAGAAAGAAATACATTCTTTCTCACATCGCCGAGAAAATCGCCGAAAAAATCGCTCGTGGGCGAGCACCCATAATACAACATTATTTTTAGTATATATATGCGAAACCTGAATATAGTTTGTTCAGAATATGGAACTGAACCGATTTCAATAATTTTTACACCATGTTATATTTTGTCCCAAAAATATTTAAGTGTGATGGAAAATGTTATCACCATTTAATTACTTACAATACAATCGCCGTACGGTTAGGTACCTACTGCCAAATTATTATCAATGAGCGCAGGACGACCCTTGAGGCGCGGGGGCACCGATAGCATGTTTTTGTACGGACAACCCGGTAACATAACAACCTTATAACTTTGTGATTTTTTATGATACAGTTAGTTTCGAAATTTTGTATATAGATTCTTTACATAAAAATACTAGTCACGTGTTTCGGATTTCGCTTATACTAAAACAAATATTGTATATTACAGGACACGAGCCCATTGCCTTAAACCAGGTACAACAGGTGAAAGACTGCTACTGATAATTTCATTATAAAAAAACTCAACATCACTTGCCAGCACTAGTTTTTAATTTATCACATGATGTGAATTCATTACTGTTGGCTAGGAAACGACTTAGTACCTACAACTGGTATAAAATCTCCGGAGACCGATTTGCAAGCAGCAGTATCAAATAAGAGAGTGGGACAAGGATGGCATGATGTTAATCAGTCATGATGTTTCTCATACTTACAATTGTTCTACAGCACAAAATTGAGGCAGCCCCGATAAGTTATAAGGATACTTGTGATGGGGTTACCTCGCAACTTCCCATGGGATACTAAATACAATGTTGAGGCATATTTAAAAAAAACCCGGGCAAGTGCGAGCCGGAAGCGCGCACGAAGGGTTCCGTTTATCTATAAAAATGGCAAAAAAGCAACGTTTGTTGTATGGGAGCCCGCCTTAAATATTTGTTGTATTTTAATTTAATTTTTTTTTTTTAAAGTGAATATATAAATACATATTCTGTGAATATTTCAAGCGTCGACCTGATGCCGTTATCAATATAGAGCAAAAACGAGCAAAAAAATCAAGTTTGTTGTATGGGCTCCCATACAACAAACTTGATATTTTCCCTTAAATTCTAATTCTTTAATTCTAGAATCTAGGATGTTACAAAATTGTTGTAGCATGTTCAGGTACGTGTAGTGTTAGGGTGTGTGTATGTGTGTGCGAGGGTGTGGGTGTGAGTGGGTGGATGTGTGTGTTAATGATTGCATGATTAACTGATGTATGCTATGTGTGGGTACAGGTTCTTCATTAGCATATTCTGGTTAATATAAGTTCAAATTCATCGCACGTTTCTTTAAAATCAGTGACATAGTAGCCATGGGGATGGCAATGGGTCCCTCTCGCAACATGCACTACTGACACGAATGAGTGAGTGGGACAGGGATGGCATGATGTTCATCAGTGACTTACCTATGATAAGCCGGAGCAGGCTGGCGGCGAACAGGCCCAGGTCTGGAGAGTTAGCCATGGGTCTCTCTCGCACACGCACTACCGACACGAATCCGAGCCATCACATCGGACGCCGCCGTCGCACCACACCGAGCCAATTATCAGTCTATCTTCACATTTGTCCACTCAAGTATCCACATTTCACATCAAAAGTCTTTGGAAAATGTTTCATTGTTTGTCAATGTTCAATATACTTAATTTCCAATTAATTGGACTCCCTTCCGATAGAATTTTTAAATTCGGGATGCTGTCTCAATTTCCAGAAAGTTAAAATTAGGTTAAACAATCGCCTGAAGCCTACAATGCTGTATGTATGATACCCGTGCACTAGATATTACTGCCATAACATGAACTTTAATAATATATCCTAATAATATAAAGAGGTAAAGTTTGTTAGGTTGTAGGGGGTAATCTTCGGAACTACTGATCCGATTTTGAAAATTCTTTCACTAATGGGAAGGTACGGTATTGCCGAGTGTCATACGATATTTTATGTTAAGAAATTTTACGCGGACAAAGTCGCGGGCAGAAGCTAGTGATTACATAATATCAAGTCTGTAAGTACCTACGTCGTAGCATGTACCTAGTTAATTTTAAAGTAAACCCAGCTAAAAAACTCGAAAGTTATTTTTTGAATCTAACCATGTAATCTTATTTAATATCCAGACTTTAACTAATAGAAGATTAAATCAAATCAAATCATTAAATTCAGATAAATATCCATTGTAATATTGTTCATGTTATAATACAAAATAAAATAAAATCGCAAACGTATAGAATTAAAATAATAATTAAAAAAAAAAAAAAAAAAAATAAGATCAAAATCTAAAAAAAAACTAATTAAAAGCTATTATTTTCCAGGCAGGCCAGGCATTATTTTAAAGCCTTATTTATCCCAGATACAAGATTATACCCACTAATGTGTGAGTGTCACATTTATTTCTACTATCGCGGTAAGTATCTTTCATTTCTTCTGTGAGCAACGTGAAACAAATGGCGACACAAGTTTCGTTCACTTGTGTATTGTACCCATTTGTATTGTAGTCCGAAATTAAATGCAGTTTAACACCAGCAAGCGAGCTGACGTACAGTTAGTACATATATACCTACTCAAATGTAGTATATTTTATAATTGAACAAATATCTATGACACTAATACATTTTCTATGTCACACATAATTTAACTGTGGTTTATAAGCAACGTTAATAACAAAACCGTTTGGCAAATATTTTGTTGTTATGTACATAATAACGGTTTTAATTAACACAGACAATGAAGTTTTATATTATTTACTATAAAACAGAAACCACAATGTGTACAAATACATTTAGGTATTGAAGCCCATTTACTTTGAGAGTGGAAGAATATTTAACTCATTAAGTAAGTACCGAAATTATCGTTTTTAAGTACGGAAATAATTTATTTATTAAAACTTTATGCACAAGTAAAACATACAATGTACAATGGCGGACTTAATGCCTGAGGCATTTTCTACCAGTCAACCTTACAATTATCGTTTTTGTGGATTTTTTTGGTTATCATAGTGGACGTTTAATTATCTCTCGATACACACAACATCAAAGGCTTCAGTGCCACTTGTACTAGAAAACAGAACTGAATATTGCACAATAACTCATTCAAAATTGACGTAGGTAACTTTTTTAATTTACGGTTCAGAATAAATGCACGTTCCTCCGTGATTTATAGCGGAGCACTGTTTGTAATATTTTAATAAAAAAAGTAAGAGGACGTTATCGTCCTAACGTTATCTTTCTACCTAAGTGTAATTACTTTAGGATTACTCCGAAAATAATTACTTAGTATTTAGTTTACCTACTACTTTTAAATAATACCCTACTGTATTTAACTTTCATTGAATAGGTACTACGTACGTATCTTTTGTCTAAGATCTATTTTACTGATATCAGAATAAAAGGTATTGTTCTCTTAAAGTCACAATGCTTTTCATATCCGCTGGGACGAAAAAATAATGCGAATGTAAATTAAACAATGAAATATGCAACAACGAAATAACAAAGCAGGCCTTTACATCAGATTACCCAACAAGGCTTGGATCAACGATATTCAAACTAATCCTACAAAATTCCTGAAGCGAGTCCCGCCCCGCCTTGCGGCCCGCCCGCCCCTGGAGATACTATCATAAGTCTCACGAGCAGCGAAAGCTACCATTGTCAAAGTTATCAGCACATGTTAAAGCGAGATTTAGATAGTTTTATTCTCCGAACTTATGTTAAGTTATTGTAGAGCTTGACTTTGACTAAGTTGAACTCAGCCTTTGAATCTAGATCAATCAATATTTTACGATATTATGTTACGCTCTGTAGCCGTTTGAATTGTATCGCAGTTATTGTGCCATGTGTTCTCCGCTCATGAATATGCCGCCGGCGAACGAGGAACGGTCAAAACAATAACCATTGGAACAATAACGAATGTTTTACCAGGTGCCTGATATTAACACGTTCAGTGCCGGGAGCCCTTCTGGAGGGTTCACTCAAGTCGCATATGGGATGCCGGGAGCCCTCGCGGAGGGCTCATTTTAAATATCCGGTTTTCTTGGCGAATACAGCATTATAGGGCCCTGGTGACCTGTAATACAGGTTTTTATATAAACCTACCACAGGCTCCAGTCTCTCACAAAGTTAGGTCCTTGTTCGCGCACTACTGTCAAAGTCTAGAATTAAGTTTATAACTTGTGTTGAGAAAATAAACGTTTTTATATACCGGGTCAAATTAAATCGATATCTAAACATCATCAAACAAAAAATATTTTTTTGACGAGTTTTTTTTGGGGTTCTTCAACCGCAGTGAGTGTAGTCACTTGAAAGATCTGTTTTTTTAATGTATAATTCACAGACGTGATGGGTACCAATATCTAGACGTGATAAAACAAAAGTAAACAGATTTTCTCAACTCATACTTCAAAAAAGAGGTCTTTTGACCCAAAAAAAAATCATCATATCTTTTTTATTTTATTTTGTCGTGTATAGATATCGATACCCATCACGTCTGCGGAGTTTCGCTAGCTAATTTAATTTGACCCGGTATATTATAAACTGTGAAAATAAAATCAGTTTTATATTTTAGCACGATTTAATAGTTAACTCGATGGTTTTCAAATACAAGCATTTTTATTTTTATTTATATTCATTATTTTTTTTTTCATTTTAACTTGCTCTATGTATGGCAGCATGGCGCATGAGCTCTACGAAAAGTGGGTGGAGTCAAGTGTTAATGAAGTGACTGTAATGAATTGTGCCTACGGAATTAAGAAACGGAGGAAAGTTTTATCTCGGTGCCATGAAAAAAGATAATATTATTTCTTTATCTTTAAGTCTGTGCAAAAAAAGAAAATTACGTTGTCTCCGGTGGGTCCAGAGGAAATTAGAGGGCGCGACGCCGAGCTGGTCCAGTTATCAGTTGGTTAAAATGCAAATTGTTCTCTTTTGTTTGGCAGAGCTGATCGACAGCGCGCTCGCCGGCGCTAAACAAAAACATGGCAAAAATGCTAAACACTCATTTATAGGCGACGCAGACATATCCCCTTTCATCGCTTTAACTGAATTTTTAAAGAAACTATTTAGGGACACTGCTTTCACTCGAGTATAAACGAACACTCTACTGCAGATGTAATACAGTTTCAGTTTTATCTACAAAATCTACGAAAAACAAACCTAACTGAATAAACTTGTTACATTACTACATTGTTTAGTTCGTTTTGCTTCTATATTTTTCTTCTTTGTATATATTTATCTGCAATAGGAACCGTGAAAGCCCGTTGCATGGATATTTGGTATCTACCGACCGACCAAGTTCAGTGGAGTAAAAATAAAAGTAGCGAAAACACGGCAAAATAAGCCAATGTCAGGAGTTTTCAATTTTAGATAGGTATGCATGAGATAGCTTGGGATTATCTAAACTTTATGCGGCATGGAACATATTTTGATATTTGTAGGACGAAAACCTACAAATATCAAATTTCATTCATAATAATATGTTCCAAACAAAAACGGTTCAGTTCTCGGCATTTAGTTTCCGAGATATACGCAGTTTAGTAAAGTTGAATGAAAAATTTCATTTCGCGATTTTAATTGATTATTAATTAATTCTCAATTATCTACAAGTACCTATAATTTTTCTTTAATCAAGCTTTTTCAGAGTTACAACTTCAAATGTCTGTTAAAAATGTGCTAGTTTTTTAATATTTTTTAAATGCCGTAACGTGTTAACACCTTACGGCATTTCATACAAACATTCAAGCCCTTGTTTTTCGAAATGACTGAACCGATTTTAATGAAACTTCATACGCATCAGCAGGATACAAAGGTCTTATTTCGAAATGTCTTATTTATATACAGATAACTGGAAATCTCTGTTTATTTGGAAAATTTAAAAACGGTCTAATTTGGCTGTACCACTATTTTTCGAAAATGTTTTTTACTAACTTTTTAGACCTTTTAACTTGTATCTCTCTCTCTTTTTTTTATAATTTTTTTTCGAATACACACCTTTTGGCGCCTAAAATCCGCCAGTTTGATTTTCAATCATTTTAATATACTATGACACTCGCGCAATAAAGACGAATCTAACAACATCATTCATCAATATCGGTTCAGCCGTTTAGTAGTTAAGAGGGAACATAGGAACAGACATACATACATAGATACATGCATACAGGTCAAACACAACCCTCCTTTTTTGGCTTCGCCGCAGTCGGCTAAAAAAGCCAATAACACTTGGCCCGACCTTGGAATCGAACCCAGGACTCACGCGACATCAGGACAGCAACGGGGCAAAAATGCGCAGTATTTGATAAAAAATCGCACAATAGTAACCATACTCTTGAACGATCGGAAAGACACGCATGTAGGACGGGAGAATTTATCCGAGCACTTTTAGAGCCCTATTGAATGGGAACTCTTAAATCAGTTTCCATCCACGTCTGTACTTACCCTACAAAATAATATATTCGAAACGTTCGTGAACGGAATACAAACAGGCGCGGGTCGGCTGGAGTGCTGCTGCCACAGCACCAAAGGACCCGAACAAAGAACCGAGGGCACCTCATGCGAACCTTACATTACGAGGACCTACTTTTGATTTTACTTCAACCATTACACACAACCTCTATTAATTTCGACCTCTATTACATGAGTGAAAATCGGATTACAAAGTCCAAATGAAAATTAACGTAATTAACAATTTCCTGTAACAATGGCCGGTTCGAGCAGTATTCAATTGCTATAAAATAAATTCACGTTATTATTAGATAAAGCGCTTCCATAACCTTTTAACAGCGATCGCTACGGGAAAAGGGCGGTAATGTAAATAATCGAGATTAAACTTGATTACAAAGTCTCCCCTAAACGACATAAAAACTAGAAGCTTTTAGATTACTTGAACCGCAGCCACAACAAAGTTTCAGAATAATAATTCAGAGGAGGATTAGCAGTGTGGATAATGCTGTCGCAAAATAAATCACGGTTTCAAAAGTGTTTAAAAGGGGTGCGTCGTAGTGATTTGTGTGGTGAGCCGTGACGCGCCCCGGCGAGCAGGACTGTGGAGTATAGCTACAGTACACAATCGTGGGCAGGACGCCGCCACCCCCTGTGCCACGCCTGCACCGCCAAGATAAAAACACGCTGCCCTGGCAGAGTTCTAACGCCCCGCACCCGTCACTTAGACATGACACCGACCCACTTTAACACGTTAAACAATACAATATTAACATTAAATTGTTCGCACCTAAAAGAGAAAATTACAGCGGTAATGCTTACCCAATGAGGGGACGAAACCATTAAATATAAACAGGTCACAGGGGTACACTTCACCGCGTACGCCTACATATAGGATTTGGTTGAAAGGGACGCACGTATTTCCATAATCGTAATCAAATGATTTACAAATATTGACCTCTTTGCTTCGCTATACAAATACTGAAATAATATTTTCCGTGAGCTTTTTATTGTGATCTATTGAGTTCGGTCTAAGCCTGTGGTCTACACCAATCTGTTTTTTAGGTTAGGTAAAACGAACGGTCAATTTCAGAAAAATATCTACCTCTAGGAAAACTTGTTATTTACATGTTCGAGTATTTAACTGCTAGTTATGCCAGTTGTTGCAAACAAGGCAATAATTCGGAACACGGAAAGAAATATAAAGCTCTAGGCAAAGAATTTGAAATATTTACAAAAGAGTGAGAAATCTCAAAGAATCAGCGAGACTTGAGGAAGAAAGCTACGGCGTACATAGCTTTAAGCTCTATAGAGTCTGTTGGTATTCATACAGCGTTGTAACCAACCCAGCCACATATTTATCATGCTATGTCTGTAATAAAGTTTTCGTGGGGACCGCACACACTAGCTAGAAATATGGTACGTCGACTTTCTGCCTCTTTTTCACAAAAACAACAAAGCTTTACGCTTTGAATGTGGTCCACGCGGACGTGGCGATTTAACGCTGGACGAATTTTAAAACGTGACGTCGTACTTTTATACGTCGAAGAATATTACGGAACTTTAAATACTCTACCTACTTATAAAATTATACTGGCAAATGTTTTTTGCCTTTAAGTGTTGTTTTGGGCATGTTTACGTAATGTCCAGCTGTTTTCAATGGCCCGACCGTATGCTGCCGGTTAGCCAGGATGTTACAAGCAATAAATGCTAACTACCTAATAGTTTTTGGCGTGGGATGCTAAACTGATTTTTTTCAAAAGCTAACGATATTTTCCGGGAAATCTGTAGTCTGTTTAGGTAACTCGTGAGTCTATTAAGTGTCATGTAACAGTTAACATTCGGGACGGAGAATGTCGCAACATAACAATTACATTGAGTGCTTCACAGCCATCACGAAGACATTTACATTGATATTAGCACATTATACTTATAGGTCACATCAGCCTTATTATTCATGGAACTGACAAGCTATTTCGGGTCAATTCACACTGTGTTGCCATTGTTTTGGTCTCGACAGAATTTTAGTGTGGCGTGGATATTTAGTGGCATAGGAAACTGAAAACTAGTACCTTTTTAGAGTGAAGTAAAATAAAATAAATAATTGTCCGTGTGGTGCCGGACGTAAAGAATAGCACTAACCCATTTCTTCCCGTGGGTGTCGTAAAAGGCGACTAAGGGAAAAATTACTAGAGAATGCAGCAGCGTTCTCTATGCATTTTAACACCATACTGCGATCGCCAACCCGCCTGCCAAGCGTGGCGATTATGGCTAACCCCCCCTTTGGGGGAGGCCTATGTCCAGCAGTGGACGTCTTTCGTTTGAAATTATGATGATGATGAAAATAAAATACTACGCATTATTTTACATAATTTATTCACAGTAGTTAGTCTCTAATTGCACTCTCTCTAATTAGCCAATAAATAAAGAGATAATTTAATTACTCACAGACATCAATGAAATATTAGGGCCATTACAACGTTCAAGTGCCAAAGAATACTATCAGAAAGTCGCCGTTAAATTACTAAGCCCTTGTCTACACATTATTCCCACCCATATATAATATTTCGGCCACCATTAGATTGTATCTTTGTATAAAAATAAACGAAATACACTCGATAATAGCGAATTAATGTTAAGAATATCTTTTATGAAAAGAAAACCAGTGAAAAGCAATATAGTTGTAACAGTAACAGTGAGTCTACGTTTGACTTTTACTTAATAAAAACACAGCTATAGAGACACGGATAAAGGATAAAGTCACGTGAGTAATCCTCTCTGAGGTCGGTCCCAATACTTACATTTTATCTTCACTTAAAAGGGATAATATTTACAGTTAGTGATTCAAAATGGAGCTCGTTTCAGCTCCGTACGCACATAAAGGGCGCGTCCTCGGGAAATTAGTATTAATTAGATGTTACACTAAACTAACAGAATAACGGGTACTAATATAAAGTTTGGGGCTTGTTTATATCGGCAATTAGACGGATAAGTTTAAAGGTTGTCATCTCGAAAGACGTGCGCGGTGACCACGGGGGCGGGTCACAATCACGTGTCTTTGTATATTAAAGATGCCAATCAGGCTTGTGAGGCCCAGTGGCCGTTACTTGAGGCGCTAAATGCTAAGGCCGCGGTAAGGCCGGCCTCAAGGAGCAGATTAATTACTCCCCGGGCTGCCAAAGTCTATCTCGACTCCGCCTGATTTATTTTTTCTTTTGGCACATTCCGGCGAGTATTATATGATCTACTTCTGGGTTTCATTAGGCTACCCATCGTTTCTGTATTAATCAAACTTGTATGTATACGGTACGATAAATGTATGTTTCCATATTTTTATAGAGAGCTCTAAAATATACCTAAGTAACATGTGTTTAAGGTAGGTATACGTATATCAGATGCTTATCAAACCGCGTAAGTTATGAGGGAGGATACGGTCTGATATGGAGATCTTGTGCAACCAACTAGTAACCTGTCACTACGAGTGTACAAGTAAAGAAAGAAAGAAGAAAGAAAAAGAAAAAAAAACCGTTATTTGCGGTAAACATGACGCAAAAAGAACATAAACACAAAAATAAAAAAAGGTTGCGGGAAACATGCGTCACATCCACGCAAAACGGCTATCGCTCAGCATTATAGAGAACAAGAGAAGTAAGAGGGTTTAAGTAGAGTACGACATTTTCACTCTATTTATTTTTGGTCTCTTGATACAATAAACGTCTCTGTATATACAAATATTTCAGTAAATCCCATTATTCTCCTACAGACAAAACGGCTTGCCAACTTGAGTGTACAATGTGGCTTCAATGAATACCAGATTGCTTCCCCGACCCTTCTCCTTCATTTTAACGGTTTCCTATTGCCAGCCTCCGCTTTGTTTTAAGGAAGTGTCGTGCCCTCATTAGCAACCGTCAGACAAGTTTCTTCAATCTTGATATGCCCGAAATTGCGGTTTCTCGCGGAGCAACTGTCATTTAAACTCTATAACCCTTAGGCCGTGTTCAGATAACCCGCGTCGACCACGCATAGGCCCTGCACACGCGTTGGCCCGCCTTACACACCCGCTCGCCACCCGCAACTAGCCGAGGCGCGGGCTTATGCGGGGTGTGCGCAGCGCGTGTGCGGGGTGTGTGCGTAGTTGCCATGAGGCGGGCGCGAGGCGGGCGCATGGCGTATGCGGTTGGACTTCGATAAATGCAATTTAAGAACTAGGTATTGATGTGTCATATGACTCAAATTATATACATACAATTTCATAGCGAGTTAGACGCGGAGCTGACGCGCGTGGCGTGCGCTCAGCGGGCGCGTGTCGTCTGAACGAGGCGTTAAGGATCTTTGGATTATACGAATAAATTTTCTACATATAGCTAAATCGACGCCCCACATCAGTTCTGAATTAATAATGTCAGTTAAGGTTCATAGATTATGTTTACGATTCGTATTACGCATAATTCACCAATTGGTCACACAGTGCATGCGGCATCGGTAGGTAATTTACGCAACTAATTACCGAGTCGGGTAACGAGTGGATGCAAATGTATATTTACTTGGGCAATCATCTGCTAGTACTGACGGAAATGTTAATTATATTTAGTACAAGCACATAATTGCTATAGGTAACAACGATTGGTAGTCCGAAATAATACAACCTAATAAAGCACCTAGAGTTCAACGTAGAAAGGATATTAAACCCTAAAATAATGCAATTTTATACTCGTGGTATTTCAGAACGCGGTATTCTAGAATATCAAAGGGATGCAGCACGCATTTTACTCATAGCAGACGACAGCACAAGAGCAGTATTCGATAAATTTTAGAGAAAATATGCTCACAGAAAATATGCTTATTGAAGCTATGCTTTTACTCACACGATATTCCTAATATAATATGTTGGGTGAATCGAACAGCAAAATCTAAATATTACGCAAAGGGACTACCACATATAAATTCAGATCATGAATATTACACGCACGATAGCAATAATCCTGTAAGAGTTTTATAAGGATCGTAAAATTATCGTTTTACGTCCATTACGCAGCGTGAGGTTGGCCTTGTCTGATTGGTGCCATTCACAGAATACTGATCGCAGTTTAGCGCTACCTAATCGAGGAAGATACTTTTTAGATGAGTGGAGTGATGCGGAGGGGTATCTCCAATTGAAATCAACGAGCTACTCACGTTTATATTCATGATTGTACCCGCTAAGGGAGAATTATGTAACACGTCTTAACGGTTGCTCTGGAAACTTAACATCCAATAAAGTTTTATGCTACGCGTACCTACTACAAATTAATGCAAAGTTTTTACCAAAAACTTGGTGGAGATGTTTACATGAAACAGTATCCAAAAATTCGACTACATAAAGTAATTAAAGTTGAACAAATTTATATAATAATGAACACATAATAAATGTTAAGATACTTAAATATGTATTTCACGAGCGAGCATCGAGCTATCCGAATATTGGAGCAATTACCAAAGCTACCTAAGCAATAATTCAGAGGCAGGAAGCAATAATCTGCGAGCTAGGATGTGGGCACAACCTAATCATGTCCGACGCTATCCGAAATCGCTTTCATTTGTAACTAAAAACGTTGAATCAGACCGTTTCCGATTACCATCGAAATTACACTATTAGTCTATAGATCAAAAGGTTCTGTGCAGACGAAAAAAACACGGAAAACTAACTCAGAATACATTAACTTGAAGAAGAAGAAATGGAGGGAGTATACCTACGTAAGGGTTTGGAACGATAAACAGGAAGTAATACATACACGAATTATGTAAATGCATCCCTATTTATGTAAAAAGGTAGAACCTTTATTCAGAAGTCGACTGCAACAGGCTGATTCCCAATTCCTATCTTACAAGTCGTTATTGGTTAAACGAACACTTTCGTATCTTTGCCAATATCGAAGCGAACGCTTCTATAATTTAGCCTAGGAGACACTTTCAAGCTTTAGCACCGTTTCTTGATAAAATTGTCTTCAGACTTTTTAAAGGGCTGTTGGGCGATCCCTTTTTGGACATAGAAACTGAGGATAAGTTCAGTGATAGGCAAACCCTATTTTTGGGTCGAACATTTTCAGCTAGATTTATGCCAATCACGGAGGTCTCTGATTATCTCTTGTGTACTGAACTGAAATGAACGAGTAACATGTGCCCAAAGCTAACCAGGACAAAGACTAGAGCAAGTACAACATAACTTTCAAACATATGAAAGAATGTAATTAATAGATATTCAGTAAATTGATGTCTGCGAGGATCTCTGTGTTCGACAAAGGAATTCCAACGTACCAATTGAAATAACTGTTTTCGGGGGATAAGGAATTGACCGAGTCCGTGATTAAAGTAATAAAATATTAGGACTACGATTTACTCATGGGTCTGTTTGTGTAAATACTCAAATAGAAAAAAGTATTTATTCAACTCAAAGGAACTGGTAAACAGTTTTCGGAATTGCGGATTTCTTTTAGTTAAATTCCAGCTTCGAAAATCATCGATTGGTTTCTGAACGAGGCGCGAACGGATGAATATTCCAAATAGGTCGGCCGCTAGGGCTAAATTAAAATCAACTTCAGCTAATTGATATAACAACGATTGTTCGGCTATTTAGTTTAAGTTTGAGTTTTTGGAATTTAATAAGTACTTACGATTGAATTGGAGAACAGAAGAAAAATACCGATTTATTCAAATGTAAGACACAATTTCGAAAATTCAACTGTTTGCTATCTGATACTTTATATGTTTTTAAGGTTATAGGATAAAACAATCGTCGTCGATCCAGCAGTACCTAACTATATTCAATAAAAACAAATTCAATTACTGCAAAGAACAATTAATTTTCATTGAGTTTGTTTCCTGTTAAGGCTTCTACATAGACACTGGCGCGAATTGTCGCTCGACGCGACACCGGTAGAACAATTTCTATGAAAAATTCAAGGAAATTGTTTTACCAGTCCCTATACCCATGGGTCAAGAGCAAGAGTAGAAAGTAACATTGCATGACAAATTGTATGTTAATAGATCAATCACAATAACGTTAGCAAGATCTTGCTCATAATTATCTCGTCTGATACTTTTCTTCAGTCACTGGTTTCTTTTCTCCAAGTAACCAAAAGATAAAAATTACTTCGACTGCTTTTCGATTGCTTGCAGTAAAAGTCGAAACTGGCTTAGAATAAGAATAATATGGTTCTTATTCTTCATATGGTTTATCTTTGAATTGAGAATATGCTTTTTGAACATTCTAGCGAACTTGATCTGCCGAGATCAGTGTCCTGCGTTCATTCCTATGGCTCCGGCCATATGTATGCAAAGCAAGCCAGTCAACCAGAGAAAGTGGGACAAACTAACTGACTTTCATGTTCCTACTACGTTTACTTATTTATAATTATTTATAGGTATACCTTTGCGAACTCTTCATCTCTGTCTTGGAGTTTATAATGAAAGGCCTAAGCTGGAAACAGAAAGGAATCTACATAAACGGAAACTTTCTGAGCAACCTTAGGTTTGCCGACAATATCGTTCTTTTCTCCAAAACACCCTTGGAAGAAATAATCGCAGAGTTATACAACGTTAGTGAACACATAGGATTAAAAAATAAATACGCCAAAAACTATAGTTGCAACGAGCAGTAGGTACTCAAAACCCTATAACGGTGAACCAAAAAGCTTTAGAATACGTGGATAACTACCATTATCTAGGTAAGCCAATGCCCTTCAAAAAGTCGAGACACATAGATGAGATCGAAAGGAGAATAAACATGACTTGCAAAGCAAGACATTTTGAAGCCTAAAAGGAATATTTAATAAAAAACAAAACTCCGCATGAATTTAACGAAAAAGGTAATCGACTCCTGCTTACTAGCCTGTCTATCCTACAGTTGTTAGCCCAATGGAAAGGAGCATCCGTAACATCCGTTTAAATGACAAACAAAGAAATGAAGCCATACGTAAGAGAACCAATGCTCTAGACGCCCTAGAACATACCCAACGTTTGCAGTGGAAATGGGCATGCCATGGTGCACGCCTACCTGTCACAAGATGAACCCATAGATCACGACATGGTCGGAACCTACAGGAAGAAGACCCAGAAGACGTCCATCGGAACACTGGGAGATAAACTCAACAAAATCATAGGCAAAGTCACTGGATGGTCAAAGCCAAAAAAAGGGAAACCTGAAAAAAATTGGAAGAGGCCTGTACTCGAAAAAGGGCCATAACCTAGTTAAAAAAGTGTGCCTACATTGTTTTAAAGTATATTGTTTTTAAATGTATTTTTTTAGTAATCTATTTGTATAAATTAGAATGTTTTTTGTTTTTTTTGTTTTGAAAATAAAGGCTATATTTTATTATTATGCGTTTTAAAATGAAGGCTATTGTCTAAAATTTACAAACACCCAAGTTATTTTCCCGGGGTTGATTGTTAAAATACTTCCCGAAGACTGTACAAAATTGTTATCAGTGGAGTACTTAAACTTAAAATAAATGTTAATTTATTGAATAATTTAATTTCACCAAATCCGTTATGAATCCAATGCTCACTATCTTTCTAAAGTGGTTATTCTGCAACCTTTTAAGTCGCGAGATAATATAAAAAATGTAGCTCAAAAAAGAATTTAACTGTCCAGCTTTATCAGGGAGATAGCTAATGAAACGGCGTCCATTTAACTGCGGAACAGTTAGAATGACATTAAGGGATTCTGCACAACTGAAAGCTTTGAAACAACGGATCGATTTAATTGTTCAAACGTGTTACGGGATCAAGACAAAATTAAGAGATTTAGCGGACAACGTTGCAAGCTTACTTGAAACTATGTAGAATGAAATTCCATATAATTCCAAAATAATTAGACATTTCATATACTATGAAATATCGGTATCGGTCAGTAGAACAGCCATCTTACTTATTCATGTTATTAATGGAACTACTCGTAGCGTGTCGAGGTCTATTAAGCAATACGTAATAGGAATATATCGGCACGCACTCTGTGAGAGACGAAAACAGTAATGATTAACGGATAAACGATTCAGAGCCAACAGCAGACGGTTAATCAAGAGTGCGTAGGAGTGACAAATTAGTCTCTTCTAAGTTGGGAAGGCCGGCCGGACACCCGCCTCTTATTAAAATACGTAGTCTTCTATATTTCGATCCTTTTCCATTATCATGGTGTTTTCTCTCCGCAACTGTCTGACATATTGGAAACAGCAACAGTCTGTCGAACAGTCATTTGTAATAAAAAATATGAACAGAGACGCTCTACGAGGAAATCTTCCAGACGTCAAGTTAAAGGTCATCGGTGCGAAAGGAAAATGATAGATGGAATCCCGGTGTTCACGAAAGTAACGAGCACCGGCGAATAGAAGAAATATGTGAGGTCAACCGACTGACGTCGGTCACACGTTGTTGGGATCGAGCACAAAATAGATTACGGTCACCGCTTACAACTTTATTCAACCTGCGCCCGCCCCATTCTAAGATCAATAAAAAAATTGCTTTGATTTCAAATGAGCGCTGGACCATTGAGGTCCTGGAGCCGCGCGCCATAAGAGCACTTCGACGATACTGAGAAGTTACTTTAATCTTCACGATAAGGGGAGTACTTTGGTAAATGTTTCAATTAAAAGTTCCATCGAATTTTCGGTGTCAAACTACCAAGTATGTAAATATAGGGAACCTGAAAGTTTGTAGCCGCGAGTTTGTGAATTTCGACACTCTTACAAAGATATAAGTAACCTGTCGTAAATTATTATAACAACGCTATTGAGAACAGTAAGAAGCTAACAAGTGCAATTTATTAGAATTAAGAACTCATTCCGAACATCTCCCTATCTCCGTACCTAATAAACATTTCTAGAAACGGGAAAACAACACTAAAGTAACTGAAGTGTTACATTTTATGAAATAAGGCTACAGAAACGAAGACATCTCTGAGAACTACTAAGATTATTACAGGAAAGGTATTATTATAAGTAAACAAAAATTTCATGTTAATGGCGTAAAATAATTCGCACCTCCAAAAGGTGAGAAATAAAATGGGAAAATTGCCATCTTCACTTCAGTGATCACAACATTTTAAGTTCTTTGCTGATATAATCGGCCGTATTTAAATGCGGCAGAGGAGGTAATAAATTTCCCATTGACGACGAGACGAAGAATTGAACAAAAACGGCTCTTGTTGAATTCAGAGCCCAACAATAGATAATTTATCGTGGCCAGCTCAGGCACGCCGTTCTGCGTGAAATAAAAGCGTAGGTATCTATCTTCAGGGGGCCATAACTACTCTCATTCTATGATGTGATGTGAGCCAGTTTGCAATTTTACTCCGAGTTGTACAATAACTTGGAGCTAAATCTGCCATTATCTTCCTCTTGTGCTTACGGCAATAACGTAAAGAGGAAAATGATTACAACAACGAGCGGGTTTGCTTCCCCGAGAACATTTTAAAGGTAACATTAGGAAAACATTACCATCAATCAAAACATTTAACTGAAATTAATTTTATGTTGAGCTATTCAAATAAAAACTAGCAATTACACTAAGTGGATTCCGTATCGTAAAGGCTGTACACTAAGCTTAATTTCCAGGCGGATTCATCATTCTCTTTTACAATTCGTTTTGCTAAATTAGCACTCACTTTTACAGAAATCTCAAGCTGTTTTTGGCCCGGAAAGTCACACTTTATGTGTATTTCCTCTTTTTCAGTAGTATAAATACAACGAAACTCTGCTTCGAGATATTAAAACTCTGAATGAATCTGTAGAGACTTGATATCTTTAATTTTTCTTCGGTTTCTTTTGAATATTTTGTTTTTACGAAACCAATCTGTTTTTTATGACGCGTAAGTAAATTTATTTTGTTTCATTAATCGTGATGAAAAAGCGTTGGCTAACGAAATAAAATGAAACGTTCTTAAGAAAATAAAAGAAAAAATTACTTTAAGTACTGATGGTGTACTTTTTATCTTTAATCAAACAACAAATAATTAAAGTTAAATAGTCGGATTATTCGGTTTATGACAGATTCTGGTTTCGGCAGATTTTTGTTACGGCAGATTCTTTTTTTGGCAGTTTCTTGATATGACAGATATTTTACAGTCATCTACAGAAGTATTATGTAATGATTACATTCAGAAGTGTGCATTGATTGGAAAACTATTTGTTGCGATTAGAAGGTCCTAAACACGGCCGGAAGGCCAATTCTCGTACCTAAAAACGTTCAAATTCAGTTCGCAATCTCATGCCAGCAACAATCAAATTTTAAAAATGCAGGTAAGTATAAAAAAATTGAGACAGATGAGATCGCGAATATTGTTAAAAATACGGGAATTGTCCCTCTGATCTGATGCCTGAGGATTTTAGTTTGAAAGTGACTTTAAATATACCATTACATACATTGTATGGTTTATGTTGGTCATGTTACTTCTGCCGTAAAACGAATCTGCCAAACAAAGAATCTGCCGTAACAAGAATCTGCCCAAACCAGAATCTGTCCTAAGCCGAATAATCTAAATATTCGTGGTCTATTGCTACAAATTAGAAATATAAACTCACTTTATAGCACTGAACGAAAATGTACCTGTAATTCGAACCAATAAGGAAATTAACACGTAATTAATTTGGTGTCGAAATTAGGGCCGGCCGCTCCTTAAATTGTCTTTATCTACTATAGCTTATGATAATAGAAATTCTGATTCTCAGGAATTAATGACGGTTTTCGTTCAAACACACCTTTGTCTTGCAAGATAAAGGATGTCACTCATTGCTTTAATGGCTTCGAGATCAATCCTTCGAATTTGTCGCACATTAACTGAAAGGCCTTGCTTGTGAGTGATGCTGACCTAATGATGGCAGTTCGACCCTCATTAGTTACAGCACGCCTACTTTCATTTATCTACAATTGTATATGAGCTCAACTTAATCGTGAAAACAAAAATCCACAATATATTTAAATGATTACGTGCTAAAACTTAATATTTTACGTGCGTACACGTTCATTTTCCCGATAACACCAACCATGTCGCTTTTGACCGCGACGTGCAACCGCTTTACGATTGTGTACCAACATTAATAAAAACCCTCTTACAAAATTCATAGTGTTCAACCAAATTTTAATTCGACAGAATGGCCGCATCCACAACCGTTACACGAACGGAACCGTACAGTTGGGGTTTCTGTAACACAAATATATGCGCCATAAATTCGCACGTCCTTAGTCACGAAGTTTGATCGTTAACTAGTATTAAAGGAGATATAAAGCTGTCATAAACTGCGCTATAACTTATTCGGACTGTATATCGGATTGAACTCACAGGAAGCATGCCAGAAGCAATAATTACAGCCTTGGTTGGTCCTAGCACACTGATTCATATATATATCATCTCCGATAGTTGTGCTCAATGCCAGCATTGAAAAGCATTCGCGGGAAGAATCGCAAATAACCTTTGGCTGCAAGTTAATTTCGTTTTTTTACAGTCCAGAGGAAAATTTAATGTATTTCAGTCACGTCCAACCTCCCGGCGACGTTTGCCAATAATATAGGCCAAAAATCACTTATGATATTGTTACATTACCCAGGGATAATTTTTAAACATAATTAAGAACTTACACTGCAAAAAAAAGTGTTTTCTTTAGCAAAAATCTTGTTTAATGTGATCACGCACCTTGACTCAATACGAGCCTAACAATATTTTGACTTCTGAAGCTAGGAGAACTTTGTTAAATTATCATAGTTCCGTCTACTAAGTAATGAATTTGTTTAATTACGGGTAGTTATTTCATTTAGCTCAAATGTTGGCCCCAGTTTAAGGATGATATAATGCAAAAAATTCGCTTGTTACCATGAACTTAAATTATTCTTTGATACACAAAAGTGAAGAAGTAAAATCAAACAAATCATGTATGATGTAACAAAGACCGGTGATTATTCTGTACTTTTTTATTATTTTTTTTATTTAAAACGTTGCCCCAAACTAGGAATTTCTCCTGTATCGTGGGTGCATTAACAAACATTTAAACTCACATACACAAACAGCCAGACCCGGAACAACTACTTGTAGGTCATACAATATTTGTTCCGTGCGGGAATCGAACCCGCGACACGCAGTGCAGCAGTCAATCGCTTAACCACTGCGCCATCCGTGCCGTCCAATCAACCACTTCGTACATTTGTCGTTATAAATCAAATGAATTTGTTCTGGTAAATATGCTATCTTGTTTATAGTAAATAGATAAATAACGATTCCAAACCTTTTAATGCCAACTAAGAGAAAATGTATCTTATAGTTAGTCTGCATTTTTAGGGTTCCGTAGTAAACAAGGAACCCTTATAGTTTCGCCATGTCCGTCTGTCTGTCTGTCCGTCCGTCCGTCTGTCCCCGGCTTAGCTCAGAGACGCTAAGTCCTAGAACGCTGTAATTTGGCATGGGTGTACATATTAATCACGCCGAAAAAGTCGTAAATTAAAACCAAAAAGAAACATTTTTTTTTAGGGACCTCCCTTGCACGTAAAACGGGGATGATATTTTTTTTTCTCGTCTAATACATAGTGTGGGGTATCGTTGGATAGGCCGTTCAAAAATATTGTGGGTCTGTGAAAACATTTTTCAGTTCTGAGATCCGTTTGCGTAATATTAAGCTTTAAAGTGCTATTTTTTGTTAGAGTCAAGTGTCCCCCTCCCCCTGCCAGCTAAATGGTTGGTTTTGGGTATGTGAAAAAATTCATGGCAGAAGTATATATAACGAAATTAAAAGAAAAACTATCACAGCTAAGTAGGGTTTACAAGTTAACGAGTAATCGTCGACCAACTTAAATTTGCAGTTGAAGAATTGACCGTAACGTATATAGATTATGGGAGAGCATGTTTTTCAACTACAATGTTAAGTTTGTTTTTGGGATGAATTCATCCTAACTACGGAACCCTTCATTGTGCGTGGTCCGACACGTACTTGGCCGGTTTTTTTCAGTGTATGTAGAAAAGTTTCATAAGAAAACCGTCTCAACTTTTTTCTATTATAATTATCGGAAAACGAATTATTAATGAACTTCAATTCAACTGTACCAAAGAAACAATTATGTTAGAGGTTTATTTCCTGTGGCCTTTTCGGAATACATTATATATTTTTCTATTAAAGGTAAGTAAGTATTGTGATTTTATTCGTGCTAGTAACGTAGTGAGCTATCATTTGGCAGGTAAATCAATTTGAAAGTATTAAGGCCCGATAGCATTAAATATTATATGTAAATGGGCATTATACACAGACTTCGAAGTTTTTTACGTTGACAAGGGTTCTTTCCAAAATTCTGAGCTCATTATAAATCCATTTACAATCTTGTGGCATAGATACACAAGGAATACCCAACGAAGTTATGGGGCAAAGTAAGTATGAAAGAACCGGCCAAGTGCGTGTTGGACCACATACAATGAAGGGTTCCGTAGTTGGGATGAATTTATCCCAAGAACAAACTTAACATTGTAGTTGAAAAACATGTTCTCCCACTCCCATACATTCAAACTGCATATTTAAGTTGGTCCACTATTACTCGTTAGCTTCTAAAGCCTACTTAGCTGTTCTGTGGTAGTTTTGCTTTTAACTTCGTTATATATTATCACATATCCAAAAACAACCAATAAGCTAACACCATTTAGGTGGACGCTTCTTCTTTTTTCCCGGGGTGGAACATCCTCATGGATGTCCTCCGCCCTGGGCGGGCGGAGGGGTCTGTCAGACTCTTACTGACAAACAAAAAAATCACCCCGTTGTTCCCTTCCCACACTTGTACCGGGGATCATGGGATCATAATATGCATGCATGGGAGACACCTGACTCAACAAAAATGTGTACTTTAAAGCTTAATATAACATTATGCAAACTGATCCCTGAATCGAAAAAAGATTTCCAGACCGGCAATATTTTTGAACGGCCTATCAAACGATACCTGGTCTATTTTTGTTTCATTATTTTATTTTGTCACTTTGTCGGCATGATTAATATGTATCTATCTACCCATGCTAAATTACAGCTTTCTAGTACTAATAGTCTCTGAGCTAACCCGCGGACAGACAGACAGATGGACATGGCGAAACTATACGGGTTCCTTGTTGACAATGGAACCCTAAAACGCGGTAAAAGTCTATCACTCTCAACATGTGACGAGATTTCCATCCATTTATCTAACACTGGTTACAGAGATGATTGATGTTTCAATAGGTTCAATCCACTCCTGATAATTGTTGTAACTGAATTTCCGTAATATAACCATATTTGGCAATCACAAAAAGAGTTTTCGGTCAATGTAGAGAAATGTAATTAATCTAGAAGCATCAGAACCTTTTTCATTATTAAGTAGGACAGTTCGTTGTTCGATGAACACTGAGAAAAATACTTTTAATGATATAAATTAATGACGCTTTTATGGGTCAGTTCCTAGTGGCATGGGCAGTTTTTTCAAAATAAAGATTAATGAATGATCTAACAGACAGCTCGCTACTTCGCTTCATTAACATTAATGAAGCGAATTATTCTGTAAAAGTACAATGCAATTATTGTCACGGAGGGATAAATTTATTATTCCCGCATAACAATGAGATTTTAGCAAAAACAAATACATTATCTGCGTCCGTGTCAGTGGATGCCCAAGTGCCGTGGAGATATATTTTTCCGGCTCGCATTTTCACCGGAGCTCGCTTTTCAATTTATTTCGTCGTTTTAGCCGAGTGACGCCGTAATTACGGCACCGCGCCGGGCGGCTCGCCGCATAATCGGCAAGCTATTTTTTAAATTCGGCCGTTCAGTTACACGCGATACCCATAATAACTGCGGAAATCAAGCACATGTATCTGACATCTCGGAAATTCGATGTCATAAAGAAAACATATACCCATAGTATTAGAAACATCCACCTAGCGGATACGGATGCTCCCCGCAGAAACCTGTGCCCGACATAAAATGATAAACGAGTGATCTGGCACCGGTCTGACTCTCTACAGATTGTACGTATTCCGACAGGAATATTTAGCGAGCAATCGATCAGGGTGAGACGCGACCTTCCAGGCTAAATTTTTTCGTCATGTTATCAACGCACCCTCATAGAAAGGACCATCAACTAGAATGTTATAAGAAGAATGATAGCGATATAAAAAAACAAAGAACAAGTTTAACATAATTTTACGGGAGAGTGGGCGCTCACTATAGGAACTGTTGGGATACGAGGCGGCGTTCAATTCTCCCCGCTATAATGCCGCGATAAAAGAGATTGAACTTACTTGGTCCGTAATAAGCACTCCCTGTTCCAGTACGAATTACGAATAAACGGCGCGCTGTTTCATTAAAAATAGTGTCCATATATTACAAACGAAATTAGGGTGAAGTCGGTTCTCTATTTATTTCGATACATCGTAGCACGTCGTGTGCTAGGTCCGGTCATAATTAAATTACTAGAGATAGAGGCGGGAGGCGGTGGCGCCTCAAGGTTGCCGGACTAGCACTCTCCACGTCGAGGAAATACCCCAGGATATTGGTTTCAACGTGTAAGGAGTTCAATCTCGTCGCTTCCGTTGGGCTAAAGTAATCTTTGTCGGCGATAAAAGCCGCTCTGTTTACCGATGAAAGGGAAGTCCAACCAATTTACGAAACTAGACGTTGGAATTCTGGCAACAAAAGTAGCCAATTTATTTGATTTCTGAACCTAGTATCCTATCAATATTAATGGGGGTAGACACAAAAGACACTATTGCTGGGCTATTTTATATTTTGATCTTAAAGACAGGATTGAAATATTAATCGAGAGTTGACGATAAAGGGATTTATGTCATCATTGTTTATTGATATACTTGGGTTACAACAAGGACCAAATCAATCAACCAACTTGTCTTGCAAAATATTTATTAATAATAATTTAATAATAATAATATTTTACATCATAACACAAGCGTCCAAAGGTTCTAACATTCAGGAAGTCTGTGTACATGCCTATTGTTACATTCATTAATAAATTCCCGTAATGATTCATAGCTGGAACTAGGGATGATACATGGTGAATGTCTGCCGGAGCGTACCCTTGATTGTGGACAAAAACAATAGTGTCTCAAGACGGAGCCGGAGTCCATTAGAGGAAATGTGTTTATGACAAGAATGTGATCAATAGAATGCCGGAGGGTCGAGAGGTCGGCCGATTCGGAGGATACAGCCACACACGGGATGTTATTAATAGTCGCTCGTGGCCAACCCTGAATACCACCGGATTTCGAAGCACTAAATATTGTATACATTTAGTATGTATATCCGACATTCGATGTCTATTCACACGAAATATGAACTATTAATGGACGGAAGATAACTGCCTTAATTTGATGCATGTTTGCTGAACTGTCACGATTGGCATCTTCAAAGGGTTTCTGAGACATGTTGTTCCACTCGAGTTTGCTGAAGATGGTACTGTAGGAATAGTCAAATGGAATGTAGGTAAATGTTAAGCCTTAAGGTTAATTTTTATTTTTCTAACTACGTTTGAATGAAAGTGTCAGTTCGAAAAGATGACATGCGCCATGTGGGTTTTTTACCTATTGCTTAACATTTTCGCTCTTTGACCGTACGTGAGGAACTGCGACATTGAAATTTATGAGGTACAGCTATAAACTTGTGATACATTTATTAGAGATTTTTCCAGTGGAAAAATCTAATTGAGCGCACTTGTTATCTAGAAATTGCACTCAAGAGAATCCACAACAAACAACTCAACATGCATGGTACTACGGTAAAGGGACCAGGAACGAGAAGAGTAGGTATTAACTGAACAAACTTTAAGCGCAATCTCTCCAATAGTGGCAGAAACAGGTAAATACACAGGTACTCTGATTCCTTGAAAATGGAAAATTCAAGAAAACATACTGATCTCTTTGAATATCTAGTACGCACATATATCTTTCTAGTGTAGTTTTATATCGCGTAAACATGTATTCATTTCAAGACTTAGTTTTTCGGTGAAACGTTAGGTTCGTAAACAGTAAAATACTGGGTACCGTCACGTCCGCACACGAATCAAATGCATTTCCCTGACACAGTGACTGTGAGCAAACAACGGGCGGCCTCGACGGCGAACATCTGTCATGTAGCGTGCAACATTTAATTCAGTTATACGAACATACCAGCAAATACCAACGACACCGTCAATAACGCAATAAAATTAAGATCCAATAAAACAACTCCACGTTCAATCGAATTGTTCGTCACTCCCTTTAGAAACATTGCATTCCCTGAAAGTGAGTCCTAAATCGAATTGGAAACGATGTGGAAATCTGCCACTGTATTCAACGCTCTGTTCGTCCTCGAGGAAAGCATTAGTGAGGAATTTAATTTATCAAGTATGATGCGCCTTCAGGTGCCGAGAGTCGTTAGCGAGACGCGCGACGCGTGCCGGTGCGCGAAACTTCCGCGCACATACCGACTACGAGCTAGTACCAGCGTGCGAGCCACGTGTAGCCAGCCTCAGCTCACAACTTCGACGAATTACACTCACCACGTACTGATCCGTAATATAAACCAAACGGCGCTTACAAAGCTAAGCGAACGGAAAACTTTAGTTTTCAGTTAAGGCGCAGATATGTGATTTTAGTGACTTTCAAATCTATTATTACACCTTCATATAATGCAAGTAAGTTATTCAAAAAATGTATGTTAAACTAGAACGCGTACACATCAATTCTCTATGTGAATATTTAAGTATTGTAGTAAAATACTTTATGAAATAAATTCAGGAAGTAATGTCTACCCAAAGCATAAAAAACTAGGTATATTACTTTCAAACTACTTAAGATATTTTCATTTTTTTTTTGTATGAACAGACTATTTTATTACCTATCTATAATTGTATATGTGATATTTTTCGTTAATAAATATAATAAATATTCCATATGAAGCCGAAACCGCAGCTTGAACGCGACACGCATTTGTATGGTCAAGGTCAAGGTAAATGTCTCGCTGATGGTGGCGCGTGTGTTGGATCATTCGGTTCCCTTCGAAATGGTTGAGCTGGATGGTGCTGATCCACACGTGTCATGTTCGTGAACGGACGCCGTCAGTTGTGACTGGTCATCTCCTATCTGCCAAGGCTTGTTTGTAATCTTTTATATTTTGTATTGTTTTTAAATAATTTATTTTTTTCATTGTTCTCACATATAGAAGCGACAAGAATAATGCACCCAGGATTTTGTAATATCTTAATTTAAAAGAGTGTCCTTGGAGTTCCTTGCCTATTCTTCTCCATAGAGATCTACGTTTTGGAATGGGCAAATAGCTTCAATTTTCTGACTAACTGGCCGGCTCTTTGACAGTTCAAAAGTGCTTATAATTGGTTTAATTGAAATAAATTCTTTGAGTTTGAGCTTGAGTCAACGGCGATTACCCGACCCTTAATGCGACGAAATTATTAACGCAAAATGTTGCATTTCATCTGCTCTATTTGTATGATAAACGAAATAAACACTTTAAACAGAAGTTCTAAGGTAAATGATTGCGAGCATAACGGAAACTAACATTATATGCAAAAAAAAAAATGCTGACCACAGGTAACAAATAACTGGCTACACAATTTATAGCGGCATTTTAGTGGTCGGTAGTGAACAAATGAAAGAAGCAGAGTAAGCAAGGAGATGGAAAACAGCGAATGTTGTACGGCTCTCGTCTGCCCATTAAACTGGACCGAGGTGGAGCGCGCAAATTCTAGCTAGAAGAGAGCTCTGGCGGACTTGAAAAATATAGAGCTGCGTAAAGTGCCGCTTGCTACCTGAGCAGGATTAATATTGTCAGCTCGGCCGACAGACACAAACATTTTAAATTGCAATCTAAAAACAATTTAAGGCTCAAAAGAGACAAATAGCACGTATTTGATTATGTTTACCTCTATCGTAAAGTAGGTACTGCATACATTGTTGAACACAGATCACTAACGTCCATACGCGGGGAAATATTGCAAACGGCTACAAACTTTTCAATTTTGAACAGTTCAATAAACTGAATTGTTCAATGCAATCATCGTGCAGTTCGATAAACCAATTTTGTACAATATAAATCAATGAAAATGAGATACCGACGACGCAAAGGGATATCAATTTAATATTCAGTAACGCAGATCTAACGAAGTAGTCATAAACGTCAGTGGCATGCGTCATAATATGGAAAGTCGACAACCGAGTCGGATTCATGAGCTCTTTTATGTAACGTCACTTGAAGTAAGTCGTAGAAAACTTTAGAGTCGGTATATGAGAGTAACAAGTGGGACGGCAATCATAGTTCCGAGTGTGTTCGAGCGCTGACAAGTGCCGAGACGAAATCATTTTATGCATTGTGCTCACTCAATCTGTGAGCGCTTAGCAATGCAATCTCTCGCATAATTCTTGAGCTTAATCTGTCCCGGAGCATCGCATCTCAGCCGTGACATCGACGACGACTTTACGAATGAAATATGGCTGCTTTGCTGAACACTGCTTCGAGTACCTCATAGCTTAACAAACTAGCTGTATTCAAAATAACACTACCTACTAATGAATTCACTGTACGTTAATTAATTGACGCTAGCGGTAAATAAACTACTAATGACAACTAAATGCTCAATATCCATAACCTCTGCCTTATTTACTTTTATGTACCGACGTCTGTGCATACGAGTAACTATTCCATATCCACTAAACCAATATTTTTGAACCAAGTTCAGTAAACGCAATAAAACGTTCAGCGCCGATAAATATAAATCTAAGTTCCGAGCTACAAATCTAAATCGCTTTGATTTTCAATGGCCGAATAGCACAGTAGGTAGCTTTCAACGCCTAGAGCGCAGAAAGATACAAATCGAAAAAGACCGATGAAAACATGGAAACTAAGTTACCTACCGCTCGTATAAATCCGACACAATAAAAGTACGCCTCTATCGGCACTGTCATTTATTTTTAACGTAGTCACGAGAGGTTTGTGAAACCGTGTCGATAGCATTGTTTTTAAAACAGACATGACATAAACAATCCCTTGTCTCTTTGGGAAAGAGTTAGGGGAAAATGGCAAGTGCGTCAAGAACAGGTTTGATATAATGTCGGAAACATCGGTCGGGGAAAACATCCGGTCGCGGCCGCGCCCGCGCTAGCTCCCGCTACCGCGCCACCTACGCCCCGGCGACCTCCAAGAAAGCAAATAAGCTCTAACGAAATGAAAAACAAATACTCAGTAGATACGTTGAACATTTTAAAGAACAGACTTTGGTTGGAAACAAAATAAACAGCTTAATTCATCCTCATTTTTTGACGAATAAAAATAAATAGGTATCAAAGTGTTTGCTTCGTCACGATACGTTTGCTCAGATTCGGATTCTGCTACTCAGACACTTCGTTTAATGGCTGATAAATCACAATTCGGCCAGTATAAGTTTTATGAGTATTATTTAGGAAAAAGACTTAGTGGTCCAAACGAAAACTCTCAATCAATCAATCAATAATCTTTACTTGTAAACATAGGTTACAACAATGTGCAAGATGTTACAAGTCTTAAAAAGTTTCTCTACGTTTTGCCATTTGGCGTACAAACATACAATTGTTAGGCTTGGGCCATTAAGTAAATCAATTTATTCAGGAGTGAAATCGATGTCAATTAAAAAAAAAATCAAAATAAATGTAATTTAATAGAAGGCAATAGGTAGTTAATGTTAGGTAATTAATGTCAATATTTGACCAAATGCGATAATGTCAATCAATATTTGACCAAATGCGATAATGTCAATAGTAGATAATTATAAGTAATGTCAATAGTAGATAATTATAAGTAATGTCAATAAGTTAATATTAAAATAATAAAAATAATTAAATTGACATTGACATTGTTCAAAGAATTACTATTTAAAGTCGTCATGCATGACGATGATGTATGTTATGATTATACAAAATAATATTTTCCAGTCAGAATTGTCATCAAAATAGTCACTGAGACAATAGTAACATTTCTGTATTAAAATAGTCGTATATCGTCATAATCGTTTCGTTCATCTCGTTTCTATAATTCATTAACTACGCAGGGACATGGTACACAACATCAATTAACTACGCAGGGACATGGTACACAACATCAATTAAAAAGTAAATTTACATAATTCTATTTACCCATTCATTTGGTTGATAAAATACACAACTATTACCTACTTGTTCATAAAATATTTTATGTAATTGGCAGCTCAAACCCCAAGCGAGGGAAATAATAACAAATTCCAATTATTTTTATTAGGGTATTATTTCTCTCGTCAAAAGGCTGTGAAAGTAACTCATTTTCTAAAAAGTAGTACTTACTAATTTAACCGATCAAACGTAGTTTGTTTGAATTTTCGAGACCGTTAAATTGAACCCCCGGTTTAATAACTTTAAAATTATTATTATATGAGATCTCCAATTTAAGGTGTTTGATATCGCCTCTGTTAGCTTAGGTACTTAGTAAGTAAATTGTACCACACATCCACAGAGTATTTTTTTTATTTTTACGTTCACACTTGTTTGCTCGACTTTTATTAAAATTCCGTTACTATTAAATTATTAACTCATACCTACCCAAACCTTGATTTCAGTACCTCGGATTTTGATTCAACTTTTTCCTGAAATTGCTTTTAAAATTCTAAAACAACAGAATAGCAAATGGAAACTTTAACAGATAGACGTTGTTTCTGCACGAGTTTGTCGAACGAAATTCAGAGTAGGCTTTAAATTGAAATGTATCAATCCTGGGCAGCTCGAGTGAGCAAAGCGTCGTGAACTCATGAATACGGCGTAATAATTCTACGTTCACACAATACACAAGTTCGATTTGTAACTCGAGTTGCGATAAACATGTAGACCATGTAGTTAGAGAACAGAGAGCAGCGGAGCGGAGGAGCGGAGCCTCGAAACACTGCCATACTTGCTCTCCGCTACAGTTGAACAAATTCGTATCATTTGTTATAAGTACACGAGCGAGTAACAACTTAATGCAAACTGTCGCGAGTGTATCCCCATACGCACACAACATCACAAAGAGCCTGATAATAACTGGCGAGAATAAGTAAATAACAGCTCATTTAAACACAATCAGGCTTTTTATAAAAGCCATTTCGGTACCGACAATGTGATGCACACCTAGGGGCCTACTCCGAAGTGTTAATCCGACGTATCGGCCGAAGTCAAAAAACGGCCGAATGTTCGGCCGGTTTTTGACTTCCATAGTTTCCTTTTTTGACTTTGAATCCTTACTCGACTTCAAGTCACATTTTTTACTTTGGCTTTTCTCTTTGCATGTTGTTTTTTAGTGCTCCGTACCAAAATGGTAAAAAGGAACCCTTATGGTGAGACTAAGTCTGTGTGTCTGTCTGTCTGTCACACCTGGATATCTCAAGAACCACTAATGCTATCAACTTGAAATTTAGAATAGTTTTAGATGACGTTTGCCCAACTATTTTGCAAACAAGAAAGAAATAAAAAAAAAAAATTGCAAAAGGGACTGAAAAAGGGTCTTAAAAATTTGAAGTGGGGCTACTAGGGGCATGTGGGGGTATCATATGAAAGAACGCTGTTTGCACATTCTCAAACATTTTTTTTTTAGGCAGTGTTGTTTCTGACTTTTGATGAAAAATGTAAAAAAATACCGTTCCCCCCCTTATCTCCGAAGTTTGCAAAGATCAAAACAAAACAACAAAATCTGAAATTATTCTATGTGATAGAAGTTTATGTAAAGATTACAGGAAAAATAAAACGACGTCTCTAAATAGCACAGTTTTTCAGAAATCATCAACATCATATATACGTACGGAACCCTTGGTGCGCGAGTCCGACTCGCTCTTGACCGGTTTTTTTTTCGCCTTGGTCAGCTATAGTTAGTGGTAGCCAAGCAACGGCCGAACATTCGGCCGATACTTCAGATTTATGTTCGGAGTAACCCCCTGGATAAAAGCGATGTTATTTCTTTTGAAAGAGAACCCGTAATGGTTGCAGTACTTGTTACATATTTGTTGACTGACAACGTTTGCATTTTTGTTTTCCATCTCTGAAAACTCAATCAATCGTGATTCCACGCGTTTTCTACATTGTTTCCACTACAAAAGCGTATTGCATCGTTCACACGGAGACTATGTTTAAACGAGGAAATTCGTCATAGTAAAAACAGAAAGAGCGACAGCTTTAGTTAGCCACGTTGTTAAATGCTATATTTAATTTATTTTCTAACAATATTGGTACTATTCCCATTTGTAATAATCGTTTTACTACTTTATCGAGTTTACGTGATGGTAAAAAGTTTTACAAGCGCTCCACTCGTACAATAATAATACATTTAAGCTATCTATGTATATGTACATAATATCTTGGTATAGATACCTACACTCTACAGTTACCAGCCATATCAGTGAGTTTGCGTTTCAATGAATTTTACACATTTATCTCTAGCAGCCGGATAACGGTAACTGCTACACGGTACGTAGCTACGTCACGGCTCTTTGTAATACTGCTGAAATGTACCAATTGTTACATCGCTTCATCAATTAAAAATTGGTATGAAAACAGCATTTATCGGCCTATGGTAGTATAATTAAATTTATGTACGCGCTTAACCGGACCCCCGCTCCACCGTTTTATAGCACAAATAACTTTTTACGATAAAGACTTTTTCAGAATAGTTAATGTACGTTTTGCTCAGCGATCTTAATTTTGATTCAAGACTTTTTAGGAGGATGTTTTGTGATAAGCCATCCACCGCAATTGTAAAGCAATTTCAGTCTTCTGAGCAGTCTTAACAACAAAAAGATTTTATCTTGAGGTTCCTCGTTGATTATGTCATGAGTCGCGCGATTCTTAAATAAGCAATTTACAAAAATGCTTTGAGTAGTGGGTGCGTCGGCAAAGAGGAGCACAAGAAGTAGGTAAGTAGCAACGGAGATGGGTGCAGATAGGGAGTCCCACACAGCTCAGTGAGGATCAGTTCGGTTGTGGCTAAAAGTTTGGTAATCTTGTCAGTCGTGTTGGCCGTCCTCATAAGCCGCAAGTTTCGATCGCTGCTATCTCTGTAGTTGCAGCCTAATTAGATTGGGCGGAGCGCGTTCCTAGGGGGAATACTCAAACGCATACGGAAAGTGCACAGCACACAGCCTCGTAACGACACAAAAGATAATCTTAACTCCGTGTAGGTACCTAATTGCAGTACGTGCATAAACTACATAAGGCGGGAGAAACTAGATTTTGTTAGACGAGAAATCCCAGTGGAGAGGAAATACCATTGCGTTTCGCGTGAGAAAATATTTAAATTCAATCCAAGCTAAAAGGAGTTGTATAAGACTTATCTATAGTAGAGAAAGTCGTATAATTTGGCAGTATATTAAAGTATCGCGAGCAATCAACAGATTAAGGGAATTGTAATACATTTTGTGACAATAAAAGAGGCTGCAAACTGTCTTCAAGTCGGTACAACAAACCATTTACGACTTTTTTTATCAACGAAGTAATGACTCCCTCACAAGTAGAACCTATCTTTGATGTTTATTTCTCTCACATTGGTAGTAAGTATTAAGTAAAATTTGTTTTTTTTATTATTCTTCCAATGTGAATATATTACTTAATTTAATTCAAGTATAAAGCTCCCCGTACAAAGTATACACAAGTATATAATAATATGTACGGGAACTTCTCATTTCCGAGAAATACCACAGTGAGCACAGCTGTGGTCATTACGGTTCCACGGAGGCTCGCATGCTAATTAACCAGAAGCCTCTTAACGTTCAAGTTCACCGTCAACGACATCCGCTTAAACAAGTTATCCAACAGTTAAATAACATCCAAAAGTCGGTCACAGATACAATAAAACAAATTATTAAAAAAAAAATACTGAAAAGATGGAAACAAGATGAAAAGAAAACAAGTATCCTTTAAGTAGTTTTATTTAATGCTTTTTAGTGTTATTAATGAATATATTGTTTAGATAAGTATTGGTAAGTTAAAAAGCTATACGACTTTTTTGTAGTTTGTGACAAAATAGTAGCTCAAAAGTGTTATGAAATATATTTATTTGGAATTGGCTATTTACTAGCTTTTTTATATTTGATACCCATATTAATAAAATCGTAAAACATTTTTTATACCCACTCTCTTTTTTGATTCGCAAATGCCATATTAAAATTTTATAGCCTATGTCACTCTCGCAATTAAAACGAATTTAAGGATACCTCATATGTTAAAATCCATCAGCCGTTTAGCCTACAGAGCGTGCCAAAGAAATAGACATACATACACTCGAAAAACATAACCCTCTTTCTGGAGCAATCGGGTAAAAAGACCTCTGTTCACGTAAAAATGTCACCGGTTCGGATCGGGCTCATGATAAAATTATATACACAAACATACCTAAATGTATGACGTGTTGAAACGCGATTTTCACAAATTTGTTCAGTGAATCATGTCCCGCTGCGAGTCTAGCAAACAGACGCGCCCGGACTGGTGTCGACAAATCTACTAAGTTAAATTCTGACTAGACTCCATATACTATATTTGAATGTTCATCCCCTAAAGTAACCGTAAACTAACTAGATTAATGAAACTGCAGAACAAATAAAAAGAAGTAATTGAATGTATCTACGAATGTGTACGCGCGAATACATAAACTGCTGTACCCTATGCAATAACTCGCTTTTTATGTGACTATTGACCGAACTGGACTAGAAGAAATCTAAAAGTTTCGTGATCCTCCCCAGAAGACCAATAAAACGTTCTGCAGAATGTCTGTACTGTGAATTACATTATGGCCGTTGTTAGAAGCAACAACTAAACTAAACATAAAGAAGCGGTTATTATGGTTAATTTGAAACAACTGAATATTCTCTTTTAAGCTCTTCAGTTTCAAGTGCCGATTAAATAAGATACAAACAAGTTAAATTCAGATAAAATAATCGTAACCTAGAAGTTTCTTAATTGCCATTCATTTTGGGAATTTTCATGATATTTCACCTAAAAACGAGAGAGCTGGCGGTTTGACATGAAACTGGTTGTCCCTGATATATTGGGTTATAGCCGGTGAATTGGACCGCTTCCCCTAATGACAGGTACAAGAGCAGACGCATTCGTTCGCCCCAGGGGTCGCTCTAACGTCATCTCCATGGCACCTGCCTGTCACACACACCGCCCTCCGGCCCCGTGCCAATTTTTATACACACCGGAGTAATTAAAACGATGAAAATACCCCACCTATTATTCCCATGGTAACAAGAAAAACTTTTCAGTTGAACAGCAAATATTTCATAGATACTAACATAATTTATTTGAGAGAGAATAGTTCTACACTTAATTAAACCAACGCAAACAACTGGTTCCTCGTTATTATGAAGTTACTACTGATTATATTATAAAGGACTGTAGATACCTAATGACGAGTCGTCAAAGCACAAGTCTATTTAACTGACTCTTTGAAGACTGATAGCAAACGGGCGTTTTAATCAACACAAACATTTAGTAGTTCGTTGACTGAAAGCGCTTAGTTAGTATAACGACACAAAAGGTGATTACAAGATTATAGCGAGGAAGTCGTTTTATTTACTGTGTATTAAATGATAATAACGCTTTGTCAGGCCACTGAGACCCTTTTGAGGATCCTCGTACTAAGTTCTCGTCTATTCAGTGAACGTGGTGTAGGCGTTTTCATCCATTGTTCGTTCGCTTTTTTAGCATGGCCTCTTCAATATCCCATTCGGGCGCGGTTCGAGTGTAAGTATCATTACATCCCATGCAGCTGTTACACTTTACGAGCGAACTTGTATTATTATGCTCCTAGCATCATTGTAAACTTTGCCAACGACCTTCAATTATGGCTGTAAGCACGTACGTCGTTTGGATTTTTTACTATCTCAATTTCGAAGACGGCCACATATCTACTCTAAATTGTAATTTTTAAAATTCTGCAATAGTACGAGATTTTATATTAAAAGGCACCGGAGGAAAACGTACTATTATTTTTCCAATTTGCGCTGGATCAAACGTAAACCCCACTTTGACTGCAGTCGCCGTTCTGTATCTCCTAAGAGTTCCGTACCGCAAACAAATAATATTTATATTTATTTATTACACAAGGTCTACTAGAACTAGATATAGTTTCTTTTACAAAACGAAACATTTATTTAAAAATATAGAGCAACGGAAATATATCAGAGGATTTATGAAACGTGAAAAATAACTACATGCGACGTACAAACAGTAAAATAGTCTAAACCACGGTTAATCTACTTTTATCCACCGGTTTAAAGTTCAAAAAGTATATTTTGTGTCAAAGTGTATTTTATCCTGGGACACGATTCCTCATTTATGTGAGCAAACAATACCCATTGTTTCTTTTAACCAGTAATTCTGCGTCACTATTGTACCCCGTAGAACTTATGAATATTGGACAATACAAATAAAGAATTTATAGGCATTAGAGAAAATTCCTTCAATAGTAGGTATTTCAAACCAGAGAAAACTACAAGTTTACCGTTCACTAAGTAAATTCTTTCAGAGTAATTCTCCATTCGGGTTACTTATTTATTTTAATTTTATTTCTCCTTAGTTGTGAACGCAATCTTTAAGGGTGATTTAAAGTTTCTAAATCATTAGTTATGAATGGCTGCTGATAGTTATAACTTGGTCACCGAATGTTCTAGATAAGATTTAATTGCAATGCATGTAGTGGTACGTGGTTGAACCAGACTCAATTGCTCGAATGAACCCAAAGATTCACCCTAGCACCTGAAGCCAGCCACATGTTTCAAGGGACTACAGTGACCATTGTATATCAAAGAGTAGTCCGGGGGGCGCGATAGTGGTAGGGAAGTCGTGCTCTTGGGATATGGAAGGATTATTAGTGCCGTACCGTTAGAGGGATGAGGAACGGGATGTAAAGTTCACTCATCCTCGATAGAAAAGGGAGGATCCTCCGACCAGACGGGTGTTGTGTCTGGTGGGCAACTGCCCGACGCGACGGTTCATTTTTTTTTTTTTTTTTTGATAATGACCTATTGCAGATAGCTCCGGAGTGCCTTTTCTGCGTAACCGATCTTTGGCGGGGCCAGAAGGGCCTCTCGCCGTGTTAGAAATAAATTTTAAGTAGCACAGCTAAGGGCGTCCCATAGTGGGACTCGAAGCTAGGCTTAGGGCGCTACTGACTACTGAACCATTGGGGGTATGCAGTATCTGAGTATATCGCGACGGTTGATATCGGGACGTTGTATATATACTAGTCGCGCGGTAAACTCTGCTTGCGCGGTACAGGATTTTACGGGACATCAGTGTGACGCGTAGTTCGTATGTGGCGATGTTGATGCCGCTACACATCCTTGAGCAAGCATTGGAATAGCTGAGAGACGGGTTATGACATCAATTAAATGCAATAAGAAATATTTGTATGCACGCCTTTTCTTGCACAAATCTTAAAACCCTCAGTTACAAATATACATTTCTTAAAAATACACAATTGGTTTGTATTCAGTCGATCTACTAATGGAAGTTGAATGAGTAGATTTTATGTAAATAGAAGTAGGTACTTCTAATAATATCAGCAGAACCCAGCTTACATAATTACGGTTTCTACATTTTATTTAAAAAAAACCTGAATAGACTAGAAAAATTAAAGAGCCTTCCTCTTTAGTTTTTAGGACAGACTCACATTGCTAGATTAGATTAAAATTGAGATTAGAATGAAATCTGTCAGTTTTAATGGAGATTCTATCTACGTATATACCTACTAAGGAACTTTGTACAATACAGGTCAACAAAAAATCAAAAAGAAAAAAAAAAAAAAAAATTACATAATTGTCAAAATTAAATAATATGGACACAAAAAATATTCGTATTAAATGCGAGAAACGAAAATAGACAAAAAAAATAGGTATGGAGTATTGTCATGGGGCCAGATTCATCCACGTAGCACACAACACCGTAATTTGGAAGAACCGTAATCCATTTATATCCAACATTCCCTTGGGAGAATATACCTAAATGGAGATCTCCTTTTTAAGAACGTCATTTTCGGAATTAAGAACATCCATGGTAAAATAATCGGATAAGAGAGACTGATACTTTTATTTAAGGGTATTTTCGAATTTCTTCTTGTGATTATGAAAAGATTTGTTCGTAATCAAAGACAAGATAATCTGTTAGAAACTAACTGAATATAATTTATAAACATAATCTTAATTACCCCTCACGTAGATACTAATAATGTTACCTACTTTTAATAACATGTTTTAAAGTTAACGAACAAGGAGAAAAAGCTCGAGATAATATTTACTTGAATCTTCTAAGTAAATATTTTCCAGAGTTTTCTCGTTGTTATTTCACCACTACAGAAAAACGCTCGATAATTTCTCAAAGACTTCATTACCCTAAAGCTTATTGTCTACTTTAAAAATCTGCTCGAATGCGAAACTTCAGCCAAGAGATAGTAAGTAGATAACAAATATAGAGCGTACGTAGGGAATCTCTAGGACTTATTACAATTCTCACTTGATATTTCCAGTCCATTTGCATTAGGCGAGTAACTGATCGCCGGATTTATTCTGGATATATTTTAAATGTCATGACCTCCTGTATGGTTCAGGTAATATACGTGTCACTGTGTTTCCAGGATTTGCAGGTGATTGCATTTAAAGCATATAAGCCATCCGGCGTCAGCTGACCCGCCGCGGACATTTTGCATTTTTCGTGATTGACTGGCAGTTCAACGAGCCGCTAATCCAACGTCAGTTTCAACAAAAACCCACGGACATGGGAGATATTTTTACAAAATATATCATTTTTATTTGTTAACTGTATGGATTGAAATATATGACTAATTATCTTAACAAGATACCTACATAAGCAAAATACAAAAGTCAAATATGTTTTGTAGTTAAAATATGGAAATGTTTCTGAAATTGTAATTGTGAAATGTTTTGTATGTAGTTATCTACTGGAGGTTGGGTTATTTTTAGTTATCAATATGATAAATATATCACATACTACACATCCTTTGATTTGATCTAACGAAATCTCGTACAAAAACACGAACGATAAAAGAGATGTCACAGAGGACTGAACACGGGCCATGTTAAAAAATGAAGATAAAATGAAGTGAAGTCCTTATGTTAAGTTTTTTTTTGTAAACGTAGTTAATAAATAAATAAAATATAATATATTGGAGAGGGTATTTCGTAAGTATAAGTATTAATTTGCATAAAAACTGCGTCTACGTAGAAACAGTATTGATAACAAAAACGTTATAACACGGGATCCTGAAATGAGCGTTATTTTAACCGGCGAGCTCACTGCAGCGAGCCTTCGCTTCGCCGCTCTTTGTAGAGCTATCTGCTGCACAGCGACAGGCAGATCGTGATTTCATAAAGGCCAGATACCATCGAAAAATACCTAAAAATATCACGTCCCAAATAATCCAACGCCAAAATAAAATTCCCGCTTCCTGTGACCAACTTTTATTAAATTAAACTTGTGTCAATCGATAACGGATCAGTATCGAGAATGTAATTAATAAATACGTAATTAAGTAATCACGTCTGACTCGTATGACGGATGACAAATAGCCATTAATGTCGCCAGCGAATCCTATTAGCTGCCGCGCTGGATACGAGTGAGTCGCATAAATGTACTCTCAATAGCTTTATTAGCGAACCAATCAATCAGTTTCCGAGTCAAACAAACTACCAATCAGCTGAACACTGATCCTTGACGATACTTGTAATTAACCGACAGGAGAAGAGCTTTCTTAGCTAATGTTTGTACGTGTTTGTTGTGAATTATAAACGAGTTATTAAGGTCCCTGCCACACAAACATGCCGTGTTTATTCTGCTGTTATAGACATATTGCCAACGTTAGCTTTTAAACCTAAATAGGTTCCTTTTATTAATTATTTACATTAACTCGTTTTTGCTCTTAAAACATTTAATAATAAATGACCCAATTTCACAGACTACAGAACTATTAAAACTTTGTTATTTACAAAAGCGTAGTGTAATAGAAATTATTGTGTGTATTATGTTAAACTGTCAAATGAGTCGGAACTAGAAACCGTTTGATGGATTTCAATATAAAGTAATATTTGAACTCGAATTTCGTCTCATTTTCGTCGAACAAATTACGTATATATTTTACGGCGTTATTCATTTCAAATTGGCGCTGAATGTTTTAGTACCTGTATGTGATATAATATAAATGATACATTAAATGAAATACAGGAACGGTAGCTGTATCATTTATGTTACTTATTATGCTTTTGGTTTTAATGTAACTAAATCTTGTTGATTGGGTGCAGATTATTTTGTAAATGTTTTATTTAATTCTTTGAGAATTACTGCAACCGATTTCCGGTTAGTGAACGGAAGTTGATTGCCAACTTGATTAAAATAATATTTTATTTCCGGGAATTGCTTTGCACGAAACCTATTAGCAGTTTTTAGATGTAGAAAGGTATAAAAGCAAATGTCAGTGCATTTTAAAGTCTCCCGCCCCGACCCTTGCTCTAGCCAGCCGAGCCTGTAGCTTTTAATTTGTGCCCAAATAATAATATTAATCCGATACAGCCCGTCCCTTGCTGTCCTCCCCCAGCGACGCCCTAAGCCGAGGTCCGTACGCACAGAGGGTGCCCTTAGCGTGTAGTCGCTTAGTTCATAAGTTTATGCCCTGGCTGGAGGCCTTAATTTATTTAGGCACCAGGAAAGTCCGTTAAGCAGACGACAACCAAAGGGTTGACCTGCGAGATGCCAAATAAAACAAAAAAAAAACAATTGAGCCCTCACGGGACGCCTGGCAGATGTGAAACATTGAAATTATTTACACACTCGCGTAGCGGGGGGACCGCGCGCGTTGAGTGAGCGGTGAATCGCCACGCGCACGCGACATGCATCGCCTTGCCAGCAATCGGTTTTACGTGCGCCTATAGATGTTTCACATCAAAAATTAAGTCATTTCCGTGTAGAATAAAGAGCTATCTATAACGTTACATTGCTCGTTTTCTTGTCCCAATCCGTACTGAATTCTAATATTTAAAAAAAAAACACTACACATTTCCTACTGTGTTCCTATATTCTTAGGTTAGCGGATACTTGTATTATGTTTACACGTCCGTTTTATTTACATCATTAAACCTTACAGAGGAATGAAGGGAAATTGTATAATATAATTACCAGGAGGCTGATTTAATAAAAAATATAGAACATTATATTTTTGGTGTTTGTATTTATTACCATTGTGTTTGTTCCATTGTAATTAAATCCGTTTCAGTAATAATAACATAACATAACATCACGCCTTGTTTCCCCGAAGGGTTGGGCAGAGGTGTACCTATAGTACACCCACATTTCGCCTGTTATGTTTAAGCCCCATGACAGCCTATTGTCATCAACCGGGTATATACCCAGACTTCGGCTCCTACTGAGAAATTCTAGAATGTGCAGCGAGTGGACTGTATATGATTGCTCTGCTGCTAGTCGAAACTCCTCTGGTTCCAGGACGGCGACAACTCTGTACCTATTTCCGTAGCGGCTCACTGGGGACTCCAGGAGAGGGTTCTTATGGCGGGTTTACACTGAATTAAACACTGTCGTTTAGTATATAAGAGAGACGGGACTCAGCATATCCTATTTTAGAAGCCAAACGGGCCTAATGTTATCATCAATTTGCCCGACCCGGGAATCGAACCCAGGACCTCATGCTCAGCAGTAGCGCTTGCATCCACTAGACTAACGAGGCAGTCAGCAATAATATACAGGAGATTCCATGTACGCTTATTGAAGTGCGTCATGTTAGCTAGGTATCATTATACACCTGCGGCTTTATCAAATAGATTTAGAACTAGGTATATACAACATGTCCCGGAATTAACGCACAACCTCTTAAGGGGTCATTGAACTCATCATTATGAACAACTTTTACTATGGGACCAAACCGAAAATGCGAAAAAAAACAACTGTTCCCTACATTTATGTTCGAATAACTCGTCAAAATGTAGGGAACAACAGATTTTTTTTTCGCGATTTCAGGTTTGGTCCCTTAGTAAAAGTTGTTCATAATGATGAGTACAATGCCCCCTTAAGAGGTTTTGCGTTAATTACGGGACATGTTTTATAACACAACTTTTAATAAATTACATGAAATTAGCGGTCTTGAAGACCGCTTGTGTATGTGGCTCCAACTGGTGGCGTGAATTTTCATGAACCACCTTTTCATTGGGCGCTTCTCAATTTCGACAATATAAAAAAAATATGATGACGTTCATCATTTGTTTCATACATTCGTTCGTCATTCAGTTACGACTAAAGAAAATATAGTCGCTTTGACAATTTTGACAGATTCCTGGACCTGACGTCTCAGTGCTGCCACTTAGTGAACGTCATTTCAGAAAACCCTCATTCTTATCTAAAACTATTTCGGAACTAAAGTAACTAACTAGGTACTACATAAGTTAGTATGACATAATTCCATTTAAGATGTTCTTAGCCTAGTGGTACAAAATATATACGTACTACATAAACTTTTAGTTATCTAGCTGGCTACATTAGTATTTCACACACGACATTCCCAAACAATATGTGCCCACTGCCCCGTCCCGTCCAAACCGCCAAATGTATGCCGACAACAAAAAAACCTTTGAACGGAGTCAGGTAACTTGTCTTGGATAGTACGTAATCCCTATAAAATTGTGTTTTACCTCCATATTTGACGGTTAGGGGCAAGTTTATTCGTGTAGTACGGAGAAAGAATACTAATCACCTTTACCGGACAGTACGGCCACGATAAATGGCTAAAGACAGCAGGGGCTTGAATATGGTTCATGTGTCCCTAATTAGAGTCAGGTCAAACATGTTATTTCACGAGCTCGGTAGGTAGCTCAGACTGGAGATGCTGGTAGAATAAGTCAACATCTATTGCTTTTGAGGCGTGTTTGTTGAATAGAACACGTTTGTTAAGCTATCTGTGTTACCGCAGTGTGTGCTCCCCGGACTTGGAAGTACAAATGCTACGGCGTCGAAGCCGAAATCCAATTCTGAGTTTAAATAAATTAAACAGCCAGGTTGTACAGCGATACAAACCAACGTTACAAGATGTGGCATTGTTCCGCTGCGCTGACTAATTTATACCGATACACCTGAACGAAGCTGATTTGGTTTTTTCCATGAGCACGTTTCGAGAAACCGAGAGCCTGTTAAAATTCTACTTCCAATAGCTATTCATTCACGCGGAATAATCTTTTTTACCTAAGGAATGTTTAGAAGTGAAAGAATTTTACGGCGACGACATTCGCATGAAAATACTTTTCGACATTTTTTAAATTAGTTACTTTTGAAAAGTATTTCCCATCAGATAAAGTAAATGCAGAATTACTATTTGGAAGCTGTAACAAAGAACGCAAAACTTGTATAACTACGGACAGTCATTTGCAGGCGTTGGTGGCGTTTCCTCTAAGAATTAAAGTTGAAATGGTAATTTCTTGTTCTTTGGCACTTTATTCAAATTAATAACTTATTTTGGAATTTCTTTATTAAATAACCATTTCAGCATTAAAAATTGCAGACAGAACATTTTGTTTCAGTAGAACAATATATTTGTAAATGTTTTAAAAGTTACATTTCACAGTATTAGGTACCTACCTACTACAAGCTTAGGTAGTAGGAGATATAATCATATAGATTAGGTACCGAAGATAATACGTAAACCCGTGATTATATTTACTGGACGGCATGGTGTACAATTCATAATGGGATTTAGTCTGTGTGAATTCAATACCTAGAACTAAATATTTACACATGCTGAAGCAAAGCGGTTTACAATATTGTTAAGCACATTAATCGTCTTTGAATTTCCCCATCTAATGGTCGACGTTGTATCCACAACCATTACTTGGACCTGTAAGCTCATTGGTAAGTTTTTCCTCTAGTTCGCCGAAAGGCTCTTTGTTTTGGCAACTATTAAGTGGCCACAAGCCGTCTTTTACGAGAATCATATATTTCGTGTGATACATACATGTGTATGTTGCACGACCCAGTTTCTTGACAAAATTATAGTTTCGGCATGTTCTTAATCAGAGTGTTTAGTATGTAGGTCGGGAACAATAAACAAGACGGATCGTGGTAAGTGAGGCGGGCGTGCCAATCACCTGTCCCGGCAGCGAATATCTTAAGCTCAGGTTTAACTAACAGATATGCATGGCTAGTACAGCGTCCAAATTGCCACAACACATGTATCACTGGCTGATATCATAGGCAGGTACCTACATGACACGGAGCGCCGCGCCACCGCACTCGAGCACGGGTTTTTGCAGGACTAATGTCTTAATGCCCCGCTCCTGTTACTTCAAAGAAAATTTGTAGATACCTATAGCTTAAAACTATGTAACAACGAATTTATTGGGTTTCCACTTCCATGGTTTTCTGCCGCCGCTAATATCGGTTTTTATACCTAAATAATACTTCGGAAATGACTGTTCTTTTTTATGTGGAGCTATGTAATCAATAATTATTATATCAATAACAATAATATCCATACTTACGTGGAATTCAAAACAAGTTAAGTACAATAGAGCTAATTACGATTTATATTCATTTAATCCAATTATTTTGTTTACGATAATTTGTGGCTTTTAAATACAAAATTAAGTATAACGCATAAATATACCGGATTGATATTAATTAAAAAACCTACTTTGTAAATTAAAATTCACACACAATAATCACAAGTGTCACTGCGATATTTCACTGAACGATCCTCATTAATCCAGTTTTCATGTGTTTTGAAATTGAAACTCGCGGTATTAGGCGGGCGGCTGAAAGTTGGGGGGAAAACGGCGCGGGCAGGCAAGACGCGTGGTCGCGGCGCGGGCTGGCATGCCACTGGCCGCAGCCGCCCGCTGCTCCGCGCGCACGCCCGCCACGCCACCGACACGCGCATAAAACGCCACACGCGCTACCCTACGCACTAAACTCTCAAGCTTTTAATTAAAAAAATTGAGTACATACTTAATATTTAAATTACGCTTACAACAAATGATCATGCCAGCACTCGCAGCGGTAAACTAGCTCCACATTTTAGTATGTCTTTATTTAGCGACACTTAGTTACAAACCTAATTGCATTCCTACCCTAAACTTTGCTAATTTCCATGATAACTTACGTAAAAAATTTGCGCCTCAAAATTAATCAGCTTTTATGAAATTTTGGGTGTGTCTATAATCCAGTCATATTGTTTCATGGAAATTCGAGAAGCAGAGACGCAGTTTTTCACGTTTCTAATACCTCTGAACGCAAATAAAATGTAAAATTAATGGTTGCTAGTCCAAAGCGTCAGATTAACCGACAGGTCACTATTATTTAGGGTTTAATTATACCGTCAGCAACCGTGATTGCGACGTATTTACTACATACGTCACGTGTCGCCTATACCAAGGATGGATTGCCCGCAACCCGGATTAAGTCAGCTGCGGCCACCGGGTTGAGTCCCACCCCTATACGAACCCACGTACTAAGGTTTTTAAAGAAGTCGACCTCACGTTCGGGACTATGTAAGTCAATTTACCAACATTATGAATAAAATAAAAACTACAACTTTCCTTTTTATATGTAAAGTTCGGGAGTAAGTGAGTTTCAGGTGCTACTAATATGTATGCAAGCGGGTGTCGGTACTTATTTAGCCATAGACTGAAGTGACTTAAACATATGAAAGTTATTTATGTTGGGTAAGTAGTTTGTGACTTTATCCGTGTGTGGAGCTTAAAAGAGGCCTCCATCCGATGCGTGGGCGGGCCTAAGATGCTTCGTATGATAATGATAATAATCCCCAGTTCTAAACAGGATTATTATTCCAAGTTGCCACCAGAAACTACATTTACGTAAAACTAACTCTATATAGTAAGAAAACATTTTTTTTTATAATAGTTGAAGAAGTTAGAGGTGTGTAACTTTGTATAAAATTATAAACTATGCACAACATGAAAGAACGAACCGACAGCGCCTGACCAATTACTTTAAGCTAACTAGATCTTGGCACAAGACTATGAAAACGCTAAAATGATAAAAATTTTGTTTCTTAAGTTTTATGCTTTGCTATAACTTCACAAGAGTATCTAACCTTATATACTCGATAAACCTAGGCATGTTCCTTACAGGAATACACAGAAAACACGAAGTTAATCTTTGTTAAAAATCAGGATAAGAGATATTACGTTAAGGCTGGGGTAGCCAATTTTCTTCAATTCTCTACAAAGAAAACATAAGTTCTGCCAAGGAAAACCTAGGCAGTATTAGATATCAAAGTTTTGCCGCCAACTCGCTGGCACATATCCTATGCATTTTGATAGGACTAAGTTCTGAATAAGCAAAATGCGAGCGTGTTGTTCCGTGCAATATTATGATTTAATCCACACTATTGTACATACAATGCTACGTAAACAAAACTAACTACATCGCTACTTGGAAAACGTATATTAAATGTAAATAATTCTTCCAGGATCTAAGGCTTCTACATACTGGCGCGACACGCGACGCGACACAAAGGCCCCGCGTGTCGCGCGACGAGCGATGCCTTTGTATCGCGTCGCGAGTCGCGCTGGTCTGTAGAAGCCTTTATACGAGTATACACCTACAAAAAAAGCACCGTTAAATGTTCGCATATAAGATAATAATATGCTTCTTTCATTCCGTAATTTTATTTCCTGAAGCGTTTTTAGGTACTCCGCCGTCAGTAATTTGATTAAAAACGTTGCAAAGGGAAGTCTGATGCCAATTTTCTTATTGATACGACGAAAACAACGGACACGTATAAGTCACCATAATCCCCGAAAGTAGGTACGTCGTAGTAATCTGACACAGTGAACTCGACAATAGGAAACCAAAAATATTATCGTTATGACGTTATCATTGTTTGGGTGAGAATACGTATATTCTCATACAATACTAAGTAAAAGATATAAGTAAATACTCGCTGCTTCAGTTAGTACTTCTTGCAGCAAAAATTTGTAATCGCTATAGAGCGTGTCTACCCCACAAATGTAGTATTGTTTTCATCGTAAAAGCCTTCAGTCAAAGTAAATAGCGGTCCATTAGACCCGGCCGTCGCTTGACAGCGCTGGACGTTTCCTCCACCAACGAAAACAATGCGCTTTACGCTTTTTGCAGCGCCGGACGCTCCTTGCAGTGCTTTGAAACGTAGAATGATACGCTCCGATATGCTCCATCCGTTGCCTCAGGTGTCTCATTTGTATAGGGCACACAATGCGATATCCAATCCGAAGCCTAACACAAACTCGAAACAAAAACAATTGTTCCTACCATTCCGAAATCTCTTTATTTTATACTGCCCTCTGATAAATAAACGTTGAACGGACCGAGTAAAGCTTTATGCCTGAACTTTCAGAAAAAAGTACAAACATTTCATCACATTTCACAGAGTTTTTAATTAGATTATTTCTTGAAGCTAAAATCCTCGCACGTATTGAAGAATTTCCCCAACTTTGGAACATTTATAACGTTACAGGGGAAATTCTTATGAAGTGAGGTAGGTAGATACAGGTAGTAGATATTTATCGGTTAATACCTACATAAAGTTTGCGAAGAATTGAGTTCTCCTACTGCCAAATTAATTTTAGTTGGGGTGTGTAATTTCATCTGACATGTTTCGGGCCTTGTCGTGGTTGGTGACACGCGGTCATGTGGGGGATGAATCTCCTACCTATAGGTATACATATATATACAACAGTTCCGGAACTGTCACTCAAAGCAAAAAGCATTAATTAAAAAAGCATTTTGATATAGCAGTTTCTTTTTATTTGCTTGTAATCTTTGAATGCCATAAAGAACATGTATCTTGTAACTAGGGGTTGACACTAGGTCCTGTAATATAGTGTATACTAGCGCAGGAGCTAGGGAATTCATAAAAATGTATGCATAATTTATGTCAATATAGATTAAAGATTAAATTAAATAAAATAGAACGAAATTAACGACTTTTCAAAATGTAGAAAGAACATAACTAAAGAACCATTTCAGACATCAACCACTCATAACGAAATCGACAGTGTTTAAGGTAGTATAGAAGAACCAAATAAAGGTACATGCCTAGTCAAACATCTACGTAGACGAAGTCATGAACAAGCGCTAGTTAGCCTTTACAGGGTCAAATTAAATTAGGTAGCGAAACTCCGCAGACGTGATGGGTCGATGATCGATATTTAAAAAGGACAAAATAAAATAACAAAAGATTTGATGATTTTTTTTTGGGTCAACTTACCGCTGTTATTGTTGTTACTTGAAGTATGAGTTGAGAAAATCTGTTTTCTTTTGTTTTCATCATGTAAGTACCTATACAAAAAAAAAAACAATTTTTCGAGTCTAGGAGACTACACTAACTGCGGTTACAGACCCCAAAAAAAAACTCGTCAATTATTTTCTTTTTTGTGTGATCATGTTTAGATATCGATACCCAGCACGTTTGCGGAGTTTCGCTAGCTAATTTAATTTGACCCTGTATAGGTAGGTACCTAAACAATATAATAGGAAAATATGCGCAGTGAACGAGACAGTAAACAGCAAGTAATGTTATTCAGTCACTCCTCTCGTTCACCGGTGACTGGTTTACGAAAAATCTAACTCTATCCGTCTATTGTGAGAAATAAATTGGCAACAATCTTCCGGTCGTGTCGCAACCAATTTTTACACGTTTATTGAATTTTTATGGTTATTTTGATCCATTCATCATTTTTTACGACTTGCTACCATAACAAGACTGTTCTAACGAAGAGGACACGGTGTCATGAAGATACATTACTTTGTTATCTAATGCTACCTACTTTCTAAGAAGAGGAGAAAAACTATAATAATTATTTTAATAAAATACTAAGCTAGATTTAAAGGAGAATAAGCTAATTTGCGTCTGGTGACAATCCTAAAACCTGTTATTTGAAATGAATTTTAAGGTTCTTCAGTTGACAACATTCCCGTTAATAATTTCAAAGGAGACCTCATTTATTTTTAAACGTTGCCCCACACTAGGAATTTCTCCTGTATTGTGGGTGCGTTCACAAACATTTAAACTCACATACACAAACAGCCAGATCCGGAACAACTACTTGTAGGTCATTCAAATATTTGTTCCGTGTGGGAATCGAACCAGTGACACGTAGCGCAGCAGTCAATCGCTTAACCACTGCGCCAACCGTGCCGTCAAAAATTTTATTTCACTTATTTACCCAAACACACCGAAATTATGTTCAGGGTTCAGATTTAAATTTATATTACGCTAATAATATCTTAGAACCACTTACCTTAAGAGACGGTGAAAATAAATTCGCAGTTCTAAAAATATTTAGCTTACCTGTAACAAACAAAAGGAAATTAAACTTTCACCAATGACTTTGTGTTTAAGTTAGAAAGCTTGATTAAATGTAACAATGGCAGGCGGAAACATACAGCGGCTCGGATATAGCATGGACAAATCGACGGTTAGGAAGCCGTGACGTCACGTCAACGACCTGATGCCGACGGCCCGACGGAAAATATGATGGCCGCACAATAGCCTGCAATGGTGGAGACGTCCAAATCATTATTTATTGTTTCGTTAACGAGCTCGAAAGAAACGCTGCCGGATCCGTGGCTCGATGCCCGCTCGACGCGCGCCGGAACCACTGACTCATCCACCCGTTATATTTCAGCTGATACATCTTAACCCCTTTTTAAATTAACGTACACGTTTTGCGAAGTTGGTAGGTAACTTGTAGCAGTGCTATTCAATCAGCAAGCCACTGAGATACTAATTTTGTCAACCGTGAATAAGGTTTGTGGAACTAAGCAAGCATTACCTACTGTGCAGCTAGACGGTTCGTAAGATGAACGAACAAGATTTATCTTGCATACATATGCAAATCGAGTAAGTAAGTTATCTAAATCTTAAAACTGAATCTTAGACTATTTATAATAATGGTATTTTTGTCTTCTATGTCTGAATGTACGTTGATAAAGGTATCAAAGCTACCAAAAACTGGCTGCTCTTAACTTAAGATTAATTAATACGGAGTAAACACAGAACGGAGTTAAATTAGTAGATTGCTTTATTAATAATGTACTTACTGTTCTGACAACATTATTTACGTTAAAAAACATGTTTTAATTTCAGAGATTTCCCTTCAAAGACAAATAAATAAGAGCGTATTTGATGTAGCATGAACACGAAAAAGGAAATAAAATAATAAACAACATTTCGTTTGTATCCGCTGATGTAAATGCGTCGCCTAATTATCATCACGGCAGCTCGCTCACGGAGATGGCAAAGAATACTTAACGTCGACGCTTACTACAGTCTTGGCACACTTTTCTTGCTAGACCCACTTTTTCGTCTCATGGAAAATATAAAATACGAAAGACTTAAAAAGTTTTTGCACTAGATATCAAGACATCTCAAAGTGGAACAGGAAACTCTCAATTATATTATTCATTCTCGCACTAATTAAAGTAAACCTCTCTTTGTGGCCTAGAACAAATAAAATCTAATTAAGTTTTCAGATTTGTTTCCACATTATCTTGCAAGCGAGACAATTCCCAAGTTTTTCTGTGAACTTACTAGCGGTATCACTAACTAGATACCAAAAACTTTAATTAGTGTTTATATACAGAGTTGAATGTGCCGCATTGTTGGTAGCAGGCAGGCAGCGAAAGTCGCTTGATAACGTTATTACATAGGACTTTGATAGAATTGCAAGATGTTAACCTTGTTATGCCGACGACGGCCGTTTTCTGTCGCCAGTCACTGGCAGCCTGATGTCTAATGGAGTAAGAATCTACACGGAAAACCTACTCATCGTGCTTATGTACAATTTTGACGTAATCTTTACTGAAAAAAAAAAAATGTTTGCTTTAACAAAAATCTTGTGTAATGTGATTACGCATCTTGACTCCATACGAGCCTAACAAGATCTTGACTTCTGAAGCTAGGAGAACTTTGTTAAATTATCATAGTTCCGTCAACTAAGTAATTAATTAGTTTAATTACGGGTAGTTATTTAATTTAACTCAAATGTTGGCCAGTTTAAGAATGTTATAATGCTAAGAAGTTGCTTGTTACCATCAACTTAAATTGTTATTTGATATACAAAAGTGAAGTAAAATCAAACAAAGCATGTATGGTGTAACAAATACCGGTGATTATTCTGTACATGTCACATTGTCGATATAAATACAATGAATTTGTTTCGGCAAATATGCTATCTTGTTTATAGTAAATAAATAAATAATGATTCCAAACATTTTAATGCCAACTAAGAGACAATGTATCTTAGTTAGCTAGCATTTTTTTTCAGTGATATGTATTTTTTTTTAGCTGCGTACTTTTTGTAAGTTTCAGATAACATAAATATATAAACACAAACAACTGTTCAGTGAATAAATAATTATGGGTAGGTACTCGTTTATGGGACTCGTAACATTAAATATTATGTTTTTTTTAATGATTATTATTCTGTAAATACATATCTGTTTATAGTCGCGAATAGTGTCGTAAAAGGCGACTAAGGGACTTACTAGAGAATGGGCAGCAGCGTTCTCTATTCATTTTTAAAACCATACTGCGATCGCCAACCCGCCTGCCAAGCGTGGCGATTTATTATGGCAAGTCCCCCCCTATTTGAGGGAGGCCTATGTCCAGCAGTGGACGTCTTTCGGTTGAAATGAGGAATGAATGAGGAAGTTATGAAATTAACTCTTCCAAATATATGCAGTACATTAAAAGTGTTGTCGGAAGGAACGAGAAAAGTAAATAGGTAAACGATTCTTGGAATATTTGAATAAATATGAATGTTTACCATTCGCTTTGTCTGAAGATATGTTAGTAAATAATTTATCACCCATTCATTTTAGTAGCCATGTGACGTTAACCGCTAAGTTTTTAAAGTAATTTTGTAAAGTATATTTTTTTATATAAAGATGGGCTTCATCGATTCGCCCTGATAGCCGAAATGCAGACTTTTGCCTAGATCAGCTTCAGATGTTTAATTAATTTGTAAAATGTACAAAACCATTGTACAAAATTATTGAAATAAACTTATTGGTTATTATATCCATTACGATTGCCATCACACCTAATTGCAGGTGTGTCTGAGTGTGCACACAATGAATATTTATGAATGTTTTCAGTTGTAGAGACTCGAGACAAAGTCACGTCTTACCACTCTGAACAGCGTGAAAACATAGTACATGTTATTGTATATATTATTAAGGATCTGCCACACACTTGTATGGAGATGTTCTTACGGCTCAAAACCATCAAAGAGATTTAAATGTACATGCATATGTCACAATGTAATTAGGTTTAACAATAATGTCAGCAATTTTTTTTGAAAACGTTAGGTACTACCAAATTTTTAGGTTTAAATATAGATCAAAGGCTGGATTGGAAAGTACAGACAGACGGATTAGCAAAGGAATAAGCAAATCTGCATATACTCTTTATGAACTACCTTCGACCTTAGGTACAGACGCTCTGCTAACTGCATATCTTGGCATCGTTGGCTCAATCTTAAGATACTCATAGCGTTATTTTTTGGGGCAACTCGTGTAATAGAGAAATAATCTTTACGTAACAGAAATGGTGTCTCAAAGCGATGTTTGGGCTAAAATGTACTGATACTTGTAAGCCATCATTTCAGCCAAAACACGTCCACTGCTGGACGTAGGCCTCCCCCAAGTTGGGGGTTGCTATAATCGCCACGCTTAGCAGGCGGGTTGGTGATCGCAGTATGGTATTAAAATGCATTAAGAACGCTGATGCTCATTCTCTATAGAAGTCCCTTAGTCGCCTTTTACGACACCCACGGGAAGAAATAGGATGGTGCTATTCTTTACGTGCGGCACCATACGGCACACGTGTAAGTCATATATCATAAAAAATAAAACATTAACACTTCCGTCATTATACATTTATGAGGTTGCCGTCTTTGTTAAAATAAACTCCAAAGCTTTTTAAGAACCTATCAGATACTAATACCCGAAGTCGACGGGATTATAATATATTATCTATGTGTAAGAAAGTTCAATACAGCACTGATGCATAAGTGTGTTCTGCATGGCGCCAATAATATTCAATAACATTCCGCCACACATTAAATAATTAAATGTTAACTTATTTAATACTACATTATTGCAAAGGCCGTGAAATAGGCAATTGCAGGTCGAGTATGAGTTTGAAGGCCGAGCCGTAGGCGAGGACGTCACTAATACGAGACAGGCAATTGCCATTTCCGCCGAGGCATAAACGAAAGAATCAAAAGAAAAATGCAGAGAAAGTAAATTATTTATAAATTCCAGATTCAATGACAAACAACGATATTTCTTCACGCGCCAATGTGTTCATTTGTTTTTTTTTTTTTCAATATACCTACAGCTTTCTATTTGCAAGCCAGTTCGAAAATTAAATAAAATCTTTGATAACTTACCTCCTTGGTTGCCATGTTTCGGAGTAAAAGAACGTTTCATTTTTAAATTACACGATAGATAAGAGTTTACTATGTAATTTATTTGGCCGCTAAACCACGACACATATGGATTTTCATACAACTTTTGGTAGCCGCTGCTCGCATGTATGGCCAGTACAGCAATTTCGATTTATCTCGAAAAAGGTTGTTAAAATAATGCTCGAATTTCCAAGCATGTTTGAGAAAAGAGTATTTAATAACCCCAGCACGCCGTTTCATACAACATTGCTGGAGCGTTGTAATGTTCCAAATTAAAAAAACGCTCTTGCAATGGCTTTGATTTTCTTTGACAGTAAATTCGATACTTCGCGTGTTCTTTTTTCGAAAATAATGACAATATTTCCATGCATGTTTGAGAAAAAAACACTTAGAAGAATTTCTACGACAAAAAGCTATTATGATATTATATCCGAGTTTTTAACAAAGTATTGAATAATTTTTGCTTTTTTTTATTTAATTTGTTATTACATTTTATTTAAAAAAAAATATTTAGTTTTAATATTCGTTTTTTTAGTTTATTATTGATGATACGTTTTTGATTTTTGTCAATATTTCTTTACTGTTTTATTTGTAATTTTATGTCACTGTAAATTTTTGTGTAAGTATCTACTATAAAACATTTAATTAAGATTTGCACACTAGATACCTGGTAAAATATAACGGAAATCTATAATATATATTAATTATCAACATAAGATACTTGTATTCTTGCAAATCAATAATATTATTTTCTAATGCTGTTCAATTTAATTAAGAACTTGTTTGGTTTAATGATATGAAAGCAAACAAATAGACTTTCGAAAAAATTTCAGGTATATATTTTTTTGTAATTAGATATTTTTTTTTTTCATTTCAATGTCATATCATTTTTTAATTTTAACCTTTCTATTAGGAAATTGACTTGCAAAACCGGGATTATTTCGTATATTTTATGATCGGGTGGAAACGAACTACGACGAACAAAAAAATGCATCCAATAGTCGGACTAGGCATGTTACATTCAACATGTTTGTTTCGTTTCTTCTATTCCGATGCACAATTGAAATCCGAGCAAAAAAGCATTTTGATTAAGTTTTTCCACGAAACGGGTACAGAGTAACCGATTCTTATACGAAATAACATAGTTTCAGGTACCTATTCGTTTTCATATACATGTATGTACCTAGAATTCTCGTTATCATATTTTCCGCAAATTTACAAAGGAGACGTTTCATTTTTGTATAGGACTCCGGCCATAACATGTAAGCAATGCATGCAAAGCATGTACAATAAAGAATGTCTTTTTTCATAATAACTAATATTTTTAGGCACTAAATAAAAACTGATAATGTTTGACGTTTGTGATGTTGTTACGAACATCGACAGCCAGTCATTTTTCGTCCAGAAATACCTACAAATCTACAATCTACAAAAATAGAATATATTTTTTATCGTTCAGTTTCTTATAATTAACCAAAAAAGTTGTCTAGGTTCTTATTATCTTATCTTAATAGCACATAAATTCATGCCTTTCATATTTATATAAATAACGTCAACGTGATATTCTTACGTTTTAATGTAACATGATTTCTGGACGAAAGCAGAATGCAAGTAAGACGACGCCATGATCAAGAGAATATGGCAATAATATGAAAAACTATTATTTTTGTGTAATCAAGAAAATATTCAGGAAAAAATATTCTTCCTGAATTCGTGAATTTTGATCCTCTTTTTTCATTACCGTATACCTAAGGCCGAAAATGAAAGATCTCCTTTCCGTTTGAAATAGGTAAAGGGAATATTAAATGTATTGAAATCTAGTTCAGTTTAAACTAAATTCAGTCTGATAAATTCGTTATGATAACATCGGTGCAACTTATATACACCTTTTTGTTACTTTTTTTGTGGAGTAACTGAAGAAGTCAAGCAGGTCACCGGATTGAAGTAGGATACATTCTGAGCTCTCAAAAGTTTTTCGATTAACAACTAATTGATTGAATAAATGGTGAGAGTGAGTAAGCGACACGGCCGGTGACACACTCACATCACGGAATTTACCGAGGTCGTAAAGACATTTTACACGCATCGGCGGCTGAGTGCCGAGTTCGTAATTCGTTGAGGCACCCACCGAGACAGGAATGAGCTAACTTTTGGGAAGACTACGGGCGAATGAGAAAACATTGGAGAAGTTCCTGCCAAGTGATAGACAAAAACGGCGAAATATATGTCGGGGCTTAGTGAAACACATATCACTACAGAGTTTCGAGATACGCCGTGAATAACAATAAGTATGTCTTAACTTGTGCAACCCCCGGCGGCAGATATCATCAAAACTTGACATGTGATTTATGGATATAGATAAACTTTGGAATTATACAAATTAATCCAAGTTGTGGGAGTTAAAGTAATTAGTCGACGCGCGCTCCGTAACAGTAGATATTAGTTAGAAAATTAAAAACCGTTACTACACTCGAGGATGACTGCAAGGAAACGGCTCAATAAGCGCCAAGGAGGAAGTTAACGCAGAAACAAGGCTGGCATATGAAACATGTTCCACACCCGCAGTCGTAATAAGCACCGCTCAACCCGATCATAAATAAAAGGCGGGCGGCATAATAGGCATTTGAGCCACGTCATCGGCAGCTGGCGCGCGCCCGACTCCTGACACGAGCACGCGACTCTTCACATTCGATAAAAATATCTTCAACGGCCCTATCTAACCGCCAAAGCACGCCCGGAAGCACGTTCCGAATGCTCACCTATGCAAAACAACATTAGTGTTGAAACCACTTACAATTTTCTCTCCTCGCTACCTCGAACTTTCCTCCGTAAACTTTAACGTGTGAAAGATAACACATACATAGACGTATATAAAACAATAGTCTTTCCTGAGAGAATACGATTTTATTTTTGAATATCACCTCGATCACAGATTCTTTGCAATTTATCAAAACGATATGTCTGTGCGAGGAAGCTGCGACGATGACGTCGCACGCGACCTCCCGCTGCCGGCTCTGATAAATCATCGAACAGCTTCAAATGAATTTATCTCGCGTCGAAACGTAGTATTTCTTTGTTATCATTGTAATTTTTGTCCCATACTGATGGTACAGGCCTGATTTTATGAAAGATAAACTGCTATCAATATTATTTTATATTGCAATAAAAACCCTAACTTTACTCAAGTAACAGATGTTCGGAGAAAATATTTATCTGGAAAAGCTTATGACAAGGATATGATAATATTTTCAAAGTATTAAAAGTCGTCGGACGTTCGGGGCCTTCATAAATATTTAAAGAAAACCATAGGGATTTAACTTTCAGGGCCACGGAAATGTGCTGCAAAATTAAATATGTATGCAATGCAAATTCTTGTCTCTTAGTACGAGTATGTAAAACTAGCAATATCTATATTCGAAACTTTGCTTTAACATCACCAAATTTTATGTATACTTAATCCTGTTATGTTTACAGAAGAGATCCTTTAACAAACGCTACACTTCAACAAATCCTAAAGAAAATATAAACTATGAACGCCGCGCCGAGAGACATCTTATGAAAAAGTTTTAAGCAAAAACGATTACAGCGTATAAAAACAATAATACACGACCTCGTTGAGAAATAGTTCCATAAAAAATGAATGAAAAAATCCTCGTAAAACAAAGTAGCAAAATACTATGAAACTAATAAAGTAAAACGGAGCCGCACAATTCGAGATACAAAAATGTAACAGACATGAAATAAAAACAATTTAAAACGGCTAGATTTATGCGACTCTTCTCTCAATGTAGACTATTATTCAATTTAAGCGTTTAATCTCTTTCCACTATAGTTAAGTTATGAAATACACAAAAATTGCTGTTACCGCCGCGTGGGTTTATAAAGAAATACTCGTACTAAACCTAGCCAAAGAATATTTAATAATAAAAAAAAATTGAGCCGTCACGGGACGCCTGGCAGATGTGAAACATCGAAATTATTTACACACTACTATGTATAGAGTAGCGACGCGTCGCCACGCGGCATGCGTCGCCCCGCCAGCAATCGGTTTACGGGCGGCTACAGATGTTTCACATCAATAAACATGAGTAAAAACGAAAATCACGTAAATCGGATAAGGCGAACAGACGTTTCCTTTAAATAAGTATCTGTGCCTCTAACCCCTTTATTACAAAACAAGGTTTATCTTCAGACCCAGGTTTAAAACATGGAGCCATTATTGAATTTCGAACTTTATTCCGACTATGGTAAAGTTCCTAAACACAAAACTGACAACTTAGTACCGAACTAAGTTTTCAGTTTTGTATAAAGAACGGTATTTCAATCACTGTTACGTTCTTATTACAAAAACTAGGTCCATGGTTTAAGCCATGTCAAAATATAAATCCTGTTTTGTAATAAGGCGGAATGTTTATCAATCTACTCTAATCGAAGCTGTCAATAAAGACCATTAAAGGATAAGCCAAAGTTCATCTGCTTAGACAGCAGCAGCGTCGTGCGGTTCGTTTTAAAAATACTGCGATCACCTTTCCGTCTACCATCATGATTACAATGACAATATCCTCTATAACCGTTATTTGTAAGTGTCAACGTCTCTTGTTCAGGAGAGGACATTTAAAGGCTGATATCCTCGTAATGATGAATAAAATAGTACCTCCATAAAAGTAACACTTACTTTAGATCTTTAACCCAAAAGGTGTCGACTAAGGTATTTATTTATACAGGGTCAAATTAAAGTAGCTAGCGAAACTCCGCAGATGGGATGGGTATCGATATCTAAATACACGCCAAAAAAACATTTTTTCTTTGGGGGAAATGTCCGCTGTTGGTGTTGTTACTTGAAGTATGAGTTGATAAAATCTTTTATTTTTTGTTTTATCGTGTTCAGATTTCGATACCCAGCACGTCTGTGAAGTTTACACAAAGAAAACTGATATTTAAAGTAACGACACTACCTGCGGTTGATGACTCAAAAAAAGACCTCATCAAATTACTTAATTTATTTTTTGTTAGATCATGTTTAGATATCGATTCCCATCACGTCTGTGGAGTTTTGCTAGCTAATTTAATTTGTCCCTGTATATATTTTATTGTACACCAAGATTATAAATATACATATATTGCATACCTACATTACAAAAAATATACTCCACAAAATATACAACGCTCATTGTATATTTTGATTAGCCATTCTTTTATTACACTACTTGAGTATTTTTTGTACTTACATTGTAGGATAAACTAACCGTCCAATTATCATTTTATTACTGTTCATGTTTTATGGTCACTAATTTACCAACCGCCTAAAAATTAAATTATTGCAGGGCCTCAGGTGGTAGAAAATAGTACTAATTGTATCAATTCACCTAGGGATTATATATACGGCAATCGAATCATCAATCATCATTTTTACATAATGCCTAGGCGTTATACATTTTGCCTTAGGCATTATACATAACGGCGACAGTATGCAAACGGACGGCGCCGTATGTATAATGACAAATTATACAATTTGCCTTCGACAAATACATCCAAACTAACTATAAGCACCGAAAATAAATGACGACTATAGATTATTACAGCTAACAACGAGCACAACTACAAGTAATGTCACGAGTCTTTTAAATACAGGCAACGATTGCGCGCATTTTATTGGAACTGGTAATGCACTCCACAAACGAGCGCCCTGGACAGTAAAGAATTTGTCAAGGAAACTTGTGGAGTGCATTGGCATTTTAAGCTTCAAGTTATCTGATGACCTTTGATAATATACCTATACCTTTTATCTTTGACCAGTTTGACCTTTCCAAATTTGGTGTGGGAGTCGGACAGAAACTGAAAACGTTTCTTGAGATAGAGAGGAGTGGAAGGGGAAAAGAGCACGTTATACAAAAAGGAGAGAATATGAGCATTCCGGCGAAAGCGACTTGGTAACCACTTGAGCTTCACACGAAATTCGGAAACCAGGGTACCTACTCCAAAGCGATAATCCGAAGTATCGGCCGAATGTTCGGCCGGTTCTTGACTTCCAAAGTTTCCTTATTTGACTTTGAATCCTTACCCGACTTCAAGTCACGTTTTTGACTGTAGCTTATCTCTCTGACCGCCGTTTTTTTTTGTTTTGCCATATTTAGCCATAGTCAGCATGTTCGGCCGATATTTCAAATTTTTCTTCGGAGTAAACCCCATGGTCATGTTTGCGTATACAAACCGTATATGACCTTTATACAAACATTTTGAAGCCGCTTAACTTTCTCGAGTTGGTCTTCAGTAAGGTCAAGGAAGCTGGCATCAGCATAATCAAGGGTAGAAGAAGTGATTGTGCAAGCGCAATCTAGGTGGCAGTCGGTAGAAAATTACGCAGTCTTTTCAAAGATGCAGCGGAAGCAAATAGCTTGCGGCTAACTTCCTGTACCTGGGCAACCCAAGAGTATTCCTTGTCAATGAAAATCTACACACTGAAAAAAATGCGAGCTAACTAAGATACATTTTCTCTTAGTTGGCATTAAAATGTTTGGAATCATTATTTATTTATTTACTATAAACAAGATAGCATATTTGCCAGAACAAATACATTTTATTTATATCGACAATGTTACATGTACAGAATAATCAATGGTCTTTGTACATGCTTTGTTTGATTTTACTTCTTCACTTTTTTACATCAAATAATAATTTTAGTTGATGGTAACAAGCAACTTGTTAGCATTATATTATTCTTAAACTGACCAACATTTGAGTTAAATTAAATAACTACCCGTAATTAAACTAATTAATTACTTAGTTGACGGAACTATGATAATTTAACAAAGTTCTCCTAGCTTCAGAAGTCAAGATGTTGTTAGGCTCGTATGGAGTCAAGATGCGTAATCACATTACACAAGATTTTTGTTAAAGCAAACAATTTTTTTTTCAGTAAAGATTGCGTCAAAATTTTAGATAAGCACGACGAGTAGGTTTTCCGTGTAGAGTCTTTACTCCATTAGACATCAGGCTGCCAGTGACTGGCGACAGGAAACGGCCGTCGTCGGCATAACAAGGTTAACATCTTGCAATTCTATCAAAGTCCTATATAATAACGTTATCAAGCGACTTTCGCTGCCTGCCTGCTACCAACAATGCGGCACATTCAACTCTGTATATAAACACTAATTAAAGTTTTTGGTCGGACGGTGAGCGATGGGTAGCTCACCGTCCGATAAGGACCAGGCCCGGGTCGACGGCGCGTCGTATTCCACGCGCGCCTCAAAGAGTTGTCAGCACCAACTGATGGGGTCCGCTAGGGCCAATGCCTGCCAGGGTTGCGAGTTTGTCCGAAAGGGATATCGTGGCCCTGGCACACAGGCAAATGAAGGAATACGGGTGGGTTATAGTCAGTAAAAGTCTGACACGCCCTCCCGCTCGGCTCAGAGCGGGAGAAGTTATTTGATAATTTCCCACCCAAAAAAAAAAAAAAGGCTCGTATGGAGTCAAGATGCGTGATCAGTTGATCACATTCATTAAACAAGATTTTTGTTAAAAAAAAGTTTTTTTTTTTCAGTGCAAGTTTTTAACATTCTCCCTGAAAGGAATAACTGAGTTGTCAAAAAAAACTTGGGGAAGAGTCGTTCAGTCGATCCTTGAGACCGTCCTAGAGCTGCTCACCACCACAACCTGCGTCTATATGGGGTTGACCATAAGTCCAGGGACTGATCCTACTACCTATTTTGTATCTCATTATAATCCCTCTTTAGTCGGATGACATTGCAGATTTAAGCAGAATCGTTTATCTTTCAAACAACTTTCGGGACTGTTACTCAAAACTTAATATTGGAAATAAAATTTGTTTTCGCCCTTCTGGAGTTTTCGTCCATTAGTCAAGTTTCAAAATGGTTGCAAGAACATGCGCTCCTGTCATTTAAGAGTTTACAACAACCAGCCCTTGCTTAGATTAATTAAAGTCTTTAATTGGTCCTCAGGGTACCCAGGTAGTTGGTGGATTTTAGGGACACGTCCTGCGAGACGCTTTTGTTATCAAAGATCTTGATATAATTTTCTAAAATTACAGTTCAAACAATTCTGAAGCCTTGAAAGTTACTTTGACTTGTATTACAGAATATTAAGTAGCAAAAAAGGTTCATTTATAATATTGTTATAATTAGGGTTATCTTTCGAGGCGAACTGTTGGCTTTCTTATTTTTTGTAACATTTTAGTTCAATTTCGGTGGCTTGAATCCTTTATTTTTTTTTATTTTACTTTGCCGTCACAAATGACGTATCCCGGAACAATTTACAAAACAATATAATTATTAAACCATTTGGAATTGAAAACGTGATGTTAAAAATAAATGTAGAGCATGATAAGATTTTAGAAAGATATAAGATATATTTTAAATTATAAAGACTAATAGAAGTAGACTAAAGAAGAGCCGTGCTACTTACTACAATTTAATTAAATTCGTGACGTATTTACGGTCAAAAACTTTGTAATTTAGTCCCTCATTTCATATCGACGGCCTTATTAAAAACATTATGGGAACAAACGAAGTTACGCAACGTTTGTTCCAAGAGAGCAACGTCACGGTTACCATGTTATTATTTCTGCCACAAATACGATGTGCAAGACATAGGGGCTGAAAGGGGTCTCGCTTGGTACATTTCTAATGGCACCCACCTTACCTAATCTTAATTAATAAATAAGTAAACAACAGGTCGAGTTACAGAGTGGGACTTAGTTTAAGTAAGTGGCTGTTTAAGCAATAGCACGTTTCGAATTTTGAAGGTGAAGTTAGTTTGCATGTTCGTAGTAAGATGTTCGTAGCTCGTAGCAACGCGTAGTACTACGTAGCACTATGCTACGTAGTCTACGATGCGTTACGACGGGCTACGCGCTCCGAAGCGTAGGTCGGTGGAGGTACGCCGGCGCGGCCGGCCGCACGCTCGGTCACGCTCCCGTCGTCTATCCCCGACACGTAGCCGCCCTTAATTGATATTTGCTCTAACGAAGACGTACTCATCGTTACAAATTCTATATTCCAGCCCGACGACGTCACACAAAAGAAGAATAGCCGGTGAAAACTAACAGCTGCGGATTGAGGCTACAGAGTTTTACTTTGTTCTACTTTTTGTACCTATTTAGATAGCAATGTATGAGAACGGTACAAACTTGGTGAGAAACAAAAAATTATAGAATCCTTTCAGATAAAAAAATGATTTAAAGCATTTGATTAAATCGTTACGTGGGGATGTTACGCGGAAAGATTACACAGCAACTGTTTTATACCGGTTTTAATCGTTTTACCAGAGACATTCCAGTCCTGTGATCAAAGTCGATTTAATTAAAAATCTTGCAATAGACGGTTGTCTAAATTCCAAGCAACGATGAGATTTTTCTTTTTGTAAAAGAAGGTTTTAATGAAATCCTATTGAATTTAGGTTGCCTACGCCGATACATTTTTCGCGCAAACCTTTTTAAGTTTGGCGAAAATTATTTGAAAGCAGCAGTTGTCCGAACCGACGCACACGCTCTGACAACATAAACTCGATATTGCAACACAAATAACCCATAAACTCGAGACGTGATTTAAATACGCGTGTGGAGCCAATGCTTTCTCTACCTGTCTCATACAATTCGACATAAATTCGCCGGTAAAATCTGATTTTATTCAAGGTGAAGTTAACAAATGCAAAAATATATCCTCGCAATTTCTTCTACAAGGCCGCATATTAAATTAGACTGAAAGGAGTAAAATAAAAATGTAAAACGGATCCGAGTGGAGCGAACGCGAAAAAACCGGTTTCGACTCAGTAGCAGCTCACGATTAGTGTTCCGTATAAAACAATTTCTTATAAAAATAACATCTTTTGCGGTATCTTGAGCATCAGCATTTCCCTTTTTATCCTATTGTTATTCCGACACTGCAACCCTATTTGTTATCGGGTTTTATTTTGAGTTGTTATTCCGACACTGCAACCCTATCTGTTATCGGGTTTTATTTTGAGATATTGAATAAACAACATGTCCCAGAATTAACGCACAACCTCTTAAGGGGTCTTTAACTTTTACTATGGAACTAACCTGAAATCGCGAAAAAAAATCAGCTGTTCCCTACATTTATGTTCTCATAACTCGTCAAAATGTAGGGAACAGCTGATTTTTTTCGCGATTTCGGCTTTGGTCCTATAGTAAAAGTTGTTCATAATGATGAGTACAATGACCCCTTAAGAGGTTGTGCGTTAATTCTGGGATATTTTTATGTTTTTCAACTCAAAATAAAACCCGATAACAAATAGGGTTACAGTGTTGAATTTTTGTTAAACTAAAAAAAAAAATTTAAAAATTGTTTTTTTTTTCGAGATTTCAGGTTGGTTCCATAGTAAAAGTTGTTCATAATGATGATTACAATGACCCCTTAAGAGGTTGTGCGTTAATTCTGGGACATGTTGTAGTACTTGCTTTTTTATCTAATAAGGCTGCGATGAACCAGTATAACGGAATTTCGTTTTATCATTTTGAGGAACACTAGAAAACAGGTGAGAATTGTAGAGAAGAGAGAATTTCCGTAAAGTGACGCGATGCTATTGAGGATCGGTCGCTTCGTAAAATGAAATTTAGTATCGAGTGTTCCGCTGACATCTCTGGGAAGCTCACTGATGCGCTGGCTACCTCGGCTACCTGAGTATAGTATACTTTCTACAAACGGGAATATTTCTCTAAATATTATAACAATGTTATTATACTCGTAACAATGTTAAAATCAAATATACACAGCATCCTCCAACAGAATTTCGATAATTGATAATTATCGACGGGCAGTTCCTTTCACAACACAGCTCGGATTTATTAACACAGTAAATAATTTAAATGTATAGTCATACCGAACAATATACTTCGTGCAATTCACTGATTACCTCGGTTCGCCATCCGAGATAACTGACAAAGGCGCAACAACACATTCAATTAACTCTCAGTTACTATTAATCAGTCTACCAAAAGTCTTTATTGAGCCTCATTTGTCCAAAGTTCACTTGAAATATGCTAACATTTTTAAGCGCGAATAAAGTTGCGAATTTGCAACTAAATGAGAAGACGTTTTATTTAAAAAACGTTTTAAAATAATAAACTGGAGAGGCAAACGCCATATTTCTGTCGTAGTCATAACTGCTGGCCATTCATATCCTTGTCACTTTGCAGGGATAGATAAGTAGGTGCATGAGCGCATGTGCACTAGTGCAAGCCAGGGGTATGTAAGCGTGCGTGGGTGCCTGGGGCGGGCCGCCGGACCTTATTTATGAGGTTACCCCAGCCGTCAACTGCTTTACGAGTTGGCGACGCTTGTGGGCGTGAACCGCCGACGTAAATTTATCTCGTGCACCCAGACACGGAACTCGAGACGACGCGACGACCCGTTACGAGTGTGTCCGCGTCATAAAATGCCTCTTCGATGAATAGAACAATAGCTACTAGCTCTCAAGTGCTATGGGGCGAAACTCGTAAAATGACCACTCTTAATCGAGGGACAACTTCGGGCGCTGCATAGGTAAAAATGTATAGGTACGGTATATTGAAACAATCCCCCAGGCCACCTCACCCACCTGCCGACTGCCTACTCGATAAACTCGCATAAAAATTATTATATTTCAAAGTGACATAAAAATTAACTTCTTAATTAATGCTTTGCTAAGAGTTAAAGATAATAACGTTCAAGTGGCGCCAGATGATGACGAGTGTAATAGCTGAGTTATGAATTTTAACGTCTGCTCGACGAAAATCGGAATGAATATTGAACACAGTAAAAAAAGGAAATAATTAAGCTCGAAAAGGATGTTTCCGCCACGGAATGGCTCAGCAACTCTCGGGAGGGAAATTTACGACGAACACTGAAAAATAATTAAGATAGAATCTCATTAGGGAGGTACACAGTGCGCGGACATAGTTAGATGACTACACACTAAACTAGCGACGTCTGGCGATGTTCCGCGTTTGATTCGCACGTTCTGTGGACTCTGTTATTAATCATTTAAAGCAGAACGTACCGAAGAAAGTTTATTAATGATCAAAACATCAAATGCTTCATTTGGTATTTGACGAGAGCTCAATAATCACTCAGCTAGTTCAGTCAAGAAAAACTGTTGTCGTACTTTGTCAGCAGAACTGGTCACTAGACTGTTCTCCTTTTTAATATGCAATAAAATCCAATAGGAACGAGGTTAAGCATACAAATGCACATCGAACGCATTAAAGATAATAAAAGTACCGCTGATAGATATATATTTGGACCAGTTCCAAACAAAAAGCGAACTGTCGTAGATCTAAGCATTAAGGCAAATGGGTAATACGATTAATTGTAATTCTTGGGCCTTGAAATTAAGAGCCCTATCTAATTTAAATATCCATTTTATCAGAAGGACTTCGTAACTAAAGGCTGTGTCTAATCTAAATACATCACATTAAATAAAAGTATAGTAAGGTATTCTTTATCTACATCACAAACTTCATTGTTAAACCGGATTTGTACAAAAGCAAGGATTGCCTACCTCTGCGTTAAAGACCAAACTGCGAGAATGAAGGTAAAGGTCTCGTTAATTCTGATCGCGATCTCCCTCGGGAACAAAAACAGAGCTCCTCTGAAGTGTAGTGTCGCCGGGGGAGCGACTTTATAAATGCCATACGCTTACACCTCAAAGCAATGACTGGAGCTATCAGCTGAACGACTGCCACGTACTACGTACCAAACTGCAGGTACGTCGCTCAAGTGAATGTATAAATGCTATTGAAAATGGCTGCAACGTCTAACGTGTGCACACAATGGATGCGATGTTTATGGAAGTACTAATGCGTTCTGCGAGCCGTTACGTGTTCCGTTCAGGAATGTGGGCGGACAAACAACGGAACGATTGTGGATCTGTAGGAGCTCCTGACTCTGTTTATGTGACGGTAGCTCAGAGCAATACCGCAAATTGAGCGAGCAACTAGACCTTACGCCTCGCTACGTGCATTAATGGTGCCATAGAATTCTCAGCGAACGCAATAAACATGATGCCGTGGTGCTTCTGCTTATGCGCCAATGATTACTACACACCATATCTTGACTGGCTGCTATTGGCCTTAATTTCATTACGATACCGAGAGTTTAGTGGTCATTGGTCAGATACAACTTAGATGAGTAAAGTTTAGTTGCATAGGTTACATGCACGTGCGCCAGGTAAGTAATATTCAGGTTGCTGCTGCATCGTCTACTATAATGACTGAAGTTCTTTGATTAGAACTTGCAAGTAGGCGATAGACCCATTGGAGTGTTCAATCAGAAGATACTCTTACCGCTTCTAAAGTATGAAATCAATCTCCTAAGCCGACTTTAGCAGTCTACAGTTTAGCATTGCATAAAACATAATCGGATTTGTTGCAATGTAAATTATGTCTGCAACTGAGAATAGCTAAACGTACCCATTTCAGCGCAATTACTACGACTATTTCATTCAGCGCTCACAGCTATTCCACGGCGGGGCTTTCTGCCAAATTCGAAATATGCAACGAAAATTTGACAGTAAATCGATCATGCGTAGGTACGCAGGTAGGTAACAAAACGGTATCCCTGGAGAGTCGTGCTGCAATCATGTGCCTGGCTGCATTACCGATGGGCAGCATGGCGTCGAACCCCTTTGTGTACTCATTCGAATGCCGCTCATATCGCCACGCTGCCACACGCCACTATAGCCCAATAGCGCGAACAACACTCCATATTAAATGCCCCAAATTGCAGTTTAATTTATTCCGGACGTGTCTCGGCAACGGAATCGCAATAACCGGCAAAACAATACCGGCGTTTATTGAGGGATGTTTGATTGCACTTACCTATAGCTAACAACTACAGGGAACTATGTTTCATCCATAAACGGATTATCTAGATTTCCTTTCAAGCTTGTTAAATCGCTTACATTCTAGAAACATTTCCTCTTTCCCTGCTTCTTTATCTACATAGATCATTTATTATTTGTAAACTACACTTTGCTCGTTCACTATTGAAGGAATCTCAATAAAGAGCAAAGTAAGTACTAAATCGGTGAGTTTCGAAAATTTAAAGTTCTCACATATCAAAAAATAGATATTGGAAGTTGGAACTCGTGAGGTTTTCAAAAGTTTGACAATATCTTGATACTTTTGTTCGCGGTATTCTTGTAATATCTTTAAAAAAAAGTTAACTAGAGTGAATAACTGTTCGCTGGCTGATAGTTGTTCGGAATTTCTAGCTTGGCTGTTTAGCAGGGGAGAAAGCACCATATAACACGATTCCTACCGGCTTCCCTTCGGAAATTCGGAACACAACCACTCTATCGTCATTGAAAAATGGCATAGTCGAAATTTTGATGGTTTAATAATGCCAAATAATATGATCACACTATATGTATTTAATACACCGTAAAATTAAAATATTACAAAACGAATACATTACATTTTTTGTCTGTATATCCCAACAACAAAACATTTTGCTCTAAAATAACTCGTACGCGTGTCCGGCTTGCCGTGAGTTCAATTTCTTCGACGTCATGACGAGTTTATTTTGTTTGGACAGTATATTTTTTTGCTCCAGCTTACCTTTCTCAAAAAATCACCCTTCGCCACTACTGTTTAGGTTTATCTAAATAGACCGACAAGGAATTGGAGAAGAAGTTCAAGACCCTATTCCGAAACTATCAAATGAAAATAGCGCGAAACGTGAACTCACACAACACAGTAGATCGGGTAGGTTTTGAGCGTCTCTCACATACACACAACTATCACACGATCCTTCTGTAATAGAAATATTTAAAATACTTCATCCCATTCCAAGCAAAATATCCCGAAGTCATACAGTTGTAGTTTAGAATCCATTTCAGAAAGGCTTCCAACTGGGACTGAGTGTTATTAAGCTCCTGTCGAGTCAACTCCCTAATTACAAAGCTTTTTGCCGTTTTCCCATTTCGCAGATTGGCGACTTAAAATACAAAACTAAAAAACAGAGCAAAAATCAAATGGAAGAGTGAAAGAAAATATTTTTCTGCATAATGTTCACCACTAATTATGGCTTTTAACCAACCAGCAGCCAGTTGCGAAATGAATGAAAATGATTTTGAAGACCCAAATGTAGCGGCAAAGTGTCCGCTTAAGGGCTAAAATAAATAAAATAAATTATGTTTTGTACCATAATTTATTTAACTCGGAAATGTTCTGATTTAAAGGTTTTAAGTTAAGTAGTAGTTAGTGCTATCCAGCGACCAAATCTATTCAGCCATTTGTTTATGTTTGAAAAACATAATAAAAAATATTTTATGGCAACAATTTATGTCGCGTAAAAGGAGAAATAATCATGACAATCGAATTGCATTTCAACAAAATCTTCGTTCGGATAGTCCGCACTCGAAAGGTGACGTGAAACATTTCAGCTCCCTTCCCTGTAGGGGGAAGCGTCCTATTTTCTGCTATTGCGCTTAACGTCTGTTTTGGGTGCACCACATGAATAAAAAAGCTCTGTGCCTGAACAGTTTGCTCCTTCAAAATAAAAAATCTAAAATATTAGGGAAGTAGATACCTACATTCATTTTTGTTACAAAGGTACGCAAAGAATTCCTAGAAATAATTTTAAAAAAAAACCACCTCACAAACCAACCCTCACAAAAAACCGCAAAAAAATAAAAAAGTAAACCACATTTTCAGTTGAATATCAAACCGGAATTTCTATGAAACAAAACTGACGTACGTTATTATTTGAGGAGATGCAGATACAAAAACAGATTTTTTTATTGTGCCGGCCCGACCTACAAATACTGTCTGACAAATGTTTCGGAGAGACGTCATTAATTGGAGTAAAATTGTTTGTTGTTGAATTCGATAGTTTGTTTGCGCAGGCAGCATTGAAAGGAACGACGCTGCCGGTTGGTTCTGACATGAGAAACGAAGCGCTGCTACAGAACCGGACGATTCATGTTTGCCATGGTGTCCAATGCTTACTACATTTCCACTAACCTAAATAAACACGTACAAAGATAATATGCAAGTATTTCATTTTTATTCGGACATATTATGTAAACAATATTCACGAGGGCAGACTGAAAGTCAACTAATGTGCAAGTGTTTTTATTTTTGATTTGTAACATCTTCACTCACACTTTATTTGGGAGTGATTTTGTGAAAAGGGACGGAAGTGTATAACAGGAAGTGACAGCTTGAGCATGGAGAAACACTAATTATAATAAAGTACTTACTTTATTATAGCTTATTTATGGAATTAGTGTACTCTGGAATTAGTAAGTCCCATAAAGATTGTTAATAGGGTGAGATGTCAGATGTTATAATCAGGGACCGTACAACCCCGGTTAAGGGTTAAGCCTTTCGAAGGGGTAACCCATTCAATGGGTTACCTTTATCATGGTGTAACCCATTGAAAGGGTTTTATACTAGAAACCTATTCGATTTCCGACTACCGAATTATATTCAGTTTGTGAGGTCCTCGCAGTAAGACAGCTGTACGTACTACACACAGTGCTTAAGAAACACCACCTTTTGCTTTACGACCCTCAGTACCTTACTAAAAAGCGACGCTCTGACAGAATCTGTAAAACTGAGCTCTGCAGGTTTGCGTTGGTAGGTCGCCACTTCAACCACATTAGCTCTAGGCTTTATAATAATATAAATAGGAGAGTCAAAATCTACCCTTTAACAAGGATCTTACTGAAAAAAAAAATTGACAGACTGGCTTAAATCTATGTCCTATGATGCAACTAAGCAACTTTTAGTATCATAAATAAACTCTCATGCTAGCATTATCTCATAATAGACTAATTGCACATCTTACTCACTCTCACACACTCACTCACACACACTCACATACACTCACAAACACTCACAAACACTCTCGCCCTCACTTTCACTCTACATGTCTCTCACTCTCACTCAAAAGTTTGTATGTAATGACATACAAACTTTTGAGTGAATTTGTCTTTTGTAATTGTTAATTTTATTATAAGACTTCCTAAAGCTGTGTGTCTGGAACAAATGTCTTCCATGTATGTTGTATGGGGCGTTGATAGCTGCGCCACAGTATTTTACTTTTGTAGCTATCTTCGTGTCTTTTGTTAAGTTATACCTAAAATTGTTCCTAATAAATAAATAAATAAAAAAAAACCCATTAAAAGGGTTACATGATAACCCATTGAATGGGTTTTATACTTGAAACCCAGTGAAAGGGTTACCTGATAACCCATTTCAATGGGTTCTATACCTACTTGAAACCCAGTAACACGAACAATTCATCATATTATGTTATTTCGATATCCGCCCAGCACGCGTAGCAGGACCAATTCTATCTATATTCTACCCAGGGACCATTTTGGTTACCATTTTTGAAAAACCCTATCGAAAACCCTTTCAATGGAAAGGGTTTTTAATAGGGTTTTTCTGAGCAGTTAATCATACGGTGTGGGTAATTTTGAATGGCTTAAATTAAGCCGTTCAAAAGGGTTACCCTTAACGTATGGGTTTTTGTTTAACCGCTTAGAAAAACTCTATCGAAAACCCTTTCAATGGGTAACCAAAATGGTCCCTGGTTATAATAATACATCATAAAGGAACAACTTGTATCAATCTACTTGTAACTTCGTAAGTCACATTCCTCTACCACTTATTGTTTGAAGGACGGTCAAATCGGTCACCGATGTTCGCTCGTTTGTTTAGTATTAGATAAATATTTGACTAAATACCCTCGTTGTTATTTTTGTTATTGTTTAATTTTAATTAAGAACTTCAGTTTGGTTTAATTCTCTAAAATATGGGGTCGATATTTTGGTGAACGGTAAAACTCTATTGAGTTTGTTTACTGAATGAATTAATTAATTAATAATAATAATAAATATGCGACTACTCTAAGGCTTGCTCTTTTTTTAAGTTTATCGCAATCGCTCTAACAATATATAAATCTAAGAGAATGTAAATAGAAAGCTCAATTGAAATAGTAACCTAAAGCAATAAACTATTCAAGAAAGTGCCCATAAAATAAATTTTCGCTTTTTAAGACCGCAACGTTATTTTATCTTCTTAATTCGAAGCGATATGTTATCGTGGCGGAAATTAAAGCCAACCTATTCTCGATCCTGATGGATGTTGTTTTGGAAAAAAAACATGGTGCAGTTTTTGCTAAAACTGAACGAGTTAACGTACCATTGTGCCATGCTCGAGCCGTATTAATGAACGGGACGGGTACGGAACCGGAGCGAGCGGCAAGTAAAACTTCTCCGCTATTGTTTCGGCAACTATTAAAACTGGTACCCATACCTCTAAGTTCGCTCTTGGATGCACTTTGCGAATGTCTCACACTTTGAAAATTTTGTCTGGTTGAAACTTGTATCGAAACTCTCAGATTTGCCGTGGTGGAATGAAAATGGAGGCATTATAATATATTGAAGAAATACACCACTCGTTTAAACTACTGCCTACGAACAAGAGTTAATCTTATAAAAGTGGAATAGTGGCGGAAATATTCAGCATTTCCGAAGCCAAATAGTGAAAAAAAGGTTTCACTTAGATATTTTAAAAGGATTATGGGGTCTTGTGTGGTTCACGATTTATCTTCTTAACGACTTCCGCAATCTGACGCGTTCGGCGGCGTGCGCGACGCGACGGCTGGCGGCGTGGGGTACGCAGCGGGCCCGCCACGCCGCCACGGCTGGCGACGTGGGGTACGCAGCGGGCCCGCCGCGCCGCCGCCGCTCGATCCTTACACACTAACCACTCGCACGTTCGTCGTCATTTTTCATCTCGACATGCATATTCAACGCAACAATAAATCATTGGGAGCCATCCCCTCATAGCCAAACGAAATGACCTTACTGTTATGTCGCTAACTGTGAAAAATATCGCACAAAATGTATAAACAAACGTAACCAAAATATTACGATAATAATTACCACCCTTTCGAGTCGTTGATAAATAGCGTCATTATTATCACCAACGCGTTGAAAAATGGTTCCCTCTCTTGATATTTTATTCAAATAGCTAGCCCACGAATATTCTTTTTATGAAGCTCTCGATTTTTTGCTTTTCCCTTTTACATTTTGCAATCGCTACTTTACTTCTGTTCTGGGTGCTTTCATCGAAATAATAGTTAAAAAAAAAATATATACGTTGCATGCTCTTTCTGCTTTCATTAATTAAAGTACAATCTAACTTATGACGTATCCGCTATATAAAAACCGGCCAAGTGCGATTCGGACCACGCACAATGAAGGGTTTCGTAGTTGGGATGAATTTATCCCAAAAACAAACTTAACATTGTGGTTGAAAAACATGATACCCCATAAATTCCAACTGCAGTAAGTTTGTACGCACAATATTGAATGATTTACCATGATATTTTAAGATCACAGGCTTCTTATCGGTTTTTCTGTAATCTATAAGTAAAGAACTATTTTCTTTATTTTATTCAACATTTTAGTCTGAGTAGTTTCGGAGATAAGGGGCGGGGGGTCATTTTTTAATCTATTTTCTTAAATAATTTCATAAGTATTTATTTTAAAATTATAAAAAATATATATATATATGAAATCCTTAAAACAAGCCCTTTCCTTTTATATGGCACACGGTACAGTCAGCAAAACCTTTTTTTTATAATTTTCTAATTTCAAAGTCACCTCCATATTCAAAATTAATTTATTTACGAAACACGTCCGTGTTTGGGTCACAGAAGTTCATATGTGTACCAAATTTCAACTTAATCGCTCCAGTAGATTCGGAGCAAATCAGCTGTGACAGACGAACAGACAGACACATGAGTGATCCTATAAGGGTTCCTTTTTCCTTTTGAGGTGCAGAACCCTAAAAACTGTGTAAGTACCTATATTCGCGGTAAAGTCCGAATGTTTGTAACAATTTTGACTAACCGTCAAAAAATTGCTGGGGACACAGCTGCGGTCAAATTAATTTGGAGTTTGTATGCGAATATGAACAACACAAACATGTGGAAGTTTATGACCATTAGAAACTTTTGTCCAGTGTTCCGCATAATTACATCGTAGAGCTTTAAAAGGACAGTTCCGTTTTTGTTACGTATCACGTCCGTAAACTATGTTATGTGCTTCATTTAGTTACATAACATCACGCCTTTAATCCCGGAAGGGCAGAGGTGCCCAACCTATCACCCACGTTTCACCAGTTATGTTTAAGTCCTATAGAATAGAGGGGGACGAGCCTATTGCCATCAACCGGGCAAAAATCCAGACTCCAGGCTGCTACTGAGAAATTCCTGGTGGGAAAACCTAATAACAATTTGCCCGACCTGGGAATCGAACCCCAGGCCTCGTGTAGCGCTTACGACCTAGTGGTCGACCAACGACACAGTTTAGTTAAACATGTGTTGGTTATTATGCTAGATATGCCAGTGACCTTGAGTGGTTAGCTTGCGTGTTCTGTACTGAGCTCACGCAACGCGTCGAACGTTCAGCCAGTAATAGGACTCGCCCATCAAGAAGCGCTGTCCCCCAATTTTACGCATTATTAATTTATTATACACAAAACAACAAGTATTTTAATACAACGCGTATACTAAAAGATCAATAGTTAAATTATCTTTAAATTGGTGAAGGTTTCAGAAAAATACGCTTGGTAGATTTTGCGCCATTCTCAGTTTTTTGTCCGCGTTAGACATAACTTTACAAATTAATTTCACTATGTAATATAAACATAATCTAAAATATTCACATATTAAGTTATTGAGAAAATGCTCTAATTTATCATATATTTTTTTTCAAATCATTAACACTACTCGTTTAGACGTGATCTTCAGTATAAAATCATTAAAAGTCGGTTATCGTCCCCTGAAAGGCTCGTGCAGAACCGTGCGATATGGCGGACGTGACGCGACACTAGTAGGAAAATTTCTTTGTCGGTACCTGTCACGCCCGCGATATCGCACCAGTGTGTACGAGCCTTTACCCTTTATTTTACTGTGGGTTTGCATAAAATGCTTTGTGCTAATACTGTCGGATCGATTTGGCCTATTAAATTAGACGACATATTCTATTGGCCCAGCCCCGATATCCGGGCATCCATTTACATAATTATTGTCGCTGATGCACGTGGCGCGCCCGACATGGGTAATTTTACTAATCATTGTTTTAGTACACATAAGCAATTACATGAAGTTGGTTTAATTTGACTACAATGATACATAATGATTCATTAGTGCAACGTGTCGCCTATACATAGAACATTTAAATACGAATTTCATTTTTAATTAGAAATTGACTGAGCTATCATAATACAACTACTGAAAAAAATTGATGAAGACAATGCTTTTTGTGTATAAATTCTATTGTTTGCATACAAGACACGCTTTTAATTTTAAATTCCTGAAGACACCGGGAATGGAAGCCGAGAACTGCAAAGAAATTTTAAAAACAAAAAGTGAAGCCAAGATCGCTTGTTTTATGAAAACTTTAACTGCAGAGAATATATAAATCTGGTCATATTCCTTTTAGGGTTCCGGATCTCAAAACGAAAACAATAACCTTTTTAGCGCGAACATTTTAATGGGGGTTGAGTTGCTTTTCTTCAAAGAAAAGTAACCTACATTTTATGCATCGTGCGATGTAAAAAATATACATTCTTGGATAGGCCTATCTTCTTATGCGCGGCACGCTGATATTGTTTCCCAGAGTACACATTACACTACTTAATCCGTGAACCCATCCGTGGCAAACCAACAAACACTTAAATAGATTATGTTAGTAATAAAAGCGCCTAGGTAAGTACTGTATTATGCTAGTTAATTAATATTCATGATGTGCCAGTTCTACTACGTAACGCTGAAATACATACGGAATTCAATTTAGCATTAACTTTAGCACCGGCTTCTACGTCACATCAACTTATACGAGACTGTTACTCGAATCGATACAATTGAAAAAAAAAAACATGCGGGGCAGTCTTTGGGGACTTCCGATAGAATTGAAAACTAAGTAACTTGTGAATTGTATCGTAGCTCATGGAAAGCGTTCAGTGACGATGACGCGAGTTCCACGATTTTTGTTCGCCCAAAAAGTACACATATTATATATACACAGTATACATATAGCTCATGGAAAGCGTTCGGAGAAGATGACGCGAGTTCCATGATTTTTGTTCACTCAAAAAGTGCTCAACGGGCCTAAATAAGTTTTAACTTCAAAAATACTCTTAAATATCTATAGTAAACTGAATAGTGCAAGGGTTCCATTGAAGGTCATAAGCCTAAATCTTGTTTATTCATGACGTTAGAATGATTTGGCGAACATAAAGTTGGAGTAATGAGGCGTGACACTACCTGTGCGTGGTGCGGCGAGCGATTTGTTAGCAGAATGAGGCCAACCCTTGGGATCCCTCACCCCCCAACCCCCACCCTTCACACCCGCCCCCAACGTTTCTTAGAAGCTCAAACATTAAGTACGCGATGGACGATTAAACGGCTTACTTGAGAATTACATAAATATCACAGACGTCCCGCTGACTGACTACCTAACCATATTTGGATTATGACTAATTCTTAAAAGAGATTTTGTTTGGTACGCTGAACTTTCAAATTGCAAATCCTCTCGAAAAGGAAGAAATAAATATTCAAGGAAAATCTACTTGCAAATAAGAAAACGGTTTTAATTCTACGACCAGTAGGCTTAATTTGAGTAGGTCCTATCGGAACGATCTTCACGGGGGCGACAAGATCTCTTAGTTCATCTCGACCCAAAATCTTTTTGTAGAGGGTAAAATTTACCTATGTAAAGGAAATACAATAGCGAATATTTATAATGAAATGGACGTTGCACAGCTAATTAGTTTGACAACAAAGTCAGGCTGGTTGGCATCAAGGGTTAATCCGAGTTGAGTTCTAGCCCGAATGAAACGGCGAAGTCAGCTCGACTCAGAGCTCCCAACTTCACCCGACCCAAACAAGGTGAAATCTAAATCTCTCCGCAACCACAACCTAATAGTATTAAAGTATCGACAATCGCGTTATTCACGGTATTCGATGATGAGAAACTCTATCGAAAATAAACTCACATCCAGTTCAAAGTTTACCTTCAAATGTTTACATGGTACGTTTTGAACTATCTGTTTTCATGTTCCTTGCAATATAACTTTTTGTTAAAGCAAACTAAATTGGTTTAAGGTGGTTACCCCAAAATTGTATTACCCAAGAATGGAGGAAGTATTTGGTTGTTAATTTACAGTGAAATCTGTAGCGTTGTAACTCTTGTCGGCGATGGGCTGACACAAACATTTAAACAAACTTGAACAGTTTTAATTGAAGCGCCCTCGTCATGGACCGGGCACCGGCCGGGATGCCAGCCTTTCTGCTACTATGTGAGCGGTTACGAGCACAATACTACACTCTATACTAACGCTCACTACCGTCTACCCTCTAAAATAAACTTGTTCTCGTATCTATACGGCGTCTTGTCTTTTCCATTACCTAAATTAAATTCAGTTCTCTAGTGCGTTTATCGATTCATAAAAAGACTTTGTAGACAAGGTTAGCTAAAAGCAAATAATATACTTGAAAACAAATGTTTATATCATATCTCGTTTCATAATCATTTATTTGCAATAAGTTTTGGTCCGGTGTTGGTCTTAAAGTAACTAATAAAGTTCTTAATACATGTCAGACATTTGACATGCAAAACATTACAATGTATTTAATGTTAGATTAGGTATAATATTTATGTCCAACGGCATGCTTTAAATGCTAGTTTCTATTATTCATTAATATTTACAATGCATTCAATATTAATTTATCAATTATCGTCAAATTAATTTAAAACAGATTATTCAGCATTATTTATAAATTAATTCATAGAGTAAAATCGTTTTTGCTGCAGCCATAATTTAAATTTTTATAAAAAATCAATTATATAATAATAATAATAATAAAAGCCATTTATTCAGACCATTGAAACTTATGCTACTAAAATAAAATTATTGACAAGTTGTAAAAAAAAAATAAAGTTGAAAAGTAAAATAAAAATAATTCTATTACTGACACCGGCTGTTTTAGTATGTGTGCCCATTGGCAAAGGCCTCCTCCATTTCCTTCCATTTCTCTCTATCGACTACTATTCGAGTCCATAATTTTCCTGCCGTGATTTCCATCTCGTCGTTCCAGCGTTTTCCATTTCTCGGATACCAGACGGTTACTCTTTTGCTCCATTTGTCTGAGCCTCTGAGGGTGTGACCAGCCCATTTCCATTTAAGTTTCCTGGTTTTCCGTGTGACGTCAGTCACCGTCGTACCCTGTCTTATTACTTCGTTTCTAACTCGGTCTTTTCTTTTTACTCCCATCATGCTTCTTTCCATGGCACGTTGACATACAGCTAATTTGTTGGCTTGTGATTTTGTTAAGGCCCAAGTCTGGCATCCATATGTTAGGACCGGCAGCACGCACGAATCAAATAATTTCCCTTTCAATTTTAAACTAAAATCCGGGCTCTTCATAATCTCTTTCAGGGACCAATACCTGTTCCATGCTTGCGCTACTCGTCGATCAATTTCTTTTACGCCCTGGTTATTGCTGGAGATAATTTGTCCTAAGTATAAGTAATCATCTTGATATTCGATGGTTTTGTTGTTTACCATGATTTCTTGCTTTTGATGGTTAGTTATAAGTTTTGTTTTTTTGGTATTCATAGAAAGTCCAACTAACCCGCTTTCTTTAGCTAGCTCTACTAACATTTCTTTGAGGGTAGTTGGTGACTCTGCAAAGATAACTACGTCATCAGCGAATCTAAGGTGGGTCAGTCTAGCTCCATCGATCGATATTCCTGAGTTATCCCAGTTCAGTCTACGAAAGACTTTTTCTAGAACAGCTGAGAACAGTTTTGGGGAGAGTGGATCACCCTGACGTACACCTCTTTTGATTTTTATGTTTATACCTTTTTTCTCGAGTTGTATTTTTGCTGAACTTTCTGAGTATACATTTTTTATAATTCTTATGTATTTGTTTGGGACGCCTTGGTCTTTGAGCGCCTGCCAGATTGTGTCGTGTTCCAAAGAGTCAAATGCCTTACTGTAGTCGACAAAACAGCAGTACAAGGGAAGGTTGTACTCGTTATATTTCTCAAAAATTTGTTTCACTGCGTGTATGTGATCTACGACAGAATATCCACATCTGAATCCTGCTTGCTCAATAGGTTGATTCTCGTCCAGTACTCTAGATATTCTGTTTAGGATAACTTTGGAAAACACTTTGTATATGTTGGACATCAAGCTGATTGATTGACCATAGACAACGTCAGTGCTACCAACTTAAGTACTGTCACTCTGGGGACGTGGCTTTTGGCAAGAATCCTAAAGGTGCGTTCGGAAACAGATAAAAATGTCTCAACAATGGTCACCAGAAATGGCACTTTTATTTGCAAAACTACAGGAAGAACTTGGGAAGCAAACCAGTTAACTTACAGATAAAATAACTGCAAACGTATTGCTAAGTATCGAAGAAAAGATAAAACCAATTAAGGAAGAAAATGAGAAATAAAAATCTGAAGTCGAAACCTTGAACATAAAAATAAAAAACTTGGAAATAAATGCAAGAAGAAATAATCTCATTGTACACGGGGTAAAAGAATCAGAGGATGAATCTATAGAAAATCTAACAGACCTAATCCTGTCGACAATTCAGGAATTAGAAGTGGAAATGGGGAAAAATGAAATAGTAAAAATCTATCGTCTTGGCAAAAAAGGTGAAACTGGTAAAATTAGACCGATACTTTTTACTACCACTACCCTCTTAAAAAAGATCGAAATCTTAAAAAAAAAAAAGAATATGAAACCTACCACCTACATCACGCAGGATATCACTAAAGAAGAACTACAGAAAAGAAAGCAAAAATCTGGAAGTAAAAGAGAAAGTGAAAAAAGGAAAAGAACAAACACAAACTCCCCACAAAACATTGGAAATAAAGAGGCAACAGTAATTAATTTAGATTCTAAGTTACAAAAAACAGATGCATTTGCATACATGCGCGCAAGATCATCTTCGCTGTCAGAAAATAAGAATTCTAATAGTAGTAAATAGGAAATAATTGACACCGGCAACCAAAAACAACTACATAAACCAACTTATAAGTCAACAACACTAAAAACAAAACACCCAATAAAACAATCACATGAAACAACAAATAATTATAATATCTCCAATCCGGTTGGTCACCGTGGGGAAATCGACTAACACCCTCCATATCCAAAATTGCAAAAGAAGAAACTGAAACACCTATACATAGCAACACTTAACACTAGAAGTTTAAAATCAGAAGAAAGTCTTATAGAACTGGAATGCGCTCTGAACGACACAAACTGGGACATATTGGGCCTCAGTGAAGTTAGAAGGCAAGGAGAAGTGATAGAAACAAATGGACGATTTTTATTCTACCATATTGGCGAAACGCCAGGTCACCACGGAGTGGGTTTCATAATAAAGGAAGAGCATGCAAAGAATGTCGAAGAAATAGTTGGCATATCAGAACGCATTGCCGTCTTGAATATAAGGATCCCAGGCTATAAAGATAAATGGACTATTATCCAAGTGTATTCACCCACAGAAGCAAATGACAAAGAGAAAATAAAAGATATCGAAACATTCTATTCAGAATTAGGCCAAACAGTTAAAGATTACTCTCATAAAAATCTTATCGTAATGGGTGATTTCAATGCTCAAATTGGAATTAGGAAAGACTTTGAGGAAACCGTAATGGGACCTCATACCACAGGAAGAAGAAGTAAAAATGGAGAAATGCTCATTAGCTTTGCTTTCGAACACAACCTCACGATTCTCAACAGCAAATTTCGGAAAAAACAAAACCGTAGATGGACATGGAAATCCCCTAATGGAGAAACTAGAAACGAGATTGATTTTATCCTCACAAATAATTCAAAAAGTTTCGATGATTTTAACGCTCTAAACAACTTTAACTTCAACACAGACCATCGAATAATAAGAGCGGACCTCAAAGCTGTACCCACAAAAAAATCTAGGTACAATTATCATACAAAACCAGCAGGATTAACTCATGAAGAACCTCTCCAAATAAATAAGAATCTACAAAACCTACTTCAAAAATACGATGAGACAGAAACACAACTAACAGTACAAGAAAAATACAACCAGATAGAAAAAAGTTTAAAACGAACAGCCAAGACAGAATATAAACCTATAGACACAGAAGTACCGGATGAATTAAAAAAACTACTAGTAAAAAGGAGAAACCTGTTAACAGAAGGAAACAAGAACAAAGGAATTCGAATGGAAATATCATAATTAAGCAAGGAAATAAGAGAAAATATTAGAAAACAAAAGAAACGAAAGAGATTAAAAATAATAGAAGAAGAAATCACCAAATCAGGAGGAATACGAAAAGCGCAGAAAAAACTAGACGTCAAAAAACATTGGGTTCCAAAGCTGAAGGACAAATTTGGTCGCACCAGGACTAAAAGGACAGAAATTATAGGAGCAGCCACTGAATTTTATACTGCACTATACAAAAATCAAAGAGAAGGACAGGTGGTTGACGTTCAAGGCGATACAGACCAGACTCCAGAAATATTAGTGAGAGAGGTAGAACAAGCCCTTCAAACCCAAAAAATTTAAAAATGTCCGGGACCAGATCATGTAACTAACGAGATCTTACTAAAAACAAAACGGTTATCAGCCATAATATTGGCAAAAATATTTAACGAGATTCTGATCAGCGAATATATTCCCACCCAGTGGACTGAATCAGCAATAATCCTTCTTCACAAAAAAGGTGATATCTACAATATCAATAACTACAGACCAATAAAAAATCAATTATTAGGTAACTAACTCTTTAAAATTCTTTGCTATTTTGTTATAGATAAGTCCACACAAATGATAACAGCTCTTTTTATACAGATAAGTCCTTGGTGCCCTAAGCAGAACTATTATATCTGGATCTCTTACTTTTCGAGGGCAACGGTCTTGAGCCTTTTTAAATAGGTCAAAGTGTTCTCGGAAATATTTAGCACATTCTACTGGGCAAGGAGTTTTAACTGTAGAAATGTGTGTGAAATTGTTTACAAGATTCCCATGGTGGCCACAAATGGCTCGAATGCATTTTTTTGTACCCTAAGGGCTTTATCTGCGTCTGTTGAATTACCATAGGCCGTATCGTAGAGTTGATGCAACGCAGCCGTGACACGCAGTCTGCGACGAGGTATTTCGCAGTGCGTAGAAAACATAGACGAATTTGTTTAATTTGTTACACACTTTTTCTACGTGTGGTTTCCAGGAGAAGTAGTCATCCAATGCAACTCCCAGAAAAGTAGTTTCCTCTGCCTCTAATAGAGGTTGTCCATTATAATGAATGTTAAGTTTTTCTAGGTTACGACCATACGTCCTAAATTATAAAATTGATATGTTTAATTTATTGTTAAGTACATGTAAATTATTAAATCTTAACCAAGAAATTGTTGATTAAATTGTACTGTTAATGTCAATTTTGTAATTATTTATGTCAGTATTAATTGGTGATTTCATAATAATCGAAATGTAGTCCGCAAATAATGTGCATATAATCCATGCACATTATTTGCGGACTACATTCGATATATTTACGATATTCCCGAACACACATGGGTGTGTGTTCGGGAAGAACGTTAATATATAATAAGAATAAAGGGGGACCCAAAACGCTCCCTTGTGGTACACCCGAATTTTTAAATTTTGAAAGAGATCTAATTCCCTCCAGTTCTTTATTCTCAGTCATACTTGGAATCTCAACACATTGCGTTCTACCCAGTAGGTAGGTTTCAAGCCAACTAAGGGCCTGCTTCAGAGCAATCGCCTTTTTTATGGAGAGGATTAACAACCACAAACATGAACAACTCTGGAAAACAGTCTTCTGAGAATGATAAATTTATCAAGTGTGCGCAACACAGGGGTTATTTCTAGTTTGTATTTTTTACATTTGAAATGTTGTTATATACTACTACCTACGTAATTTTCCGCTATAGCAGGAAAGTTACTCGAATATAACGTTTGAATTTTAATTGAAACTAACCACTGTACACTTTTTAAAAACTAACTTTGTTTTTTGCAATTTGGCCTAAACCCATTTAATATTATTATTATGTACTTTAAATAAAATGGTATGTTGATTAACATGTGAACAAACGCCTACTGTGATATCGTTATTAAATGGAGGCCGCCGACAAGGCCGCCGGTCGACACGCTCGTCGGACGCAGATTAATTATGTAAATGAAGTTTGGGCTGCAGATGCCGATAGAGAAAGGTTCTCTTATAAAACGTACCGTCCGCAGCCACATCGCGAATTAGTACCACTCTCAAAACTTCGTTTCGCCTTCAATAGGCCCACGATCAATCCGAGGCCCATTATCAGCCAGCATGATTCACACAATTTGCGCAATGGATCAACTTGGCTCAAGAAGGAGCCGCAAATCCGGATAAAGATGAAACGAAACCGAGGAATGGTTGAAATTAGACTAAAAATATACATGCAGCTGTACGCAGCTTACCGTACCCCCGACGAATGTTACGCCAAGCTTCCGTATGAATTCGATTCAACATTGAGTTACCCTAACAGCAGAATATTAGGCGCATGAAATTCAAAATTTACAGACAGTAGTGACGAGAAACAGAAAAATAATACGCATGACATAAAAAGAGAAATGTTACCTATTTTCTTTAACGTCTACAAAGGGATCTTGAAAATATCACATCTCTGGTGCCTGGTGCGAGTTATATCACTGTTTTAAGACACATTTTTGCTTTTCGTCTTACAAAAATATGTTACGTTTTCTTACCTGTAGTACACTTTACTAAAACACTTTCTTATTCTGTTTATATTTGGGATAAACTGGGAGTTATTCGTCAAAAAAACTAAGCCAACTTTACTACTTGAATACGAGAAGTAACTATGAATTTCTAGGTCTAAAAAACAGGTTACGACGTCAAGTAAGCTGCCGCAATTTTTTATCCATTGACAAAACCCAGCTAGACTGCCAGAGCATTCATTAAAATTTCAAATAGAACGCCAGCTTAGTAAACTACGAAAACTCTTTGGAAGTTTGTACATTTCGACCAAACTCTCGATGTTACTCGTATTTTAATAATAATCCCAATAAAGAATGGCTTCGTCACAGTTTTAGTAAAACGACGTCATTTTGTCGGTCGAATTGTGTTTTAGATTGCACTATTAAGTAGGCAGGAAACAGGGATCGTTTTGTAAGTCGAGTTATACTCAGATCCTCATGGTGCGCGCGAAGTTTACGGTGAATCCTCAGCTGTAGCCCACGAAATACAAATTTTCTCAGGTTTTTTGCAATATGCAGCAGATCAGTGTCAGGTTTTTTCTTGATCAAAATAGGAATTTACAGAATTTACAAGACTTCAGATAGGTATTTACAGAATTATTATCATTAGAATACAGAATCATTAATACATATATCTATGTTAGATTCGTTTACCAATATCATGATTTCACGAAAAAGTCATTTAACAAACCTAACTTAGAGACATGTATAATTCAGTAAATACTTATCTGTATAGTCGGATCCACCTTAAATAGGAAGGTTTTAAGATAAAGATCTCAAAAGAACTCTGCATATGACGTATCGGGATAGATCAAGACGGATGAACACCGCCATTCATTTCACCGTAATAGTAAAAAAAATACAGAACATTTTTAAGGGCATTTTTCAGTTTCGGTAATGAATACTTATCACTAAAAAGTATGTTAAAAAAACCGGTCAAGAGCGAGTTGGACTCGCTCACCGAGGGTTCCGTACGAATATATGATGTTGATGATTTCTGAAAAACTGTGCTATTTAGAGACATCGTTTTATTTTTCCTGTAATCTTTACATAAGCCTCTATCATACCGACCCCCTTTCAGTCCCTTTTGCAAAAAAGATATATTTTTTTAAATTTATTTCTTGCTTGCAAAATAGTTGGGCAAACGTCATCTAAAACTATTCTAAATTTCAAGTTGATAGCATTAGTAGTTCTTGAGATATTCAGGTGTGACAGACAGACATACAGACTTAGTCTCACCATAAGTGTTCCTTTTTACCATTTTGGTACGGAACCCTAAAAATAACTTTTTAAAATGGATGAGGTAATTTAAGCCCCTGGAGCTCTATGAGGCCTCAAGTGTTTATTTTTAGCACACATGCCGCCGATAAAGGAAAAACGTTATTAATTTGGTCTGCCAACAACATTTAATCTGATGTAATTTTTACATTCGATCATTGTTCTCTTCAATCCCAATTTATTTGGGGTCAGCGCAACATGTCCCTTTCTTCCATACTTCTCATTTAGTCGTCATCTCGCTAGTCACCCCTTTTCTAGCCATATCAGCTTTACTCACGACATATTCTTCATTCCTCCGCATCACATGCCCATACCATGATAACTGATTTCCACACAACTTTACATTCACCGGTGCCACTTTCAGACTTCCTCTTATGTCCTCATTTCTTATTCTATCATTCGTGTCACACCACATATCCCTCTTATATCCTCATTTTGTTTTTAGAACCACCTATTTGTTATTACCAGGTCGAAGTCCGAAGCAGCTTGCAGCTGTGTCTCGCCATCAGTGTTACGGTCTCCGTATGGGAACCGCCATGCACTCTCTCTTAACCATTCTTCTGTTTTCCTACATGCCCGTTAATATCACCCCCACATACACTTCTTCACTAACTTGCACATCCATCATCACCCGATCGAAGTCCATCCAAAACTTTTCTTTTAGTTTCCTCACGCCATGACTAGGGTGCATACACGTTAACTACATTAACCACCAAACTTTCCCATAATCACTTTAACAACTATCACTCTATCACTCACTCTTTTAACATCCACCAAACATTATTTCAACTGACTATCCAAAAGTATACCCACACCATTTCGCTTGCCATCGCTTCCACAGTAATAAAACTTATATCCTTCTCCTATCTGTCTAGCCTTCGCACCCTTCCAGTTCGTCCCTTGCAGACACGCTATATTCAGTCGTCACCTTTTTAAAACATTTACTAGTTCCCTTCCTCTTCCAGTCATCGTACCTACAGTCCAGCTCGCACACCTCAATCTAACTTGCTCTCACTCTCCGAGCTTGCGTCTTACGTCGCCGTTCTGGTGCGACAATCCTTGTCCATTTCCCAGAGAAGCCGGGTGCTGACCCTACGCGTCGCCTGTGGGGTACGTCCTAGCCCTATCGTGCATAATATAACTTCCAATCATGCCGCCTACCGGACACCATCCCTCCTGGGGAATTTTTTTGTTGGTACTTTACCCGCCACCGATCGGGAGACCCAACGTGCTACAATGGTAAACACTAGGTTTCCAGTTACCTTAGACACCCGCGGGATGAAATGGGGTGGCCATATTCTTAATCTGAGACCACCCTCGATAATTTATTTAAATCGAAAACTTTGTTAATCATATAGATACGTACCTACTTAAAGAGATAATAATGTTCTTTTTAAATCGCTCTTTAAATATAAACAATATTTATATACGAAGGACTTTTATAAAGCCATTATGAAAACATTATAATTAATGTGCTTGTCAACAATCAACAAACATATTATTAAAACGAGATCCATTAAAATGTGCAGATGGCATGATTATTAATTTACTAAAAAACAATAGATGGTAGCACTATTTATAATTTAATTGGTAGATTCGATGAAAATTTTAGGACGTTATCTTTGAGTTCTTTAAACTCCATTTATTATAGCATTAGAAAAATATCGTCATAATAACGACAGCTATTTTGTAATATTTTTAAAATTGCACTTTAGTTATTTTTTAATGTATATGGTGAAAGTATATGGTGAGATTTCATTGCTTTATATTTATCATGAAATAACGGAAACAATTATACGTTTATATCGAAATAACGAAACGGTGAAAACCGTTATTTTTCTCATGCCATAATAAATATAGTATGAATTCCTATAAAGGAAGTAGTTTGATCTTTAAAAAAAAACAACAGTGAAAAAAAACAAGTGGGTTCATTAAAAAAAAGCCCGCTAAGTGCGTGTCGGACCACGCACAATGAAGGGTTCCGTAGTTGGGATGAATTTATCCCAAGAACAAACTTAACATTGCAGTTGAAAAATATGATCCCCATACATTCCAACTGCAAATGTAAGTTTGTACGCATTAGGTGATTTACCATGTTATTTTAAGATCACAGACTTCTTATAGGTTTGTCTGTAATCTATAAGTAAAGAACTAACATTTTCTGTATTTTTATATTTTTATCAAAATTTTAAGCTCAGTGGTTTCGGAGATAAGTGGTGGGAATGGTAATGTTTCATCTATTTTGTTAAATAATTTCAAGTGTGTATTTTAAAATTATAAAAAAATATATATAAAATCCTTAAAACAAGCCCTTTCATTTGATATGTCACACGGTACAGTAAGCAAAACTTTTTTTTTCTAATTTGCCCCCCAAAAGTGACCTCCTTAATCAAAATTAAAAAAATTACGTAACACGTCCGTGTTTGGGTCACAGCAGTTCATATGTGTACCAAATTTCAACTTAATCGCTCCAGTAGATTCGGAACAAATCACTGTGACAGACGGACAGACAGACAGACACACGAGTGATCCTATAAGGGCTTTTTTTTTCCTTTTGAGGTATGGAACCCTAAAAAAGAAAATAACACACATTTAATAATTTCAGGGCATTTACGCTCTTCAACACCCAGAAATTTGATTTTTGTTTTAATAAAAAATATCATAAGACTACAAGACAGGTCTACAATCCTTTATAGAAATAGTAATAATTTCATTGTTAGAATACCAATTGCCTGTTCTACATTCTACAGCTTTGGCATGGCTCACAAGATTCTCGGGAATAGTTAGTCCAAACAGCCTTAGTGTGCAGTGCATAGATAACAAACGATGTCTGTCAGTTAGAATAACAGACCGAAAGTAAACATCGTCAACGTTGCACTCACTTTTGGCTGAAAATAGCAATTTTTGTAGGGTTCCGAGAGTGGTAATGGGACCCTTTTACTAAGCCTACGCCGCAGCCGTCTGCCTGTTTGTCACAGGGCTGTATCTTAAGAATAATAATGACTAACCAGCTGAAAACAAAGAATAGGTACGAAATCAAACTAGGCTGAGAATCGGCACTTTTAGAACATCAAAATTACATAAGACAGTCCCCCAAAAACACCCACCCGTCACCACTTCCTAGTGCTTTAGCCGTATAACTATAGCTGCCATTAATCCAGATAATAACAAAAATAAAATGTCCATAGTTCCAAATCCAAAGGGCTCTCATGCAAGAAGCCCAGAAAAAAAAGAATGTTTATGTTTTTCTTTCTCATTTTATGTATGGTGGTACAGAAACAGAACTCCTAGTGCATGAGTCCGACTCGCACTAGTCCAGCATGTCGATTCTGTAACCATTTCACCGTGAACACTTATGTGAAGTGAGCGTGGAGTGAACTGTCAGTGTCATCCCACCTGATGCTAGGGATGGACCAAGTATTACATTTACAATCATAATCGAGATTTTAATAATATTTTTTATGCTAATTCTGTTGATTATTTTATATTATTTCAATGCTAGCATTTAAGTGTCTAAACATAGTAATATTTAAGGACGTTTTTTTTTATAAAACTAAAACATTAAATAAAAAAATTACAATATGAAAGAAAAGAAACAAAATTGGGTTTCTGACTGAATTTCTGTTGCTATTTTATTTGAAACCTCCTAATTAGTAATGTTTATTCACTTAAATACTCGTTTTGAAATAATATAAAATGATCAACAGATTTAGCATAATAAATATTATTAAAATCTCGATATGATTGTAAATGTAATGCTTGGTCAATCCCTAGCATCAGTAAGATGACACTGACAGTTCACTCCACGCAAGATTTCACGGTGAGATTTTTACAGAATAGCACTGCAGTATTCTTTGTAACTAGGTACCTGTTTTTCGTGATAAGTCTTACATGTGTCAAACCATAAAGCCGTTAAAAGAACGTCATGTGGGATACAAGATACGTTTGTTTTTGTACGGTTGACAATCATAAAAGGATTTACGTTTTTGCGCGTCTTTCTTGCGTTTCAGTGAAAATGAGCTCTTAACTCTTACAAGAGATTCTTCAGAAAATGTGAATTTATTAGTTCTGCGAACAGTAGAACTCGCAAACACAAACTTTTTTGCAACAATTAATATAGCACTAAAGTTATTTGATTTGGATAGGAGACAATTATAGATTGTCTGAACAAAGCTACACTTCGTTCGGAGCCAATATCTGCATATCCTATAATACCTATCGCCAGATTGTAAGCATATATCAACATTTAATTTTTCGAAATTAATTCCGTTCGGTGTGCCATACACTACAGCAGTCGCAGCCATGCCGAAACACAGTTGCTTTGGGTAGTCAAAGAAGTCAGAATACTGATTGAAGCTACCGAGCTTAGCCAAAATAATCATGGCAAGTGGCAAGAAGATAATTTGTTTTTGTTTTTTTTTTTTTATAAACGTTGCCCCACACTAGGAATTTATCCTGTATTGTGGGTGCGTTTACAAACATTTAAACTCACATACACAAACAGCCAGACCCGGAACAACTACTTGCAGGTCATACAAATATTTGTTCCGTGCGGGAATCGAACCCGCGACACGCAGCGCAGCAGTCAGAAATTAAACAGAAATAAACTAATCTGTTAAACACGAGACTACAGACTTTATAAGCTACTTTAAACCTAACAAAATTCAGTCACACAAAAATAATGTTCGATAGGACCTCACCATTTCGCGAGCGACGACAGCGCGATCTAGCGGTGCTCAGCACAGTAGCGCCATCAAGCGATCTTATTGTAAAACTAACATTAATATAATGTAGGTTTTAAAGCCTCGTTTTAGAGAATTTAAAAAAAATATTTTCTTAATTCTCTAGTTTTGTAATGAGAAGGTGCTCGCAGTTGCTCCATCAATACCCTACCTAGAGTAGTAAAGGGCCGATTCCGCTGGGACTGGGAGAAATCTAAAAGAGAGCAATTTACTGCATTTTGAGGAGTTATTCTGCTCATCACAAAATCCTCATCAGATCTTCATAAAATTTCTATGAGACCAACTTCAAGTAAAAATAAGAACCATCGAAATCGAATTTCATAAGGCGGAGATATCCAGTAGCCCCTTTTTGGAGGAAGTCTCTCAAGAAAAAAACTATAAAGTCGTAAAACCTGTATACCAGTTTCGTCCAGATCGGTTGTAAAATATGACCCTGAGGGCTAATTCACGTAATTTCATGACGCGCCGATCAAGTTGCAGTGCAGGTGCAATGAAGTTTAAGTTTGAGTGATAGCTGAATATATATAGTATCTGACAGCCGTAGAGAATAGTAGAATACGAAATGCGTTGTTTTGATCGAAACTTAATTGCAACTGCACTGCTACTGCACTTCTTTAGTTACGTGAATTAGCCTGCTGGGGTACAATTCATATCCCGCAATTCATCTGTTTGACAGTTTTGTATGGAGTTTCGTAAAATGGTCCACAGATTATGAATTGCTATATAATGAAGTCTAATATCAAATAGCAGCTGTCAAGCAGGTGAATGGCGGGATGTATGAATTGTACGCCGATCATAATAATATTATGATTCTGCCAAAGCGTTCATTTTAGGCCCCCTGTAGAGGATTACCCAGAAACTGACAAGAGGAGAGCAAATTTTGCCAGACTTGAAGCAGAGACGCTTCGCTCGCTCGGTCAATTATTCTTTGAACAGAGACTGTCTGATATAAGTGCTTATAGATATTATATGAGTTTCTTAGAACGTACAATTTTATATTTATTCTGTTCACGTTACCGCCATTCGAGTTACCAATATCGGAATTTCATGATTATTTTGATCTCAATGAATGTGTTGTTGTGAATTTGTCAGACAATAACGTGAATCCTACTAAGAATATTCTCGCGATCACTACTAAAGATTAGACGCGATCTAGAAGAAATCCCTAGCTTTTCTACGAAGTGATTTTTACTGGCGTATAACTATATCATAATTATCTAAGCTTACATAGAAATGTTATTTATATAAACAGTTCTCTGTTACCCTTTTGATATTGCACAAGAGCTTAACTTAGATAATTGATTTGCTTGATCAGGTTTTGCTCATGGATTAGTATAGCTCCTAATCGTACGTGTACATAACGCCACAGTAGGTATAGTTCATATATACCACGGACATGAGCACAAATCTACCTATGCTACATATAGGTAGTTACGTACATATCAATGTCTAAGGGTCTATTCAATATAGAGATAGCCACACAGGTACAGGAATGGGAGCTATTCCGATATTCCCGAGGTTAACACCGGAATGTGGAGGTTCTAAATAGAGGTGACCAATCAGCTGGCGCTGAGATGTGCTATAGTATGCTATGTGGCGAGATACGTTACAACTACTGGCAAAGTTGCCACCCGTGGCTCTGCGAACGTCTTTGACGATCCCGTATCAATAATCGATAGAATTAAGCTAACTTCTAAGTATAACGATATTACTATAACCCTCAGCTTTAGGTGAATATCTATCTACACGTACATGTGTCGTGTGTCGCATGGATAAAAATATCTCCTGCCGACGACTAATCTTGACTTTTGTCTTTTATTCTCCGAACCAATCTTCTTTCTGCTCTTAACACGATCGCATATCTAATTTGTAATTCCGAAAATATTTCACGTGTCACCTACCAATATACAAAAGATTTTATTAAATGATCGAGGCCGAAATTACCTTTATTCCATGAAAAAATATACGATATTGTAGTGTTGTGAAGTTTCAGAGAATGGTATTGAGTGACTTTAAACGGTCGGTAGCGAGTAGCAACAAAAAGTTAATAGTCGTGAGGGAGTCAAACACTCAACACGTTCGCACTGCAAACATCACCAACTTGGGTAATTTCGCTCAACGGGGAAGTCACAAGAGGGTCCACTCCTCGCACACTTCAATTTCGAAAATAAATGAGTTAATCAAAATAGAACGAGGTCTATGCGAAGAAAATAAAGTAAGACAAATAGGTGCGATTCAACGCATCGAGTCCATTTTACGCATCGTTTGTTTGTTTGCTTGCTCAAGTTCCGCCGTCGAGGTGAGTGAGCCACGCACACAACACTCACAGAACTAGCTACAACTTCTATTCACTAACGCGATGATATATTTCCAGTAAGTGTATGAGCTAATAAACGTATTTTCTCGCAGAGATGGCCAAGGTCTTGTGTTATCGCCTGGGAATAAAGTACTAACGCAACTCAAGTTGACTTATATCAGACAATCGAGTTATACACTGAAGTCAGATCAATTACGAGACAAGTTAGGGCGGCGGACGTTTAGTCTTCCAAGGCACATTTTTTTCCAGATAACGTAAGGCGATTAAATAAGTTTAAATTGAAGCTGAACCTTTTGAACTTGATTCAATATCATCTCAATATCGTTAGATCTAGGTTAGCTATATTAGGGTATTAGAATGTAATATCAATATATAGAATATGGTTGAAGTAATTTGATGTAACATAAAGCACTATCAATCATAATGTGCGAGCGGCGGCGCGCGCAGTGTTCCACACCGCTGCCACTGCTGCCGACGCCCGGAGACGATCATTCATCACACTTCGAGCTCTCTTAAGTGCTTTAGTGCACTATAATCAACTCCTTATAAGTATCGGCATTTTGTTAAGTACACTCCGCATCATCATAATTAACTATATGAGTAGCTACTGCAAATTGTGTTTGATTGATGATCTCATCTTCTTTAGTTAGATCACATTTCAGTATCGATCTTATGAAAACTTCAGCATTTTTACATTTTGATATTTTCTCTTCACCATTCTAAAGCCTTCTCTCCGAATTCATGTTAAAGATCTGAACATAACTTTTGCATAGAACGAAAAGGGTTTGAATATAACTAAAACATTATAATTTTTACTTTTCCAGACCGTATTTATTTTGATCGAAGTCTATGTTAAGTGGATAAATATTAATAAGATAACTTAATTTATATTCAAATGAAAATCTGAAATTATATTAGAATAATGAAGCTGCAGTGTGGAAAATATCCGCTGCCAAAGTCAAACACATGAATTTTTATGAACATAAACATTTTTCGTTACGACCCGAAATGACGGTCGTTAAAACTCTTATCCATAATCATGCGGGATAGAACAAGGAAAATGTCATTCGTCATGCTTATAAAGATTAGATATGGAGTTCGACTCACGAGATCGTTAGTAAGTGTGAGTTGAAGAGCCCGGGAATGCAAGTGATCGCACAGAGATCGACAAAGCATATTATGTGATTGACATACATTTACACGACGTCGACGCACCTGAAACCTAACGACCACTTTTTACTGTTCTTTTTCACCAAGTAGGTATCTCATTCGAACCCTAACAGGCGCTTTACTTTATGTACGTCACCACTGCTCTCAAAACGGTGAAGGCAAACATCGTGAGGAAACCGGCATGTCCTAGAACCAAAAATTCGAAGACATATGACATCTACCAACCCGCATTGGGTCCGCGTGGTGGAGCCACTCCCTCTCACCGAGAGGAGGCCTGTGCCCCAGCAGTGGGAACATCATAGATTGATTATGTTATGTAGGTATCTCATAAAAGTACGTAATCATATTATTTTATTAAAACATAGACATGTAAATAAAGGTCAGCGAAGAACGAATTATTTGCAAATTAAAATATTATTTAGACAGCTACATGACTATGTAGGTTTTCGTTTTCAAATTAACGAAAACCTGAGCTATATTCATATAATTTCTTCAGCAGTCTCAAATGAACGTTTGCCGTAATGTAAATATTTACACGACATTAATTAAACAGCAATCTAATAACTCCCTCGTAACATGGGGTAGGTAAAGGAGAAACTATTAAACACGACCACGAATGTTTAACGTGTGAGCGAAGCATTATTAAAATTAATGGCTTTATTAAAGCGGCCGCGCATCAAAATATGTAAACTATGCCGCACTATCCATATGAATGGGCGTGAGCTGCGGCAACGAATATGACGGTGGAACCCATATTCGGAGCCGACAGCGGTCGACGTTTCGGCACGACGAAGGCGAAGCATATTAGGGCCTCACATTCATCCAACCCGTCCCGAATACACGTCTTTATCAAAGACGTTATTAAGCCTACCGCCGGTAGAATGCGTAAGACGGTGAATCGATTTGACTAAATTACCTCAGGAACATATAGAGTCCGCACACACTCCATACGATCACTTTATCGTCATATATACTTAGTAAGAAAGATGACGATACCATTTCTTTACGAACTGGCGAATAGGTCAGAAGGACGTTCTCCAACACTTTATCGTGCGAGCCATTTCTAAAGATTGAGCGACGAAAGTGTCCATGAAAACATAATATCTCTCAAACTGCTGACAGAGCGTCGAGGTTTTATAGATTTCACGAAATGGAAAAAATCGCTTTCTCTGTTTCAAAACTATTTTCTCACGCCCCCAAGCTACAAACAGTTCAATAACGTAGCGGCGAACGGGCAAAAGCGCAAGTTCGTTTAATTGCAATTTAGACTAAGCCCAGCGATCGCCACATAAGCTGGCAAACAGAGAGGTCGAGGGTCTGCGGGAAGACTCAGATATAGCCGCCGAACCGAGTGCACTCACTGGTATCTAGTTTCGTATAACAAATGGCAGAGCAAACCACTCAACTAAGCTAGTGCTCGTTGCACAAGAACAGTTCGACGATGTCGACCACCAGTACTGACACTTTAAACGTACTTGACATACAACACTTTGATTGCAATAAGGCCATAGAAGCAATTATAAATTTAAGTTGTTCGATATTAACGTCAAAAATTTCAGTCGAAAATTTAAATACGATTTTTACACGACGTATTAGCAATTCAATCAAATCAGGCACAGGTGCGAATCTTTTCATTAGTTAAAGCTAAATACTAAAGTTCAATACAAATTACATTTTGTATTAATGTAATCTGTACACGAAATATAATGCAAGTTTCCGTATTGAGACGTATGTAGTAGAATAATGAAACACTCCGATATGAAAACAATAACGGGTTAAGCTTATAAGGATTGTATATGGTAGAGGTGACAGGTAATGGGGAAACGCATTAAGCCACCTACGAAGTTGAGCGGCGCTGCACGGCTCGTGAAATAAAATGCACTAATGATTGCCGGAGCCACGCTCCCCCCGCCTCGTAACGACCCCTCGCGATTAATGCTTTTATACGATTCCTTTGCGCATTATACATGAACATAACCAGACACTATAATTCGAGTAAACAGCTATCTTGTTGCACAAAGAAAATGTGAGCCGAATAATGATTTAACATTATCAGTTTACATCTCTCCTTGGTTACTCAATATCCGCGGTTTACGCAATTATTGACAATCGTACAGATCTCCGGAAATTACATTTTTAATGGCGATGTTTGTAAAAAGAATTACAATAATTACTAATAATAATTCGTGCAGATATGCTGTTACAAAATATTCAAAAGCACGACATGTGTAAAACGTGTCGAACGTCGGCACTATCTGCGCCGCGAGAGGCGATGCAGTGTCTGGTTTATATTCTTATATTTTTCTCTTTAATTATAAAAGGAATTGGCCAAACGGACCCCAAGAACTATGTAAGTACGTATGTGTAGAACACCTACCAATCTGCTGAATCTCGGGGCATAGTATTAGCCCGGCAGATTTGCTTAGGTGGAATTTCCACCGACATTTATGTACTTCAGCCTGGGGAACGGTTTACCATTAGCACATCGGCACGTATGCTTGTCGGCGCGGTATCGTGGCGCCCCGGCTGGAGTCCCCGAGCTAACCGCGCTGTTGCCGGCACACCTATATTTTATTTTTCTTGACAGCACATGAACGCGTTAAGCCGACTGCGTATAAAGCAATGGAGGAGATTCCATACGAATAAACAAGTGTATTTTGATCAACAGCAATATTGTACGAGAACTTAGTTACTTCTAGCTACTTTAGAGGAATACATCAATCGAGATTTTTTTACTTTGACATTTGCCGAATGTGCCAAATACTCTTTAAGTGTTTGGTCTGAAAGGATCGTATGAGCTTTATTAGTTTAAAATCAGAGCTTAAAAGCGTAACCCTTACAATCACCATCGTTAATTTTACCCTATAAGAGTCCTTTTAATTAATACTATATCAAGTAGTTCTTCAGCATCTAAATGCAAGTAGTTACCATCGATTAAGTCAAGCGTGTCGTCTACAGTTTTAGACAAAGGATGTCCGCTTTCTTAGACATTTGCTCACCTCAATGATCCGTCATTCACAGAAATCTATTATTCACACCTGATTAAATCGTCAAATCCGATCTTCTGTCGGGTTTTTGTTTATTCAAAGATTTTGGAGCTCGAATAACATGCAATTTTCATTATAAACCTAAAGCTTGGAGGGCGAGGACCATTGAAGAAAGTAAATCGAACTCAATTTGGAATACATTCGGAATTCCCAATTTACTTTAGTAATCTTCTATAGTCACCAAGATAATACAAGGAAGGACCTACAAGTGGAGTGTGAACAGATAATTTTAATTATACCCGTGTGTTTATTATTCTAGGGTCCATACCTAATGGGATGGGAAAAGTTTGAAGAATGTAAAGGTCCCAAACAGGGCGAGTGCGGCCAGTTTGAAATCAAAAATTCACAAAATATGTCGGACGTAGTATTCCTGCTGGACTTTCCCAGGGATTGCCCGGCTACCTCGGTAGGTATTTTAATTAAAGTTTCACAAAAAAATAACATTTTTACTACATATTTTAGTAACTAATTTCCGTTTCAAACAGGCTAAAGTTGTAGTAAGTACTAGAAGCAACAACGTAACAAAAAAGTTGTGGAACTATGCGCTGAACAAACCCTGCGAACATTTTGTTTTGGGCCCCATTCTTGTTGATTCCTTCAATTTGACTAAGAATTGCAAAGTTAACAAGGTAAGATTTTCAGATAAGTATCAACTAATTTCAGAAAGCCGTCGTAAACATAAAATTAAACGTGATTTTATACACAGGGTCGCTACGAGATACATCTCGACTTTGTAGCGAAAGCTAAGATGTTTTTGGGGACGAGTTTTTTTTACGGCGACTACGCATTCAAGACCATGTCTTATAACAAGGTAAACAACTTCTTTTGTGTGTACACCATGCTTAACATCAAAAAGGCTGCTTAAAAATAAAATGCTTACTTTCAACAGCAGTTTTATTATTTAAAAAATACACGTTCTTAAACGGACAGGAACATAATTTCCACAAAAAATTGTACTCCTTGCAGCAGTTCCACTAAGACGAGACCTACTTGCATACGCTGGGGACGTCTAGAATATTTGATAGAAAAATCGGCGCCATTTATCCGCGTTATTACTTTCAGGAAAATAATACTGCAGTTCAGTTTTATCGTCAAGTAATAAACGTATATTCAGGTATGAATTTATTAATTGGATAGGTCGCTTCAGAAGTTGAGCGTCGTTTTTATCAAAGTGGCGTAATTATCGTGTTTCATTTAGGGTGCACCCTCAGGCTCGTGACTCGCGCCTGAGTTAATAACCATATAATATAGTCGGCGGGCCGGATAGGCGCGTAATATAACTAATTTCCGTGTCGTGATTAAAACTCGTTATAAATGGTAGCCGGGGAGAACTCGGAGGCTGTCACCATTACCGCTAAAAGAGGAAAAGAGATCCGCATTAAAACGCGCTGAAATTTTGCAAAACGGTAGCCGACATACACGACGAAAACAACCGGCGTACATATTATTTTATGAAGTTTTTTATACCTCGTTTGCGAACCGCAAAAGTCTTTGTAATCGCAATGTGTTTCAGACTTACAAACATTGTCTAACGTAAGTATGTTCTTAGTTGTTCCATAATTGAGGATGAAAATTAATAATCTGTCATATCTGGGATTAAAATTTAATAATCTGGCGAATTAAATTGTGAAAATCACAAGTATCGGAGACTAATTTTCCCTCCCAGCTTTCAATAGCACCTAATTATATTCAATGACGATTCATGATTTCTCCATGATTTACTGAAATTGCGCCCATAATTATATGCTCTACCATTCACAGCGAACACAATACGCCAAAGTGAATTCTGTTCAATTCAACAATGAGCGATTCGCAGATAGTTTTTAATCGGCTAATTGATATCAACATTAAACAGGTATTAACAGAGAACATGATCACGCCACAGTTAACTAATTAATGAGTAATAATTCATCAGACCAAATAAATTGATTTATCTTTTTCATTCACAAATAATATCTTCGAACAGCCAAATAACAAAAGACCGCTAAATCTGTGCTATAAAACAAAACTCGACAAACTCATCTGTTTGTGAAATTAAATAAAGGGCGTAGTTAATACATTTTTAATGAGCTGTAATAATTACACAACAAATTACTCGTCTTAGCAGAGCGAGATCTGCGAGTAAATCTGGTCGGTAATGGCGCGCGGTGGCACCTGAGCCTGTGGCGGCCGCCTCGCTAATTTCCTAAAGCACAATATAAATTACCGCCTGAAAACAATGACGACCCCGCTAAATTCGCGCTGCCCGCTTGCACCGCCCAAATTATAATGTACACGCTAAAAGGATTGTTAGCTTTATAATAAATTATCTCAAAGCGACGACAACAAATCAAGTGAAGTGCTCGCTTCTTTTTTCAATTATAATTATATCTTGAAACCTAACCTCTTCACGAACTCAAAATGGTGTAAGATTTACTCTTAATTCCGTTGTCACAAAGGTGTACTCAACAGGAGGATTATAACTTTGCATAATCTTTGGATTTTCCGTCTGGGATGCTTCGATTTGTGTCGAGTCAGCCAGTTAATTATTTTCCACGGACAATGAATTGCTGAATTCCATTCATTATCATGAAATGAATCGACATTTTTTTTTTATAAATTTTGATTTTTAGCTTATCTTGAAAAGATACAAGCCTTGTTATTTAGTATTTTGTATAGCAAACATTGTTGAAATGAGGAAGTTAATCTACATTTTAAGATGAGCTTTTTTGTTAGGAAAAAAATGCAATAACCGAATGGAACCAAACCATTTCCCGACTTAACAAAATAGAATAGAGTACGTGCACTTATTTACAGTAGGTACGTAGTTAGAAGTTCTGCGTCTGCATGGTTCGGATAAGTTTCCTATTCTGTTAACATTTTGGCAACACGCCTAAGCTATTTGCAAAACATATTAAACATCTCTATTCGACATTAACAAATGGCTTCTCATAACACAGCGTTGCTGGGTGGTACAATAAAACACTATGTATCAAAGTGTTGACTTTATGGTCGCAAATGTAAGCACTACACTTACTTATTCACATCACCTAGCCGGGTACAATTGGAAACGGGAATAGGTAAGGCGTACCGACATAAAATACTATGTAGCTATGTATAGCTGCATTACAGCCACGAATGGTGTAATTCATTTCCAGAATAAATCAGCACTAGGTACTCTACGATAATGTAGCGCGTTAGCATGAATAAGCTGTGCACACACGACGACGTATATGCTGCATGCGCGCTGGCTCCTGCACGCGCAAACATCACTCCTCAAACGAATGAATTCCGTATGAGCGTACCTATTGTATTGGAATAACCGATTGGTCGGGAACAGAACGCCTATTTAAATGCGTAACCCGTCATTAGGCACGCGACCGGAGTGGTCCGGGATCGCTCAAGTACCTACGCGCTCGATGGCCTCGTATAATCGGCCTGTTAACGTTTCGTCGTACATACTACCTAGTACGTACCCAACCCTGTTTGCCGTCATTTATTTTTACTGCTTACTAGGCGGAATTCTGTTCGGCGAAGGCGACACGGGCAGCGGCAGGCAATCGATCGCGGCTATACTAAATATACAACCTGTGATGTCATATCAAAGGCAGGAATATTCATTTTATATAGCTTGCCAGCTACCACGTTTAATTGCGTTAGTAGCTCCGTCGTCGCGTAAGACAAATAAGATCAGTATTCCGCCATGATATTTAGTTCGAAAATGTAATAAAGACCTCACGTCCTAAGCGAGTTACCATGTCGGATGTCAAAGCTATTTTTTGTCGGCGACGGCGACGTTCCGATAAGACTATTTCAGTGATTTGTTGCGGTTGTAAGAGCGAAGATTAAATTAATCCTGTGCTACGTTATATTCGTGTTCTTTGTAAATATATCTCATGATAAAAAAAAACTTCTCGGTAAAGAGAACCAGACGAGCGATTCCTAGAAAAATCTAAAAGAACAAAGTCTATAGAACTTATTTTTAGTTTTAAACGCGAACAATATAGGTACCTACAGCGTGGCGCTTTGGTGGTGACATTAATTTAACACAAGTTTCGCCTTTACGTGTCATGAAGATTTAATTTCATGAAACGTTATTATTTATTGATTTTTTTTTTAAAATTTTCTAAAATAGCATCTTGGAGAAACCTGTACTTAAAGAACTGTAGCGCAGAGGTCATTTGCCGGGGTCATGGGTCATAACATCGCATCAATGAAATTAAAACGAATAACGTGCAAGGAGTAGGCGAATTGAAAGAAGGAAAGAGCTTTATTATTTAAAATGTTTGAAAACTTATATTTTTCAATTTATTATTATTTTATCTTATTTTTTTATTATTATTACTGGCCACTAGCCCTACCCGTGTATTGAATTAATGTCGCCATTGTGGCGGCACGTTGTATAATACTTTAGGTAACACTATTCTATGTTCTGCAAATAATGTATAAAATAATGTTCGCACTCACTTAGGCTGAGGCTCGACTGAAAGCAAGCTTACCTGAAAAGAAAGAAAATAAAATGATAAACAATATGCTAAAACACGATCTTATCTCTTACAATTTTTTTTATCAATCAATAACTTCCCAAGCCAAAAATAATGAAAGCTGATTTAAAAAGAGATTAGCAACATTTTACTTTAAAATGCTGTTTGTCTTTTAATCACACCTAGCGGCTGAACGGTTTTGGGTACAATATTATACATACTCACAATGGATTCTGAATTAAAACCGGACACTTTACATCCCAAAAAACTAAGGAATTTACGAGCGGGTCTAGTCATAGACACAGTCGTAATAAAGTATTCCTAATACGCAGACCTACGCATAAATTCGACTGAATTTAGTTAGAAATCTAGAGAGAAACTGTATATGTAAAAACCTACACAAATTCAGGGCCCGCCTTAGATGTGTAGACAGCCCGTATCCCCTTTAGAAGCAGCCTCATTGACTGGGGTCACCTTTCTACGCTTTAGCTAGAAGTTCTAACGCAAAGATGCTTTCTTCACCAAAGCACTTGTTATTTTGTTCATACGCTAATAAGCATTATTCAATGTATATGTTTTGGAGCAGACAACCAGATAAGTGCTCCGAGAGCTTAAGGAGGGTTTTCAAGATACGAGTCTCTTAGGGTACACAGTATATGCTGATATTATACAAAAACTTTCGTCAAACGAAAGGATTTGGTTGTTGGATCCTCAGGCCTCTCGAGAACAGCTATAAACCCTAACATAAACCTTTTTACTTAGACATACAATAGTTATATGAGAGAATATGACCGCATAGTACGTATATAGATATACTATGCAAGTGCAATATTATCCGGGCTAACTTGGGAACTGTACACAGGATTATAACACATAGTGAGGAATGTTAGTTTACGAATACCTTAGTAGAATGGGTGACTGGTAATAACAAAGACCCGCCTTTAATAATACACTTATAAGGACCAAAGATCTTTAGAAAGGCAATATTCATAAATCTTCGAATAAATATAAGGGTTAGTAAAAAAGGAAATATTGGTGGAATAGACTTTATTGTCTAGAATAGATAATCATGTAAGTACTTATCGGGATTTTGGATCTAGTTTCGCCTGAGGATCGCAAACATAAGTACGTAATAAGATATGAATGATACTATAAGGTAAGATATTATCCGTAAAAGTAATAGATATCATGATAGAATTATTAATAATATTATCTTTCTGATAGGTCATCATCATCTGCCCAGCCTTTTTCCAACCATGTTGCGTTCGGCTTCCAGTCTAACCGGATGCAGCTGAAAACCAGTATTTTACATGGAGCAACTGCCTATCTGACCACCAGAACCCAGTTACTGGGTAACACGATAGATTAGATTAGATTTATTTATTTCTCAGTATATGGTACATTTAGATCTTACATTAAACATTGTTTCACACATACTACCATTGCTGGTGTAGAAATATTAAATAATAAGCTTGTACATGCAAGTCAGAACTACACATTTTATGACTATTATATAAAGTTATGCAATTTTGTATTAAGTTTATAAAATAATTTTAATGACAAATTAATAGCCAGGTTAAGATTAATCGAATATGCATTATTTATAATGTCAAAATATAAATAGTAAAATCATAACGTCGAAAATATAAATCATAATGTCAAAATATAAATCATACCCTTTGGTAAGACTGGTTGTCAGACTTCTGATGACCCGTGACAACTGTCGAAGATGTACAAATGACAGCCGGGCCCAACAGTATAACGCGCTTTCCAAGGCACAGAGGAGTCTCGGTCTGTAAAGATGGTCACCCATCCACAGACCAGCCTCGGCCAGCGTAGGCTTAACCTGATTGATCGACCCGTGCGGCTGGTATTACTTAGCCATAAGCCCCCCTGATAGGTAATATGAAACAAGATCTTGTCCAAAAATGTTAATCGAGAAAAATGTGAGCATACCCACAAAAATCTAAATTCTCAACTAGAACTTAAAATCGAAACGTCGATTTTCAAATAGGTAATATTCGTGTTAATAGCATAATATTAGAGGCTCTTAAAGTAAAAGGTTGTTTTAATATCTACTTCGCTTTCGTACCAGTATTATTCAAACACGCTACGTAGCTTTTAAGTACTTACTCTTTATTTATAGAGTTAGTAGCCGAGCAAAACATGATAATAAATTATATGCGGTGAACGCTTTAGAATCATTGTCACCGAATACCAAGCTTCAAATAAATGTATTTTACGCCCAATATAATTTCCATTGTTTAAAACACTCGATATATTTGATACTATTTCGTACTTCAATAGCTTTAATTCTGTCAGTCGTAATTTGGCGGTAGTAAATGAGCTTCATATATTCCGCGAAAACACGGACGTTATTACTGGGAAACCGTTAATTATGCAATTAAATGCAAGTTGCCATTGGGTAACTGTTTTTTCGATTATTATAAAAAAGGAACTTTATTTATTGATAAATATACCTAACTGAAAAACTGCTCGGAAAAAAATACCGTTACTATAGCTGTTCCGATCTTTTATCTATATTAGTATGGTAGCGCTGGGATCGTACAGCTTCCTCGAAAAATCACATAAAATAAATTCCCAATAGAATCGCGCCCATATAACCAAAACAGAGACCGGGAATAAAAAGGAAAACGGAAACAAGTACGAAAACCCTCATTCCATCACAAATAGATCCGAGTTCAATGCCAAACAATATCTCCGCGGGACAGTCATAACATCCCGCCTCGCAGCACTTACCTACATTATTGCTGACAGTTTGAAAATAATAAAACATAGCCAAGGAACATGAGCACAGACCTAATAAAGGAGATAATCTAGAGGAAGATGGACCTAAAAACTATCTTCTTGTGCCAGATGGAAGCATAATCCGCAATGTTGCGCTAAACCCCGGATGGCCCCTAATGATTCGCCGCGCAAAGATAATCGGAATTGCCTAAGAAAATAACCGTTGCGACGCAATTGCAACGGACTCTAAAGGCAATCCCGCAATCGATTTTTTTATCCGTTCAAATAATCGTTTTCCAGCGTAGCTTCGATGTAGCTCAGGTCCAGCGATGCGACAAAAGCTCCTAAGCGTTTTATTCCATCGGGAAAGACGTCTACGCACATTTATAGGCAAGTAAGTAATTATTCATGACCATGAATAAAATTGTAGTAGGTACCTCCGGGTTTAACAGAAAATCCCAGCGTAATAGCGAGTAAGTAAGCCACCTGGGTGTAGAAATCTGGTAAAAACTTGCGTGTAAATCACTTCTATACAAACCATGAGGAAAGAAAATCTAAGCCTCGACTGTTACGCATGTAGTTACGCAAAAGAACCAAATGCGATGTCGCAAAAACTGAACAAAAACAGAAGCTTGTCCACAAAAAGTGAAAGATGAGTGGAAAGATAGAACGGAACACGATTGTTTTGATTTCCATGTCATGTTGGAAATGAAACAAAACACGTTTCCATCCGCCGAGCATCGAGCAATATTCGAAAAAGCAACGTATAAAATGTAACCGATTTTGTTCAAAAGATGGCCTGGCAACTTATCAATGGTTACGCATCATTTCGGATATTCACTCCGCTTTTGGCTTGACGACACAAGCTACAAAGCCACAGCAAGTATGAGGTATTTAAAAATAGAATGTTGCTAAAAACTCGCAAAGCGCGGTTGTGTCCAAATTACGCTTCTTTGTAATTAGTCCACTCTGGCAACAGAACAGAATAACGCCGCACAAAACAAGAACAAATAAAACATTAATCACTTACACGCGGTACAATAACGATAAATATCACTCCACTTTACCCAAAGCTTTTACTATCCGACATTACGAGAACAAAAAATCTTTAATAAACGAAACATAACCACACGTCACACAAACGCTTCCAATATTGGTTTTAGACACATAATATGAAGGTATTTTAGTATGTGAACAAAAAACATTGACGCAAGAACAATGTCAATATAACAGGAAGCGATTTGTAGCAATCTCAGGGTAGACTTTACGTCAAGCGCCGTCAGTCACGCCGCCTGTTCTCCTGAAACGTTCAGTAATAGCAGTTCGCCTTTGTTGATATTCACGAGAAATGTATTTAAGAAATATATCAAGTTGTACGGTAGTTTAGTAGACAGCTTAATTTGCTATTACATTTGCGTTTGACCTATTCATAAATGGCAGAAAGGGACGCAAATGCAAACGCCGCATTATTTTTCATGAGGTTACCCTGATGGATACCTTACTCTCTTTCACCCGAGTAGCGCATGTTTGCTCACGACGGCCGTGTTAAGACAATGAGGCAGACGTTTCCTAACTGTCAATGATGTTCAAAGCATCGATCGGAAAAAAGCCCCCCCACAAAACTTATTGCTGCTACAATGAAGTGCATAAATTCGCTGCCAGATTCGTTTAAGTAGATTCCTATCAAGTTTGTAAGACCTAAGCACATTCTACTCGTCATGGCACCAAATAAGCTACGTGTCTCCTATAAACAATATGTACGTGTTTCGTTCGCGTGAGTTTTCATTTTGAGCGGAAAGAGCTCTGCGATCGCAGCACACCTGGAATTGATCCCACCGTGAGCTCCCTTCGAGGTGCACCAACAAAGTAACCAGATTAAAGTGCATCTGTGTATAAACTGCCACATATTGCGAGACATTTTCTGTGGAAGTCGACTTAACTCCCTGAATAACCAGATTACTTCTGAAATGACGAAAATTATTTGTTTAACAGATTGTCAGACTACGTAAACTTGCTGTGTGATAGCCATTTCAGTCGACAGTCCGATATTGACAGACGTGATTTGAATCTATGAACAAGCAATTTGCTCAACCATCATTTTTCCTGATTAAAGTCAGCAGATAAGAGTAATACTTAACGCGTTATTTCCACTTTCAAAACAAAATTAAAATTTTATAAATAAAATAAAAGTTCAGAAAAATAGCATAGAATAAAGTTATATAATTTCTCCCAAGTCATTGTTGGGTAGTCACGCGCACATTAGCCGCGCTCCACACCTGTCGGCGGCATTTGCCGCGGGGGACCTCACTACTAACCATTTCTTTGTATTTCTCCCCACAACAACTTTATTTTATTCTTCTCCAGGCACCAATAGAGCAAAACGAATCTCGTCTGTCTAAAACCGCTTACTTATAAGAAATTTATATTTACACAGCGAATATTTCAGCTGTAAAAACTAAGCTGCGAATTACAAAATATTTTTTATGGATCACTCTCATTCGTGTCATTCATGCTTCATAAAAATTGACATTGATTTTTTGAAAAACGTCAAAGATATTTTTTTGTGGGAGTCTATTTTTTTGCATTTTTATGTACAAACGGTGAATTCGTCCCCGTATGAACGTTCGACGCCAGCTCACGGTATAATTTATCATGATTGATTCGTTCACCTTCGTGTGCTTGTGCCCCAGAGACTCTCGCTTTGATTTATCACATATCTATAAATTACCACTTACATTGTATACCTATTTATCATCTGGACGCCTACGTATAAATCACCTTTAAGGCGCAGATATATGATTTTAGTGACTTTTAAATCTGTGATTACGCCTTCATATAACGCAAGTAAGTTATGCAAAAAATGTATCTTAAATTAGATCGCTTAAACATCAATTATATATGTGAATATTTAAGTATTGTAGTAAAATACTTAATGAAATAAATTCTGGAAGTAATGTCTACCCAAAGCATAAAAAACGATATAACTTTCAAACTACTTAAGATATTTTCATGATTTTTTTTGTATGAAGACTGTTTTATTATACTACTACTATATAATTCCATCTGTGATTTTTTTCAAATATTTATGTTTTTGTTACTAAAAATAAATATTCCCTATGAAAGTTAATGGTTGCGCGGCGTGAGTGCGACGCTTATATGTATGGCCAAGGTCAACGGCGATTATCTGACCCTTAACCTGACCTTTAGGTACGACAACAACTATTTTCACATATTTTAATAACTATTCTTCACAGTTGTTTATGATGTATTCTCGCGCAACAGTAAACTTGGACGGAAGAGTTTCAGACATGTACACGTTCTAGGAATGGAGTGAAGAACAAAACATGTTACCGGGTGCTTTTACTGCGGAATGTGTGTGTACAGTACACAGCTGAAATGAGCATTTTATGAAGTAAGTAGTATTTCTTTATATAAAATACAGTCCGAAGAAGCAGAAAACGTACATCGTAATATTAAGAGCGTTTACACCTTACAGCATTTCATACAAACTTTCAAGCCCTTGTTTTACGGTCTGAAAAGTTAGTAAAGAACATTTTCGAAATGTCTTATTTAAAAACATATAACTGGAAATCTCGGTTTCTATGGAAAATTTTAAATCGGTCTAATTTGGGTGGAACACTATTTTTTGAAAATGTTATTAACTAACTTTGTAGACCTTTGTATCCTGCTTATGCGTATGAAGTTTCATTATAATCGGTTCAGTAATTTCGAAAACCAAGGGCTTGAAAGTTTGTATGGCGTATGGCAGGCGTTCCCTATTCAAACAGTGCGAAGAGTGCACGTCTGTGTAGCTCAAATTGGTTTGTTTTGTCGTGTTCTGGATTTGGGTCTCTGGACACACTTTTAATTTTTTACACTTTTAATTTTTTACACTTTTATTTTTTTCTCTTTTGTCTCTAATATTCATATGTTAAATGTCATGCATACCTGTTATTTGTATGGTTACTAAAGTGCCAATTTTATATGTTATTTATTTTTGAATTGTAAGTGACTATGCTGTTGGTGTGCTTATTATAAATAAATAAACGCTCTTAAACCATATTTAGCCTCAAGCTCGTAATAACAAGCTAAGTAATAACAAACGCACGGGTCGATCCATCAGGTTAAGCTACGCTTGCCGGGGTTGGTCCGTGGATGGGTGACGATCTTTACATAACGAGACTCCTCCGTGCCTCGGAAATCACGTTAAGCCGGTCCCGGCTGTCATTCGTGGATCTTTGACAGTCTCGAGGGTCGTCAGAAGCCCGAAAGTCTGACTGACAACCAGTCTTACCAAGGGGTATCGTATTACCCAGTTACAAGGTTGTGGAGGTCAGATAGGCAGTCGCCTACCCCACCATAGTTGGGAAAAGGCTAGGCAGATTGATTTAACCTCAAGTCGAACCTATTTAACAAACAAATCAATATAAATTTCGTGTAAAAGTACTACAATAAGTAAATGAAAGATAAGAGTGGTACTTAATAGGTATCTGAGTTTGCTTATAAATTCTGTAGAATTTGGGGCCTTTTAAACAGACACTGTACGTTTTATGCTCGGTGCATAAAATCCGTGTAGGGGTTACTACGAGTATAGGAAACAAATGCAACAGTCACGGACATAAATCGCCAAACTATACGAGATAGGATTAAACAGATTTAAGAATCATACCACGACAATGTTTACTTGCATAGACAATTGTAATGACAAAACAGAAAATTCAGCAATTTAGTTGCGCAATTAATACACAAACCGCTCATATTTTAGATGCTAAAGCGCTTTGAGTCGGTGAGGAGCTTAGAATTATATCAGCCGCTGATGCTGCCCGATGATGTAAGTCTCTACACACATACTACACAATACTAATTACCTACGTATTCTGCAAACAAAATTCCACTTATTTTCTAAATAGAAAGCACGTTTTAAAGACTTCAATTAATCTAACGTATCCTCAATCCACCCGATCCTAACAATCACATTACAGCGACCCATCCACTTTCGTTACCGACTTTACTCCCTAATTCTATATTATCTACAGTAGACAAGAAGAGAGTACGTGATCCCAGTAAAGGGGAAACATTTCAGTTGAAAATCGACCTTCATGTAGGCACATCAAAGAACCTGACCGAATTACTAAAAAGCCTCTTTAGAAACAGAAATTGAAATCACTATTAAAAGTAGCGAATATAACAAAATGACCACGAATCCAATGCTATTATATATTTATTACATGCGACATAACATGCGTAGTTACAATATATTTTATGGTTACAACACGATAAAACTCGTCTTGGCAACAGAAAAACGTAGAAAAAAAATAAATAAATGTTCAGTATAGCGATCATATTCGTAGCAATAAGTAACCATAAAGACGGTATTTCATATAAGCGAAGTGCCTTGGTGTTACGACTTGCCGAGAACGTGAGCTGAAAGGCTTGCGAAGACAGCGTTTATTGGTACACCTGCTTACGGCGAACATTTCGGCCAAGTGTTTTAAAAAGGTTGTCAAGAGCGCGAAGCGAGTAGTTCCGCTACCCGGCCAAGTGCCTGAGACCAGTCAAATTCAACACTGTATAAAAATAAAACGCCAGTACATAGACATACATTCATAAACATTATGCAGGCAAGACAGTCGACTTTTCATCTCTTTGTTAGTATTTCAGCGAAAACACATTAATCGGAAAAACGTTATATGAGTTCTTCATAGATTTTTTGCTTCGCACCGGTCAAACATATGCCACAAACAGACGGACTGGCCGTCGATAGCATTCCGATTTTATTGTTCAGTCAAGTGAACATTGGAAAATCTAATAAAAGCCGACCATTTTATATTCACGTGGCGTATATTTGATAATAGTGCTGACTGGTTATATTGTTCTTACTGTGTTGAAGTTCTAATTTAACAGTACTTTGTATTCTAGGAACAGTTTTGTAAAGTTCAACACAAAGAGAATAGTTTTCGTGCTAAAATATTACACTCTTGAAATTAAATTCAAAAAACATTTTGTCTTAAAAAAAAAATGATACATTTATAGCACGCAGTATTCACGTTGTTTGTATTTACAGCATTAAAGTAAAATAATATATGGCATTCGTATTCGTACCTATATTACGTGTGTCTTACGGTTTTTCATTTGCACCACGGCCCGTCGCAGCGGTGTACGATTTATTACAACTGTATTTAAAATTGCAACACAGTATCCCATAATAGCAATATTAAATCATGACTTACAAGCACCACAATAACTCTTTCCCCTCATTCAATGTTTTGTGCGACAATAAACAACGTATGTTTTTCTTTCATTCCAAGAGCTATTCTGTTGGGAAGTACAATAATAATTGTAATATTTGTGGCCAGTTGGATAGCCGAAAGTATCTGTACATAAAAGTGTTTACTATGCGAGACAGGGCGCCTAAACAAAGTATTTTTATCGTATCAAAAATATTCGTTGTTATTATGGTTTCGTTTTAGTTCCGTCCGTTATTACAATATACAGCGCGGAATCTGTTGGGGAGCCGTTTTAACTTACGCCATATCAGTTACATAGTACATTACAATTGCACGTGAGTTGAAAATGCTAGTGGGGAAGTGGGGAAATTGAAGACACCCCAGTTGTGTTCTATATTTTAACACCTGCTGCGGTGGCGAGGAAACTGCGAATTTCAACAAAATTAACTGAAATCTTCGAGAGATTGCGAAGTGTAAAATTTTACGTTCAGGATAAATTAATGAACAATTTCGCCAGCACAAACATTCCTTTTAAATTTAATTTCAACTGGTTTTGAAGATTCTTTGAATAGCCACTGATTCAGCAGCCTGTCTGCTCTTATTTCATTCACAGGTTTTAATAATGAATCTACGAGATGTCCTTTGCAAGGGTCTGCCGTTGGCGTATAGTGTGCCATTTTATGAATGAATTGAAAAACTCGGACCCGGGCTTTCATATTAATCTTGTCTTATTAAATGACAATTTGGCTTTTTTCACTTTGGCTTTGTAAAGATGCAATGTATATGAATCATGATTATATTTCCATTGCCACCTTTGGTGTTGAGGTTCATACCCTAGAAAGACAGCTGTGTAATGGTCGCGGTTGAACAATAATTTCCTCGTTATTAGTATGCACACCGCCGCCGCCCGCGCCGCCGACGCAGCGCTGCGGTGCTACTTCATTAATTAGCGAAGCTTCAACCACTTCAGCTTTGCGTTTACGTTGAAGAATTTAACCATTCCCCTAATTTCACTTCTGGAAATCTCACAAACCAACTCGCGAACAAGTTGGGACGTTAATTTATAAATATATTACAGAGAAAAGTATATTTGTTAAAACGGACAGTATCGGACAGACAATATGAATAATTTAAAATAATAAAGAAGGAAATGCTACTTGAGTCTGGTCGTAAAACTTTATTAAAAATATATTTTTATCACATCCTAAAATGTAGGAAGCCTCACTGCTATTTACCTAACACCTTTAAATGAAACGAGATTCATATTTTGGCGGTACACACTGTGCACGCGGTAATTCCACGGAGATTATATTTGTATATGGTATAATTTGAATAATAAATACATATGTTTAGAAGGAGAAGCAACCTTTACATACAGTATAAGTGTTTATCTTATACTAGCTTTTGCCCGCTTCTTCGCTCGCGTTAATTTAGAATTTGACAATCATTTCGGGTTGTACTTTGCTTTTTGAAATTTAAAGTGTTATTAAATACATCCCATATCATAATTCAATCATGATTCGAAAGACACGTGGCGCCATCTATTATCATAAGAACGTTATTGTTGTTTTCCTCGGGAACAGTACTTATTTTCGGGATGAAAGGTACCCAATGTCCGTTTCTGTACACCTGACAACGTATACGCATTTCAGGATGTTTGATTCAGTGGTTTAGGCGTGAAAAGGTAACAAACAAACAAACTTACTTTCGCATTTATAATATTAGTTAGAAAGTTAGGATCGTGAATAAGCTCTATATTTAACGAGTAAATGATACATTTTTTCATTATAAACTAATGATTTTTATTTGACGGGTACCTACCTAACACAATTATTGACCGAGCGAGGAAGCATCTCTCAGATTCAAGTCTGGCAAAATTTGGTTTCCTCTGTCAGTTTGTTGCTACTTCTCTACAGGGCTTCAAGTCTGCTATTACAATAATGTCAGAATGGTCGATCATTCATTGATTTCATACTTGTTGATTTTGACAAGTTTGGTAATCTACTATTATAATGGCGCCATTATGACTTTCCAATGGTCGACCACTGACACTACATAGAAAGAAATTGAATTTATTGGTAATGTCGATAATGACAAATGAATGACATTTCTACTAATGGGTTTTATAATAATGGCAATACGACAATGCCATTATAAGTAACACAATTATATTACGAGAACATTGACCGACCAATGATCGACCATTATGAATTTAGCAGATTACGAACTTTTAGCAAAATGACAATGAGATCGTGTTGGAATGACTGAATTTATAAAAATAGCAGACTTGGGGCCCAGGTCGTATTTTACAACCGATCTTGACGAAACTTGGTATACAGGTTTTAAGACTTTATAGTTTTTTTTGTCGTGGGGGATTTTTGATTGCAGGGGTAGGTACATCCACCAAAAAGGGGCAAAAAGGGGGCTACTTCTCAGCCTTACGAGATCTGATTTCAATGGTACTTTTTTATTTGAAAGATAGTAACTTTAAATTGGTCTCATAGAAAATTGGTGAAGATCTGTTGAGGATCTTCGGCGTGATGAGCAGAATCTACTTACCTACTACCTAAAAGCCTACCTACTTACTTAAAAGTTAAATATAGGTAACCTACCTACATACAAGTTAAACATAGGTAAAACTATTAAATCTAAGTTAAAGTTTCAAATTACGGATGAACTCAATAAACTCCAAGATTTTGCAGCGCGGTCGTTTTGACAAACTCAATTTTGAAACAATAAAAGTCCTTACTCCGAGTTTATTTTCGCGACGAACACAACACGGAAAAGTTCGCCCCAAATGGTACAACAATAACTTTCGCCTTTCAACTTGACGAAACGCTGCATTTGTTCAAAAGTCGTATTTACTGCTGGCAACTTGTGTGTAACGGCATCTTACACCCTCCTTCACAAGCCATTACATCGCCGCCCGCTCATCGGCGCGCACTGCTGGTCCCCCTTACAACCTCTCTCATTAACTAAGCCTTGAAAACTTTCAACATTAGCTAATTTACCCGGCGGGACCGCAGCCCTCCTTATTGGCTTCACACATACAACCTATACCCGCATTTAATACGACTACCTCGGTACAATATATCGGAAAATTACAATTCGGCTCTCAATTATTCGAATATATTTCGAACTTAATATTTATTATTTCCCGGCCAAATACGTCACGCAGAGATCGAAGCGGGGCTCGTTACTGTAGAAATATTTATCTATAAAATATATGAATGGCATCGTTATGCTACAAAAGAGCAGTTGTTTTTACTGAAGGTAGTATTATCAATCATAGCATTTCTCGTGACATAAGTGGACCCTCCTCATGCGAGCTCAAAGTTCCATTACTCATGGCGCCACGCCCAATACTGATACGGTCTCCTCCAGCCCCAACCAGTCTGACAATAACCAGTGAAACCGTTACTTAGTGCGGGCTCAGACAAAGAAACATCGGGCGGTTCGAATGTGATAGTTTAGCGAACGAATATCTGAATTCAATCACTCAGCTGAATCAAGTTACGAGCAAGTTACACTGTATTTTTATTTCACTGAATATTAGGTGATTTATATTCCAAAAGTGACTTTCTAAATGCCTAATTTATCACCTGTCTGCCTCGTTTTGAATAGGCATTTAAAACACCAATTAAAATAACTAATGGTGCCTAGAGAGCGCAAACTTTAACGCTTCTAATTTTCAACTCAGTCGGTACTCCACAACCACCTTTCTGCAGATCTTTTGCTTAGCAAGTTTTAAAGTCACCTATCTGTATACAACGATACGATCAGTTCGCACAAGTTCCTTGAAACAAGTGCCCGATAACTGCGGAAAAGTTAAACCTTTTAACTTTTAAAGGATTTGCACTAAATTTGAAACAACTTTTAAAGTTGGTTCGTTTGGCAGTAGTTCAAGATATTATTTATTCCACTCATAAACATAATATTGTTGCGCTAGATATCTTAATGCTACTTGTAAACGTTAGCAGTGAAAGGTGACGACAACATTTAACAAGGCAGTTTCATCGTAAATGCAAATGTTTCCAATTAATTATTATAGTGTTTTTAATTAGAGTCGCTTAGAGCGTGTCTCGGTAGGCAGTATTGGAGCGCTCCGCTCGTCCGCTCCGAGCGCTCAGCCGACAAGCGATGCTCTGTTTTAATTAAACTTACGCCCGGCCGGCGATAGCTTTCTGTATCTCCCTTTTATAGCCTACAAATTCAACTCGAATATTTCTGCACAATCAAAAAATCATTACAATGTAATCAGGCAAGTAATGAACGTTACCACACGAGTTATGTTAAGAGCAGACGAGCTTAATATACACAAACGAGATGGGGTGAAGTGATTTTTATGACGGCCGAGGCGAGTGATTCCTGGAACTTATGGCGCCCATAAACCCGCTCGTGTCGACTCGACGATTTAGCAAAAATTTCTCTTCTCGCCCCGCGTCGCCGCATCGTCTGTAGAAATCTTTCAAATTACCCGAATTCGCCTCGTAAACGACAAGGAAAATTGTAGAAACGTTGTGATATTACAAATACAATGATATAACGAGGCTGCGATAACTGGCGTTTTACACAATTTACCATCAGTTCAATTTATAGAATCAAAATTTTTATAGCAGTTAATTCAATTAAAATTGTTAAACGTTTCCTCCAATGGCGAATTTGGTGAATTAATCGTGATAGAACCTTTATAATTGTGCATCCAAATAGCCGGTCAAACAAGGGTACAAAAAGCAAAAAACCTCAGAAGAAACGATGTCAACAACGTTTGAACCAGTAACAACCACTTTGCAGCATATTTCCAGCTAATTACAACTTGAATGCAATCAGAGCGTAGCAGTCGGCACAGATTGTTTAGTAAAGGGCAATATTTAATAGAAGCTGACAGTAATCCTCGGCAGGCAGTGCACTCGGGCGCGTCCTCATCACGAATTCCCGAGGGCGCAACGTTAAATGTAGGCCACCAAGTTCCCGCCGCCCGCCAAGCGGAATATTGCTTTGTCACTTGGCGACATCGCACAGCTTCTCTAAGCCCACGTAATTGGAAATAGTTGAAATAGACGACTTATAGCAACAAAGCTCCGCCCAGCACTGCCTCGAACATCTCACTCCGGACTCGCATTGTCGCCAGCACCTAAACTCAGCGGAGGCAATTTATGTCTCCGAGAGGTCAGAGGGACGCCTAAACTAACGAGCGTCCTATACTACGAAAAAACTTTCCCAACAAAAACACCGGCTTTATTTAATTAAGACTCTTAATTCCAAATATATCTAACAGTAAACAAACAATCAGGAAGTCTAATTAAACAGTCGCATAAAGAAACGATAACAGTCACCTAGGGAACTAGGGGTCGAATGAAAACACCGCGAAACCCGGACCTAAGGACCCGACCGGGTTAAAAAATAAAATTTGATGGTGGTTGGTTTGTACGTTTAAAAAATTAAATTTTATATAGATCGTAACATAGCAGCTTTTCTGAATAAGGTGAAGGTTTAAAAATGTGTCGAATAGAATTGGTAAATCATAAAATTTTCATATAAATTTCAGTAAAGTAAAATTGAATATATTAGAAGACGGTTTTGCGCAAGTTTACCTACTTTTTACAGTGTCCTAAGAACTAACTACGCTTTAGTGATGTCACTCACAGGCTAAACCTCAGTCACAGAAAATGCAAGATGTTGGCAATGCTGAGATAAAGAATCAACTCAACGTATCGAGGTACAGAACTTAACAAAAGAGAGTAGACAAGAATAAGTAAGCTTGTAAAGGAGCTTAAAACATAACTTCCGAGCACTATCAAAGGTAGCCTACTCATTCAAAGCACGTGTATTCAATGAAACGAAATATTGCACTCCCATAATGACGTGGTCTTAATTTATTTATTTACTCAGTGAAATACGAGTATGCTTAAATACATAATACTAGCTAACACTAAAATATATAAGTTATATAAATGATATATATACTTATATAATATTTAAAAAAAATATATATATATAATTGATATATATAAAATATATAATTTATTTATGTACAAGTATATAAAGAGGGGAAGAGCTCATTGAGCAATTCCTCCGCATCGCTGTCAATGAAAAAAATGCCCAATAGGCTGGCAAATTCTAATATTGTAATTATTGTAAAATCAACATTTTCATGAAGAAGAAGATGACAAAAATAGTTTTGAAATAGGTATGTAAAGGTGCGTATTATGTCAGCTTTGAGTTGGGGTTTATCCACAGAGATAATTATGTTAATAGTATTATCCGATGATGATCATGTTATTGCATAATAATGAGATTAGGATCATAACATTAAGTGTCTGGTGTTGATTGATACCAGGCTTACGCCGCAGCCAATCAATTTACCATGAGCTAAAACCGAGTACCCAAGTACCTAATTACATTTCGACGCGTACTTACGTTATATTTCAGTATCTATGAACACAGGCTTCGGCTAATTGATTTATTGGGACAAGCTAGATATTTTCTAAATAGGCTAGTCTTCGTCTATATAATGTGTAACTGAATTAATGCACATTATGATAGCAGTTTGTTCAGAATCGTTTACTGAATCGAATTCTGTAATTTTAATATAAACTACCCCGAAACTAACAATAATGTCAGAATGCACTAGAACGTATAACGCTATCTAACTGCAACATGACACTTCGATGGATAAAAGGACACAGCGGATCACTATGTAACGACGCAGTTGACGAACTAGCTAGGAGAGCATCTGACACGGCAGTCTGCGGATCCGAACCAATCGTACCCATCTCATTCAACCAGCTACGCAGATGGCTAAAGGAGTTCATCCACACACAAGTGGGGAGCTGGTGGTCCACGACACCGAAGTGCAGGCAGTCCAAGGAGGCTGTGCCATCCTTAGATAGTAGGCTAACCAGGCGTTTATTACGCCTGGACAGAACCGGCTTGTGCCTGGTGACGGGGACCATCATGGGACACTGCTCGCTAAACAAATACTTCCACACATTAGGCATAACGGACAGCCTTCTGTGCAGGGCTTACATGGAGGCAGAGGAAACCGTAGCGCATGTGCTCTTTGAATGCGCAGGCGTCACTCACATTAGAACAGAAACCTAGATCCTTCACAGACGTCCTAAACAGACCAGGTGACGTGATCAACTTCGGAGGGAGGTGGGCTGGTTGGAATAACCACCCACGGCCGCCATGGCCCACGCACAATGGTCCGCTGCGGAAATCAAACCTTCTAACATAGAACATACAGTCACAGTTCCACTGTACAGTCAAAACAAACCAAAATGAACGAAATACTTTTTAGAAAGAAAAAGAAACGTATTTTCTACGTTTATATGCGGTAAACATGACGCAAAAAAGAACATAAACACAAAAATAAGAAAAGGCTACGCGCGCGCGCGCGTATTACGCTAGATCCTTCTATAAACGTGTACGACTGTGTGCATGCGTAGATTTGTAATGTGACCATTAGGTATTTTCTCCTACCATCAGTATAACTAATTTAATAAATAAACAATTTCAATTGGGTTGTTTGGTGGTGTGTGTTAATTCCGGGACATGTTGTATACACAGGTTCACATACACGTACATAAGCTGTGCATTATTTAACCAGTGTGCCACAACTGCATTGAGCATTTAATGAATCGAAGTCACTTCACATTGATTTCACCAACAGGAAATGTGATTACCACCCAATCTTCATAAATGGCCAACAAGTGCCATACGCAAATACAGCCAAATACCTTGGCATAACGCTTGACGCGAAACTGCGCTGGAAAGCGCACGTTAAAAAGAAAAGACAGGAGCTAGACATGCGTTTTAAAAACATGTATTGGTTGATTGGACGGGATTCCTGCCTATCAATACATAACAAAATTGTATTATACAAGCACATTCTTATGCCAATATGGACTTATGGCATCCAACTCTGGGGCTGTACTAAACCGACCAATATAAAAATAATACAAACATTCCAGAATAAGGTACTCAGGAGTATGGTTAATGCGCCCTGGTATATAAGAAATGACGACCTCCATCGTGACTTAAAAATGGAACCAGTCACCAACATAATTCAAAAATATGCTGAGGCCCATGAACACCGACTCCACCAACATGTGAACATCGAGGCAATTCAGCTGTTAGACCAAACAAATATAGTGCGAAGACTAAAACGAACAAAACCTTTTGAGTTAGTGTAGTGTAAAAAGTGTAGACATAATAGTGACAATGACACACTTAAAACACATGAACAAAGTGTTTATAATAATATATTAGACTAAGAAAGTGAAACGGACTTGTGTAAAGTACAATCAGCACTATTCTAAGTTTTATAATAATTATCACGTAGCAAATTAAGTTAGATTCAAATTACTTATTAGTCTTATAGGCTAGATTGTAATTAATTATTAAGAACCTGGTTCTTTTTAATAAAAGATTTAAAAAAAACTGCATTGAGCAACAAAAGGCAAAAGCTCTTGCCATTATTTGCCTGGTCGCAATTCCACAACAAGGCTAGGCTACCTCATACTGAAAATATCCGCAATATCCATTTCCCCGGCCTGACAATCGAACCTAGGACCTCACGCTCGGCTGCCATTAGACCAAAGCGCAGTATATAATAGACTATTCTAGATTAATTCCAGGCTTTCGAGCGTAACAGCTCAGGAATCAATATTAGTGCAATAGCGACTGCTCAGCTCTCGTTTGATATAGCAGCTGCATATTACGTACTCAGTACAGTGCTTAAGATCTAAGCAACTGAAGTCATTACCCGAGCTACAGGATTACAGCTAAGACACACCAAAATCGCTGTTAAAACGCGTATAAGCCTTTGTATCACTCATAAATTTAATCAAGATTTTCTTCCTCTTAAGATTTTATATATTTTTTATAATAAATGGCAAGTGACGTCAATTTAGTACGACATCGTTATTCCAAACAACGAACACGTTTGAGCTAAATGCACCCCGAAAGGCCCGCTGAAAATTTCTATTCTGACTACCATTATACCAAAGCGCAGTATATAATAGACTATTCTAGATTAACTCCAGGCTTTCGAGCGTAACAGCTCAGGAATCAATATTAATGCAATAGCGACTGCACAGCTCTTGTCTGATGGCGCAGCTGCATATTAAGTACTCAGTACAGTGCTTAAGATCTAAGCAACTGAAGTCATTACCCGAGCTACAGGATTACAGCTAAGACACACCAAAATCGCTGTTAAAACGCGTATAAGCCCTTGTATCACTCATAAATGTAATCAAGATTTTCTTCCTCTTAAGATTTTACATATTTTTTATAATAAATGGCAAGTGACGTCAATTTAGTACGACATCGTTATTCCAAACAACGAACACGTTTGAGCTAAATGCACCCCGAAAAGCCCGCTAAAATTGCTATTCTGACTACCCGCAATGGAGGATAATATGGAAATGCACGTTTACAGCAGTATCGACGTTTTCGACTACGACAAAGCCCATTATACGTGACAAAATTGATCATGACTTTTGACCACGAGTGCGTCGTTCAACAAAATTAGAATCGTCTCCATTGAGATTTGCATACTTATATCCTGTTATACCTACGATTTGTGAATTCAATTTCAGGAAAAAAATACGCAAAAGGTTTTTGTATTTTTAGTACGCTTTTATTAGCTTGACCATCTATCTTTCTATCTATGTAACGAAATCTTTCAACGTTATTTTCACCAACTTTAAGACGTCCGATTACCTTGAAAATGTGCACACGTATCAAGGACCGATGACAATACAATAATTTCTACAAAAGCTTTATTATCACAAGGATAATAAAAGATAGATTATTTTTACAGGTTAAGCACATACTATTCCAACTGTTGTATCGAAATGAAACTTTGTAAGTATATGTAGTTCGGATGACAATACTATAATTTGGTATCTTGGACCTGATTTAATGATGGAACCACGAGGTCGATATTGGAACATTTCAGTGGCTACTAGTAAACCCCTGTCCCCTTATTACAAAACAAGGTTTATCTTCAGACCCAGGTTTAAAACATGGAGCCATTATTGAATTTCGAACTTTATTCCGACTATGGTAAAGTTTCTAAACACAAAACTGACAACTTAGTACCGAACTAAGTTTTCAGTTTTGTATAAAGAACGGGTATTTCAATCAGAGTTACGTTCTTATTACAAAAACTGGCTCCATGGTTTAAGCCCTGTCAAAATATAAATCTTGTTTTGTAAGACTCCAGCAGTTTGGGGTCTGATTCATTTTGATGAGTCCAATATACTGCACTCGGTGTCAAGGGTCTGATGATGGAGCCAGGAGGTGGATAGTGGAACTCTTCGGTGGCTACTAGTAAACCCCTCGAGTTTGGGTTCATATGATTCGTTTTGACGAGTTCAATAGATTGGGCTTGGTAACGACGGTCTGATGATGGAGCCAGGAGATAGATAGTGGAACTTTTAGAGTTTCGTCATATCATTAATTTTAATGAGTCATAACTTCGTCAACTTTAGACTTATTAACTAAAAGAAGAATATGCTGGACTAAAATGTAAAAAATATAAACACAACACACACAAATAAAAACACGACTATATCACGTTCAAAAAATTATAAATTAATTAAATTGACTTGTATTAGTTACGACTTGTTTATGTACCAATGCAGCTTGTCACTTCTTTTTTTATATCAAATGATTAATTTAAAAAGCGTGGAGCGCTTTTTGGTTATCTACTTTTAATTAATTTATACAAAGAGCTCCACACTTTTGGAATTAGACGAAATTAATAATATAATTATTTCATAATTTTTTGTGCGTGATAAAAGCGTGTATTTTTTTTTAATTAGCATAATTTTTGTATTACGTACTTTCTGAGTTTAAATAAAATACGCATATTTCAGTTCTGTTTGACTAGACACGTATGAAAAACTTATAGATATGTAAAAGTTGCTTGGTGTCCTAGAAAATAAATACAACCCAGCTTCAAGACTAATATTGTAACATTAATCAAATGCGATAGTAAGTACGTGTCTACTACAGTACCTACTATGCTCAAATATAAAAGTTATTACAGTACTTTTTGCTGTAAATGTAGTGGACAAACAAAGCTGCAACAAAAATGTATTGATCTTTGAATAAAATAAATGTGTGAAAACACATAAACTTTCTGTGTATTTTATAACGGATTTATTTTCATACTTCAACGTTCTGCTCTTAGGAATAAAATATAAAGGTACAAACCGTAAAAATATATTTTGGTCGGCGCCAGATAAACCGAATAAAAAAATACGAACTATGTTTCAAACATTCAAAAGTTTTACGCCAACCCATCAATCGTTATTCTGGTATCAAAGTGATTTAGAGAACTGAAAGAGCGACATTTTTTTTAATATTTAGGTACCTACGTAGAATATAAAAACTGACATGAATTCATACAACAGAAGATAAAATTATTTGCGGCGCAAAAGGCGATGTTCCAAGCTGTTCATGACTAATTCATCATCATCATCATCATTTCAACCGAAACGTCCGCTGCTAGACATAGGGCTCCCCAAAGGAGGTCCTTTGCCATAATCGCCACGCTTGGCAGGCGGGTTGGCGATCGCAGTATGGTGTTAAAATGCATAGAGAACGCTGCTACCCATTCTCTATTTTTTATTTTCATAGTCCCTTAGTTGCTTTTTACGACACCCACGGGAACAAATAGGGTGGTGCTATTCTTTACGTCTGGCACCACACAGACAATTACTAATTCAACAGACATGATTAATTGGTTGTACCTATTACAGAGAGTCTCAATTGTAACGGCCCCGACTTACGATTTATAGGTCGTGGGTTCGCACCCAGACAAGTGCTTTATTTTGTGTAAATAATATCATCACCACGGCTCTCAAAACGGTGAAGGAAACATCGTGAGGAAACCGGCATGTCCTAGAACCATAAATTCTAAGACATGTAACATCTACCAACCCGCACTAGCCCACTCCCTCACGAAGAGTGAAGGCCTGTGTCTCAGCAGTATGAACATAGACTGATTATATTATTACACTGAGATGAGAAAATCCTTAGCACCACGTGGTCGCACGCTGATCAATATGCTTGTCACGCGTGTAAGTACCGCGCCACGTCTCACCACCACCAGCTGCAATATGCTGAAATTGGTACGTGTCCCGAGGACAGAATATTCTAACTCGTACCTAAATATCGACCTCACGTTTTATCATTACTGATAATATAATCCATCTCACATTTCAGCAGTTACAACACGCACTATTTCATCGAACATAAATACCGAGAATTAGCATTCAAAGCCTGTGAACAAACACAACGCCGCGATTGGAAGCCGGTTACTTTAACATTTATTGCATCGCATGAATTCTATTACGGATTATAGATGTAATACTAGAACCTAAAGCGAGCTATTGTCTCCCGAGACGGCGATAGGTACGAGTAGCTTAAACGGATTATGGCCCCCGGCGTCGCCTGATTATTCTACTGCTTGATTTACGATGACGCGATACGGGAACACGACGCCGACGACCTCCTTACCTAATAGACGGAGTACACTCAACATGGACAATTTATAGATGCCACGTGTCTATACAATCAATTCCTAACGAATCCCGGTGACAGGGCCGGGGAAACATTGTGAAATATGAGACCCACGTGTCAGCGCCGAGAAGGGTTTGACCTCCACTACGAATACAACACTACGCAAGTACTCACGTCGGGCAGTCGGCGAAGTTTCCACATTAGGAATATTTACAAGAGAGAAAAAGACATTTAAATGCGGGCCGCGGCTGTGATTAGCCCAAGGACCGGATCGCCTGCCACCCTACGACCCCACATCTGCGCACGTGAATTGAACGATTCCTTCAGCTGGCCGACGTTTTCACAGTATGTGCCTTTTTCTAAGTCGTTTAGGTTAATAAAATAACTTCCGAGGGCCCTTACCTCGATATAGGCTGGGGATCCATTTCAAATCTACATAATGCTTTATGCTACATAGTCGGCTGACAGGTAGATTCATGATACGTTTCGAGCCTTAAACGCTTACGCATTTATCGCGTATGCGGTGTTAAGTCAACGCCATTAATATCTGCCATGCCCGAATAAAGTTTAAAGGGCCTCTATTTTTATGTCGTTGACCCGCGTTCCTTTTTTTGTATACTTTAATATCGTGTCAACCTTTCACCTCAAGTTCATAGAAAGTAGAATATTTGTGCTTCATTTGTAAGTCATGTCCGTGTAACCCTGTGGGGTTCGGGACAAAGAGACAATCTCCACATACAATGTCGTATAAGGACAGTATGAACCACACTAAGTTTGAGACTGCGGTTAATTACAGACATATCAAACATTTACACACGAGAAACCTAAGTACCTAAAGATGAGATCTTTGAATTTACTTACTTAAGTAATCAGAAAAGTAACCAATAGTTAACCAAAATAAATATACATAATATCGAGGAGTATAAACTGTTTTTCATCGGTAAATAATCGCATTTTAAGATCGTTGACCGGTGCTTCAGATCAACAAATTATTTTCCTTTTTCGGTCCCATAAAAAATATTCTTTCTCTTTGCCCTTAAAATAAATCGAGATAGCTTTCTCCGTCTCATTATAATCCTTAAACTTTTTCCCCTCGGTTTGTCAGAATAAATAAAAATCGTTTTAGGTAAATCTGGAGAAAAACCAGAGGCTTTATTTGTGCGTGTTTTTAAGAGTTTCGTCTGGATATTTGTCTTATGCCTAGTAGAGTTTAGAAAAGGTATGTGCTAGGAGCTACGCTGTCAATAACTCCGACTGGGGTTTTTGAAAATAGTAAATAATCCCAATGTAAGTAAGGTACCTACTTGACAGCCAAAACCGCTGCAAAACAAAGCGTATGAAAGCCGACATGTCGATTCGCTGCAGCCAATAGCCGTTCGTTTTTCGGACGTCCATTTTCAAATTCATTTAAATGCAACATTTCCAGTATATCTATCGTCGCAGTCCCCCGAGTGATCATCTCTCAACCCCCGGCTACGATTGAAAACATCGAACCACTTGTAAATCATGGTTTTAACAGGGATCTTTTGACATAAATGGGCCCATTTCATTTATTAAAATGGAAGAAGCTTTATTTAGGCGTGGCTAGTATTAAATCGGCTTAATTATAGCAATGGCAGCATTTTTATCTTCGAATTTTTCGGATATTATTTGCAAATAGCAATCGCTGTCCGCTAGAGATTCATAATAAATTTACTTTACATAACTAAGTCGCAGTATTACTTACATACATGTACTGATATATCACAGGGGGCCTAAAATAGACGCTTTGGCAGAATCATAATATAATCTGCGTACAATTCATACATCCCGCAATTCATCTGTTTGACAGCTGCTATTTGACATTAGACTTCATTATAGCAATTCATAATTTGTGGACCATTTTACGAAACTCCATACAAAACTGTCAAACAGATCAATAATTTTGGGATATGAATTGTACGCAGATCATATAATGATTCTGCCAAAGCGTCCATTTTAGGCCCCCTGTTCTCGTTAAATGACAAATGATTTTATTTCTGTAAGCAGGTTTGTACAAACAGTTTTACAGGCAAATCTCTGAGAAAAAAGGCCGAAACGAGGTCAGTCTCTTTTAAAGTCCAGACATAATCGTGGTCAAATCATGTGAAGACCATATAAAATATATTATATTCGTGTCTGAAATGATATTTTAAGGAAAGAACCACACAGATTGAGTGGACCTGTCCAGTCAGTGCACGTAATTGTCATATCTTATGACAATTTCACAAACTTTATTTGGTTTTCTTCTCGTAGGTTCCTTGATTGTACCCAATTCCGCTCTTATTAACTTCAATTTAATATAGAGCTACGATATTACGTACGGTCCAAGTAATAAGTCGTTATTTAATAATGACAAAACATACCTGAGTTGGGTTGGTTGTCGGAGTTGGGCCGCGCCGAGGGTGCTCCGTCGCGGGCCTCCACCTCCAGGGCGTACGCCCCCTGCTTTTCTCTGTCGAACACCACTTTCGTGAAGATCTCTCCAGTCTGCATGCTGATCTCGAAGAAGTCCTTCCCCTCGTTTCGCGGCGAGTCAACTATGTAGTAATAGACCTAAAAAGAACAATTGATTTATTCATAAAGTCTGATACACGTTCCGCATATCTTAAGGCAACGATAACCGACTTTTAATGATTTTATACTGAAGATCACGTCTAAACGAGTAGTTTTAATGATTTGAAAAAAAATATATGTTAAATTAGTGCATTTTCTCAATAACTTAATATGTGAAAATTTTAAATTATCTTTATATTTCATAGTGAAATTAATTTGTAAAGTTATGTCTAACGCGGATAAAAAACTGACAATAGCGCAAAATCTACCAAGCGTATTTTTCTGAAACCTTCACCAATTTAAAGATAATTTAATTATTAATCTTTTAGTATACGCGTTTTATTAAATGACCTTTAGTTTTGTGTATAATAAATTAATAATGCGTCAAATTGGGGACAGCGCTCCTTGATGGGCGAGTCCTATTACTGGCTGAACGTACGACGCGTTGCGTGAGCTCAGTACAGAACACGCAAGCTAACCACTCAAGGTCACTAGCATATATCTGGGTCTTAAGACATCCGGGTTCTTTGTTTACTCCTACAAACAGAAGTAGCGATCCCTTCATAAAACACGTACCGCCAGGCAAATTCGAGAATCCTTTCTACATGCGTCCGTAATAAAACGTACCGCTGGCATGTCACAAACTCATATTATAAGTAGTAATATTACACACACGGGGTTATGACGAAACCCGTTCACGAAATTACAGTTAACTCTGTGTAATGTGGGGTTTCAATATCCGCAAATGTTATATAACTGCCCTCGAGGGATTTTACAGAACTCGCTGTCATGTACATCTACCTCCAAGCAAACATGATTGTAAAAAAATCTGTGAGACAGATTTCCGGATTTTCCGAAACCATAGACTTCCTTATACAAATTGTGATACTTCATCATATAGATTTCGTTGGTAACGAAGACGTTACATGTATTTGACACGCGTCCAATTAGATTCTCAACTTTTTATGCACGAAAAAAAAACAGGTGAAAATGATATCAAACGAAAAAACATTATGGCGGAAACGCGTGGTGATTTCAATATGATTTGAAATGTAAAAATTGTTTGAACAACTCTGACAGGTACAGTTTTTGTAAAATTTTGCAAAATAAAATGTTTTGATTATTTTAATTTGCTTCGCGTATCTATTTGATTAGTTAATACGTGCTTCACTGTGTTAAAAGCAGACTATAACAAACTGAATGTATCAATAAAGATGTCTTACTAACTAGGGTTTGGGTTTAGGGACGTGTCGTGTCTCGAAGCCTCGGGACTTTTTGTAAATTTAGTTGTCTTGGGTCGAGGCTCGAGACACCGCTGCCACAGCTTACAGTCCCAAAATACGGGAATTTTATTACTTTTGAATTTGAGTAAAAACTTAGCTTTTGCGGAAGCACTGTAAATCTCGCAAATGAAAAACTCGAAAACTCAAAAATGGCTCGACCGATTGTGATTAAACTTTGATAAGTTGTTGTGTGCGCGCCGGAAGAGGTTCCTAAACATTGCAACGCATTAGCGATTAATAAATGTTGATTTTTACTAAAATTCCTATTTTTTATTGATACATCTGGACCAAAATGAAATTGATTCTAATTTCATTCTGAGACATCTCGAAGTCCCGGGACTTCTTGGGACGTCCCGGGATTTTGATCGTTGGTTGTCTCGTGTCCCGAGACTTTGAGACTGTCAAGACTTCCCAAACCCTATTACTAAACGAGCAGTGCTTCACTAAACGCATCAGTTTAATTAATAGATAGGTTTCAGTTCAGCTTGGTGCAAGAGAGCTAACTGCCGAACAAGCCATTATATATACATAACACCTAGCTACATTGTGCATTGGAGTAGATGTTAAACGCAGACTTTAGGTACCCTAATGACGGCTGTAATACATGCATACTGCTCGGAACTATAACGAAACAGGTTATTAGACTTTGAATGCCGTATTTCGAGCGAAATGTGTGTTTCTAACACGGTTCCTAATAAGTGAAATTTCATGTGTTTCATGTGTGTGTGTGTGTTTGGCTCAAATGCAATTATTATTTTTATTTTTTTATTATGAACAATTTTAGGTATAACTTAACAAAAGACACGAAGATAGCTACAAAAGTAAAATACTGTGGCGCAGCTATCAACGCCCCATACAACATACATGGAAGACATTTGTTCCAGACACACAGCTTTAGGAAGTCTTATAATAAAATTAACAATTACAAAAGACAAATTCACAATTCACAAGACAATTTCAAAAGTTTGTATGTAATGATGTAGAGTGGAAGTGAGGGCGAGAGTGTTTGTGAGTGTGTGTGACTGTGTGTGAGTGAGTGTGTGAGAGTGAGTAAGATGTGCAATTAGTCTATTGTGAGAGGATGCTAGCATGAGGGTTTATTTATGATACTAAAAGTTGCTCAGTTGCATCATAGGACATAGATTTAAGCCAGTCTGTCAATTTTTTTTTCAGTAAGTTCCTTGTTAAAGGGTAGATTTTGACTCTCCTATTTATATTATTATAAAGCCTAGAGCTAATGTGGTTGAAGTGGCGACCTACCAACGCAAACCTGCAGAGCTCAGTTTTACAGATTCTGTCAGAGCGTCGTTTTTAGTAAGGTACTGAGGGTCGTAAAGCAAAAGGTGGTGTTTCTTAAGCACTGTGTGTACGTACAGCTGTCTTACTGCGAGGACCTCACAAACTGAATATAATTCGGTAGTCGGAAATCGAATAGGTTTCCTCGCGAGTACTTTTAACACAGCTCTTTGAGCCCTCTCTAAACGCAATATTGTAGTCTTGTGGGTTCCCCCCCACGTAGTTATGCAGTAACCGAGAACTGATTGAGCGAGAGCGAAATAAATCATTTTTAGGCATTGAAAGTCAGCAGCCCTGCGAAGTTTTTTGAATAAATAAATCAGTCTTCTGACACGAATCACGATAGAGTCAACCTGTTATTTCCAAGTTAGAAGTTGCAATATTTGAGCATTTGAGCCAAACCAAGAACGGCTATGAATTCCTATTATACTAATTGTACTTGTGAGCGTTTAGTTTATTGCAAACTAAATGACCCGGTGAACTAGGTACCACGGGGGCAATACTCATACAAAATTAATACTTTTTTTTATATTTCGGCTATTCGTTTGGATTTTTCCAAAACACACCAGTATTGAGGCGACCTAAATAAAAAAAGTATTCAAATTGGTCGAGCCATTTTTGAGTTTTTGCGAGACTAACGCACGGCAATTGATTTTTACATTTCTATAGATATGATCCAAGTTAATATATAGTTATTATTTATATGCACATAGAAAGAAAAGAAAGAAAGAAAAATAATTTTATTCGTCACAGAAACACGTGCTTAGGAAAACATAGACTCGAGCAAGTAAACATTAAAGAAGAAAAAAAACCTATCTACACATTTAAGCGTCTCCGAAAGATAATTCTGGCACATTAAAGCCCGTAAAAACTTATTGAAGGAAGTTGAAATATTTAATATTCAAACACTCGAACTTCAGGGCACTGAATATGGTATTCTAGCGTCTGAACCTAACATGGTAACATTGTAGGTTAAATAAATCTTGCTAACACTCCGATCCAGCCAGGTGTTCTACAACTGAAAGATGGAAAGTCTACGAACTGTATCTCAAACTTAGGAAAAACAACTCCAACCCAATTAGTGAATCGAATAACAGAATGCTTATCAAGTTTCAAACGTACATCATTGTGGGTTAATAATATATTACTAAGGACGAGCGTTTTTTTATTAAAATAAGGGCTTTATTTTTCATTGTAAAGACTCGATTGCTATTGTACGTTAATATATCTACACATAATTAAAATACTTTTAATAATTAAGACTTTTAACAGGGCTTTATACTAAATGAACTCAAACTAAAAGCATTTATTTCAAGTAAACAAATTACAGTCTAGGCACTTTTGAATTGTCAAAGAGTCGGTCAGTTAGTCAGAAAGTTGAAGCTATTTGCCCATTCCAAGACGTTGATCTCTATGGAGAAGAACAGGCAAGACACTCCAAGGACACTCTTTTAAATCAAAATATTACAAAATCCTGGGTACATTATTCTTGTCGCTTCTATAGATAAGAACAATGTTCAAAAAATAAATTATATAAAAACAATACAAAATATAAGGTTAAAAGATTACAAATAAGCCCTGGCAGTTAAGAGCCTATACTACCTCAAATGGCTTAGAACGATCCTCCGTTATGTCGAAAATACTGCAGCATTCATTTTGAAATAAATATATGATAAAGTTGAGGATTAATGTTAAGTACTATGTTTGACGAAAACACGATTCCATAAAATTTTCTTTATAGAAAACTATTCCAAAGTTACTTCCAAACCGAACAATAAACCGCTGGTATTCAAAAAATACTTCAAGTTAGATAATGAAACTTTGCATATAAAGTGAACTAACTATAAACAGGTATTATGTTTTTTTTTTAATTACCATTATTTTCACCGTAAAAAGAAATAAACTAAACCATCGGTCCTTTGGAGTCTTCTTCCTGCCACCCTGTCTCGCTTGCTCGCGTGACCGCCAGCAATAGTGTGCGAGCTACATAATGAGTGAGGTGGCGCTGAGGTAGCATAGACTCTTAAGAGATGACCAGTCTCAACTGACGGCACCCGTTCACCAACATGACGCGTGGATCAGCACCATCCAGCTCAACCATTTTGTAGGGAACCGAATGATCCAACACACGCGCCATCAGTGAGACATTTAAGTGAGCATGCCATACTCTTAACTGCCAAGCTTTTTTAAGTCAACATACATCATAACCTTATAAACGGCTCCATGTTACTCACATTTACAAAATTGAAAAAATGCTTTTAAATTATACAAAATTATAGCTTGCAATTTATTTCAAAGATTAATACATGCATAAAGATTAATGCTCTTATAAGGTTAAGCTTTTTAATTTCTACCAATGGGATTAGTTATAAAGTTTTCTAATGAAAACAAACATGGCCGAAAATAGCTGAAAATAACTGGGGCCACGTGTAAAAATCTGAAAATGTCCATGAAAGTATTGACGATCAATATCTAAGACAAAAGGTGATATCAGGGGCAGTGAATATTTAAAGCAATTCTGACAGCGGTGACAGGCGTAGGCAAGCCAGTGTTGGTACTTCTAATAACGGTCAACTTTCAATGAAACTGGACGAACGGAATATCGCCGCGAGACTATAAGAAAATAAATCGCCTCAAGTCTATTACCGCCCACAGACAACCCAGACTTCTATCTGACGACAACTTTAAGGTCTTCAGCAAAACTTTAGTTAACAACAAGAATTATTTTGTAAGTAATTAAAGTATTTAGGAGGGCTCGTAAAAACACCCTGATTTATGGAAGAACAAACAGCTTAACCGTTAACACCCATTAAGAAAGTAATTACTATTTACAACAGAGCGAATATTATGACAATAACAAGCAATTTTCATTTTCTTCCCATTACTACCACTTCAGCTGAAATTAATTGTAAATTCACGAAATTAGTGAATATTTGCGGAGGTATTTTAAATGGGATTTATTAATGAACAGCGGAATTCAATGCCAGATTCTCGTAGAAAATAATTATAGCGGTAGATAGTAAGTACCTACTTTGTGCCCTGAACTTTACAATCGGAGAAACATCAATAGAACGAAGTGACTTTTAAGGCTTCTACATACCAGCGCGACTTGTCGCGCGACGCGACACAGCACAAAGGCACCGCGCGTCGCGGGACGAGCGGTGCCTTTGTGTCGCGTCGCGTCGCGCGACAAGTCGCCCCGGTATGTAGAAGCCTTTAAGTGTCGTAGATGAAGTTTTCATATGAAAATATTAATAAAAATGACTGCAAAGACTACGAGTATCCCAATTTCATTCTGCCTTTGTGCCTAGTTCCGTAACTCAATGGCAACGAAACGCAATTCACATATTTTATATGACAGCGCAGTACAGCTGCGAGTTACAAAGTACACACATATACTAAACGAAGGCAATGTATTTAATTATTCACGATTGCGCACCAATCCAAAGCGCAATCACAACGGGTGAAAATTGCATTTTTATTCCCTGGAGCTCCCGAAAATTATAGGCACAGTAAATTGTAGCTGTTGCATATTTGTACAAAAATATATATATAACGCGCTGAGCGGCCGCGCCGTGTCTCTGCATGTTATTGTGGATTAATTAAAATTGTAGGTTTAAATATACAAATATACTTTACGCAACGAATGTACGCCAAAAGAGCACGTATAACGATGAATAAAGAACAACCAATATTATTATAAGTCAACATCGATCGTAACCATTGTGAGGTACTGGACTGTTTATAGCTAAGGGCGGTCGCCAACAATAAGACGTTTTATTATCGCATAATTGTATAACGTGAGAGGATTTAAAGGATTTATGTAGGAGACGAAACACAAAAGGCTTTAAAATATAAAACGTATGAAAGTAAGTATCATGGAGCTTGAATGCTGATATCAAACCCGCTGTTTACATAGTACATTTGACATTAAAGTTACAAGTACCGACCCGGCCTTATCGGCACTGTTAGGACGAAAGGTCAACACGGATTTTATGATATAACAACAAGTCACGCATCAGTAAGTAGGTATGTATAGGTAATAAGCACATAAATAGCCCTTTCGTGTATTCTGTAGCGAGCAGCTTTCATTACACGTGTGGAAATTTTGCGTTTCGTGTTCGTATTAGCAACGCGTTGAATATTGAGAACTCCTCTGACAACTCCTATTAATATATAATTTTGCCCTCGGATTTACACGTGCGGTAAGCCAACTAATAGCAAACTGAGTAAGTTTCTTCGAGAGTACATTATTTTTAGCACGAATATTGTATGAGAATCAAAACTTCGTACAAAGACAACAAAACTACCTGTGGCAAGTTGAAAACGTGTAAGTGTACTCAACGCCAACACTCGAACTATATTAAAGTTCAAATTCAAATTCAAATAATTTATTGTGGATCATAGGTTCATAAGATGTTGTGTTAGTTACAGGTAAGTCTGCTATGTCCCGCCATGGAGGCATACAAAATTCATATCATAAGTTCGGTACGTAGATCAAATACAATACATCAAATTATCATGAAATTCATTAAGGCGCTGACAAGAGGCAAATGACAAAAGTAGGCTTAACTTAAACAAAAAAATTGCCCAATGTATATTGTAGTTTGTGGTAGCGGAAAAAATATATGTTATTCTTGAACATATTTCTCAGAACTTGGTTGTTACCAAAACACGTTTAGAAAACAAATCTCGATACAAATTAACGGTAAACTAACCCTTTACTTTGAGTTTCAATACAAAATATCTGTATTAAATATCAACGTACGGTTGGTATTTAATTAATAACAAGAAAGTCTTATTTGTATCCGGAATTTGGTGTTTTTTATTTTCTATGGTGTTTTTTAATAAATAATTGCTTCATATTTTGCAAAACATTATTAGCGGTGTGTCATCGCGCTTCTTTTTCTTTTGTATGCAGTCTGACAGTGACAGCGGTTTACCTGTTGTCAGCGTCTTAAGATTAAATTAGTAGATATAATACTTATGTCAAATTACAAATTAGTCATTTTACAAAATAGTGTGATTCAATGTATTGTCATTTAGAAATTCTCATACAGAGTAATAACATTTACTTATCAATAATTCTCGTAGTTTTTTTTTATGATATAAATACATGAAAAAATCACTCACAGTTCTGAGAAAAGGTGGAAGATTATTATAGATATGTGGGCCCATACAAAAGATGCTTTGGTGCATAAGCTTTGTTTTACTGGCTACGGTGTGCAGCTTGTCTTTATGTCTGGCTCTATAGTTCAAAATTCAAATAAGTTTGGATTAAGAGGCCGGCGATGGATGCGTAGTTCATACAAACGTAATACCAAAATAATTTGTAAATCAAACATATTCTTATGGTAGTGTGTCTTTATTCCGATTGGAATAAATATTTTAAAAGGACAATGATATAAAGACGAGATATGAGGAATTTAAAATTTATATAGAAATATAATTTTTCTCATAACTCTTGTTTAAATCACTGTCCATTCAAAATATATACTTGGGAACATAGATATTCTGTTATCCAATCGAAATAAATACACACTACCCTAAGAATATGTTTGATTTAGAAATTATTTTGGTATTACATTTGTATGAACTACGCATGCTACACCGGCCCCTTAAGTGATTTTCGTTTAGGATTAATTCCGGGTAGCTTTTATGAAAGCTAAACTACCCTATAAATAATATATTAGGTGCTTCTGGTTACAGCTAAAGGAGAAGCACTTCCAAAGCCGATTAAACAAGCAAATTGATTACAGTCTAGGCATGCTAATACTTAGTTTAGCAATTTGCCTTTACTCAATGCAATGTTGAGTGTAGTTGAGAGTCTAGCATAACCTTTTTGCTTTAATTTACAGTCGGCTCAAAGGCTAAAATAAAACTAATACGAGTAAATTAGACATCATGTAATCTCATTTCTCATTTATATTTTATATGTGAGAACTGAGAGGTGCTTCATTATTTAGATGTAGGTTCGTCGACGAGTATCTTAGAGTAATTCTACACCTAGATTCGTTTTCAGGGTTCCGTACCTCAAGAGGAAAAAACGGAACCCTTATAGGATCACTTTGTTGTCCGTCTGTCTGTCTGTCAGTCTGTCAAGACCATTTTTCTCAGGAACGCGTGTATGTATCGTCCATGTCCAGTCCATGGTCCCTTGGAGCTCTAAAAAAATCAAGCTTCTAAGTCAACGCAATAAAAAAATACGGCGATTTAAGCGACATTATTGCGACATATTTCGATACTCGCAAATAAATCAAAACCTACAGGGTACTTCCCGTTGACCTAGAATCATGATATTTGGCAAGAAGCAAGGTCTTACAGCACAAGTATCGGAAAAAGTCCAAAAATTGTAAATTTGTAGTTTTATCACATACAAAAATTGTTTTTTGCGATTACAAACTTATATTTGCAGTTGGAGAATTGACTGTGACGTATATCGATGTATGGGAGAACTTGTTTTTCAACTACAATCTTAAGTTTGTTTTTGGATAAATTCATACTAACTACAGAACCCTTCATTGTGTGTGGTCCGACACGCTTTTTAAATACATACATATTTCAGTTTCAGCAGCAGTATTTTTGTAGTGATTTTGAGCGGAGGCGCGAGCACGGATGTAATTACAGGGTTCATGTACAAACGCCGAAATTTATTGTAAAATGTGTGATGTGCATGAGAGCAAATAAATAAATAATTTATAGAAGTGTATTTCATGATTATTATTGAATCTATATATATAAAATTCAAAGTCCTGACTGACTGACTGATATATCAACGCACAGCCTAAACCGCTGGTCCTAGCGACATGAAATTTGGAGGGTGTGTTCTTTGTAAATAGTAGGTATCCACTAAGAAACGGTTTTTCGAAATTCTACCCCTAAAAGGGTGAAATAGGGGATGGAAGTTTATATGAAAGTCCGTCAGTTTTGAAGTTAGGATCTTCAAATTTGGTGTATAGGCTGACGATTAAAAATTAATTTACACGTGTGTCAGCGTTTTTGATAATTCTACCCCCGAAGGGTTAAAAAGGGGGATGAAGTTGTGTATCAAAGTCCTTAATTTTCACAGTAAAAATCACTAAATTTATTATCTAGGCTTATGGGTTGGAAGCTATTAAATTTCAACCCTTAAGGGGTAAAAACGGGATGAAATTTTATTTTTAAGTTAAAATCACTAATATTTCGGCTTATGGTTGGAAACTATAGCATCCGCTAAGAAGGGATTTTTTGAAATTCGACCTTTAAGGGGTGAAATAGGGGGATAAATCTTATTCCTTGAGTTATCAAACCTGAAACTTGGCACGAATACTAACCTAAGTAAATTATAAAGTGTGACATTTTTGTTTTTATTAAACTACTCCATAATGGGGGATTTGCGGATGACAAAGTTTGTATGGAAGACTTTTAACGCGCGGTCCGATTAACTCGAAACTCAGTATTTATACTGCAAACCAAAATAAATAAAATAATTAATCAGTTTTTCGAAAATTGACCCCTTTTTTTTTGCGTGGGAAATTATCAAATAACTTCTCCCGCTCTGGGCGGAGCGGGAGGGCGTGTCAGACTTTTACTGACTAAAACCCACCCGTGTTCCTTCCGTTGCCTGTGTGCCAGGGCCATGATATCCCTTTCGGACAAACATCACAACCCTGGCAGGCCCTAACGGACCCAGTCAGTTGGTGCTGACATCTCTTTGAGGCGCGCGTGGAACACAACGCGCAGTCGAACCGGGCCTGGTCCTTATCGGATGGCGAGCTACCCATTGCTCACCGTCCGCAAGCCTACACCTACGGTGGCCGGAAGCCGGCTTGCTACTCCCGACGACCGGGGTGTCTCCTGACTAGGGGCGTGAGGGCGCGAACGTTGCCTCTCCCTCACGCGTTCTGCCTCCTCCTTCGCGAGCATTACTGTTTCACAGAAGGAGGTAACGGCCTCCCATGCACTTTCGCTCCGAACCATAGCCTGAACCAGGGCCGGACGCGAGAGATCGCCGCCGCTGATAGCCTCCGTGAGGACACCGCTGTGCTGCGCCCAAGCCGGGCAGACCTCCACCGTATGCTCCACCGTGTCCTCCGGGCGATCCACACAGTGGTGACACCCGGGCGTTTCCTCCCGCTTTATCTTGAACAGGAACCTCCCGAAACAACCGTGTCTGGTGAGGACGCCGTGGCGCCTCTCTAGCCACTCCTCAAAGAGGGGACTTATCGCCCCGATTCAATTGTGGCGTGCCCAGCGCTGGATTGCGACAATCGCACTCTCCATGCCACCATGAGATCCCGCTGGAGCTCCGTCCGCTGTGCCGTGAATTCTCGCGGCAGCGGAGTTTCGACCCAGCGTTTCACCTCCTCGCGCCACTCGATGTGCACGAGGACTTTTGCCTCCAGATCCCACGGCGGCAGTCTGGCAAGGAGGCTCGCCGCCTCATGGGACACCGTGCGGTAATGACCCTTAACAGGGTGAAAAGGGATAGTCAATTTTACAAGAGAGGATTCTACTGTGTGGCTTGATTAACCCCAAATTATGACGTGGGCATCAGCTAAGAAGGGGTTTTTGGAAATTCAACCTTTAAGGGGGTGAAAAGGGGGATTTTGTTTGTATAAAAAAAAATTATTCCTTGAGTTAATAAACCTGAAACTTGGCACGAACCTAACCTAAGTAAAATATAAAGTTTGTAATTTTTTGTTTTTTAAACTACCCCCTAAATTGGGTTTGGGGGATATCAAAATCAACCGGGCATAAATCCAGACTTCGGGCTGCTACTAAGAAATTCCTAATGGAAAATCCAATAACACTTTGCCCGACCTGGGAATCAAACCCACCCCTCATGCTCAGCAGTCGCGCCTGTGATCACTAGACTAATGAGGCAGTCATTACTTAAATAACAAAGTTTGTCATAACTTTTGCGTTTTTCAAAACTAACCCTCAAAAGGATTTTAGGGAGTGTTATGGTTTGTATTTAAAGAATCTTAACGCGCGGTCGGATTAACTCGAAACTCGAAAATCAAACCTCATATTGAGTTTTCGAGAATCGGAAAAAGGGGTACTTAGTTTTCGGGAGAATTTTACTGCGTACCTTGAATACCTCAAAAGTTGGTACATCAATTATTATTTAAGAATAAAAACGTAGAAAAAATAAACAATACAAAATTTCTTACAAATAGACTTAGACATGAAATGGAGGAGGACACGTAGGTATATTGAACAATTATGTACAAAACGAAGTTTGTATTTATATGCTATATACTCGTATATCCTCCGTAAAGTTGTAAATCAAACTGTACTCCTATCTGCTTACCACGCTTACGTTGGTTCCAACTAAGATATGGTTTATTGTTTTGAGGGAATGTTGCTGATAGAGAAGCTGCTTTTTTTTCGACATCCACGCGGGCGAAGCCGCGGGCGAAAGCTAGTATATTTATAAAGATACTAGCTGCTGCGCGCGGCTTCGCTCGTGAGGCTTTTTCTAAACATATAAACCTTCCTCTTGAATCACTCTATCTATTAAAAAAACCGCATCAAAATCCGTTGCTTAGTTTTAAAGAATTAAGCATACATAGGGACAGACAGGAAGCGGGAAGCGACTTTGTTTTATACTATAATATGTAGTGATGTTTAATATGTGTTATGTATTTATTGTATATTATGTAAATGGTACACCACAGACTACCTGCAGTATTGTCTCTCCTTTCCCTTTATCCATCCAAAGGTTGTCTTTAAAAGATCGCTTTATGATTGTGTCACCGTGTAACATTTCTACATTTATATCTGTAATTTTTATGGTGTGCATAAAATGAGTATTCTATTCTAAACGCGCTAATCTCAGGAACTACCCGTCAGATAAGTTTTTTTTTTTTGCATTTCATAGATTAATTCTTGAGGAACGTTATAGGCTATTCAACATCACGCTACAACTCCTAGGAGCCGAGAAAAAACAAAAAGTCAGAAAGAATGCTAAGCGAGTACGAAGTGACAGCGCGGGCGGGCGATGCGATGCGACGCGGTGGGTCGGGAGCCGAAATTTCACACGGACAAAGCTAGTAAAATATAATTTAAAAAAATATATTTATGTCAGACATGAACACGTACATGAACAGTCCATAGGTTGTTTAGTGACCCATCACTCAACAACCCATCGACTGTTCATGTATGTGTTCCAAACCACGTTATACAACATGTCCCAGACACATGTACTCATAATTATGAACAACTTTTACTATGGGACAAAACCTGAAATCACGAAAAAGAAATCAGCTGTTCCCTACATTTATGTTCGAATAACTCGTCAAAATGTAGGGAACAGCTGATTTTTATTTCGCGATTTCAGGTTTGGTCCCATAGTAAAAGTTGTTCATAATTATGAGTACAATGACCCCTAAAGAGGTTGTGCGTAAATTCTGGGACATGTTGTATATCTGATACTAACCCATTAGTAACAGGTAGGTATTTATAACATGGTTTGTTCTGGCCTGTCCTACAATAACTAGCTAGTAGGACCCATACACAATCTTTATGTTATGTATACAGAGAATTGTTGATCGAAGCAGAGAGTGGATTAAGGTACATAGACGGATTTAGTTAACACAGTCAATATTGTTATAAGCAGACAGGACACGCTGCTGCCAATGCTCTCGACGTAATCCCTCAGACGTCTTTTACGATCCTCACAGATGGGGTAAAGAAGATCTGTCGTTACACGGAATATTTATTCTACATATTATAGTTTCATATGTATTCTTAAGAATATGTCCTAACCTAGGTTATGTTATAGGTATCGAGCTGCAACCGTCCGACTGTGGGGAGAAGATCACTTATTAATAAAAAGTGAACTTTAAAAAAGATGGAAACATGATTTATATACTCATGCACCGACTGTATGAGATTGTATAAACTCTAAAGTAATAAGTTATGTAAATCTTGTGTGCATGAGATTGTTTATAGTATTAGGTTATTTATATACGTAAATCTTCTTTCCACCTTTTTAAACTTCACTTTTTACGCAGTTGGGATTTTTTTTTACATTTTTTTGTTAGGATTATAAGACGGTAAATTAGGTTATTTATCCGTTTATAATCGGGTGATAACGCCCTCTTACTCGCTCACTCCAAAAGTTCGGGATTGTTTTTTTTTTTCATTTCACATTCCAAATTACATATAATTTGTATATATTTTTGTAATCACCTTTTAAAATCCTTCATTTTGATACCCCATTCGATAAGTTAAGGTGTTTGTTTTTTTTTAAACACAATGTGGCGCCAAAAATCCGCCATTTTGATGATAATTTTGATATACCCAGTGACACTCGCGTAATAAAGACGAATCTAACGACATATCATTCATCAAAATCGGTTCAGCCGTTTAGTAGGTACGAGCGAACATAGGGACAGACATACATACAGGCCGAACACATAACCCTCCTTTTTTTGCTTCGCCGCAATCGGGTAAAAACAGAAGGATCGAACATCCATTACCAAGCTTACTCAAATGCTTAGTGCGTGTTTGCGAATTCTAATGCTAATAAAACACCTACAAACAACTAACACCACAAAAATAATTATATTTTATGGAGAAATTATTTTTTAAGCTTCCAATTTAAAAAGAACCGAAGCGTACCTTTGTGTAAAAGCCTAACCTTAAGTGTAAGGTTGGTAGGGTAATAAAAAGGAATTTAATGAATAATAAACAAACAACCAAATGGTTTTAGTTAATTTTATGAGATTAAAGAAATAGCCACGATATTTCCCCTTTTTACCCTTTTTTGAAGCACTTGCGTATATTATTCGAGAACATTATACCTGCGTAGTATTATAATATGTTCTCGAATACTATGCGCACCTTTAGCACAGAGCAAGGAAAGTGCCTTTAGTGCTCCCGCGCACCAGTCAGCCAAGTTGCAGCTGGCTGCTGCAACTTGGCTGCAGCAGTCAGAATATTGAGAAAATATGTTGGATTGGCTGCCGCAGCCAGGCTGCTTAGTGCGCGTTAAGTAATCGAGTATATAAATACTATTTATTTTCTCGCAGTAAGTAAATTGTAAAAAGTAGAGCAGTGTAAAAAAAATCATCTCGGTCCTTGTATCCCACGCTCCGCTCAGGGCTAATCTAGAATCTTTCGCTGCTCTCGGGATCCAACTTAGTCCTTCGAATTAAATTCCCTTTCTTTCACTTGTTGTATAATCTACTATTATACGTCTTGTGAGTATAGAAATATGCGTCATAACAGGAAGATAGGAAGGCAATTAGCAAACTTTTTTCGTATATACGTGGCTTTCCTCATTTTGAAGAGAGTGGTACACAGGTGTTAAGAACTGCATCAACTGAACAAGCTTCCCATGATGCAAGAACTATGGCAATGATAATAAACTTCTGTTTGATAAAAGTGGGGACAAAAGTCACAGAATTTGCGTGCGTACCTTGAATGAAATGTGTTACACACACGTCATGTCACAAATACGAAAATGGCAATCACTCTATGTTGACCTATCTTAAAACTTAATTGGACATGACCTTTAGTCACCTTTTATCGGACTCACGGTTGGGCTATGTATAGGGTTAGGGTTAACTGGCCCAAATATAGAAAAGCCGGACACATGTTCATATTTAGCCGGATATTTTGTCATGAAAGGCTGACCAAAAACAACTGATTTTTACACGAAAAAAAATGTATACCTACTTTTATTTGTGTATTTATTAATGTTATTAATTTGAGCCTTAATCTAACCTTAATTATACAACGTGTTTTTTTTATATCCCATAACTCTAGGGTATGATTGAGGCCATATCAAAGAATCAACTGGCATATGAGTTATGTTCCAATCCTTCGTTATTTTTTTTTTTCATTTTTCATACAAAATAATTCGGCAAAGTCACGATTATTAATGTAAAACACCCTTACGTGAAATATGACAACGTCGACAAAGTAGCTTTCCCTTCACTAGCTGCCGCCGGGAAGCCCCGATACCAACATACCTACATATTTTATTTTACTATTTATTTTACTACACTACTGCGAAGTTTGGCAACCTCGCAAAAGTAAAGATTCGTCATACTGGTGACAATTTTTGACCTAATTTAATTATGATTGATGATATCTCCGAAACGATGCATTTTTGGACCACCTATTCTAGGAGTTTTAGTATTATTTTTACCTACAGAATATAACCCTAGAGTTATGGGATATCAAAAAAAACAGGTTGTATGTTATGTTATTATGAATCACATTTTGTTCTTACTAAAGTAATTTGTGCTTTAGTTCGGCATTTGGCGGGGCGGGGTTGACCAAAAGCCTAAGAAAAGAAAGAAAGAAAGAAAGAAAGAAAGAAAATACATTTATTCAGCACAGACTAAGGCACACAATATAACATAAGTACAGCAAGTAAAAATAAAAAATAAAAAACAAGTAAATAGTGTAAAGTGCGATGTAAGAAATTAGCGGGTAAGTGTGCCTCACGGCTGCGCCAAAAAGGCCCAGTTCAGCATAAATGCCAGACAACTAGTGCCTGACGCTGGTTTTCAACTGGACCTGAAGTATGAGGTGACGGATGTGAATCAGTTTTATACTGCATACATAAATAAATAAATAAATAAAATAAATTTGTGTCAGATATAAAATAATATAGTGTGATTATAGTGAAAACTGTAAAAAAGCTGGACAGGCTTGTGTATATATGGCCGGACACGATTGTAAAAAGCCGAACCCCTGGCAACCCTATAAAGGGTGGTTTAAATATTTAATAAATTCAATTTAAAATGTATTGCTGTGAATGTAGGTTCTGGCACACTAGGCCCTCCCTTTGTACCTACACATATTTTCGTTGCCCTGAAAAACTACGGTCCATTCGCCGCGTGTAGGCACGGTCGTCAGTGTTGTATGGATCACTATGGAAGCTTGTTGACAGACTATAGTAACATAGATTAATTAAAAACTGACCCACTAAAAAGTGAAAAATAAAAAACTTTTTATCGAAAAAAATAACCGACTTCCAAAAAAACACTACAAAGTCGGTAGCAAAAACTAAAATACAGATCCAAAGACACCGACTTCCGAAATTAAAGTTATTTTTCACTTTGTAGTGTTTTTTTTGGAAGTCGGTTATTATTTTTGATAAAAAGTTTTTTTTTCTACAGCGCGTTTTATACCATACCGTATAGTGTACAAAGGGCCTTACACAGTGGCGTATCATATTTTGATGTGCTTTTGTTTTGCTGCGTTACATATAATATTTAATTTGTAGAAATTCGAAGCTATGGTAACCGGAAACAAAAGCTAACCGACGGTGGCCAGCTGTAGTATTTTGCGGGGGCTAAAGCGGGAGAACAACAGCCCACTTTCAAAACAAAATCCCATTCTCACGATGACCACATCTGTTTCCTCATCTGCCCAGCTTATTCACAACTATGTTGGGTCAGCGTCCAGTCTAACCGAATGCAGCTGAATACCAGTAACTGGGTAATACGATACCAGTTGTCAGACTTTTTCAGAATTTTCGGACTTCTGACGACCTGTAACGACTGTCAAAGATCCACGAATCACAGCTGGGATCAATGGCTGAACGTGCTTTCCGAGGCACGGAGGTGTCTCGGTATGTAAATATGGTCACCCATCCACGGACCAACCCCGGCAAGCGTAGCTTAACCTGATGGATAGACCCATGCGGCTGTTATTACATAGCCACGAGCTCCTCCTCGAGTTATTGTAAATTTAAACCAAATGTGAGTAATACTCGCAACTGGCGTGCTTGTATTGATGACCTGCGGGCTAATTGCGTAACACACTATCGTAGGAATCGGTTTCAATTTGACAGTTCCCCAACATTCATTCCGTTATTTAAAAGAAAGAAAGAAAAAATTAATATTGGGCCTCAACACAGGAGATCACAAAATTTAACTAAAAACACACTCTTAGAAACATAAAAAACAAAAACAATAAAAAAAACAAAGTCCTGGCCGAGGCCAAAAGGCTCCTATCTCAGCATAGATAAATAATAATAATAATAATAAAAAAACCGGTGAAGAGCGAGTCGGACTCGCGCACCGAGGGTTCCGGTACGTACATATATATGATGTTGATGATTTCTGAAAAACTGTGCTATTTAGAGACATCGTTTTATTTTTCCTGTAATCTTTACATACACTTCTATCACATAGAATAATTTCAGATTTTTATCCATGCAAACTTCGGAGATAAGGGGGGGACGGTATTTTTTTTTACATTTTTCATCAAAGTCGGAAACTATGCTGCCTAAAATAAAAATAAAAAATGTTTGGGAATGTGCAAACAGCGTTCTTTCATATGATACCCCACATGCCCTAGTAGTCCCACTTCAAATTTTTAAGACCCCCTTTCAGTCCTTTTTGCAAAAAAGATATTGTTTTTTTAATTTGTTTCTTTTTGCAAAATAGTTGGGCAAACGTCATCTAAAACCATTCTAAATTTCAAGTTGATAGCATTAATAGTTCTTGAGATATCCGAGGTGTAACAGACAGACAGACTTAGTCTCACCATAAGGGTTCCTTTTTACCGTTTTGGTACGGAACCCTAAAAACCATTGCCATTATTATTATTTACCTTGTTGAGCAGACAAATATTTCTAATATATGAAGCAATGGATTAGCAATTTATAAGTACTTAAAAATCATTCCAATTGTGATTCAAACTGTGTTACGAAATTAGGGTGCGTAACAGAAGCCAAACATGTATGTAAGGGTCGTAGCAGGTAGCTTTCTGTAGTTTCTGCCTACCCCCATGGGAAAAAGGTATGAGTTTATGTACCTATGTATCAACTAATCTTACCTGATTATTCGGGAAGGTTCCATCCTTATCGATAGCGTTGACCTGCGTCACCTTGGTCCCGATGGGTTCTCCCTCCAGCACCGTCTCCTGTTCCCTCTCCGTGAACAGAGGGATCTCATCGTTCACGTCTTCAAGCATGATGAACACCGTCGCTTCTGAGGCCAATTGCTGGGCACCGTTGTTCTGGACATATGATTGAAAGTTGTAAAATGGTTCCCAAGGAGATTCAACGCAGAAGGGACACTAACTACTATGCTTATGAGCCGCACAATGTAAGTATGTAAAGAATGGTATAGGTTCTCGTTCATCGAAACGCTTGTAAAACATTAATAAAGAAAGTCAAAGTTTTTCATGAATGAGGCAGTGAAATTGAAAAACTTCCATAATAGACTCGCAATTTCACAGAATCGTTACCAATTATGTGCGTTAACAAAATAAATTTAATTTAATGTTTTCGATATTAAATATTACTTCCGACCACAGAATTATGTTGGCACAACCGAACAATACATACATCCGAACGTTAAACGAAACAAATACATACATCCGAACGTTAAACGAAACAATACATACATCCGAACGTTAAACGAAACAAATATTTGAATAATAACTCGGATTATATAGTTTGCAGATACATTGTTCTTAAATTTTACGAGATGGGAAATTAAATTAAATCAGACAAAAGACCATGACCCAAATTCAGGAGGTCGTTATGCTTTACTGTTTCATTATTCACACAAAGGTATGGGTTTTTAATACCATAACGTAAATATAAACGTTAAAAGCTTACCTCAACTCGGATCGTAAGATTATATTCCTTAATACTCTCATAGTCGAGTGGATGATTAACTTTTATATCGGCCCAAGTAAATCCATTGTCGGCCCTTTGTTGTAAATAGAATGTGTGGAATTTGTTAGTCTGGGCCGTGGAGCCGGGCATCAGCCGGTAAAACACGGTCGGGTTGTTCTCAATACCCGAACTGAAAATACACAACACGTTGTAATAACCGTTTTCTGTAACTATCAACATTAAAATCATAATCACGGAACAAAACAACTACTTTATGCACATAACGACAACAAATATTGCAAATTGTTAAATATTACTGATTTGAAATAAAAACTAAACAATTAATGCCATAAAGGGACAAACAATTGAAGACTATTTATTTTTACTGAACTAGAGAACACAAAAAATTAAATAAACGGCTGATAATTTCTGGTAACTCCTTTACAGTTTGGTAAATCAGAATTTCCTTGAGTAAACCTCAAAGGAATACTAAAATAACGGTAGCATAGATAAACTCCGTAAACTAACTTTTCATTCGATGAGTTGAAAAGCCGGGCTTGCCTCCAAATTGTTTGGATACCTTAAAAGATTGCTAAAATATTTCGGTGCTATATTTGCGCGGCGCTCTGCGTAGAGGATATTACTATACGTTGCCTACTTGTTTGATTTGATATTCCTTTGTTTGATTGTGAGAATAAACACAAAAAATATTACAAAATAGATTTACCCTTTGGGGAGCTACGGGGAATAAAGACGATGTGCATATATGCTACTAAAACTACACATTCACTACATCGTATAATTTAATTTAATTCCCGTCAAACCATTAAGTAACAAAAGGTATTAATTGAGACACTAATTGATCAAAAGCGTGATGAAATCTATACAATATTCGAAATGCACTGTTCATAAAAGAGCAACTACACATATTGTTTCCGACAAAATTGAAACCTATTTTAACGAAGCGAACTAAACTTAATTCTGTGCTCGTATCTAATTTATTAAATCGAGGCACATTTGCGCTCTATTGAATTCACTATTCAATGAAATTGATAATTAACTTTATTAATGTAGTCAACATTACCAAACTGTAAATGAATTACATAAAGCTTCTGCACTGTTTGAGACTGTCGCAGGTTAAGTGACAGCCTCAAAAGCAAAAAAATAAATTAAAATTTAGAATGGCTCCCATTCATGCCTCAATGCGAGGTGCAATTTGACGTTTCGCGCACTCAATTCAAGCCGCCCGATCGAGGCAGCCTCGACTTGAGGCGACTTTTTAAATTAGTAAGGTGAGTTAGTAATGGTTTCGTCTTCGTGTTATAATAATGTGAGTTTGAAATGTGTGTTTTTTAGGACGAACAGATAGACCATAGAGATGTGAACCAAACTTGCCATCGACCAGCACTCAGTGATTGATGCACTATGAGATTGAACTAATATTGCATAACAGTTACATTATATAAGGAGTTTCAAAATTAACCCAACAAACTTCAAGAAGGGCTTTGGACCATGGAACTGAATAACTTTTACCATGGGAACAACTATGAAATCGCGAAAAATAATCTGCTGCCCCATACAGTTTAGAACACTAGATATTAAACTTTGGTATGGAACAGCAGATTTTTTTTTCGCGATTTCTAAGTTGGTCCCATAGTAAAAGTTATACAGTTCGATGTTCGAAAGCACTCGTTAAAGTTTGTCGGGTTAATTTTGAAACATCTTTTATAATTAGGTACCTAATAGCCCGTGGCACATAAGTGATGCACTTATTTATTTGAAACAAAAAAGATTTCTACCTGAAATACGTACTTGAAACTCAATTAGGTTTCAATATTACTTTTATTAAGACGTAATGTTATCTAACACGATTATTATTTCGTTATTGAGAACTACATAACTACTTTAATGGAAACAATAATGATGAGTTTTTAATGATTGCAACGAATTTCAAAAACATAAAAATAATCATTAAGTAGATAGTTACCCATGCTAATCAGTTCGTATTATGTTTTATTCGCTCTAAACATTTCTAACTTTTAATTTAACATTCAAAAGTTTTTTGTATAGTTCATTTAATAAATTGAACCATTGACCTCTCCTTGAGTAGAATAGGTTTATTAGTTATGTAAATTGATCAAAAACCTTAAATAAAGTTTTTTAGCAAAAAAATTATATTCCTTGACATTTATCATTGCTACAACAGTTGAAAATGAAAACGAGGTTTAAAAAATGTTTAAATAAACTGGTAACTAGTCAAGTCAAACCCAAGGTCAACAACAACAAAAAAATTAAATCGTCAAGCACTATTTCAATCCATTGAAATTAACTTTTAGACAAATTAAAAGTAAATGAATGAACAACTGCCTACAGTCAATCTACGATCTAAAACATTTGAAAGTATTGTTGAACATGCTACTTGGACCCGTACATTATAATCCCGTATTTTTAGTTAAAACTTTGATAATAACTCATAATGCACTGATGCCTCAGCCTACATGCAATACGATACACAGACTTCAATAATTAGATAAGTACTCATTCGATACCTCGCACAATATTGGTCAAAAACATCTATTTAAATAATATAAAATATACCGTATAAAAAAGTCTTAAATAGCGCGTCGCTTTTAGGGACACATGAACTATACATAACGTTATTTTACCCCACTGCGGCGAACCCCAAAAACAAGATTGTGCTCTTAAAACAAATACAGCGTTCATTAATCGATGTGCTGCTAATAGATGTTTTTGAACAATACAACACAGTGTTCCCCGTTCCACTTAAGCAGTGAGCCCTTCTAAATGCACGCTGGTGATTCACGACAGTCCGCGTGTGCCATAACGATGCATTTGATGTTCACGGACAATGTTAGTAACATCGTAGTCAGATCACCAAGTGAGAGGCAAACGATACTGAGACGCGCGCGGCGCACCTGCTTACTGCACGAAGAAAACCCTTCTGGCCTTGCCGTATCAGAATAAACCTCCTTGTGCACATAAACCACCACAAAACAGTAAACAAGGTTTAAACTCATGCGACAATTCAGAAGGTTCACCGTAAGAAAGTAACGTTCATTAACGCCTTCTCTTCTGTTTCGAACATCAAAGCTCAGTCAGCACCTTCGTTTCGATGTTTGAAATCAAAAGCTTCGGCGCCAGCAGACATCGCATTCTACGATTAAATAGTGTCGCACCCTACAGATCACCCGACGACTTAGCTAGTCACTACCGACACTAGACTCCGAATATTTTGTCGAGTTCTAGTACCAGCATTAAAAAGCAAAGCGTGGCAAGCAGAGGGCACGACGGTGTAGCCGAGCGCGGGTGTGCGCGCGGCGTCGCACACTGCGTGCAGGTGACGGGGCTGCGTGCGGTGCCCGTGCCGAACAGTTACCCACGCACCTTGCTTTCACGGACACCACTTTGGCACCCACGGGCAAATTCTCTCGAATGTAGATCGGGCCGTACACCGTGTGGTCCCACACGGGGGGATTGTTCGCGCGATCCACTACGTCTATCTGGACCTCCACGGTTCTGGACAAGGGCGGGAAACCCTTGTCTTGAGCCATAGCCTCCAACTTGTACGTTTCTCGCTATCGGGGAAAGAGTCGATGGAAACAGACAAAACCACGTCGTTAGTAGTGTTAAGTAGTGGAGGTGCGGCGAGCCCTTGGGCCCGCTGCGCCTTATACCAACCTGGCTTTCACACTGGTCACTACGGTACCCACTGTGACATTCTCTTTGATGTGAACGGGGCCATACGTGGTCATGTCCCAGATGGGGGGCTTATTGTTCCTGTCTACCACGTCTAATTCAACGTCCACGTCTGCGGAGGAGGGCGGGTCGCCTCTGTCGGAGGCGCGCACGCGCAGTCGGTACCTGTCCCGCTACAGATACACGGGTCAGAGGTCAGCGGGGAGAAACAAAACATAACACAACTAAAATATAAACACATAAGTACTCATCGCTAATAAACAATTAAAATAATTAAAAAATAAACTGAAGTACGGTTCACTTCCACATTATTGGCTGTTTGCAAATGTTTTATTTCACAGTATAATGTGCTAAAAAGTAAAAGCTTACACTCATCTTCTCACATTCAGTAAGCCAAAATAAAACAGAGAGGAATTAGGTTCTATAGAGAATAAACTTGTAACATTACGTTCGCTCACGTCGTCTGCTCCCACTCACAGCACAGGCACTGTCGTACTTACAGTAGAGAACATTCCTTACTGTTGTAGCCAATATTAGATGGTGCAATAAATAAATTGGAAATAAAAATGTTTCATATTTTACAAGTTTCGGCTGTACAATAAGGAGAAAGACAAACTGTACATTATAGGTATTAGGTACTTTTTACAGTAATCAAACTAAACTAATCTTAATAAATTAAAAAAAACGTAACGAAAAGCAGGCAAATGCATGCAGCTCTGCATACAAGACATGGCGGAAAGGTCAGGTTGTCATATGAATGGTTTGGTGACCTCTTAGTTCTACAACGAAACGACACTCATTGAAATGAATATATTACAAACGATGGACGTTACGTTAAACTGTACAATTTGGAATCGCGAACGTTGCCCCTTTCACAGAAGGAATATGTCACAACTGGCCAGATGGCCAAACTGCCTTGTGGGCAATCTGACCATCTGAAATATTAAACTAATATTATACAAATTATATTAATAGCACTGCTGCCCTGGAAAAAATCACAATTATCATGATATCACTAATGTATAATGATGTTATATTGCATGAGTAGTCGTCTACAGCACAGCGATGAACACGGCTGGGGTCGAACCGGCCGCGGCGGGAACTATTGCTCCGCAAAATAAAATCAGATTAGTAAAAAAACATGTACATAATACATATAATACTGATAGGTATGTTAAAAGCGTAAGCTTCTCAAATCAATTAATCGATTAATTACAATAAAAAAAACTTTGAAACTAGTTTGTGCGAAATATACAGAAGTGCTATTACAGAAACTGTACATGTTTTAGAACTAAACATAGGTTCAACGGTGAAATATTTACAGTAGTATAATTTCTGGTACAGGGTAAGTATTATACACAAGTTGTATTCATCTTTAAGATAGTTAATGCAAGACGGTGCTGCGGAAATAAATCTTAACGAAGATTTAGTGCGGAGCCGACGATGGCGGCAACTCAAACTAATTGTGCTGCAAGAAGAACAAGCCCCCGACGGCTGCGGGGCCCGCAGGCACCCGCACTGCCGTTCAATGGACAACTACTCCTCACAGCCAGGATTTACCCCTCTCCACAGCAATTTACAGCAGCGGTTAATAATTTAGAACTATTTACAGTTAAATGAACTTAAAGTAAGTGCCAATTGAATCCTAAGGCCTGTAGGTAGCACTCATCCACCAAACTTTTTATTAAAGTTGATCCCTTTCATTCATCAATCTTATCAAATGCGCTCACCACGTGATCAGTGTGAAGTTATAAATATTAAAGCATACTTACGTCAAGTGGCTTCTTTAATACGATCCAACCCGATTCGGGTTGGATCTCGAAATACTCAATGTCAGCAGGATTATAGGGTGCACTCAAAGTATAAACAATGGCCCCGTTATTATCGGCATCCTCGTCGGATGCGGATACTCTCAATATATTCGTGCCTATACTGGCGTCTTGTTTTACGTTCTCCACATATTTCTGCAAGACACATTATAATGACAGTCAACAATCGCGATGGATCGCTGAAATTCATGCAAACAAAAATCTAGTTGTGATATCATGCAATTTTGTGTTTAATTCTACTGTTATATACACTATTGCGCTTACTTGTCTGTCGAATAGTGGGGGGTTGTCGTTTACATCCGTGATCTCAACAGTAAACGAGCAGACACCTTCTAAGGAAGGTTCTCCTTGATCTGTTGCCTTTACCGTCACTGATACGAATTTGCCGTCGTCACCTTCTCTGTCGAACACTTTGTTAGTCGATACTTCACCAGTTTCTTCGTCGACAGTAAATTTTGTGCCTTTCTGATTTGGTTGTTGTACTATTGAGTATTTGACTTGACCATTGACGCCTTTATCTTCGTCGGTGGCGTGAACTTTTATAACAGGACTACCGTTTGGAGCACCTTCTTCCACTTTTGGGAAGTAAGTAGGACAGTCTTTGAATATGGGTTTATTGTCATTTACGTCTGTAATAAACACGACGACGACGGCGGTCGACGTATGGATTGTTGCATCTCCATTGACGCAGCAGGCGCCGTCGTCCATAGCCGTGACATTAAGTTCGTATTTGTCTCTGTCGAGTGATATCGCCTTGTTGTGTAGTCGGATGACACCAGTGATTTCTTCAATTACGAATTGGCCGGAGCTGGTGCCGCCGCCGACGAAACCGAAGCGTACGTTGTCACCGTCCTTGTCAGAAGCGACGACGGTCGTCACGAGAGTGTTAGGCCCAGCATTTTCATCAACGTTAGGAGTATACACTTGTTGTGAGAACTTAGGTTCCTCGTCATTTTTGTTCTTAGTATAAACTCTGACGGTAGCTGTTCCAGTTTTAGATGGCTCTCCCTTGTCTTTGGCTGTGACTACGAACTCATAATATGCGTTGTTATTGTCAGCGTCCAGTTGCTTGTTGTTTGTGATGATTCCGTTCGAATCCACGCTGAAGTGGTCGTCTGAAACGAGGTGTAATTCAATTGGTTAATAATAACAACAAATCTTGGCAGATGGTTTTCTGTTACCTATATGCAACACTCCCAAAGTGTTTGTATCTGTTAACGTTATAATCTAAAATGATGAATGTAAACTGTTTACTGCCGTAATGAAACACTGACGAAAACAAAAGTAATGTAAACTGGGATAAAAGAATATGTAAACAGTAAGGTTACAAAACACGAATGTTCATGTTCTAGGAATATTGGGGAACATGATAGTTTCCTGATTTTATGAAAAATAGTAAAATATACCTTCGAAAGAAAATTGAGAAGTACCTACAGCAAACAACCCTACTAATTATAGATATATTTCAGTGCTACCTAAGTTTAGTACAAATTTTGAAAAACTTATTTTAGATCATATAATTATGCAAATATTTTTAATAAGATAAATTACTACCTATCAAACAGTTCGGTTTTACAAGGGTTCATTTGACTACTGACAGACGTGTTGAACTTTTAGGACATGTTTATAATGCATGGGAGGAGCAATGCTTTGGGCATCTTTTGGGATTTTTCCAAGGCATTCGATTGCGTTCATCATGAAACATTAATCAGGAAACTGCACCACTACGGAATCCGGAACGCGTCTCTGGATCTTCTTATTTCATACCTAAGTATTCAGAGAATTGATGTTGATGGAAAAAGATTAGCCGGATCTATAATAATGGGGTCCCCCAGGGCTCAATTCTTGGCCCATTTTTGTTTCCTATTTATATTAATGACTAGCCTTACCTCATAAAGTCTAATCATGTTAGTGTTGTTTGCAGACGACACTTCACTTTAATTTAAACTCAAACGTCAGCAACACACATTGTCAGTGGTTACTGACAACGTTAAAAGCGCCCTCGCAAAAGGAGTTGGTTTAGTGTTAATGTGTGCAAGTAAAAACTAGACATAAAGGGTGAAGAGTTCTATCTCGAAGATACCACAGTGTTCTTAGGCATTACTTTCGACACCAAGCTTCAATACCCCATACACATAAATTGTCAATAAAGCTCAGCATACACTGTTAGAAAAAATCGTGATTTAACTGACTTACAGACAGCACTTTTAGTATACTGGCAGACAGCTGTGCTGCTGGGGAGTTCGTAGCGGCACTTCTTCCCAGCTAAAACACTAGGAAGTGGTGAAGGGCGAGCGTTTTTGGGGGACTGTCTTATGTAATTTTGACGTTCGAAAAGTGCTGGTTCTCAGCCTAGTTTGAATAAATGACTTTTGATACTTTAGTTATTTTCATATTGTGATGTCGTACGGTATATTCTTTTGTTGTGGAATGCCGCCGATATTCAGACATTTATTGTTTTACATAAAAGGGCAATTAGTTCAATTTATAAAGTCCCAGACACTCCGTCGGAGACAAATTTAAAGAGATTAAGACTGTGGCTTCTCAGTACCTATATTATAATAAACATCCTAGCCACATTGAAGCACTAAGCCTTAATAGGTACATCAAATATTTGATATAGCGGAAACTATGCCAGAAAGCCTTTTTATTATATTATTTATTCAGTGAAAATTTGTTTTCTTTTATATGAATATTTACTTACTAAAGTAGGTATATAATTTAAACTATTGTGAATGTGAGGATTAGGAGTATGCGGGTAATTTTTTTTGTTGTTATTTTTTCTCATTTAAGTAGTTTTAATCATGATCTGGCAGTTTGAGTAATTTATGAGGCCTTCCTAAATGTCCATTGTTTGGTATTGTTTATCGAATCCTTGAGCTCCTTCAATTTTAATTTGAGCTGGTCGATTACTGATAAATTCTTCCACTCAATCTGAGTGGTTATTTCTTGCAAAAGACCATTTCAGACAGCAATCGACATAGTCCTCACATGATTTGATCTATGTCTGGACAGTAAAAGAGACCTGTGAGTTTGTTTCGGCCTGTCTTCTGAGAGTAGTCAGATAGGAAACGCCGACCTCATCTAGTTTTTTAGAATATTGTTGACGTGTAATAGTGTTTGTACAAACCTACGTAAAGAAATAAAATCAATTATCATTTGCGTACCTAATGCGTTACTGGAGATGCTCATCAGTAACAAAACATATTAATATATGATTTAATCAAATAAGAAAAAGTATTCGCATTTCTACTTATCCCTAAATTGCCTAAAACTCTCAACAAATCATTATTTTACACCTGTGCGAAACGTACAAAGGTCAACGACCTCTAGTTCATCTGTGCTAACAACGCCATCTAGTGACTTGTTAATGTTACAAGAGATGTCAAGCAAGTGCACCAGATGGCGCTAGTAGTAACTTCGAATGAACTTTCGAGGGGAAAAGTGGAGCATTTACCTGAAACTAAGTATTCAATTTCAGCGTTCTTTCCGGAGTCAGCGTCCATGGCTTTGACTTTGAGTATGCTGGTCCCTAGTGGAATGTCTTCGTCGACGTTGTGCGCCTGGTAGTCGGGCAGCTCAAACTTCGGCGCGTTGTCGTTTACGTCCGTCACGCGAATTGTTAGCTGTGGAAAGTTAAAAATAAAATGACTACACTGTGTTTCGCAAGTCTTATAAACGGTTATTTTTTTATCAATTCGGTATCTCAATAGAATCGTCAATTTATTTACTTAAAATAAGCTATGATTTTGATACTACATACTATTACTAAAATCATAGGTCTTCATTCAACTCTCATCCCATAGCCTTTGTGATCATTGAGACTCCAAATCGTTACCAAAAATCTCGAAGTCTCAAATCAAGCATTTCATCTAGGAGCATAAATAAATGGAAGAAAAATCAAAAAGATTCAGAACATACCTCAACAGAAGTAGAGAATCCTCCAGAATCTTCAGTAGCCGTCACCACGAGAGAGTACACGTGGGGTTGCCGCAGGTCTTCGAAGTCTAGTTCCTTGGCCAGCTTCACGATGCCTGACGTTGGCCCAATGTTGAACGTCCCTGCTCCTTGACCCTGAGCTTTCAGGGTGTAGCGGATCTCGCGGTCGGCGAACGACTTGGCTTTCACTGATATTATGCTGGAATAGGAGGAATTCGTATTTCAGTAAGAGAAACACATTTTATAACGATTGTTTATTTATTATGAGAGATTAATTTCCACCACACGTTACTTTCAAGAGACGGATACAGCATTGACCTTATTGGTTCCGATATTCCGTAGGCGCGGTCCCTAATCAATATGTAAAATAATTTGGAAAAGCCTATGCATAACAGTGAAAATCCTTTTTTTAGGGTTCCGTACCCAAAGGGTAAAACGGGAACCCTATTACGAAGGCTCCGCCGTCTGTCTGTCTGTCTGTCCGTCTGTCACCAGGCTGTATCTTATGAACCGTGATAGTTACCCAGTTGAAATTTTCACAGATGATGTATTTCTGTTGCCGCTATAACAACAAATACTAAAATACAATAAAATAAATATTTAAGGGGGTTCAAATACAACAAACGTGATTTTTTGCTCCTTTTGCTCTTTAATGATAATGGCAACAAGTAGACGCTTGAAATATTCACAGAATATTTAGTTGTATATTCACTTTAAAAATAAATAATTAAATTAAATAAAACAAATATTTAAGGGGAGCTGGCTCCCATACAAAAAACGTGATTTTTTGCCATTTTTATAGATAATGGTACGAATTCGTGCGCGAGTCCGACTCGCACTTGGCCAGTTTTTTTTAAACACACAATGCTTTTATTAACAGGCAGATTGTACACTCAAATAAATCTATAATAAATAGGATATTTAACACGATTGATAGCCTGATATCGAATTCAATAGCTCAACCGGAGACTCATAAGTTATAACATAACAGTAGTAATTTAACTTGCTATTAAAATAATATTACCGAACAATTAAGTACCTAATAAAACAACAAGAATCAAATGAATTCCAATCATATCGCGAGATGAACATCAGACTGACCTAGTTTCTGTTTTTAAACGGACATGTGGCCGTTAGTGAAATTTCAACAATTGAATGTGTCACTGTATTAATTTAGGACGAATCAAAGATCAACATTTGCCGCCATAATACAAAGCAAGATTTATATTTTTACGTGGCTTAAACCATGGAGCTAGTTTTTGTAATGAGAACGTAACTCTGATTGAAATACCGTTCTTTATACAAAACTGAATACTTAGTTCGGTACTAAGTTGTCAGTTTTATATTAGGAACTTTACCGTAGACGGAATAAAGTTCGAAATTCAATACACACACACACGCATCCCCCCAACCCCCCCAGACACACACACCCCCACACACTTTTTCTCACACATACACACTACATACTTACACATAGTGCACATTGCTCTCAAAACATTATTTTATCCGTCTTTAGTTTATTTTGTTTTTAAAATTAAATGTTCTTAGCCTAGGCAATGTTTTAATTGTTATTTATTAAAGTACTTTTTTTTTCTCATGTGCTTCGCGATTGTAACAATAACAATTATGTTATGCGCATTTTCATATGGCAATACCACCCAAGGACTCTACGAGACAGGCTCGACCTAGTGTAGGGTTCTTAGGTAAAAGTACTTCCTTTGTGTCTTAACTAATTATGTAAGCCTAGCTATTAATTTATTTAGCATATAAGGAAATGTAAAGCACTGTTTTTGGAAAATAAAAAAAACTTCAAACTTCAATAATGGCTCCATGGTTTAAACTTGGGTCTAAAGATAAAACTTGTTTTGTAATAAGGGGGTTAGAGATAGTCGTGTCTTCCGCGTGATGGTTATACGACTTCAGTTAATTAATTGAAGATTTGCAATTTCTGTGAATTCTATACGAATATTCCCACTTATATGTGTTTAGGTATATGAATAAAAGCTAAAACAAACACTATCTTTACTAGAATAAATCATCCCAAAAAACAAGGTTGTTGACAGATACTAAATCTGTTTATTGAAAGTAACAAATAACAAGAAGGGACAAAACTGAAACCCATCCACTACAAGGCCGAGTAATCTATTACACTCAATTCACAACTTGCCGGAAAAATAAACAAATACATACAAGAGATTTGTTTTCGCTCTCTAGTATGGCACTAGCGAAATCTACACCAATAAATCTGTGCTTAATAGGTACCCTTTATTTTATTCCTTCTCATTCTTTCATCAGAAAACTGATAAACTTTAAAAGAACACCTAGGAGAATACTATGGTGTTATCTGTTTTTATTTTTTGTTTACACAATTTCTATGAAGTTTTTTCTCAAAAATACTTGGAAATTCGAGAATTATTTTGACAAACTACTTCGAAACATAGCAACCAAGGAAGCAACTTATCAAAACATTTATAAAACCGTGAATCATGGAACACACCGCATCACCGCCGCGGGCTGTCACGCTTAATACTTAGGTATTTTTATTAAACTCACACTGGCTGCTTATCTTTAGATTCACAAGACCGCAGCATTTTTTTTTATTATAATCGTTTTTTGATATGAAACATCTATAGGCGCACGTAAAAGTGATTGCTGGCGGGGCGACGCATACCGCGTGGCGATTCACCGCTCACTTCGCGCGCGCGGTCGCCCCGCTACGCGACCCTGACCTTTTTTCGATGTTTGTTTGTTTTATTTCGATGTTTCACATCTGCCAGGCGTCCCGTGACGGCTCAATTTTTTTTATTTTTTAGTTATGTTATATTTTTCGTAGCCGGCTACCTAACCAAATTTAGTTCTATTTTTAAAATTCATTGCCGCCTTAGAGTGGGAAGCAATTACTATGAGTCTTTCGCGCCCAAGGGTAAGGAGCAGCGTCTTCCATCCGCTACTCGGATCAAACAAAGACTACTTTCGGAATATGAGAAATTAAGAAATTATGGTTGTTCATTCATTGCTTCTGGAATTTTTAATCAATTTACTTAGTTTGAATTTCCACGCATTATTTGAGAAAAGTAGTAGGTACTTATACAAGCCTTATCCGCAACCAGGCATTGATAGACGAACGTAAAAATGTGGGCCGAGGCGAAGCGGAGGCACACATACGTTAGTTTTTCACGTTCGTCCTGTCTCACGTATGTGTGTCTCGGCATCAATGCCTCTATTGCCGACCGCTGCAGTAATGTACCATAAATTACATATTTAAAGTTTGGCCACATTCAAAGAGACACCATTTTTCAGCGCTATGAAATTTGTGCTTGGATGTAACCCGTGTTCATTCTGCAGTACCTCAAGAAGCACGCAATTTGAAAAACATTGGACTATAAAGTAATATAATGGTCTTACTCTGAATCTTTCTTCTGGTTCTCAGCTATTTCGGCTTCGTAGCTAGGCAGGTAGAATTGGGGAGCTCGCTTGCCGCCGACAATGCTGAGCCGCTCCTCAGGCGTAGACTGAAACCTTCTCTCATCAACACGGCCGTTCTGGAAATCGTAGGAAATAGCAATGCATTAGTGTCAAATGGCAAACAAAAAAAACCTCCGAAATTGTAGGGTAATCCCGTAAAAGACAGGGATACAGATACCTATATTTGGAAACAATTCCCGGTCTTTTCATTTTCGTTTCAAAGAAGTGAGAGGGAACGATTTATAACACTATTTTTATTTTAGCTACTAGACGTAGGTATATGAATATGGTTTGGTTACTGCCTTAGATTATAGAATAGAAGATTATATTTATTCTTCTATTCTATAATCTGAGGTTACTGCACACTCTACAGTGGCTCTAACGTAGGTAAATTATAAAGCCAAAATGAAAAGTCATTGTTGCTCTTTCATCTGAGAAGAATTATCCATCTCTAATCTTAATTATAATTATAAGCAACGATTCTACTCAAAAGAATAGAACAAAAACTGGACGAACAACAGCCAATAGAACAGGCAAGCTTCCGTAAGGACTACTACTGAGTAGTCCTTACGGAAGCCTGCCTGTTCTATTGAACGCTAGACCATATCCACGTCGTAAGATAAATTATAGAGGAATATGCCAAATACCAACTTGTATACTTTAAAGCATTCATTGATTACAGCAAAGCATTTGACTCATTAATACATACGAAGATCTGGGAAGCACTAAAAGCACAGGGAATCGAACACAAATATATAAGGCTAATTAGAAATGTTTACAAAAACAGCTCAGCATGCATTCAGCTAGAAAAGAAAGGCGAACTATTTAACATACTAAAAGGAGTAAGACAAGGAGATCCCCTTTCACCAAAACTGTTATTGGCTGTGTCGGAAATGATCTTCAGAAACCTTGAATGGGCAAAATCTAGGACTTAATATCAACGGTCGCACACTAACACACTTAAGATTTGCTGGTGACATTGTGTTGTTTGCAAAAACGCCAGAAGACCTAAACAGGATGATAAATGAAATATCGACAGAAAGTGCTAAGGCAGGACTAACACTGAATCCTGATAAAACTAAAATAATGACCAACGGCGAAAACATACCATTAGCATAGGCGAAACACAAATAAATTATGTGGAAGAATATATATATCTGGGACAGCTGATGCCACCAAAAGACACCATATATAAAGAAATTGAGAGAAGAATGGCAAACGGCTGGAAGAGATACTGGGGCCTGAGAGAAGTAATGAAAAACAAAAACCATCATATTTCAACAAAAACTAAACTGTTTAACACCTGCATCATACCGGTATTAATGTATGGAAGCCAAACCTGGGCTCTAACAAGGAACTCAGCAAATAAAATTGCTACATGCCAACGTGCGATGGAGAGAATCATGCTAGGAGCTAAAAAAACAGACAAAACAAGGAACAAAACCATCAAGACACAAGACCAAGGTTTAGGACATAACCATAAAAATCAGAAGACTAAAGTGGAAATGGTCCTGGACACATGATTAGAGGGAAGGACTAATGGAGCAAAATAGTTAGACAGTGGTACCCAAGAAACGGCCAAAGAAAGAGAGGTAGACCACAGAAAAGGTGGGACGATGACATCAGACAGGTCGCTGGAATGACATGGGGCAGAGTGGCCAGAGAGAGGCAGGAATGGAGAAGGTTGGAGGAGGCGTTTGCCGATTGGCAAACGGACATACAAAACGTAACTAAACGCCAAATACGAGACTGAAGACTACACTCTATGTTTGTCTGACTGAAAGGCTAATAATAATAATAAATAATCCTAATTAAAGGTTCGTTGCGGAGCTAAAAAGTCGAGAGATGTGCAAAGTGACAAACCTACATCTCTTAGACAAATTAAGTGAGTACTCGTATTACTTTTCAATGATAATAGTAGGACTAAAGATAAAATCAACTCGATATTTGTCAGTATTTATTAGGTACCTATCCACTGAAAGTCATTGAATCTACGCAGCACGATATCTCGAGGGATTTCTACCTGTCCTATCTGACAGAGGAAGCGAAATGTAGGTATAACTACAATTCTATCCCCAATACAAATGACCAAGATTTGAACTGTGACCTAACTTGTAATTAAGTATTCCAGATAGTACAGTTACGAGCATAAATACTCGTACAGTTACGCAACCTTCAAAAGCGTTTTTCTCGTAAAATAAAAATTGCAACTTTGAGAAACGACCTAGTTATAACATGTTCGCAACGTTTCGTTCATCTTAAGTATTAAGGGTCCCGCAGACAAGCGCGACGCGACACTAGTAGCACAATTTCTATAAATCCTTAATGGAAAGTGTCGCGCTGTCTGTCGCGCCTAAGATATTGCGCCAGTCTGCACGAACCTTAATACTTACCACAAAATATAATTTATCAATATTTTAGAGATAAAAAACTTTTTACAAGAAAATAATAACCGATTACCAAAAATAACACTACTAGTTTTTTATTTTTTTACTTTTTAGTGGGTCAGTTTTGAATTTATCTAAGTTACAATAGCCTAATGATAACTGCTCATCACCTTTTACAAACTATTGCTTTTCCCGATTCTGCGACGTTGATTGTTGAGGAGTTCTCCTGGTAAGAACCAGGAGAACTGCCACTCACCATAGAATAGAATAGAATACTCTTTATTATGTACACCATAAAAGTTACAGATATAATATATGTTTAAATTTTACATAGGGTGACACAATGGGCGGTCTTATCGCTAAAAGTATAAATAGTTATATGCATAGTGACGAGCATAAATTGCTTAATCGCAACCCGTTAAATACGTACTCATTATTATATTGTTCCGGTGGCCATCTGTGGTCTCCATTATCATTTCCACTTCACCAAATGGTGCTTTCCGAGGCCAATGCACGAGTTACTATAAAAAATACCCAAATCGCTATAGGTTTGCCTATAACATTTTAGGGTTTCCCTCGATTTCCACGGCATCCCATCATCAGATTCTGATTTGGCAATGGGACCACCTCGGGAGTATACCCTTTCAAACAAAAAAATAATTTTCAAAATCGGTCTATAATTGACGGAGTAATCGTGTAAGAAACATACAAAAAAGAAAAATATACCGCCGAATTGAGGACCTCCTCCTTTTTGGAAGTCGGTTAAAATACACACGTATACGTATTTATGCTCGTGTCTGTAGGTATCCACATCGTGTTACGAAGTTTATAAGGAAAGCCGATTTGCTACGCCCGCCCCTCAGGAACCCCTATTGGTAGGTATCATGTTTCCAATTTTATAGTCACTTTGTCTTTTAGTGACGTTAAAACCTAGTTTCAGAGAGTTATTTAAAAAACGGATAAACCAGTTTCTTTTGCAATAAAGTTTATCACAGTGAAAATCTGTTTAAGTAAAGTCATTTATTTTTAACAGACTTCCAAAAAAATGGAGGTTGTTTATGTTCGTCTGTATGTTTTTTTTCCGATTTCTCCGTCAATTGGGGACGGATTTGGAAAATTCTTTGTTTGAAAGGGTAGTCTCTCGAGGTGGTCCCATTGTCACCAAGTCAGAATCTGACGCGAGGGTCCCGTGAAAATTGTGGGTAATCCTTAAATTTATAGGCACACCTATAGCGATTTGGGTATTTTTTATAGTAACTCGTGCTCTCGGAAAGTACCATCTGGTGAAGTGGAACTGATGAAGAAGACCCAGATGGCCATCGGAATGACTAAATGATAAGTATTTATCGGTTTGCGATTCGCTTTGGTACTTTTATATGGTTTATAAGCAATTTATGCTCGTCACAATACATAATATATGATGAATGGCAGTTCTCCTGGTTCTTACCAGGAGAACTCCTCTCAACAATTAACGTCCCTATTTGACGATTGCAGATCGGCAATTGTAACTTAGATAAATTACTTAACTACCTGCTACTACAAAGTTTAAAATAAAAACCTTTTACAAAAAAAAAACAACCGACTTCCAAAAAATACTACAGAGTGAAAAATAACTTTAATTTCGTAAAAAAACTAAAATACAGGTCCAAAGACACCGACTTCCGAAATTAAAGTTATTTTTCACTTTGTAGTGTTTTTATCTATAGGTAAAAAAAAGAAAATGAGGAACTCTATTTGCTTCACTTAAGACGCAGATATATGCCAGTGACCTTGAGTGGTTAGCTTGCATGTTATATACTGAGCTCACGCAACGCGTCGTACGTTCAGCCAGTAATAGGACTCGCCCATCAAGGAGCGCTGTCCCCAATTTGACGCATTATTAATTTATTATACACAAAACAAAAAGTATTTTAATACAAAGCGTATAATAAAAGATCAATAATACAATTATCTTTAAATTGGTGAAGGTTTCAGAAAAATACGCTTGGTAGATTTTGCGCCATTCTCAGTTTTTTATCCGCGTTAGTCATAACTTTACAAATTAATTTCACTATGTAATAAAAAAATATATATATAAATATAATCCAAAATATTCACATATTAAGATATTGATAAAATGCTCTAATTTAACATTTTTTTTTTTCAAATCATTAACACTACTCGTTTAGACGTGATCTTCAGTATTAAATCATTAAAAGTCGGTTATCGTCCCCTTAAGATACTGTACCTAATTCAAACGATTCCCCGTTTTTTAGTAAAGCTTAACCAATAAGTAGTATAGTGTGTGCATGGCATGACTCATAAAATGTTGTGTCATGCATGTGCATAAAATATTAAATTACTTAATTAGGTCAAAGCGTGGTTTCTTTCTGCGAAGAAGCGGCAGTAGCGTGTAGTGTACGTTCTTCGCTACATTTTATTTAGATACGTGGAAAACAACGGTAAGGAATATTAGGAACCCTATTTAAATTTAAAAACAGGTAAATGTAATAGACATAATTTAATTATGTAGGTACGGTTAACCGCCCTAGATAGTTGTTAGCAGTACCGACATATTTTGACTACAGCTGTATGCAATTCGAAGTAATTTCCAAATAATAAACAAAGAAATCATCACACCATTTCAATTTTAATGAGCCCGCAGCATCACTGCGAATATTAATTGGATTTAATATAATCACCGATGTTTCGCCAATATGTTTTAATTAATGGATTGTTCGCAATCCTTATTTAAATGTATGAAATGTGTGAACACTGACCTGATCCTCAGCCTTGACGTACAGCACGTATTCCATATCGAGCTGGAAAGGGTCGGTTCCTCTCGTTCGCACCACGCCGGACCGCTCATCGACCTCGAATCTTCCCCCGGTTCTGTCTCTGACGATGAAGTAATGGATGTTGTGGTCTGTGTCAGGGTCCCTAGCTTGAAGAGTGAAGACGGGCGTGTTCGGAGCTGCGTTGAGCTGCACCACCGTCTGCATCGGCAGCGGCCGGTTGATGAAGTAAGGAGGCTCATCATTAACATCCTTTACGTGAATTATCACTCGCTGATTGTCCGTATCTGAAAACCCACAATGTCAATGTCAAGGAGACTCCAAATACGCATTACCAAGTCAAGTAAGTACTGTTTGTTTGAAGGCCTCTTCGCAAAACTATCAAATTATTAAGCTATCTGAAGTGTACTTGAGGGGTATTAAACCACAGGAATTAATTAAGCACGCAAATGTGAAATGGGTGTTAGTTTCTACTCGAATTATGAACTCGCCGTCGGGAAAATCGTCATAAATTTTCATGTAAAATACAGACATAATATCTTGGTTAATCCTGTTAAAACATGCCATACATAATACGGAATGCATGAATCAACACGAGGGTTCTCATTTTGAGTAAAAAAGTTGCGTAGTTAAAAGTATTGTTGAGTTTCCCGCAAAACCCAGTTGATAAACGGTAGCAGGGGATGCTGTAGCCAGTATGCCGTTGCGGCGGATAGTACACACTTTCTCTCTAGTGTGCTTCACTAGTTTACACCGGGCTACACCCCAGTGAATCCGCTTATCACGTCGTAGGAACAATTTCATGCGGTTTGGAGCTAGTTTTACGTTGTGATTTTATAGCGGCGTAGACTGGGGTAGCTGATACATATTTTATGGTATGCACCAGCATGTTTAAATTCAACAGTGAGTGGAGCGTCTGGTCTGGTAAATAGTAGATCCGGATAGAAACGAGAGAAAAGACATTTCAAAATGCGCATTTAAATACATACGTAAATATAAAATATTAAAATTCATATTTGTACTGTATGATTTATTTTATGTTGTATTTTTGTGGTGTACAATAAAAGCTTCTACATACTGGCGCGACTTGTCGCGCGACGCGACACCGGTAGAAAATTTTCTATGAAAAATTCAAGGAAATTGTTCTACCGGTGTCGCGCTAGTATGTAGAAGCCTTAAAGTATACTTATATAAATAAATAAAACAGACTTATCACAAAATAAACTAGACACATTATTATTATAGGATATACTTACATTTGAGCGCAACTGTTTGGTTAGCATGAAAAAAAATGAAATTTAACATTAGTAAACTTCACCTGTCAATTAGTAGGAAGACAAATTATTATTAATATTGTATCAATATCTACATCGAGTACTTAGGTAAGCACTAAATTGATAATCGCCACTTCACACTTTGTTAAAAAATTCTCCAAATTCAAAAGTTCGAGGATAACTATTTCACAAAACTATGACTCAGCATGTAGGTCGGTATAGCGTTAGTTTATAATACCTCCTGCTTTAAGGTTAGGAAAAACATGAATAATATTATAATTGTAAGAGTTTGTTATTCGAAATGAAATAAATAACTTTAGCGGAAAATGCACGCTGTATTCTTTTATTTACAAGCCTTTTTTTTTTGGGTTGGATATTATCAAATAACTTCTCCCGCTCTGCGCGGAGCTAGGGCGTGCCAGACTTTTACTGACTAAAATTCACCCATGTTCCTTCCGTTGCCTGTGTGCAGTGTGTGCCACGGCCACGATATCCATTTCAGACAAACTCGGAACCCTGGCAGGTTTATTTACAAGCCTAAAGTATAATAGGGTAATAGGGAATATTACGTAAAGCTGAGACAGCAGATGGCGCCACTTTGACACGAAATAAACAAAGCAAAAGCGAAATTTTTCGGCTTTTTTTAATATTATTTCAGCTTTATTGAAATAAAGCAGAAATCCTTGTTACTATGATTGTAGGTTAAAATAATACCAAATGGTCAAAAACATGCATAAGTCGCAGGATGATTTGATAATTCGATTTGTCACAAAAACCCTAGTGATATTGCGAAAACATGGATAATTACAATTAGACAAAGGTGAAAACATTTCTCAATCTTGCTGGAAAAAGGCAGGGTTTTTGCAAAAACAGGAGTCGCTCTAGTAAGATAGAATATCCTTAACTCTGAATGGTTAGATTTTTGCTCACTGACCAAATCTTATTCTGTTTGGTTTCTAGATTTACCCTGTGAGCTTTTAAGTATTTTATCATAGAGTTATGAAGGGTTAATAATAACAATTTCGATTTATAGGAACTTTACTTTTTATAAAACATTTTAGTTACCTAATCTACAAACATAGGACCCTTTAGTAGGTTAATATACTTACAACATTATTTTTAGTATATGCGAAACCTGAATATAGTTCAGAATAAAGAACTGAATCGATTTCAATAATTTTTACACCATGTTATATTTTGTCCCAAAAATATGTAAGTTTGATGGAAAATATTCTCTCTCTAGTCTCGTTTTGGGCGCTCAGACCGGCCAATCTGCGTTCTTATTTCATAGCTAACGTTTCGTTTCGCAATATTACTAGAGCGATTCGTGTTTTTGCAAAAACCCTATTGTTTTCCAGTAAGATTGAGAAATGTTTTCACCATTGTCTAATTATCCGTACTTTCGCAATATTCCTAGGGTTTCCTAAAAAAAATTCAAACATATTTGTTAAAGTGATAATTAAGTAACTACTTTACAATATACTTTTAACGTTACCTACATTCAGGTAAACAGCACTAAAAATATTATGTTTTTACATTTTGTTTATACTCTGACCTGTAAAAAATTCTTCATTCTCAAAAGAGCCTTTCAGCTCTAAATTGATCAGAACACAAAACATAATTGTTTGGTGTGTTCTTGATAGGTGATAGGTAATTTAAACTATAGTGGACTGTAAGTATTAGATTATTTAAAGTTAAATTGCAAAAAAAAACTATTATTTTAGCGAAGGAGAAAAATGAACGTCCGAAGAATGAAGATTGAAGTGATAGAAGTTCTCGCCGCCACGAGACCCCGCGTTCGTCTCACGCGGCACCGTGTCCGCGCGTGGACAATAATGTTTTGCGACTGTAAAGTGCTTGCAAAGGTTGCAATTTACCATTGCTTGCGAAGTTATTCGTTTTTAGTGAATTCATGTACGCCTTCGTTCCTGCAAATACTAACAATGGCACAACACTGATTCACTGTCTGACGCATTATTACAGATTATTCCTGACGAACGGCTATCACTAATACCTATATCAGTAGATTGTAAACACACAGGATTTCTCATTAACAATCACCTAACCATAGATATTTTTTTGGGTTATTCCCTGAATACCCCGAACCCCGAGGCCCCCGTCCCGGAGGACCCCGAATACGATAAATATGATTACATTTCTTTTTTTTTCTTTTTTCTATTGTTTTCAACTTGTACGGTCGACATAAAGAGTTCTTAAATGACAGGAGCACTAATTTAGTAGAGGCATGGAATCAAAACTTACGTTTTAAAAAGTGTTATTAGTTATTACTAATGTTGATTATTTTGATAGTTGTAGTTTGGATGTTTTGAGACTTTAAAGTTACCTAATAATCAATTTTTAAAAGCATTTTTGATTTTCGGTATTGTAAAAAAAATTACGAAATTGAAACTGATTTTGCGTGTTAAAACTAAAAGATTATTTTAGAGTTAACTATTTACTATGTTACATTATAATAAATAATTCCTGAAGGTGAGACTGTTTTTGCGTATTTTTAAATTATGTTAATATTCCACGTAGAGTAGGTATTAAGATTTTCTGTACCTACTGAAAAAGGAACTATTGTGATAATAATTAGAACCTTTGATTGCTCTAGGAGACTCTATATTGTATTCTCTAATTATAATATTTACCTTAACCAAGCAAGACTTTATAATTTTTTCCTGATCCTTAAAGTTAAGTACTTATTATCATTTTAATTAGTAATAAAATTGTATTTAACATATCATCTACTGACGGTACTTTTAAGCTAAACTGACTTTTAATTGAGTTTATCAAGATAAAAATTAATCGGGTCCTCCGGGACGGGGGCCTCGGGGATCGGGGTACTCAGGGAATAACCCTTTTTTACCATCGATGACAGTAGAGGCCTAAACTTAAAGTTTTTCTGTTTACGTTATTTATTTATTTATCCCCCTTATAACTATCATTACAGGTTTCATTACATTAGGTAAGGAAACCTGTAATGACAGCACGGTCTCATAAAATGATTTAAAATTTAAAATTATTAAGAATTTTAACTTTTTTATTATAATCTCTTTGTTATCTAGCTAATGCAATAGTATCCACTAGCGGGAGCAATCGGCAGTAAGGTTTCCTATTCACAGAGGGCGCCACTTGTCCGCTGTCTAATAAAACATAAGGGTCATAACGAGAAGCTACCAACATCTTGCCAACATCAGAATACAAACAGCGCGTATTATCAAACATTGCCTCTAATGCTACTGTAGCCATGCGGTATCCTTTATGTCCGATGGGATTCTACTAAAGCCTCGGTATAAATCCGCAGTTAGCTGTAATCCAATTCCGCGGCCCATTTAGGGTATAGTTTCACACACAACTGAACATTACAATACATTGACCTTATGCGTTTTCTTATTAAGATTGTATCGTTACGATAACAACCTTATGTATAGGTACCTACATGTTGTATAGATACCAAAGGAATTAATGTTTTACAAAAGTAGGTAATGTTGTTATTTATATCAAGCTACCTTCCACCTACTCACTGACCTTTCAGAGTAGGTGACTGTACCTATATTTTATGAGAGATTAGGGAAACGGACTCGATAATATCGAACTCGTTAGAATGGATACCTATCATCAGGTACCTATCGTATATATTTTATAAATTGATTTATTCTAATGTTACTCTAATATATTTTAAGTACTTTGAATATAATATTTATTATAGCGTGAGGTAAAAGGACTTTTAGAAAATAATACATTTAATACTCCACACCATTTATAAATATGGGCCAGCTAGTCGTCATTCCTTGAATGTAGGAACCATAGATATAAGAAAGAAGGAGATATGCCCCGGTAGTTGAAAATGTATCGGAACCCGGTGTCTCCAGTTTGTCCCTACCACTCGCCACAACTACACATGCAATTCAGTAAAAGCAATCTATACGAAGTAGCGCATACACTCGCAAGAAATAAATCAGAACGTACTACACAATCAATTATAAGCCTTATCCCATCAAACACAGCGTGCGTTTACTATTCACCGTACAACTTACTCACACGAAAACAACAAACGCTATCGTTGTGCTATGCAAAAGCTATTTATTTTACATATACGCTAGTGATTGACTAAATTGGAAAGTTATCGATTCTTCCATTTATCGTCGTACTAAAAATGTTGTGGGGTCCTAAAAATAAAATAAATAATATACTGATACTAATATAAATAAACAATAATGTACCAAAAAAAATATATTATTAAGTCAAAAAAAATAAACAATATGAGCAATTCTAAATGAATAAAAAACATTATTTCCTCATGGGTCTTCCAATCAGGTTACAACGGTTGACAAATTGAAGATTAAACTATACTCGTAATAGCAGTATATTCATAAGCCAATCGACATTTTTGTCGATAGCCTACGTTAGTGGATCTGCACAAGGACATCACTAACTCGTCCCAAGATACAGTAGCGTACTACGCGATGCATGGCATAAACAAAGTATGATTTTGTGATGTTTACATTGATTGTCCAGTGAGTAACCGACATATTTAGGTAGTGGTTAAGAAGCAATGTATTTCATGCAAATATAGTACAGTCGCTGTGATATTTGAAAACAAAAGTGACGTAGTAAAACCAAGAAATATTTTACGATTTGATGTTTTTCATGATTTTAAAGACAAATAAAGTTAAATACTTTTACATGAATATTTTATGTGATTCCATGATTTATAAAGATTTTAGTTTGACTTCGGTTTTTACAAAAAACCACTGAACAACACGGCATTCATATATGTTGTCACGACCGCGGTCGAAAGCGCACTAGTTCGCAGATATGACCATTTGCCTGGTACATGAGCGTTGCGATCATGTCGCGTGGACACAGACACGCCCCCTTGCCACTTCTCCTATTTTTAATATTTCTATGGTAGGAACTGACAACGGCAAAATCACGATCTGCTAGGGACTATGTAATTTTACTACTTGTTGCGACATATCGTTTACCTGTGTCAAATTAAAAGGGTAATTCAATCCAAGACAAGTGACATCCACACATCCGTACACTATTTGTTTCGTTAATTCATAAGCCAAACATAACTAAGAGAGCGAGAAGGAGCGATACCATCGGGAAACACACCGGACTATTCGGAAACTAAGATACGAAAATCAACACAGCCCTTTGAAGCAGAATCAGATTATTCAAAAGCATTTATTATAACGCCATTCCTTTAATATCGCAGCATACAAAACACTATCACATAATTTAAGTAACTCTTGACAACAGGACGGAATAACCAACTAAGGAACGTTTGTAGACCTCCCCACAAACCCTGGAGCAATGCCAAATATCTCAAGCATATGATATAGTATACGAGACTATTGATATATAGCTAGGTGGTATTTGTTTTGAATGTGTGCCACCTCAAATCTATTCGCTTTTTATTTACTCTCCAAACGTGCGCCTCCGAACGGACAGACCAATACTGTGGTTTGTTCCGTTTGTTCATCCGCTACGTTTACGTCCACTGAATAAACAAAGTTATTGTTAATTTAGTAACTGGAACATTTATATATTCTGGCCTTTGTTTGATAATATTTCTTATAACTACCTACTCAGAAATTACAATTCTAAGTTATCGAAGACGACTAGACAAAGTGCCTGAAACTCGGAATCAAACTCCGTTGACCCAACTCCTACCATAAGTCTTGGCAGCTCGCCAATCGCTGATAATAACAGTCCATGCCAAGATAAAAACCGCTTTTCAAAAGACAGTTTTGTCAACTTGGAAGCAATTTGCTTAAACTGCGAAAACGTTACAATTCATAGCTTGAAGACAACCGACAGACACAGTCAATAAAGCTTTCAATTGCACGGCTGAAATAACATCGAACATTCAATTTTCATTCCTTGATTGTTGGGAGAACAGAGGCATAAATGACACTCGTCTGAAACCGTGAAATATAGCAGGTTTTAACACAGCGGGAGTGCAGGTGTGAGGCAGGGCAGGCGCAGGCGAGCAGGTGGCAGGTGGGGAGGCGGCCCGGGCCCCCACCCCAGGCTCGCCAGCCACGCACGGCGCATGCGTACACTACGCCAGCGTGTTTTCCTCGTGACCATGCACAACTCGGCTACAACTCAACTCTCAGTCTTACACTAATTTGCAACGGCGAACTTCTTTCATAACAATAGCCCGCAACTGCTACTATAACGTAAATTAAGCATCAGAACGAAGTCGGACCTAGGGACCATAAATGGACAATTGAAAAGTCCTGACAAAAAGCCTGATTTCCATAATAGAAAAGTCCTGAGATGTTGTCACAAACGTAATTTTCAGTCAAGCGAAAAAAATAAATATATAAAAATAAATAAGATAATGCTGATTGTAACTTTCCAATAAAAAATCTAAAAAATCTATGAAAGTACTGTATTTTATTTAAAAAACAACACCCTGAGATTTCCTAAATTCAGCCACAATACTGTCATGAGCCCAAAAATCCTTAGATCTCAGGACAAATCCTGAGTTATGGCAACCCTTGTCGGACCTCCACTAACCAAGACGTTTTACGTTTCCATAGCGACAAAACAAGCAAATAATTTACAAAACATTACATGATACGGCAATCCAGAACGATATTACAAGACTTTAATGGAAATGAAAGGTTCATAACGAAAGTGCGGATCGATTTAATATACTAAGTACACTTTTATCAAAGCAGTCGAATCAGTGTGCACTACAAATAAAATTTATTCAGTCTGAGCAGAAATGCGCATGCAAAGTGGGTATTACTTGTAAAGTGCTCAATATGAACGCAATGCTGTACGAGCAGACAATGAACCGCTGAAACTTTAATAAGTTGAACGAGGTGTGAGAGCTACGTAGTAACGAAAACCTTGATCAACGTGCATTACTATTCCATTAACTCATTGTCTACCGGGACTTGTTAACCCGCCGCCGCCGTTCATCTCGAAACGAACTTTTTTCACCGCAGTTTTCAGCGGCCGACACTTAAAATTGATATGCAAAATGGATATGTAACTCCATGTTTTCTATTTAAAAACAGTTACGTGTTTTTGCGCTACCAACAAAATACGTGTCAGCGAAGCTTAAACGTGGATTTATGTATTGGGATTAAATATTGTAATGTGTGTTGTAATTGAAATACAATACACACAAATTGTGTCTCTCCGTGAGATTTACAAATAAATATTGGTACATCGTTTATGAAAACATGTCTCTATTCTGTAATGGACTGTTATATTAATTATTGTCAAAGGCACATGTTCGTATTTTCTCATTAGAACTCGCGGAAGATTTGATAACATCAACGCTAGACACATTCATACCACTTAGAACCACGCCTCTATTGAGTTTAAAGCTTCAATACTAAATCGAGACAATACTTGAGTCAATTGAGAGTACGATACTCACTCAATTGAGAGAAACAAGCCACAAGTATTAGATAGTTAAAGCTACACAAATCTTATCATTGGGTCACTATACAATGTTGTATTTTGGCAGTAAATATGGTCATACAGAATATTTATGCGGAGAACATTTTCTTTTTAAAAGAACTCTTCTAACCATCTGAAAAAGAGTAATCAGAAGGAAAAATACAAACATAACAGATAGAAAGACGCTCATAGAAATGACAGATGGCACAAACATTTACAAGAGTTATATTAACAGAATATAAATAAGATTTTCATTACACCAAAACTTTCTAACGCGTGACAATACAAATAAGTAAATAAAATTGAATTGGCTGTTTAAATGTCAAAATATCAGCGTTTTGGTATTAATTGATTTCTCCAATGCCTTTAATGCCGTCAGCCATAATATTCTCCTTTCTATCCTCTCTCATCTTATGGTTTCACCCAAGTCCCTGGAATGGTTCTCTTCTTATCTTCGGAGACGTCAGCAGTCGTTTTGCGTTGATGAGAGCTCATCGAATTGGCGTGACCTGGATGCTGGTGTTCCACAAGGCGGTATTCTTTCTCCATTGTTATTCTCCATCTTCATTAATTTTATAACCCACTGCCTCCGATGTTCGTATCATCTTTATGCTGATGATCTTCAGTTGTATGCAGCGGGTGGGTAGAGGGTTTATCGGACGCTATAGCAGATGTAAACCGAGACTTAGACTCTATCAAAAAGTTGTCTGATAGTTTTGGGGTGTCAGTAAACCCCTTAAAGTGTCAGGCCATTGTAATTGGAGCTCGCGCATGATGGCTAGTGGCACTTAGCTCTCTTCCTTCTCTTATTTTTAATGGTACCGTCATACCCATTACCCCTACGGTGAAAGATCTCGGTTGGCATCTTGACTCAACGCTGGGCTGGTAACGCCACGTTTCTAGTGTTAGTCAAAGGGTCAATGGTACTCTGCGAGCCCTGTATCTGTCTGAGAAACTTTTTGCTCGCTAAGACGAAGACTATGCTTGTGCAGACTTTGATTTTCCCTATCATCGATTATGGTGACGTGTGCTACTTTGACTTGAATGGGGTTTTGCTAGATAAGCTCGACAGACTACTCAACAATGGTATCCGATTCATATTTAACCTAAGAAAATATGTCCATGTGTCGAGTTATAGGTCTGACCTCTAATGAATGTCCATTCGCCAGAGAAGAAGTTTGAGTGCTTTGACCACACTTTTCTCCCTTCTTATTTCTCCCACCCCTCCTTCTTATCTTATGTCTAACTTCCAATATCTATGTTCTTCACACGCTAAGAATCTGCGTTCTTCCAACAATCTTCTTCTACTCTGTCCTTCTCATACTTCCGACTTTGTTAATTCTTCCTTTCATATTCAGTCCATTCTTCTCTGGAATGCGCTTCCTCTTGATATCAGGACGGCCACCAGTCGGTATGCATTTATGCGGAAATTGCACAGTTCTTTTCAAAACAAATAGCGTACAGTCATCTCAAATATGTCTTTTCCTTGAATTTGTATATGTAGATATACATATATGTATATAATGTAGGGATATATTATAGTAAATATGTATGTATGTGTATTATACGTCTATAACCTGTTTGTGTACCTATTTTATTTATAATTAATTATTTTGTATTTTAATATTTTTTTAATATTATTAATTTTCTCTCAATCAGAGCACCTGCCATCTTATCTCTTCACCACCTTTGGTTGACTGGTAGAGAATGCCTAAGGTATTAAATCCGCCTTTGTACAACATTGTGTGCGAGAAGTTTAAATAAATATGAAAGTATATAATATAGGGCACCTACTAATTTTTTTTCTTTTTTTCTGTTTGTTCTAGCTAATCTCCGAAACGGCTCGACAGATTGACGGGACGTTACTAATCACGTTAATGGATGGTCGTTATAAGGAGTAACTAAGGCTACTTTTATTTTAGAAAACGCCACACGGCTGAAGCCGCACGCAGCAGCTAGTTTTAAAATAAATATGAAAATAAAATTTTCATTGTAGACGATAAAAACGCCAAAAGCCTCAAACAGCTTTTGTTAAACGCTTTCGAAGCACTGAAGCTGAAAAGAGGTGTGCGCTCGTCAAATTGTTATCACAATATTTAATTGTTAATTTTTTCTTCATAATTAAGATCATAAAGACAAAATCAAGCTCAAGGTTCACTGAAAGCCAGAACACTTCTAAAAACCACGATTACAAATTATAAATGTTGAAGAATTTTAGTTTGCAGTTTGATGGACAAATTAAACCTTTTTACGTTGACTTTTAGACAATTTTAGCTAGATCAAACCCACGTTTAAAATTCCTTGCCACCCACTTTTGTGTTATCTCCCAAATTATCCTAAAATAGCCTGGAAGTTGGAAGACGTCATCATTTCTATTTTGCGAGAAACCTCGTATAATTTAGGGTCGCCCTGTGTTAACTTTAGCTTAAAACCACAAAATGAAGTTGGAAGGCCTTTGTTCAGCAGTGGGATGTGTCAAGCTAACAACCACAGTAAATAACCCACCAATTGTTGAAAATTAGATTTTTTAAGTGTAGAAGTCCCCCCTATCATAATGTTTTCCAACAATATTTATGAGGCGATTTATAACTAGTGATAAGGTGGCTATTACAATAATTTGGGCACGTAATGACTTAATGGACACCCATTGTTTCATATTTCCACAATTTTGACAATGAGGTAAATTAACTCGAATTTTATTTTGTTACAAACTACGAACACCGCAACCGCTGGACGAAATATCATGTTTAAAAAATGAGAAGCTGTAAATGCACATTATTCAATATTTCCCGAAATTTGTTGAACATTTTCAGAAACTAGTTCAACGTCGCATGTCGTTATACTTTGTCGTGTATTTTTATACAATTTAAATGGTAGTTTTATAAATAATTCCTGCATATTTTTATGTATTGTAACATTTGTAACCTATAACATGTCACATCCATGTTTCATGTCAGAAAATCAATGCATTTGAAATCAGTTTGACGAAATACTTTTTAAATGTGGAAGTGGCGATTTCTCTACCTGTCTTAGTTCCCATTCATTACCAATAGAAGAAACCGATTCGATGTTTACCTGAAAGAAGAAAATTGAAAGCGTTAGTAATCAGTTAAAGTGAAGTTCCGTTGGATATTTTCCTGTTTTCAAAGGGACTGTATAAACATTTTCAGTACATTTGCGTAATAAGTCGCTACGTTAGCATAATTCAAATCAGCGTCTTCGTGTCAAGTTGGCTCCGCCACGGGTGGTTCCCTACCTGTGTAATTTTGTAGGGACAGAAGAAATTAAAGGTTACTTTTAACAAACAACTTGTTGTTAAAAAAATCTCTTGATGATTATACAAGTAAGATTATCGCCATTAAAACCGTTCAATTATTCTATCGGTCTCAAATCTTCATGGATTTGTCGGTTGTCCACACTTTCAAAGCGATAAAATTATTTATAACTATGTCCGGCCAACACGCATAGTTGTGCTATATCTCATAATTGCGCTATACATCTCATTTAACTAATATAGAGGTGACACGGTTTTTGTTGAGTTTCACGAGAATGTTATGTCCCTCCGTCAATTTGTCGACCCTAGAGTGTTCATTCATTATTAACGGAGAGACAAAATAATGCCGCTGTTTAAAATTCCACCTACCTTTCTATCGTCCTATGTTCTCGAAAATTCATAATATGTCAAAGAGAAGCAAGACAGCATATTGCATTCAACGTCCTTTCTGGGTGATGAATATTCAAGGATATTCGACTTTTATTGTGTGTGCCAGCAGCCGGGTCTCATAACCGGCTCTCTCTTGTAATATCCTGGTAAAGGGGAACCCTTACACTACCTATAATTTTCCGGTCTGATATAAATGCAAGGTGTGAAAGGTTCTGCGAGTTAAGATGACTAAATGTATATTGAATATTTCAGTAGACACATTTTTCGCAGATGAAGGATATACATCATTATTTTTAATGTATGCGAAACCTGAATATTGTTTGTTCAGATTAAGGAACTGAATCGATTTCAATTTTTACACCATGTTATATTTTGTCCCAAAAATATTTAAGTGTGACGCCGTACGGTTACAAATTATTATCAATGCGCGCAAGACGACCCTGGAGGCGCGGGGGCGCCGTTAGCATGTTTTTGTACGGACAAACCGGTAACATAACAAACTTATAACTTTGTGATTTTTCATGATACAGTTTTGAAATTTTGTACATAGATTCTTTACATAAAAATACTAGACACGTGTTTCGGGTTTCGCATATACTAAAAATAATATTGTATAAACCGATGCTACGACACCGCAATTGTGCTAATAGGTTAAAAATTATGGTGTGTGTCGCAACCGCCGTTAAATTGCACATTGCACGGTCACTGAACTAAAACATTGTACGACCGAGTGGTCGTTCCATCCACAATTATGAATGTGGCACATGCCATGCTAGAGCGATAGAACGGAATCCTAGCTAAAATTGGCACCATCAACAGGGCTGCTAATTAATGTTTAGCCCATTGCAAATGTGTGAGTGAATGATCGGAATGACTAGGTAATTGCCATGGCTCCCGTAATTCTAGACTTGCTTGTATAGATGGACAGTATTTAGTAGACAACAGCTGCGAATTATGCATCTTTTATGACAAACGTATTTAAAATACAACTTCTGGTTTGAATAAATTCTAGAAAACACCTTAAATGACTTGTTTAACTTCTTAAGACGCAGATATGTGCCAGTAACCTTGAGTGGTTAGCTTGCGTGTTCTGTACTGAGCTCACGCAACGCGTCGTACGTTCAGCCAGTAACAGGACTCGCCCATCAAGGAGCGCTGTCCCCAAGTTGACGCATTATTAATTTATTATACACAAAACAAAAGGTATTTTAATAAAACGCGTACATTAAAAGATCAATAATTAAATTGCCTTTAAATTTGTGAAGGTTTCACACGCTTGGTAGATTTTGCGCCATTCTCAGTTTTTATCCGCGTTAGACATAACTTTACAAATTAACTTCACTATGTAATATAAACATAATCTAAAATATTCACATATTATGTTATTGAGGAAATATGCTCTAATTTAACATATATTTATTTTTTCAAATCATAAAACTACTCGTTTAGACGTGGTCTTCAGCATAAAATCATTAAAAGTCGGTTATCGTCGTCTTAAGTCACTATTGAGGAAATATGCTCTAATTTAACATATATTTTTTTTTTTCAAATCATAAAACTACTCGTTTAGACGTGGTCTTCAGCATAAAATCATTAAAAGTCGGTTATCGTCGCCTTAAGTCACTATGTATATTTAGCCAATCAAATTAAAAGTCATTTATTTAAACTAGGATGAGGAATTTGCAGTTTTCGAACGTCAAAATTACATAAGACAGTCCCCCAAAACGTCCACCCTTCACTTCCTAGTGGCCCTAGTGCTTTAGCTGGGAAGAAGTGGCGCTACAAACTCCCTCTTAATCATTTAAAAATCAGTAGCAACACGAATCAATAGCAAACTAAATAATGGAAAACCATGTATATATTTTGTATCATGAAACAAATCAGCGTTGAAACAATATTTGTGTAACTTTTCTATTGATTTACGAATAAAATTCCTAATTTGTACAGTCATTATTGGAAATGCCTATAATATAAGTTAAGCATTGCGTGAGGCGGTCAATTTGTTGGGTCGTTTGAGGGCGCCAGTGTGGAATACGGGCTAGCTATAAGGGCAATTAAAACTGCTTTGGAGGGCTTCATTAAAGCCACGTTACGAGCCTCTATAGCTTTTAAAATTGATGATTATTATTTACGTGCTACACTTAAATTTCGTGCGCTTACTTTGCTAATTATTAGTGATGGGCCGAATGTGGTTTGAACCAAATCCGAACTCCGTCGAACATTCGGTTAAAATGAAAAGTTTTTCCGAACTTCGGTTCAATTTCGCGCGCTTTCTCGAAAGCGACACGTCGTGACTTGTTTACGCATTTACTTCAATTATTGCTAGATGTACCCCGCCCGCATATCGCGCTCGCAAAAAAAAAACGTAACAAACTTCTGCCAGCTAAGACAGTCTTTGGTGGTGTTTTTGCACCATAACCTGCCTCTAGTAAATTTTAAATACTAGTGAGTAGATAGATGCGAAAAGTTTGTTTAATTTGATTGTAAAAAAGAATACCCTTTAATTGTAATAAAAAATATTGGATATTAATGAATGTTTAGTTTGTGAACCAAAAACGTAATTATTTATTCAATTTACGATTTGTAATCCAGATGTTTGGTAGAAGAATACTAAGCTTATTTCATTTTTGTAATAGTATGTCTAATTTTTATGCCTCATTAATTAGGCAGAGATTTTTTAAGATTTACAATTTAAGGTTAACATTTACAATGTTCCTAACTTAAATAAATGACCATGAGTGAGTATAAGACAATTTTATTTTACAATAATGCTATTATTCTAATTATGTTAAATTTCATTCAAAATAGTGCAAGTAGGTATTATTTTCTTGTGCCCAAAGTTCGGCGGCATCTGAACCGAATTTCGGCCGAATGCCGAAGCTCGGTTCAAGCTGCCGAAATTCGGTTGAACCGAATGTGAACCAAATTTTGGCCCATCCCTACTAATTATCAGTTTGTTAAAAGTTCTCTAATTTATATTGTAAATAAATAACGGCTGAGTGCTAGTGGCGGTTTTAATTCCAGTAAGTGCTTACTTACATAAACAATCCAATCAGTAATCACTAATCAATCTTCGTAATCAATTACGATCATAAATATTTACGAATCGTTCCGAACTTCTCAATTGGACAAGAAACTACAATTAAATACGATTATAAGAATCGATGTTGACCTTGAACGTGGTCTTATTTAGACAAATAAAGTTAATTATCAGCTGAGTTTATGGACCGCAAAAGTCACCGGTTACCTCATTGATGTATTAAATAGGAAAATATGGTACGCGCTCCTCGACGTGGACCGCATAAATTAGGGGAAAGGACACAATCGACCTACATTACTCTCGGTTTGCGGGGAATACCCGAATCGTAGTTTGTTTCCGAGTTTTTATGGGTACGTAACAGTGACAATTATTGCTATCTCGTTCCCGCTTTAGACCGCGTAGTATGTCTCTCTATTTCTAATATTAAATGGACCCGATGTCGTGCGTCGAGCACATGACGCACGACATCGGGTCCATTTAATATTTATGTGATGTTAGAGAGTGGCCTATCTTCCTATTTAATACATCAATGGGTTACCTGATTTTATTAATTAAATCGTTACAATTTATATGCTCTATATTTATTTAATGTTAACTCATTGTTAACTGTCTACATAGAGTCTAGACCTATTTACTGTTTCATCTGACGTCAAGAATATCAAATTCTAATTTCCACATCAACCTGAATTCACGTTTCTTTCTAGAAAGTATTTGATTAACGCAAGATCCCTGCATGGCTATTATTAGGGCCTGTGCACACCACGTTTTTAAATCGCGCCGTTGACGCGCGTTTCTAGCGATACAGACGCGATACGCACGCGAGTCAGACGCAGCGTAGACCTTCTGTAGGAAAAAAGCGCGCCGTCGACGCACGATTCTAAAACGCGCATTAACGGCGCGTTTAAAACACGTGGTGTGGCCAGGCCCTGACTAACAATATCAAGTTATCTACGAGGGAGCTTTAAATTTTGCAGTCGGTAACCACAGAATGTAGGGGCTGGATATAAACATTAATGAGCTGCCGCACAATTAACATACTTAATTTGATTATTTTGCCTGATCTAAATAGCTGTACATTAACGTATGAGCTTCGCTATTCCTAAACCAGCAGCGCTTATGCTACAAATTAACTCAGGAGCCTCCTTGGCGTTATCCCAAATAAACTTAATATTGATATCAGACTACGGTATTCGAAATAAAATAACCAATCATTGGTCCGGAATTGAAAGCTCAATTCAAAGATTAAACGAAAATAGGGAACACTATCATTTCAGGTGCTATTCCGGGTCCGGGAGGGAATCTACATCGCATTAAAGCAATAAAGCTTAGCTCACTGTGCTCACTGCCTCAACCTCAACGCGCGGATCCTTTATTTGATTTGTTTATAGCACCTAAGGGCCTGTGCACACCACGTTTTTTAAACGCGCCGTTGCCGTTGACGCGCGTTTTAGAAACGTGCGTCGACGGCGCGCTTTTATCCTACAGAATAGACTGACTTGTGTGCGTATCGCGTCTGTATCGCTACAAACGAGCGTCGACGGCGCGTTTACAAAACGCGGTGTGCATAGGCCCTAAGTAAGGCTGCAGACCAACAAGGCTTAAAGGCTCGTACAGACTGCTGCGATATCGCGGGCGCGACAGGTACCGACAAAGAAATTATGCTACTAGTGTCGCGCCGCGCCCGCGATATCGCACCAGTCCGTACGAGCCTTAATATTATTTGTTAATTTAAAAAAGTATTTAATAAAACACCGAAATTATAATACCAGCTGAATAAATCTTCATGGAATCTCCGTTCAAACCTTCGCTGAAATTAAAGCCTTATTGAAAATAAACGAAAAAATGGCCGAGATTGTTGCCAAAGGCTACGAGCGAGTCGAGAGAACCGCACCACCCAATTTTGTGAAAATGAAGCGGAGTTAGGAGAGGGAGTAAGTCAATACACATCCCCTAAATGAAAGATCGAGCAGAGAAATCTTATTTACTCGCTAAACGACACGTAATTGACAAGTCGATCTAAACCAAAGACGGTCTCTAATACAATAATATCGCAGTCACGAGGGAGCTGCATCGCTTTAGTCATAGAGAAACTTTAATGTGCTGGTATAACTTTGTTTCTATATTCCTAAATATAACTAAAATTGAACAAAACTGACTCACTTTCAGCGGGGCGAACGAACTTTACAACTTATACAAGCCACAAAAAGTAATGTTTTCCAAGTACAGCGTAACATTGTAGGAGCGCGCCAAGGGTATCGTGCATGCAGATCTTATTATATTGATTTCCAAGAGATGTTGTCGGATACCCTTCGTAGCTTTGTAATAACGAGCGCGGACGACGAGCTTACTTCTTAGATCCCGCGCTGAGTTCATTTCGTTTGATACCTTTGTTATGTAAGCACTACATCATCGTCACCGTATCTTCTGAAGTATAGTGACAGACAGGTATAACAAATAAAAAAACGTTGTGATAATGGAAAATTTTTGGTATGAAACGTCAGTTACGACTGAAGCACACGCCATTACGTGAAAGGGCACAAAACAGCGATTCCGGACAATGGGCAGGCCCACGCACGTCACATCAAACAAAAAGGTTCCCGTAGAAAATATTTACAGAAGAGTTACACATTGTGTGTGCCGATGTAACAAAGAGCACATTAGTTCGAGATGAGCTATCGTAAAAACCTGTGTAGCTGAGTAATAAGTACACTGAGTCTTAATACAGCGACACCTTACCGTCTCGTGCGTCACTTTTAAGTGGTCTAGCGTCCCAGACCAGTGGAAAGCCAAACAAGACTTATTATATCGGTCTGGGTGTAGCCTGTTATACCTTTATTTGAACTACGCGTACGCCCAAACTAGCACTAAGCCCTCCGAAGGGTATTCGAACGTCTAGTAAGACAAACTTTTCTCAAACATCGCCAATTTTTAGGGTTACGTACCCAAAGGGTAAAACGGGAACCCTATTACTAAGGCTCCACCGTCTGTCTGTGTGTACGTCTGTCACCAGGCTGTATTTCATGAACCGTGATAGTTAGACAGTTGAAATTTTCACAGATGATGTATTTCTGTTACCGCTATAACAACAAATACTAAAAAACAGGATAAAATAAATATTTGAGGGGGCTCCCATACAAAAAATATGATTATTTTGCTCGTTTTTGCTCTATATTGATTACGGCAACAGCTACGCTTGAAAATTTCAGAATATTTAGTTATAAATATATTCACTTTAAAAATAAATAATTAATTTAAAATGAAACAAATATTTAAGCGCTCCCATACAACAAATGAACAAACGTGATTTTTTTTGCCATTTTTATAGATAATGGTAAGCTATAGGTAATGGTAAACGGAACCCTTCGTGCGCGAGTCCCACTCGCACTTTGCCGGTTTTTTTTTTGTAACTACCTACGCCAAAAAGTTATTTTCGCCAATTTACCACATAGGACAGCTAGATTAAATTCATGCTAAAATATACCCTTAAATATATTATTATAACCGCAGGAGCGAACCCACTAACACTGTCTGGGTAATATAACGTAATAAGGGTAAAATTACGCCAGTATGCGACAGAGCAAACTAACGGTTTCCATTGCCACCACTTAGTGTTGACAAACTTTGTGGCGATGAGCACACACGATAGGGCTTCAGGCATACTATTACATCGCTATCGATATGTCCTCAAGAGACAATGGAAGAGAAACATTCAGATCCACACTATCGATAGCGTATCGATACTGAGGTGCCGATGCAATTCAATATTTCAGTTACAATTGTGTCGGAGCAAGAATGTATCGGGAGAGCAATATCAGCTACAGTGTGAATTGACACTTAGGTAGTAGGTACCTACTCGTACAGAGAAATGTAGTGTACACGCTGCAGATTTGTATCTATGCCCTATGTTGCACCTACCATGTTTTGTCTCTGCATCACCCTTTTCTTTTTCTTGGGTGGGAAATTATCAAATAACTTTTCCCGCTCTGGGCGGAGCGGGAGGGCGTGTCAGACTTTTACTGACTAAAACCCACCGTGTTCATTCAAATGCCTGTGTGCCAGGGCCAAGATATCCCTTTCGGACAGGCTCGTAACTCTTGCAGGCATTGGCCCTTTCGGACCCCGTCAATTGGTGCTGATATCTCTTTGAGGCGCGCGTGAAACGCAACGCGCCGTCGACCCGGGCCTGGTCCTTATCGGACGGCGAGCTACCCATCGCTCACCGTCCGCAAACCCGCGCCTACGGTGGCCGGGAATCGGCCTGCAATTCCCGACGCCCGGGGCGTCTCTTGCAGCGACTTAGGGCGTGAGGGCGCGAACCCTGCCTCACCCTCACGCGTTCCGCCTCCTCCTTCGCGAGCATTACTGCTTTGCAGAAGGAGGTGACGGCCTCCCATGCACTCTCGCTCCGAACCATGGCCTGAACCAGGGCCGGACGCAAGAGATCGCCGCCGCTGATCGCCCCCGTGGGGACACGGTGGTGCTCCGCCCAAGCAGGGTAGACCTCCACCGTATGCTCCACCGTGTCCTCCGGGCGATCAAAACGGTGGTGACACCCGGGCGTTTCCGCTTTATTCTGAATAGGAACCTCCCGAAACAACCGTGTCCGGTGAGGACCTGCGTCAGGCGGAAGGTGAGGACGCCATGGCGCCTCTCTAGCCACTCCTCAAAGAGGGGACTTATCGCCACAATTGTGGCGTGCCCAGCACTGGGTTGCGACAATCGCACTCTCCATGTCGCCATGATATCCCGAGCTACGTCCGCTGTGCCGCGATTTCTTGCGGCAGCGGAGTTACGCCCCGGCGTTTCGCCTCTTCGCGCCACACCCAAATGTGCGCGAGGATTTTCGCCTCCAGATTCCATAGCGGCAGTCCGGCAAGGAGGCTCGCCGCCTCACGGGAGACCGTGCGGTAACCCCGTACCAGCCTGATGGCCTTTGGGACGCGTTCAACCGATGGTCTGGTCGCAGCCTCAAAGAACGCGCCCACACCGGTGCCCCGTAAAGGGCCATGGACCGCACAATCCCCGCGTAGAGCCTCGTCTCTGCATCACCCTAAGCTTGACTGGTAGAAAATGCCTCAGGCATTAACTCCGCCTTTGTACAGTATTTTTTTTTACTTGTGCATATAGTTTTAATAAATAAATAATATTTTTTTTCTATTGGTGGGTAGTTAAAATAGAACTCATAGGCGTATGAGTGTTACATAATCTGGAAGAGAAACGTTCAACCACAATTGTGCGACACAGCGCTTAACATTAAAAGCTCTTTGCAAATTTAATTTAGGGAGCCTAAGTTCCCTTCTAAGCCAAGAAAGACCTCTAAAATGGGAAGTTGCCGAAAACTAAGTGAATATCAGAGGGAAAAAAACCGGCCAAGTGCATGTCGGACTACGCACAATAAAGAGTTCCGTAATTTATCCCAAGAACAAACTTAACTTTGTAGTTGAAAAACATGGTCCCCATACTTACATTCCAACTGCAAATGTAAGATTTAGAAATTAAGACCGTAGAGTTCTTTTAGGTTTTCCTGTAATCTTTACGTATATAGGTAACTGTTCTCTGTATTTTTTTCAAAATTGTAGGCTCAGCAGTTTTGGAGATAACTTGGGGAATGGTCAATATTTTCTTTAATAACTTTAAAACGAATAATGTTAAAATTATTTGAAATCCTCACAACAAGCCCTTTCTTCATACCTCACACGGTACAGTTTACAATTTTATTTTTTATTTTTTAATATTTACCTTAAATTAATTTATTTACATTACACGTTCGTGTTTGGGTCACAGATATTCATCAACTTCATCGGTCCAGTAGATTGGGAGCAAATCGGCTGTGTCAGACGGACAGACAGAGAGACACACGAGTGATCCTATATGGGTACCGTTTTTTCCTTTTGAGGTACGGAACCCTAAAGACCGAGAAAAGCTGATCTCATCCATCACCTTATTATGAGTCTAACGAAGGCTAAGGATTTAAGAAGTACGTTTAAACTTTCCCGGCATAAAAGTATTTTATCAGATATATCGGTCGGAGACACACTGCACAGAGCCGTACGAAGATGCGGCTGCCGCATGCCGTGACGGCACGTGCCGACAGCGCGCGACTAATGATACACACCGGTCTACTAATAACAGCAGCCATTTATTATCCCCTAGTACCTGCACCTACGATATGCCTGTAATACTCGTAACGGTCTTCTGGGAACTTCCTTCGCTATTTCAAACTAATAGCTTTAAAATTATTGTGCTATGAATACGGTACGCAAAGTGCACTAAATTGCGTTTTGTTGACATTAATTTGTGATGTGGTTGATTAAATTTTAGTGCGTGTACTACTTACTGATCCAGTTTATTTATGAGCGAGCCTATCATCATATATTGTAATAAAATGAAAACATAATTTAGAGTCTGCTCTGTTAGAGAGATTAAAGAAAGAAAAATAATTTTAGACGATTAGACGTCTTCAGTTACTTTCAGTTATGATTATGAACTCAGCTAAAATGATTAAATTAAATTTTATCTAGTCTAGACTCTGTAACTTTATCCCAATCATAAATATCGAATAGAATATTGTAAAAAACCGGGCATTTGATTTATACTAAGAACAAACTTAACATTGTAGTTGAAAAACATGTTCCCTCATACTTTCCAACTGCAAATATAAGTTTGTACGCACAATATTGGGAGATTTACCAATTTACCACGTTATTTTAAGATCATAGACTTCTTATAGGTTTTTCTGTAATCTATGTATAAGTAAAGAACTATTTTCTGTTGTATTTAAAATTGTTAAGCTCAGTAGTTTCGGAGATAAAGGGAAGGGGGGGCGGTCAATTTTCTTAAATAATTTTAAAAGTACTTACTTATTTATTTATACGTCACACGGTTCAGTTTGCAAAACTTTTTTTATTAATTTTCTAATTTGTCTTCCAAACGTGACCTCCATATTCAAAATTTATTTATTTACGTTACACGTCCGTGTTTGGGGCACAAAAGTTCATACATATGTGTACCAAATTTCAACTTAAGGCTTCTACATACCGGGGGCGACTTGTCGCGCGACGCGACACGACACAAAGGCACCGCTCGTCCCGCGACACGCGGGGCCTTTGTGCCGTGTCGCGCTGGTATGTAGAAGCCTTTATTCGATCCAGTAGATTCGGAGCAAATCGGCTGTGACAGACGGACAGATATACACACGATTAACCCGAATAGGAATAAGGGTGCCGTTTTTTCCTTTTGAGGTACGGAACCCTAAAAAACACGCGAACCGCAACACGAAAATTCGAAACCCATTCAGTATTGGTAAATAACTAGGATAGCAGAACGTGAATTATTTCGAGCTGCGGGAAATTGGTTCACTCGCGAAAACTCGCGCCGTGCACGATGGGACACTTTCATTACGGCGATGTCCGGGGCCACCGGTTCAATGTCCGGTCCACTCTATTTTTAACACACCCTAGCTGGACGGTACACTACACTGCACTTGTGTATGTACGAACAATGCGCTCATTCCGATACTATACTCTGACCTTTCGCGAGAAGAAAATATCGTTAACATGAACATCACGCCTGTATTCCTCGAAGGGCTAGGCAGAGGTGTACCTATTAGTACACCCCCAGTTTGTGTTTAAGGCGACGATAACCGACTTTTAATGATTTTATACTGAAGATCACGTCTAAACGAGTAGTGTTAATGATTTGAAAAAAATATATGTTAAATTAGAGCATTTTCTCAATAACATAATATGTGAATATTTTATTATGTTTATAATACATAGTGAAATTAATTTGTAAAGATATGTCTAACGCGGATAAAAAACTAAGAATGGCGCAAAATCTACCAAGCGTATTTTTCTGAAACCTTCACCAATTTAAACATAATTTAATTATTGATATTTTAGTATACGCGTTTCATTAAAATTCCTTTTGTTTTGTGTAAAATAAAATTAATAATGCGTCAAATTGGGGACAACGCTCCTTGATGGGCGAGTCCTATTACTGGCTGAACGTACGACGCGTTGCGTGAGCTCAGTACAGAACACGCAAGCTAACCACTCAAGGTCACTGGCATATATCTGCGTCTTTAGTCCCATGTAATATGTATATGGATGCGAGCTTTTTGCCATCAACCGGTCACAAATCCAGACTAAGAGCTGCTACTGAGAAATTCCAGATGGCAAAATCTGGCCAAGTGCGTGTCGGACCACGCACAATGAAGGGTTAATTTTACATTCATTTTTTTTTTTTAAAACGTTGCCGTGGGTGTGGGTGGGGGGACGTGGGTGGTGGTTCCGTAGATGGGATGAATTTATCCCAAAAACAAACTTAAGTAATATTGCAGTTTTTTAAAAACATGTTCTACTCCACTTTACTTAATTTTACTTTATTTGTATTTTTATTTTATTTGCTACTAGTTGATCTAAAAATAACGAAATATGTATCTATTTAAAGCAAACTTTGAACTTGTAAGCTTTAAAATGTATATTTTTAGGGAAGAGCGCTGGGGCCCTAAAATGGATGCTTTGGCAGAATCATAATATGATCTGGGTACAATTCAAACATCTGATATTTGACATAAGACTTTTACGTGCAAGGGAGGTACCCTACATTTTTGTCAAGATTGTATTAAAATAAAACTAATAAATTATAATTAGACTAATATATAGACCCATGCCAAATTACAACTTTCTAGTACTAAGAGTCTTGGAGATAAGCTGGGGACAGACAGACAGACAGACGGGCATGGTTCCTTATTGACTACGAAACCCTAATAACCCAATGACACTTTGCCCGATCCAGGGATCGAACCCAGGTCCTAACGCTCAACAGAAGCGCTTGCGACCACGAGACAAAAAAGGCAGTTAAAAAACAAATTACGATCTGAATAAAAATAAAACAATTAAGTAGGTACTTAAAAAAAAAAGGTTCACACGATCCCCTCCACTTACTAAACTAATTAACATTTGCAGTCACGTATCGGAGTAACTCCGTTAATGAAGCCATTCAAGTCATTAGCTTGAAGCTCGCTACACCCTGTAGACTGCAGTGGCAGTCTACAGGGTGTAGCGAGCTTAAGCTTAAGTTACTCATGAAAAATGTACCTAATGCGTCTTTAAAGTTATCTATTCTCTTCTACATAAAAGTTGCGGCAGCCTTGCAGGAGAAAAGCGCAGCAGTGTAACGAGTTACTTAAATTATTAAGTCAATGTGATTAAACGATAAAAAAATTAATGAAGAAATTATTATTTCAAAGATAGCTTTTATTATTTATTTATTTAATACTATAAGCACACAAATGTACAGAGGCGGACTTAATGCCATAGGCATTTTCTACCAGTCAACCTTTGGGCGATGCAGAGACAAACAGTGGTAGGTGCAATAGTGAGAATTGAGGAATAAATATTATTTAAATATAAAGATATACATATACCTATTAAAACTATAAATATAATATATACACCTAATTATATATCGTCGCCTTAATACGCAAAACTTGTAACTCCATTTTGACCAATTTTACAGGAGCCAAAAAAACTGATTTAAAAAATAATGTTAGTAATTTAGTACTAATTATGAATTTAATTTGCAATATATGGATACTATTAAGTATTTGAACACCTGAATATTCGAAAAAAACAAACAAAAAGCCACTTTTTCTTAAAAAAAAGGAGTTACAAGTTTAATTCATGAAAAATCGAAATAAAAATTGGAGTTACGAGGTTATCTAGTACCTAGAGCTCTATTATATGTCTATTTATCGGTATCATTTAGGGTCAGTTTCCAATAAAATTCTATCGTTCCAGTATCATCAGCAGTAGTGTCATTTAGTAAATGTATGAACTCAATAACGAAATCTTCTAAACAAGGCGGATCATCTCTCGTGGCGGTGGGCGTTACATCCATACCATACTATTCGGCAAATTGCACAGAAGACCGAGGAGTACAACCAGCTGCTGTTTATGGCATTTGTAGACTACGAGGAAGTCTTTGACTCCATTGAAATATGGGCAGTTCTGGCCTCTCTACAACGATGTCGAATTGACTGGCGCTACATAGAAGTGTTGAGATGTTTGTATGACGCTGCCATGATGACTGTCCAGGATCAGAAAACCAGCGCCATTCAACTCCGCAGAGGGGTGAGACTGGGGGATGTAACTAATTGTCTTCAAGACGCAGGATTGGACTGGATATGGTATCAACGTAAACGGCGAGTACATCTCACTCCATCGCTATGCCGATGACATCGTCATAATGGCAGTGAAGGTGGAACAGTTAGACCAGATGCTGCACAGCCTAAATGGAGCCTCTCGGCGGGTTGGACTTGGCATGAATTTGGCCAAGACAAAGGTCATACACAATTCGCACGTCTTGCCGAGTGAATCCACATCGAAGGGTCTTTTCTCAAAGTTGTTAAGGAGTATGTCTACCTAGGGCAAGTGGTCCAGCTCGGTAGACACGGTAGTCGGATAAAGATTAAAAGTCATATAAGGAAACTTTGAAAGTCAAGAAACGGCCAAACATTCGGCTGATACTTCGGAGTAGGCCCCCGGAGTGGAGACCGTGTATCGGCAAGCGTAGTGTCTGACGTCCGCTAACTAGATGTACCGACGACCTTAAGAAGGTGGCTGGGGCAGACTGGATGCGGAAGGCGGAGGACAGGACCGGTGTTGTGGCGCAGCCTGGGAGAGACCCATGTCCAGCATTGGACTGCGATAGTCTGAGTTGATTGAGGGATGGGAGAGAGTGGGTTTGGTGCAATATTCGCTGATGTTTGTAATGTATCAGTATCTGCTTTCTTTATTATAATATTTTCAAGAATTTGAATTTTGGAAAGTGATTTACAGCTTTCAGAAGTCGCGCCTTGGAGGGACAACTTCACTATTTGTAAGCTTCTTTTGGGACGTTATACAGTAACTATTGTAACTAATCATCAGTTAAAAAACACATCTAAAACAACTTTTTCCGTAAAAAAATCAATTAACGACCATTCCCGGTTAATAAGAATTAGGAGTTACATAGCCAACATTCTCAGAAAAATATTGCAAGCAATACTTGTAACTCCCTTTAAAATTTTACATTCCATTTACTGTGTTAATACTTCAATTATGGCGTTCAATCTTTTTCAAAACAATTCGACATGCTGTTAATGTTTAATAAAGACTCTATAATATTGCACACACAACTCACGGCATTACATTGCCATATTAAAAGACGTTACCAAGGGAGTTACAAGGTTTGCTTTTGAAAAAAATTGACGGTGAAGTTACGAGGTCTGCTTGACATCCATTTTTAGTGTTCCCAGGGCACAAAAAGTACCGCTGTTTAAAATGAAAAATTCAATTTTTTTTTACGCAGCTGTTGCCATCTAAATGTCAATTTTGATCTTTGGTGGAGTTACGAGGTTTGCGTATTAAGGTGACGATATATAAATCTATGCACAAATAAATATACATAAATATATTAAAACAATTAAGACAAACAATGGGAAAACATTACCGTTGTGATGATACTGCCAGCTTCTTGCGAATGTGCTCGCGAACTTTAAATTTAAAGGATGGATGAAGCTTTTCATTAGGTAGCAACCTAGCAACTGAATTGTCCACCAAATTAAATGATATTCATATTTAACTCACCAGGGGAGAAACTAACAACCCATTGTGTACTTCCAGAATCCCTTAATCCATATAATACGTTACAGTATAATTATAAGGTGTAAATTAATTATTTTGCGCCATTTTGCCTCGTGTCATAAGAGGCGACTTAGGGATTATGCCAGGAGGGCAGCGTTTACCTGTGGGATAATAACATCATACTGTGATCACCAATCTGCTTACCTAACGAGGTGATTATAGTATTATCCTTCAAAAAAGCTATAATATTTTTAGCCGGTATAATGTTTACATTAAATTTAATTATGTAATCTCACTATATTAATATTATAAAGGCGGAAGTTTGTGAGTGTGTGTATTTGTTACTTCTTCACGCTCAAACGGCTGGACCAATTTTGATAAAATTTTGTATGGAGGTAGCTGACATCCTGGATTAACATATAGGCTACTTTTTATCCCAATATTCCTACGGGATCGAGACTTACGCGGGTGAAAACGCGGGGCGCAGCTAGTTAAAGATATAAGTTAGCAAGAACAGTCAAAACTCGAAAAACAATCACGTCTTCCACAGCAAAATTATTATTCATGTATTCCACATTTGCACAATTTAATTTAAGGATATATGAGTAAGAAGAAATTATAAGAGCGTAAATAATAGTGTAAGATAAGCAATTTGTCTAGTAAGGGAAGCGAATGCAAAAGTTCGCCTCCGCTCGCGCCTCGCTGAAATCAATAATTTCGTCTCCGCACCCTCGGCTTTGCTCCCAACGAACATTCTTCAGTTTTTCTTCCAAATCCAATTCATAAATAAACTGTTTTATATAATAACCGATGGTATTATTAAAATAATATTTTTATTTTCGAATTATTTTTTGCTGCGCTGCAACCAGTGATGACGTTATAAGGTAAAACCGAAAACAAGACATCCAGAACTTTTCCAATAAAATTAGGAATGTCAGAAAATAATTTATTTATACAAAAACTAATTCATAGAATTGCTTTTATCGATCATAATACCTTGTATTGAGCAATGTCCACAGAGAATAGCTGGATATTTTTTGTTCAATTTTGATAGGCGACCACGACACTTATGTCAAAAAACTACAACCGTTACTTATTTACGCTCAGATCAATTTCCCATTGCCGTGTTCAAGCAAACGACATTTCAATACATTACGTAGCTTTTAACTGGAAAATCGACAACACTTCTTTTACCTGTAATTATGTACCTATGTAAGTAATAAGATTTTCTTAAAAACTTTGTGAAAATAATGTCTCTGCTCTCTCCGCAATGACTTTTCCAGACATTTTTATATTCTCTTACACGGTTTTCGTTATGCAATGTCTCCGATATTACCTAGATATTTTCATTTGTAGACAGTATCTTCCCAGTAACTGTTTGTAGAACTCTATTTCACTCTCTCATAACGCGGTCCCAGCTCATTCAGCGCAAACAAATAATTTACACAAAGTTATAATTAACGTGGGTCCTATAACAATACGTTATTCATCAAAAGTTTAATTATATGTTTGTGTTTACAATCATTACAATTAGCAAACTGACGTACAAACAGCCAGTGAAATATTGACTGCTGAAACAGCTATTTTCCTTCTGTTCGTTTTCTATGTTTTTGGCGCCCGTGAAACGTTTTCTCCAACATTTTTCCAATCCAGACGGAGTTCCAGACTATTTTGGCACAAAATAAGTACTAATTCACTGGCGGTGTCATAAATCGGTGGCCGTCTGTGCGCCGTCACACGTACCATTTAGCGTTCGGAACACGCCCGCAACGGGCAAAACACACGACCAACGAGAAACTTAGTAAACTCATCAGATGGGCCCCCGAGCACGCCCGCTAGCTTTACTTGTGAGAAAAGTTTCTTATTGCACCAACTTGCCGGTACCTATCATAGCCAGAGTTTGGAGCAGCTTGCTAACATGTATTTGCACTACGAACAGCTTTTTACTCATTCCAAAACCGCTAATGCTTTAATTATTCCGCACCAAAAAGTTAAACGCCTTACGCTAAGCCAAAACGATAAATTATGCTTCGTAAACATATTTGAAAAATTCGACAAATATGTAAAATATAAAACGCAAACAGACGTTCCTAAATAAATGTGTATCTTGCACGAGGCCCATACATCGCGGTACTTGTGTAGAGTTCCCGTCCCTCACAGACGAGACGTCTCAAAAGGGTGTTTTAAAAGAATGCGTGCACTGACGCCGAGGGAGACCGTTCCAACCTCTCTTACACTACAAAATCACTCCCCATTTTCATATACCGTACCCTTTCAGGTACCAACTCACACCACTTCAAAATTATTTACATGAATACGTAACCACCAAAGAAATAGGTGAAAGCAACATTTTCACATTTCGGTCTTTAGAACCTCGTGGCCTTAATATTATAAGACGTTATCAACATAATTTGTTTAATAACAGCGAAAAATGAGGACGGCAAAATAAAGGTGCATTTTCACCCACTTTGCCGGTGAGATGGAGGCAATTTACTTGGAAAGGATTTTACATGGGCGCAAAGCACAGTCGAGGACAAAGCGGAGGTAATAAACCTTGTTTCAACGGAACGAAAATATAAACAAAGGTTTACTTATGTAAGTGTTTCATTTTCAACAGACACGCGTACGAGTATAAAGTTAGTGTTGAAAGGAGGTAATAAATGTACCGTGTATTGAAAAACGGATGAAGGCTTGTACAGATTGCAGCGACAAAGACATTGTGCTTCTAGTGTCGCGTCGCGCCCGCGATATCGCGCCAGCCTGCACGAGCCTTAAAACATCGACAAACGAAATCGATGTTCCTGAAGACTAAACAGAGGATGAAAAACAGAGGGCTAATTGCGTAACACACTACGAGTATCAGTAGGAGGAATCGGTTTCAATTTGACAATTCAACAACATTCATTGCATTAATTACGTTGTTGGGCAGATTTTTTTTTCTACCTTATGTGTCATGATTTTCAAATATTAATAAGATTCTGTAGTGGATTTTAAAAATACTAAATATTTAATGTGGGAAAGTATGTGATTTACCTCAAATGATTTTTGTATCAGTATATTCATGAAGTTTAAAAGTATCTCATTTGACAGTTATTTTAAAAAGTACGGGTTTTATAGTGGAACGGAATGGAAACATGACATTTGGAGTGTCGCGTAGTTGCTAGGTTAATTCTCATGGAGCTCGGAACCTAAAGGTTGTCTTCAAGATGTCTAAAGCATTTACTTATTATTATATTAAGTACCTACTTAAATAGTTCGTTAAATATTGCTGTGTACCAAGTTTGTATGTGTTCAAGAGGTTATACAGGGTTATTTTTAAAACGCCAATAACCTCTTAAGGGGTCATTGTACGCATTATTATGAACAACTTTTACTATGGGACCAAAACTGAAATCGTGAAAAAAACCAGCTGTTCCCTACATTTATGTTCGAATAATTTCGTTAAAATGTAGGGAACAGCTGATTTTTTGTCGCGATTTCAGGTTTGGTCCCATAGTAAAAGTTGTTCATAATGATGAGTACAATGACCCCTTAAGAGGTTATTGACGTTTTAAAAATAACCCTGTATACAGAAATGTTCGTAATGAAAAGGTGTTTCTTTTCATAAGAAGCAATGGATTAGCAATATACTTCAAAATAATTCCGATTCCGATTCAAACTGTGTTACGCAATGGTGGAGGACGATGCTACAACTTAATATCTGCTATTATTACACTCTAAAACTAAAAATATTGCTATGAAAGAACCGTAAAAGGACGTTATAAAAAATGTGATAGTATTTTCACTTTAGCGTCTAACATACAAAGAACTCGTGCATTTACTTTTACGATCATCTAAAATAGACGGTGCCTTTCGCACAAAAGAATATCAAATTATATTTAAGCTCGGAAAGTATGGCAGGAGAATTGTATGAGATACAAATTGCAGCTAGATTCGCCAGGGACTGTACCACAAAGTATCGCATTAAGTTTACTATAGCTCTTATCACGGCTACCAAACTTTATTGCGAAAACCCAGTTTCAAAGTATTATAGCTGAACTTTTATTACGCGGTCATTTTGAATGTTATGTACAATTTCTGCAAAATGAACTCAATTATGCAACAAAATAATAATGTAAATTTTCATATTATTGTACTTTGTTTTAGGTACGAAATGAAGAACAAGCAAGCCTAATAAAGTTTTAATGAAATAATTAGTCATGTTTTTATTTATTTTTTTATTCTAATCTTTATTTTTAGCATGAACCTACCGACCGACCTATGTGACAATATAACCTTCGTGATTTTATGATCAGTTCTAGGAATATTTGCTTGTTCAGGAGATTTCAATGTACATACAGTCGCCAGCACATAAGTTACCACAAACTGTAAAATTTTTGTCATTCGATTTTGAACGTAACCATCAACATTTTAAGGTATAACATCATTTAGAGAAGTTTGACAGTTTGGTATAACCTGATGACCGTACAAAAGTCAGCAACTTTTCAAGGCAAACGACGAAGAAACTTCATAATATTTCATACCAGCGCCATACATAGTTAAACATAATCAAATGCCTGAAACTGGCTCACGAAATGGTCACCGAGCTACGCGAGTCCTAAATAAACTAATTTACCAAGATAACAATGGCCGCCAATCAAAACTCTGCTACTTGTAAACCACTAACGAAATTTTAACTCACCGCCGCTAACTATTACAAAGTTCCACAAATGTGCAAAATAACAAGTGGCTGTTACGACAGCTAACAACGTAACTAGAGTAAGATAAACCTGAACTCGACTGTACAAAGATTTCTTCAAGTACTTGCTTAAATATTACTGAAACTATACAGACTCTCTCAAAAATCAACGTCAAGCCGAAAACGGGTCCATATGCCAAGTCTTGACAGTCATCAGAAAATAGGTCGTGTACTTTTCAAATTATAAGTATAAAAAAATAAATCGGAAAAATGACACCTTGTCTTCAAGTCCTGTGACTACAAATAATAACATTACTTTGATTTTTTTTCTGTAATGTAACCATGAATAACCCTTCTGTAAATTACAGTTTAAAATTAAACATAACTTCCTCAGTTTTAAATAAAATAATAGATGTTGGTAGATTTTTGCCCAACATTTAATTCAAAATAATTATATCACCCAAATTTCGATAAAATTTGGGTGATGTAGTTATTTTTACCTTTTACTGTACTATAAATAAAAATGTACTACGCTATTTTGACAAATGACTTTAAAAGATGGCGCGTTTAGTCTGGATTCCAAAATGGTATGTGTGATAAACACGCAATTTAATTACACTTTTCCACTAAAGACTAAAAGTATTTACACAACGTTCTTATTTAGTGATTGGGCAACTCCAGATATTCGTAAAAACAGGGAAAACATAGGGTATTTGAACTTTATGGCCTAAAGCAACATAATATGAATAATACAAGCTTTCATCAGTGAGTTGCAAAATATTCAAAAACTTTTAAGTGTGCAAAATAGCCAAAGCACTTTATATTAGTAATAAAATAAAATCAGTTGATGATAAAATAAAATGTACCTGGCAAATACTATATAATGAGACAGGTAAGAAAAACTGCGTAATACTGAATTTAATATAGAGACTGCACATGGCCCCATCAAATCTGAAGTAGAAATAGCTCAGGAAATTGAAAAGTAATATTACTCTTAAAGCTACTGAAGCTTTAAATTCCTCACCCGCGTTTTCTGGTGCCTTACTTAGAAAGAATGTAAAGGAATGCCCTTTAGAGTTCAAGTTTTAGTACACAAACCCCCAAACTGTTATAAAAGCCTTTAGAGATCTTAAAATTAAATCAACAGAAGATCTCTGGGGAATGTCTGTAAAAGTCCGCAGATCTATCATCGGAACCATTGCGCCCTATTTAGGTTTCATATTTAACACCAGTGTGGACCAAGAAAACCCTTTCCGGATCTCATGAAACACAGTAAAGTAGTTCCATTGTTAAAATTAGGTGATAGTAAAAAACTCAACAATTATAGGCATGTGTCGATTCTGCCATTTTTGAGTAAGGTGTTTTAAAAGTTGATGCTCAATCAAATATTACGTCACTTAAATAAAAAAACCATCTTTCATGAACAACAGTACGGTTTTACCAAAGGGTGTTGTATAACTGATACCGGAGTCATACTAATAAAGATGAAGCACAAGATGCCATTAGAATCTTTTGCGACATGCTTTACTTAATCGAACGCCTTAGAGAGCTAAGGCGTTCGATTAAGTAAAGCATGAGCACTTCCGCTGAAACTAGAGCACTATGGGATTAGGAATACAGCTCTTGATTCACTAAGATCATGCCTGAAGATAGGAACGTTAAAGTTCATGTATACGGCATAAACACACTAGGCTCTGAAATGACAATGGGCGTTTCACAAGGTTCGATATTGGGTCCATTCCTATTTTTAGTTTACATTAATGGTTTACTCCAATTACTTCAAAATCAACCAAAGATGGTGTTATTTGCAGATGACACAATAATCATTGATTTTTCAAATCGGCAGACGGTCACAAAATCTTGACAACGTGATTAATTTTATTATTCAGGTCTAATATTAGTTTACGGTAAATAATTTGGTATTAAATTAAAAAAAAACTAAATGCATTAGATATAAATTACCTAATGTTAGAAGTAGGGAATGTGACATCATATTGAATGGAGAAAACTTGGAATTTATTAATCAAACGGTTTTCCTAAAATCACGCTAACAAAAAACTACAATAGGGACCTCATATAACATCTCTTACGGGGCGGCTAAGCTCGGCCCGTTATGATGTTAAAAAGATCAGACACTGCGTATACCGCTAACACGCGCGTTTGGTCTATTTTAGCTACTTCCACAGTATTATGTCGTATTGCATTTTACCGTGGGTTCGGGCTGCTGACATTTATAATCAACGTCACCGCGAATCCCATATAGAACTATTTAAAAAGATAAATATTATGACGGTACCTAGCCAATTCATTTATGAAAATATTATGTAGGTAGATAAGTAAGAACAAAATTACATATTTTTAATAAAATAAGTTATAGACATCATTTTAATACTAGAAATAAAGACAAAATAGATAAACCACTTTTCAGATAATCTAGAGTACATACATCTCTTAAAATCTGTGTTAAATGTTACAATAAAATACCTTGTGATATATTGCAAGTATATGAAAGAAAATTTTAAGCTTAAAAAAAATACACTTTGTAAACAAGCATATTACCAATTCGAGGATTATATTATCCAAGATAAGAATGCCTTGAAAAATGCTGGTCTTGCTCCATAGGACAATGTAGGTTCTATAGACAAAATCAAACTGGTTGCTAATAATTTTACATTCTGTGATAATAACTTTAAGTCACACACTGACTTATTATTTTAGGAAATCTACTTTATCAATATTTGTAAATATGTGAGCAACATATTTCGTATCTATCACATAATTAATTTATCCGTCATTGCTTCATTTGTTTTTAACTGTTGTGCTATAGTAATTTTATGCTGGGCATCGTCTTCACATATAAAGATATAATTAATGAATACAAAGTATTGTAAAACATTTTAAAAGAGTGGAGTTTCTTGCCCATTTTTCTCCATACGAAACTACTTTTTGGAACGGGCAACTAGAAACAATTCAATTTTCTTGTAAATAAATCCTTTGACTTTGACTTTTGTAATCACATTTTTCACGAAAAACATAATCCATTACAAGCCACCTTTGACCTTAGAAACTCACAAATAAATGTCCTTCCAAAAAATGGTGTGGATGGACCATTATATATAAATTAATAATCCATACTGTGCCTATCTGTTTTTATTTCTTTATCTCTAGCTCTGACAAGAATGTACAAAATATACAATCTGTGCGGATTCAATCAACGAGGAGCCACGATAAGCATAATAAAGACAATGCTATGGCTATTATTGCATCGCTTCTAGCAAAGTTGCAACCGCTAGCTACGATTATGAGTAAAGACACAGCAGGGTTGGACTGTTTCATACCAAAAGTAAGTTTGCAGGATTCATTTCTACAGCGTACTTGTCGATATAAAAAGCTCACAATGGGTGTTCTACCGTTCTGATTCAGTACGATATTGTTAATGTGACACTACCATTTGGTGACCCTATTCCCCTCACAATACAACCTGCCCCGAGCGCAAGCTTCCTACAACGGCTACAACTAAACGAGGGTCGCGACCGCCAATAATAAAATCGTTATTATTGATTTTACTGTCGAGAACAATCAATTCGTAAACCGTGCCGCCGTCACGACTAAATCGACGGTATCCGCCCGGGTCCCCGGACTATCTGTAGGTACTAATAAAGACACAAGCCTGTACAGTGACGATAATCCCCAAAACTCCTGAGCCAACTTTAATTAAAAGCTACACTGGCGCTGTTTCCTTATATTCTTTGTCTACGTGTAATTGCATACAGATTAGATCATAGTGAGTATGATAACAGACAGAATAACAACATTATACATACTGCAAAGTGAAACGGGTTTTTGCAAAGATATATATTCTAAAAGGGGACAACCTACGCTCTCCTTTCTAGTGAAACTATTTCCATGTGTCGCCTCCCCACCGTGCAGCAACCAGGACTGCTACGGGCTACCCCATGCAAGGACTGCAATGCGGAACCAGAACTATATTTCATTTTTAGAACGCGAAACGTTCGCATTAAATCGTAACCTATTGTTAAAATAGTATTTTATGACAAGCTTAACGAAGCGTGATGTCGTATAAACCAATTTTGCTAAAGTAAATGACGGATTATAAAGTGGTTTGGTAACAAAACCGGTAAGATTATTAAAATCATCGCATTTAAAAGCTGAAAGGAGGTAAATTATTTTCTCTAAGAAATTAAATAAGGGGTGCTTATACCGAAACTAAAACACGTCAAAACGTTTCTATTGCGATTCTATTGTGTGTCCTGTATTGTAATAGACACCCGGACCATAAATAGTCTGGTTTCTCCAAATTGCTTTACAACACACATTACCACATGCGGGGATATAAGTAATCGCGATACATATTATTACTGTTCTTTTATGGTATTATTTCATATACAGATGAGTTTCCGCAAAGGCTTTCAGAATATAAAAGTCCGCCCTTCACGGCCTCAGCACCACTCGCATACGAGATACGCTACTTACATCGCGTGCGTTCGACAATATTTCTTGAGGAATGCGTCGATATATCACCATGGGCCGCCCCTCGATAACGTGCCTCCTAGTTTCCGCTGAATGGACGAAACAGGGGTTAACATCTCAGAACATTCGTTTAGAAAAACGTCGTTTTGGCAATACGCCTGACGGACTAACAACTACCAAATAATACATTTTTTTGTACATTAGGATGGTGAAATTGTGTACCCAATTCTATTAAGAAGCAATACACTGCATACCAAGATTATATTCATTTATACTCAGTTCAATTAAGCGAATTAGAGAGAATATTTTGAAATTCAAACCAACCACCATAAGAAAGTTTAACCCCAAGAGTTCTCAAAGTTTTTGTAAAGGCAAAAATAAGTACAATACAACTGATGGGCTATCACGTCTGTGATAGGATGCGCTAGCGGTCGCTGGGTGTAAACAGAAAACTCTCCCTGTCGGTAAATAATCCCCCAAACCCTAAATTATGCGAGTCACCATGGAGTCACCCCGTCCGTGCACATTGTAAGTACGTCACAATGTTTTAGTTGTTTGTAAAATGTTTGTCACATTTTAAATGTATCATATTTGCGTAGGCGAAAACATTCATATGCCACTTTAAGAACCATGATAGCTCCTCGTTTCTCAACAAATTGGTGGAAGGAGCAAAAAAATATCTCTCATTTCCTCAAAACATTGCATATTTTTAACGTCCAAACTTTGAAACAGCAATTGCAAAACAAGTATAAAACAGTTTGAGAATTTATGTATATTCAAACTTATTTCATTAATGTTTCAAAATAACTTCAATCTAAGTTGAAAGAAAGTAGGAAGCTTACAAAAAGCTTTAGGTAATATATCTGGAGAACCCGTCTAGATCGTCCGATAGGCCATCCTAAGCTGTCCTGCCCCAATCAAGTACCATTTAAAGGGATAAGGTTCCGTGCAATGAGAACATTCAGCAAATCCTCGTGGTAAATTAACTACTACTGTGGGTTCGGCACTATCTAGCCTGACTATTCGAACATGAGTTACTAAATACATCCTATTCCGTCTCTGTCTATCTCTTCTCTTAGTAGAGTATTTCACAATTTCACGTCTTTTCACGTAGGTATATCAGGGAGGGTCAAATAAATAAAAAAAATACAGATACTCAGCGGGCTATGCTCGGAGTTTCTCTGAAGGATAAGATCAGAAATGAAGTTATCCGGAAGAGAACCGGAGTTACCGACATAGCATAAGAGAGTAAGCAAGCTAAAGTGGCAGTGGGCTGGCCATGTTTGTCGAAGGACCGATGGTCGGTGGAGCAGACGAGTCCTGGAGTGGAGACCGCGTATCGGCAAGCGTAGTGTGGGACGCCCCCCAGCTAGATGGACAGACGACCTTAAAAAGGTGGCTGGGACAGACTGGATGCGGAAGGCGGAGGACAGGGTGTTGTGGCGCAGCCTGGGAGGGGCCTATGTCCAGCAGTGGACTGCTATAGGCTGAGTTGATTGAGATGCTCAGAAATCATTGTTTTTTAACGATATGGCAATCTAAACCTAACAAGTACATTTTGATGATTATGTCAGTTGTCCCATAAATGAGATGAACATAATCAATAATAACAAAAATAATTTTCGATACACAGTTTAGCCCCCTTCCAAAGGGGATGTTTGCGATCGATCAGACCCATCTTAGGGGGATGAATAAGCAGTGAGTCTAAATATAGCACCATTAATCCTTCTAAGGATTAAGAGAATCTAGAACGTACGATAATATTCTTTGGAAATTAGTTTAAATGGATTTCTGAGCAAAAAATTCCGTTGGCCCAGAACTATTACAAAACGAGATTTTCTTCACTAAGATAAGGCGTACAAATAGGCGGAAAACTGGAAAAGAGTGTAAAGAACTAACCAATAAGTTAATAGACTTGGTATCGCAACTGCAAGATGGATCGTCTCGAGTCCTCGAGTGAACTGAAGGCGCCTCTCTACTTGCAGACGCCCGAAGCGAAAAGGAACGGTATCAATCAACCAATAAGCCGCTAATCTTATAAAGATGTACACATAAAGCTGCCTCATTGGTGGCTGTTTACCCAGCGCCTCTCAATTCGTCCCCGTTTTGATGTGGAAACACCCTAAAAGCGGGATGTTGTCTTATTCGTTTCGCGTCACGAGCGGTGCGATACATTCGCGATTCGGAATAAAACTTATATTAGGAGTTACTATCTTCCTACGTTATGTTTTGATGGCTCCATTTACATCCAAGTTATGGTTCGCCTAAAAGGATGTTTTCAATGGCCGAATGTGCTTTATATTCTTCGGTAGAAGATAAAACTGAATCGCATAAAATGAAATCTGTTTGAGAAACGTAGATATTAAACAAAAATAAAAGTAAATTAATATTAAAATAACTTTCTTTTCTAACCATTTTTAACATTAGTGATTATTGACTTTCCTAGGTAAAAGTTCGGAACACTAGACTCTTGATTTTGCTTTAGCGATATTATTTCATTGAACAATGAATAACGAATTTAAAATCCACAACAAAACATTTAAAGGGGTCCTCAGTCCTCACGCCATTCAAGGCCATTATTAATTAGGGCGTCCATAAATTTTGCATTCAAAAACGTACAAAAGCAATCAACTTAATAAAGCCGTCGCGTAAGATCTTAATGAAAACGGGACGTGATCACGTGATAGAAGATGAAAAGATACTGGAGTTGATGTGTCTCAGGTCTTCGATACTCTATCGATAAATGGGAGGAAATATTGTAGCTAGCCTAGCCACCCTTGAAATCGCTTCCCCGTCGTGTGGACGGCTAAGGGGGGCGGGAGCGGGGCAGGGGCACAATGCCGCGGCCGTTGACACGAATCTCCCGCACTATGTTTATGTATCCCAATGGATTTTTCCCTACGCGTTTACCGTGAACGGCTGCTCACGAATGGAACGTTTTGTTTTTGGATTTGAACACAAACAAACCCATCGAATTGGTTGCAGCAGCGCGCAGCGTTCGAATTTGTATAGTTACTTTTTTACACGGTTTAGGATTCGGGAATGATTGTGAACATGAGGCGAAAGCGTCAGGGTAGCCCGCGAAATTCAAATTTTCTTAAGTTTTTTGCAATTTGCAGGTCTGTGTCATGTTGATCAAAATATGATTCGCGGCCGTAACAAATATGGCTTTACAGAATTATAATTATTAGAATCAGGAATTAAATTAAATTATTTATTTTATTAAATTGCTGATTCTAATGGCTAAC